>JAVGWX010000001.1:71049239-71649239 GCA_036924085.1 Ariolimax columbianus | reverse complement strand
AGTTGTTCAAACCGAAGTTTTTAGACTGTATCACGAGACGACAGAAGACAGAAACTAATCACGTTATGGTGTCTTCGCCAGCAAAATAATACAAACAATCACTTACCAGGTGGTGTTTCTTTTTGCCAGCATAGCCTCATGACGATGTTCTCATGTCAAATACGCTGAAAGATGGGAAAGTTCATGACTTTAACATCGCATCAAACGCTCTGTTGCTAAAGATAGATTTTAATTATTTTATACGACTCTTTGGATAAACTTAAAGGTGTGTGTGTGAAAGTGTGTGTGCTCATGAATGAGTCTCTCCCCCCCCCCCCCCTCTCTCTCTCTCTATATATATATATATATATATATATATATATATATATCTTGGAGCGACGTGGACTAGTGGTTAAGTGACAGGGCTCAGCACCCGAAGGTGCTGGGTTCGATCCCCATCATAGCACCGGCCGTTACCTCGAGGAAGCAAAACCTTAGGAAATGCAGGAGGAAGCAGACCCTTACATAAAATACATAAAGTCGGATACACTGGGCCAACAGGCGCAAAATAAAAACCACAGTCCAACGCACACCGCCTTGGGGAATAAAAAAATAAGGCAAGCAAAAATAAATAAATAAAATATAAATATATATACTAGCCAAGACCCTCACCTCTGCTTCCTAGTAGCCCTCCCTGAAAACGGGCTGTTGTCATGGCAGCCTGGCTAACGAAGTGAGGGATCGGCGTGATCCCTGAAGTAGTGAGTGATACACAGACGAAGCAAAGCATAGCACAACCGCCTGGATGACCCCCATCCACCTTCATCAGCCCGCTCTGGATGTGAGGAAGGCTACTGCAGCCCGCCACAACATTCTTTTCAGCGCGCACAAAAAGAATAATCTACCCATTGTGGGCATTCGCAAGCAATATATATATATATATATGAATACATACGTGCATACTTGAATCCTAGTATTCGGTCAGGGAAGGTTGCCGAAAGCAGCGTGAATCTGTGTCTATCCTTCTCTCTGGGGTACCATGAAGGGCCAAGCGCGTGATGCAGACCATTTCTCCATCTCGTTGGCAGGTGGCTGACCCGGCGGTTGTAGTTATTTGGTCGCTAGAAGGACACACTTCTTGTCCATATTGTGTCAATCATGCAGATAACATGCAGAGTCGACGACAACCATGAATCTCCAATTATCAATCATCCTTTGGTGATGGATAACGGCATTTTGGAAGTGGTATGTCAAGCAGGTACTTAGGGCTCTTCACGACAATGTGTATCTGCAGCACGGAGTTTCTCAGTTCCTGATTGGCGTAGAATCAAAACCTCACTCTGGTCTTGACATAGTCTTCTTCGTCTTCCTCTCCTTCTTCTGCATTCGTTCTCAATCTCCCCCTACCAAGTCCCGAACAGGGCTTTGCAAACAGCAGGATGTAGTCTGGAGAACATGTGCTGGAGTTTCAGTTTCAAGCGATTGAAGCAGAGACAACCCCACGCTCTCCAGCGTGTGATCTTCATGTATTATATATATATATATATATATATATATATATTTACACATACACTTACTTACTTACTTTCCTTGTCCAAGTCCCACTTCTCACAGCGCATCCAGTATTCAGTGACATGGATTGCCTTGTCATCTGCCTCCAGCATATCACACCTATTTCATGCTTCCTGGAGGATGGGGCAGGACATCAGGTAGTCTGGGTCCTGTATTGCGCCACAGTCACATGTGTCATCATCTGTAGATCCCCATCGTTGCATATTCCTCTTGCACCGTAATACATCAGTTCGGAATCTGTTCAGCGACTCCCATGTTGTGTATGGTAGATGATGTCAGAGGGCAGGTTCCTGCCAAAGTTCCATATCTGGGGCCTGCATAAATTTATGCTATCTCTCGATACGGCGACTTTCAGTGTATGTCTGCACGGGCTGTGTTGATTTTTGTACTATATATGGATTTGAGACTTCTGCTCTGTACCTGAAGTCGAAACATTGGGTGCCTTGGGCTGTGTTCATATTCGATTTCTGATGTGACGCTTCTTGTGATGTTATGGTAATTATGGGGTCGATTTTCATCAACGGAGGTGGGTTTTAGGCCCCTTGATACTATCCGAGCCGTCTCTAGATGGATGTGTCGGACAGAAAGGTGCAAATTTCGAAGTCAAGCTGTAAACCAGCGACACAACGCATTCAGTCCTCCTTACTACCTCCTGCTACTTGCAGATCCTGTTCAGGGCTTGGTAGCTGGAGATTGAGAACGAGCGCAGAAGGAAAAGAAGAAATATATATATATATATATATATATATCTGCACACATACACACACATACACACACACATACAAATGCATTATTATGTATTACTCCGGTCTGAGCTGATGGATAATGCTAAGGCTTCAGTGCTGTCTCGTAATAAGAATGTGATGTCTAAGCAATATATGTGCTCTTTAAGTAATGTAATTACTACTAACTCTGACGAAACAACTAGATCATCTGAACTTTGCTGATGACTTGGTTCTTCGCACCCATAGCCGTAAGCGGATAGAACATAAAATAAGTATACTTAATGAGAGGTCACGGACATTAGAACTGAGAATACACAAGGGGAAAAATAGCGTATATTATGAGAATAAATGCAACTGGTCTAGAGGTAGGGTGTCCGACCCCAGTGCCGGAGGTCGCGTATTCGAATCACGGTGGTTACCGGGATTTTTTCACGTGCATCGTCTGTTAAAAAATTGCCCTTATCTCTGGGTAGTGAGATCGGGTACCTGTTATCTGGATAGTGAGATCGGGTCCCTGTTATCTGGATAGTGAGATCGGGTACCTGATATCTGGGTAGTGAGATGGGGCCCTGATCTCTAGGTAGTGAAATCGGACCCCTGATCTCTGGGTATTGAGATCGGACCCCTGATCTCTGGGTAGTGAGATAGGACACCTGATCTCTGGGTAGTGAGATCGGACATCTGATCTCTGGGTAGTGAGATCGGACCTCTGATGTCTGGATAGTGAGATCGGACTCCTGGTCTCTGGGTAGTGAGATCGGACCCCTGATCTCTGGGTAGTGAAATTAGACCCCTGATCTCTAGGTAGTGAGATCGGACCTCTGATCTCTGGGTAGCGAGATCGGACCCCTGATCTCTGGATAGTGGGATCGGACTACCGTGCTCAGTGTCGAA
The DNA here is from genome assembly GCA_036924085.1 of Ariolimax columbianus. Taxonomy (NCBI): domain Eukaryota; kingdom Metazoa; phylum Mollusca; class Gastropoda; order Stylommatophora; family Arionidae; genus Ariolimax; species Ariolimax columbianus. The sequence continues at coordinate 71,646,069 of JAVGWX010000001.1, read as the reverse complement.
CACTTGAAAAATTCCTTGTCATTTGAAAATCGACAAGAATATGCTGCCCGGACAAAATTCAGAAGAAAAATCTACACAAGTTATTTGTACCTTTCCCCAGGTGGTTTGTTAAGAGCATCTATAGATGGCGCTTAACTGACTGAAGGTCTACTTAGCTCTAGTGTTTGAGTATATTTCAATGGACTCACACATCGGTAAAAGCCACCCTTCAAGAAACTGGTTGTATACAGACTCTGCAGAGTCGTCTAAACTAGTATAACAACGTTAAGTTTAGTTAACTGAACGTTAATTTAACGACAGTGATATTGCGTTGGTAGACACATTCCTACAAGATGTGCGATCATTAATTCATATTTGTAACTATATAGCAAAGAAGGAGGTACATGTAATGGTGACACAATACGAAATGGCGAGATAAGCTTTCTTTGCATTTGACTAGCACAACCAAGGGAGCAAAGATGGATGTCCCTCGAACATCAGCACTCGACATTTGTTTCTTCCGTAGCTGAGTACAATTCTGGACATGTCAAACGTATTGATACAGCAACAAATGAGACTGACCAGACAGTTACAGTAGGCCGAAACCTACTCCGACTTAAACATATATACCCCATATTGGGCATAGCATCATCTTAGACACTAATAAGTGCCACATCAACAATTAAAAGAGACAAGCCGGCATACGGCCCCATGCACCCTATGCTTGAACACCAGGTACAGTGCACAAGATTGAAATCTAATTGAAGTTTCTTACAGTCAACACAGTCCCTACAGACTAATCTCTGAAAAGTGACGCAAGTCCCATGGATTGAACTGCGGGAGGAACCTGCACCTATACACGCAACATGGAGGACACTAGACTCCGAACTGGTGTAAGTATCACGATGCAGAAAGATCTTAAAGAGATGGGGAAACATAATGATAAGACATGCGACTTTGGAGCAGCACAAGATACAGATCACCAGATGATCTGCCCAAACCTTCTTTAGCATGGTGAAAGCGAACTGCAAGGCAATCCACGTAGCTGAACATTGGAAACATGATGTCTAACGTGGAGCCCAGTACATAAAAAGATATGTATTGCATTTTGGGGAATTTATGGAAATAAAAAAAATACATATGCACAAATAAATATTAAAGACAGTCCTATTGCATGGGCCTCGGGAGGAAGACTAACATCCGGTCAGACAAAGTATACTGATCATACATGTTAATCAGGGTTAGACAAAGTATACTGATCAGACATGTTAGTCAGGGTCAGGGAAAGTATACTGATTAGACATGTTAGTCAGGGTCAGGGAAAGTATACTGATCAGACATGTTAGTCAGGGTCAGGAAAAGTAAACTGATCAGACATGTTAGTCAGGGCCAGGGAAAGTATGTTGGCCAAGATCCTCACCTCGGCTTCGTAGTAGCCCTCCCTGGAAATGGACTGTTTTCATGCCACCTGGTGAGTGATCGACGTGATCACTGTAGTAGTGAGCGACACGCAGATGAAGCCAAGCATAGCACAACCGCCTGAAGGGCCCCGGTCCACCTTTATCAACACGCTCGGAATGTGAGGAAAGCTACTGCAACCCGCCAGTTAACCTCCTTTTCAGGACACACAAAAGAGTAAACCCACCCATTATAGGCATTCCAAACAACAAACATCATTATACGGGCCCGAAACATGGAGAACAACAAAAACAAAAACCCCCAATCATAAATGGGCGACAACGCGCAGAATACGATTGAAGTGGTGTGATAAAATCATAAACACGGAACTGTTGGAAAGAACCAGGCAGATAACAACGGAACAGGCTGTGTGTGGATGACATGTGTTGGACATGACACGATATCAAGGAAATGAGCTGATAACAATTCCCCGGCGGTCTCTGTTCTCGCCAAACATACAAGGACAAGGCAGCTCGACATTGTCATATACGAAACATGGAAGATATAGAGGGAATTGTCAAGGATGGTATAGGGCATAAGAACGTGGCGTATTTGTTGAAAACCTATGCTGTGGGGGAAGCAGAAAATGACACAACTGCTTGATTGAAGGAATGCTTTCTCTATTAATTTGCTTCACGTGATAAATGAAACTTAACTGACATCAGATATAAAAAACTGGTTTCTAAATGTAACTGCATGATAAAGTTATCGTCTCGCTCAACGATTCTTAAACATTAACAGACATCAATTTCTTATAACATAATTTTCTTATAACATAATATTCTAATCTGATAATTTTCTAATTACCATAATTGTGATAACATATTTTTTTATAACATAATTTTCTTTTAACATAATATTCTTAATATCATATTTCTCTAAAACGTAGTATACTGATAACATATTTTTCTTATAACATACTCTTCTCGTAACATATTTTTTTACAATATAATTTATTTCCAGCATAATTTTATTTTTCTTATAATATAATTTCCTTACATCATAATATTTATATAACATAATATTCTAATAACAAAACTTTCTTAAAACCATAGTATTCCTTTTTTAGATGGCCATGAACTAACTATTGGATGTTCGTGACCTTACTGTTGGATAGTCGAGAACTAATTGTTGGATGGTCGTTAAGTAATTGTTGGTTAGTCATGAACTAACTGTTGCATGTTCATGAACTAACTGTTAGATGGTGGCGAACTAACTGTCCATTAGTCATAAATTAATGGTTGGATAGTCAGGAACTAACTGCTGGATGTTCGTAAACTAGCTGTACGATAGTCATGAATTAACTGTTGGTTAGTCATGAAGAAACTGTTTGATAGTCGTGAACTAATTGCTGTTTAGTCATGAACTAACTGTTCAATGGTCATATACTATTGGATAACTTTGAACTAACAGTTGGATAGCCATGAAGTCACTATTTGATCCCCATAAAGTAGCTTTTGGCTGGTCGTGAACTAACTGCTGGATAGCAATGAACTAACTGTTGGTAAGTAAGAACTAACTGTTGGATAGACATGAAGTAACTGTTGGGGAAATGGTGTTATTTGATGGACATGAACTATCTGTTGCATGGTCATGAACTAACTATTGGATAGTCATGAAGTAACTTTTGGATGGACATACACTAACGATTGGAGGGCCATGAGCTAACTGTTGGATAGTTGTGAACTAACTGTTGGGTATTGGTCAACTAACTGACCATATATTGGACGTCGCTGACTACATGTTAGTGCAGTGAAGAACCATGTGATGAACAGTCGTAGACCACCTTTCTGAACCACAAAATATCAGCAAATGGGTGGTCGTAGAACCCCTTTTGAACGACAGAATATCAGTTGATGGACGGTCGTAGCCCACCTTCTGTGGGCTTATAGAACACATTTTAAACGCTGCTGGACATAATGGACGGCCACGAACACAACTTTGAAAAGCAATTGTATATACAAATCATTATATACATAATTTATTACAGTTATTGCGCTTACTTAATTGCCATGTCGTGAGCAGATGATATATTTCATGTTTCCAATGCTCGACTACGTAGAGTGCATTGTCTTTCCATCTCCAACATATCATTAATATCGCATATTTTCAAAAGGTTTGGGCAGACCATTATGTGGTCTTGGTTATACTGCTAAGCACTTAGGTTTGAAACTAATTCGCTATGCTGCTTATTTTACTTTATGATGTTCACAAAAAAAAAAAAAGCCCTGCATACCAGCAGACGTATGTATGCACTCTCTCTCTCTCTCTCTCTCTCTCTCTCTCTCTCGGCGAGTGACGAATATAATTTATGCTAGTGGTTTCCGTTTCTAGCTGGTTGAAATTCAATAAAAACAATTTGTGTTCATGACAAGGTTAGGACTGAGTGTGCTTACCTTATAATTAAGTGACCCTTGAAGCGTGTCTTCCTGTGTTCTTTCAAAATATCCGTTGACTCTGAATAACCTGTGAAGAAACAACGTTGCATAAATATGTAAATATAAACTAGAAAAATGACACACGAACATTTGATTAAATCCAGTTTTGGTAGCCACATAGCTGACACGGATATCGAGTATAAAGTGGTAGGTTGCATCAGATCTAAACTTTTTATTTATGAGGTAGGGGTGACCCCCTTCTTCGCTGCCTTTTCTTCCCTAACAGTTAGCCAGGTATACATTTACATTTGGATCAAATGGAACAGATCAATAATTACCATCGATAGTGTGAAAATACCAGGTGTGAAAGAATTTGCACATTTAGGATCCCCACAATAAAAAACTCGGTGGACTATTCGGTAGAAACGACTCAATGTTTGCGATTCCTACACGCAGACAAATGTGTGGCAGGACACTAGAAGGAAGACGAAGATTCAATTGATCAGGACATGCGTTTTCCCTGTGGTAACATGTGAGTTCGAGACACGGACATAAAAAAAAGAAACCACAGTAAAAATGATATCATCTTTCGAAATAAAGTGTTAAAAAATAATATTGATAATAGCTTGTGAACTGAAAAGAAATCAAACAGATACATTTAGCAACAACTGGATATAAAGAAAGCTATATTATAAATAGCATCACAAAGAAGTTTGTTAATTCGGTCATAAAAAAATTCACAATGGCTTGGAGTGGAAGATGTATGTAGTAAGCACTGTGTGGGCGATGTATTTGCGTATGCCATATCCTAGTGGTCTGCAGGGGTTTGTGTGTATGACAATGACATGAACAGCACCACTGCCCTACATAAAACATGTCGGAAGAGGCGACTGTGTGACATGGCATAACACCGACCCTGGTTAGGTGGTTTGTTAAAAGTAGCATAAATGACACCTAACAGGCTGCGTGTCTACTTTGCTCTAGTGTTTGAGTCAATTAAGATGAACTCGGGCATCGGTAAAAACCTTTCCTCCAAGAAACTGGTTGTATAGAGACTATGTAGATTTATAAAACAGTATAAAGTCATTAAGTTAAGATATATACCAAATAAGAACAATACTTAACTGTAGACGGAACCAAGCTGAACGCTTTGAGGCAGAGGGAAAACAAACAAAGATTGGGAACGTGTGGAAACTTATGGCGGGTATAAAAGAAAGTATAATGAAACATGGTTAAAAGGAAGACAAAATAGCGCAAGGAGAAAGCTATAAAATGTATGTCTATAATATTGATATACAAATTTTGCAATTAAATTTGAACTAGTAAATGCAAATTTATAATGCGCTATTTTAGGACGAGGATAAATGATAGTTAGCTTGTCAGTTTGTTTTCTTTCCACTTATGCCGCTGAGCGACGTGCTGAGCGATGTGCTGAGCGACGTGAGGAGCTCAATTCGTCTCTGCTGCGCCAAGCGCATTACGTAGATCATTGTGAGCCCGTGTTGGTGCGCAATCATTCTAATGTCATCTACCAACATATCTCGAAACTACCACCTCGCATTGTGAGCCTGTGTTGGTGCGCAATCATTCTAATGTCATCTACCAACATATCTCGAAACTACGACCTCGCATTGTGAGCCCGTGTTGGTGCGCAATCATTCTAATGTCATCTACCAACATATCTCGAAACTACCACCTCGCATTGTGAGCCTGTGTTGGTGCGCAATCATTCTAATGTCATCTATAGACATATCTCGAAACTACGATCTCGTATTGTGAGCCTGTGTTGGTGCGCAATCATTCTAATGTCATCTACCAACATATCTCGAAACTATGACCTCGCATTGTGAGCCTGTGTTGGTGCGCAATCATTCTAATGTCATCTACCAACATATCTCGAAACTATGACCTCGCATTGTGAGCCTGTGTTGGTGCGCAATCATTCTAATGTCATCTACCAACATATCTCGAAACTACGATCTCGCATTGGTAGCCCGTGTTGGTGCGCAATCATTCTAATGTCATCTACCAATATATCTCGAAACTACGACCTCGCATTGTAGCCTGATCCACCAGCGTTGTAAACCATCAGTGGAAGCTGATAAGATTGAATTCTTATGAGATGACCGAACCAGCGTATTTTGTGCCTGAAAATGTATTCTGCACGAGAAGTAGTGCCAACAATGCTTCGAATTTCTTTGTTGAGCTTTGTCTTTCCTGGTAACAGCGACGATCTTCCTCAAACACTTCATTTCACATTTCTAAATTTTGCTCTCACGCGCCCTGGACAGAAGTCATGTTTGGCACTGGTAGCAAGTCACTGCAGATGCTTTATGACACATTGTCTCGATTTCTCTTCCCTGTCGATAAAACACTGCCAAAATACTTGAACTCATGGGCTTGTTGAAGAGCAATATCATTTACACTTATATTTAGTGTAAATTGAAAATACATTTTATGTTTATTATTAATGTGAGTATTTTTAGCTATTGCATTGATGGGGAGATACAGTAGCAAAGGTTACAATACAGAAACAAGTACAATTTATGACATTTATAAACCTTTTTTCATTTTTCTTTTCGCTTTTGTCCTAGTTGTGCCTTTCAGAGGTTTCTTAACCGGGGCCTAGTATGTGCTTCGTACACGGGGAGCTTGACCGCTTCTGTTATTTCTGCTATCTGTCATTTTGCGTGGTCGACCTTCGCTTTCTATCCATTGTATCGTTATAGCATTGCTTTCTGATGGATACTATCTGGTGTTTGACGTGTCACGTGACCGAATCATTTGGTTTACTTTCTCTTGACGAGGTCTAACACTGGTGTTGTACCTACTTGTCTCCTAATATCTTCGTTACTGATTATATCCATTCTTGTTACTCTAAGCATTTCATTTTTGTTGTTCTGATGTTTTTTTAAATCCGTATTTGCTAATGTCCAATTCTGGGAATGATAGCCCAATATTAGTAGTAATAATGTGCTGTATAGCGTTCATTTTATATCCATTGTCACGTTATTACGTAATAATATCAGAGGTTTGACATTTAGCGGAGGGAATTATACTATTGTGTCGATAGAAAATGAACTTTTAAGATAACTTTCTTCTTTTTCGCATTAGTCCTAGGGCTGTTGGGTAATTGATCATTTTATGGTAGAGCATCTCAAACTGTATACGGGCAGCTGGAAAGAGGAATTCCTTGTATCTATCGGCAAACATTTACGAGAAATGTATCGACTTGATGGAGACACAGGTTATTTGTGCAATTATGGAATAAATACAAGTGTCAATACCATTCAAAGAGTGTGGATTCCACTCCAGACATCTCACACATTGATCAACTACCAATAACCTTCGTGTACATTCAAGGATGGGAGCCTACCGAAAATTTCCCCAAGTTTATCTTAAGCCTTGGTCATCGAGCAAAGAATCTAGCAGATACTGTTGTGGATTGCCTAAATGACAACAAACTACCGCTATCAAACTGACATGGTCAATCTCACGCCAGTGCCTCAGCTATGTATGAACGCTTTACTGGATTGCAAGCACGGGTAGGTCAAATCAGGATTATGTCAGAAAATGGAAAACATAACAATTATTTTTCTGACAAATTTTAGACGACACTCTCAAAAGATGTCTTTCAAGACAAGTAAATTTCTCTTCAGCCTAAATATGTGAACATACATGTGTACATATAACTTAACTTAGCTTAACGTCTTTAAACTGGTTACGAAGACTCTGCAGAGTCTGTGTACAACTAAGTTTCATTTTCGTTTCCTTGCTCTAAAATCAATGGGCATCCAATTTATTCTTAAATGCATTGATTGTCCTTGTTTCCAGTACTTCCTGAGGCAGCATTCCAAGCATTCACCACTCTCTGACTAAAAAAAATGTTTCTAATATTTAATCTGGAACTTTCTTTAGTTAATTTGTAGCTATGCCCTCTTGTTCTTGCAGGTGTTTGTATTTTGAAAAAAAATTGTTATAGCATATGCCATCCTTTACTGTCATTATCTTATAAACCTAGTATTAAGTCACCTCGAATTCTTCATTCTTCTCTTTTCTAGAATTCTTCTCTTTTAACTTTAGGCGGGTTTTCTGAGTATTTCCTCATAACTGTTATCCCACTATCAGCTTTGTCGCTCTTCTTTGTATCCGTTCCAGCATGTTTATAACTCCTCTACGATAAGGACTCCACACCTGTACAGAGTACTCGATCTAGGTCACACTAATACTTTATACAGTTTGACTATCACTTCCTTCCTCCTATGCTTAATATTATTTTAATCATATGTAACATTGCATTTGCCTTTACCCACTGCCACCTGCAGTTGCACACCCTCTTCACATGTATGATCTACTATAACCCATAGGTCCCTTTCCTTTTTCTATCATTCTAATACTGTTCTCGATCATTCTGTAATTGTATTCCATGGTGGATCTACCCATGTGGATGACTGTACATTTATCTACATTAAACTCCATTTGCCAGCTCACAGACCATTCTCGACTTTTATCTAAATCCGACCTCAATATATCCACTTATGCTTTAGATGAGACACTACTGCATAGTTTTGTGTCATCTTCGAATTTGGAAATCATGGATCTGATATCATATGCCATAAATATTCTTGATTCTATGCATATTTATCTTCCAGAAGTTAAAGACACATTTAGTGAATATTAACTGAAGATGAGTAAAATGTGTCCAGCTTCGGATTATTGCAATGTGAAGAGAAGGGAACCAAAACTAAGTCTACATTTTTTAGATATGATGGATTAGGAGAAGAGACAATAAAAGATAAATTTACAAATTCAAGGTGAAAACTTGTCTCTATGTTCTAGATTCGTTTAACTCTGACATGACAAAACGTGCAGAAAGTTATTCGTGGATTTGAAATTTATTTTCCTCTTTAGTGAATTAAAAACGATTGGTTCTGATGAGCTAACAAGTGTTATTAACGTGAATCACAAAGACTTTCACTAGAAAGTGTTATTAATGTGAATCACAAAGACTTTCACTAGAAAGTGTTATTAATGTGAATCACAAAGACTTTCACTAGAAAGTGTTATTAATGTGAATCACAGAGACTTTCACTAGAAAGTGTTATTAATGTGAATCACAAAGACTTTCACTGGAAAGTGTTATTAATGTGAATCACAAAGACTTTCACTAGAAAGTGTTATTAATGTGAATCACAAAGACTTTCACTAGAAAGTGTTATTAATGTGAATCACAAAGACTTTCACTAGAAAGTGTTATAAATGTGAATCACAAAGACTTTCACTAGAATGACCTTGTAATTGAAAGCAAGCATCTCAGGCATGAAATCCCTGTTTCCTCGTTGTAGAAATTGTGTTCATGTGCATGATGCTTAACAACTGTTTTCTACATTGTCTTGTCTTTTGTCTTTTGTCTCTTGTCTCTTGTCTTTTGTCTTTTGTCTCTTGTCTCTTGTCTTTTGTCTTTTGTCTTTTTTCTCTTTTCTCTTGTCTCTTGTCTTTTGTCTTTTGTCTCTTGGGTTTTGTCTTTTGTCTTTTTTCTCTTGTCTCTTGTCTCTTGTCTTTTGTCTTTTTTCTCTTGTCTTTGTCTTTTGTCTTTTGTCTCTTGTGTCTTCTCTCGCGTCTCGTGTGTCTTGTCTCTTGTCTCTTGTCTTTTTGTCTTTTGTCGTTTGTCTCTTGTTTCTTGTCTTTTGTCTTTTGTCTCTTGTCTCTTTTCTCTTGTCTCTTGTCTCTTGTTTTATCTTGTCTTGTCTTGTCTTATCTTCTCTTATCTTAGCAACTGGTACCGTGAGGTGGCGTGGGGAGCCGTATTTTTCTGCTCAGCGCCAGACACGTCGCTCTGGTAGTCGTCATCCCATGAGGATTTAGAATATCCGCAACATTTACTATCTATCTAGTTCTCGGTCTGCCACGGTTGCGAAAACCCGATGGACGTGCGTTATAGGCGCACAGGGGTAGTCAGTAAGGTTGTATTCTCATTTGGGTACCTACCAACTTGATTCTCACCTCGTCAATGTATTTAGTGCAGGATCTGCTTCAATTTTCTTTCTCACCTCTTCATTGCGCATTCTTTTTTTCATAGTTACGTTGATTGTTTTTCAGGTTCATATAATTTCACATGTCGTGTTCTTCCATTAGAGATTTGGTTAAAAGTCCCACGTTTGGCTGACACTGGCAACTGAGAGTTTTTTACATTAAAGCTAATAAAGACACATTCTTGCAGCACATTAAAACAGCAGTGTTTGAACTGGCGTTCACTAATGTGCATGGAAATGACATAATGAAGACCTTTAACTTAAAGCCAATTATAAAACAAATCTCAACAAAGAAATTGTTCACAAACATTAGTTATGATTAAAAATTAATAACTCATTAATTCACATTTACGGCTTACCAATTATTGACCAAATAATGTTGAAATGTTTGTGTTTTTCAAAGCGAATAATGTTCAAAATATAATATATAGCTGCTTCACTTCATGTTTTTCAATATTTCAACTTTGATTTTATTGAAAGTAATAATACATCTAAACGTTAAATTATACTTGACCATTTACATTTATATTCCGGTGAATTTTACGGTCGGGTCCAAGTGCGTCGATTGATTTGCCAAAGGCCTACAGTGCTGTTATGACGGCCCTGGCCTCGTCACAAAAAACTAGTCGAAAACCATTGATGTGGAATATTCAGAGCCAAATCAGGATCTAAAAGTTCAGTAATACAAGCAGCAGATGCAGAAAAACAGGATGGAAGAGATTAGGCTTCACATAGGATAAGCTGAGTTTATTGTTTTCCTTTTACTTTATTATTGAAGCGTAGATCCGATACTGCATTTGAACCCTTACTCTTAACCCATTTTAAGGATGCCTGCATCAAATCGTTTGCAGTGTCGGTTTCGAAGCAATCCTTTTACGTATTGTGGTTACTCGAAGAAGCAAGACATTTGTTATTTAATAAACAAAAGCGTGAAACTGTGAGTGTTTAATTCCTGCAAATTTAATCCGTCTCGTGGTCTCAGAAAAAGTGATATCGCGTACCTAGTCCTGTTGGAGATGGACGATACTCAGAGATCCCGTGCAAATAAAAAAAACATTGGCAGTTGAAAATCTGGACAAATCAAGCTGAAAGTCTGGACAAAAAATCCCAAAGTAATTAAGTTCTAAATTCCTCTGATTGCCATAAGCAGGCATCCTTTCAATCGTCCATATACACAAAAACCAAATGTTTGTTCACACAGCCAATTGCACGAATGTACAAATGGATTAATTAAAATTGAATGGCAGGAATGGTATCAAGACGCTGAGCAGCGCATGAGCTGCAGTGGTCAGCTGACTGCTAGCGTCAGGGACAGCGAACCAGAGCTGCCAAGACCCTTCTACACCTCCACGTAGTGATCCTGGATAACAGGCTGCAGCAGGGCAGACTGGCTAAGGAGAAGGGATCGAAGAGTGAATGCTAACCCGGCTGAAGTCGGATGTGTTGGACCGAAAGCTGCAAATATCGCAGTCAAGCTGTAAACTACGACACAACGCATTCCGTTCTCTGGACTACATTCTGCTACTTAAGCCCTTTCAGGGTTTGGTAGTGGGAGATTGAGAACGAACGAAGAAGAAGAAGAAGCAGAAGAATGGCAGGAATGAGAAAAATTACTCTTTTGTGCGTCCTGAAAAAAAAGCGTGAAGTGGCGCGTTGCAGTAGTTTTCCTCAAATCACAATCGTGCTTATGAATGTGAGCAGAATTCATCCAGGCGGTTGTGCTGTGCTTGGCTTTATATGCGTGTAGTTTACTATTACATAAATAAGGTCAATCCTACACCTCTTTAGCCAGGCTGTCACAAAAACAATCCGTTTCTTGGGAGAGCCGAAAGGAAGTAGAGTTGAGGGTCTTGGTCGGTATATTTTTCCTGACCCTGACTAACATTGCATGATCAATATATTTTACCTGACCTTGACTAACATTGGTCGATCAATAAATTTTATTTGACCCTGACTAACATTGTCCGATCAGTATATTTTACCTGACCCTGACTAACATTGGCCGATGAATAGATTTTACCTGACCCTAACTAACATTATCCGATCAGTATGTTCTACCTGACCCTGACTAACATTTTCCGATCAGTATATTTTACATGACCCTGACTAACATTGGCAGATCAATAAATTTTACCTGACCCTAACTAACATTGTCCGATCAGTATGTTTTACCTGACCCTGACTAACATTGTCCGATCAGTATATTTTACATGACCCTGACTAACATTGGCAGATCAATAAATTTTACCTGACACTGACTAACATTGTCCGATCAGTATATTTTACCTGATCCGGATAACATTGCCCGATCAGTATATTTTACCTGACCACACGTTAATCTTCTTGCATGACTACAAATATACAGATAAAAGTATCACTACACACTCAAAGGGTAAGAGAGGAGTGACTAATAAAAGAGAAAGAGAGAGAGAGAGAGAGAGAGAAACAGAGAGGGACAGAGAGAGAGAAACAGAGAGGGACAGAGAGAGACAGAGAGAGACACAGAGAGAGAGAGAGAGGCTGCAAGACTCATGTGGAAACCGTTATATTCGCTTTTTACGACCTGCTAGTAAGGCAACAGTTGTCTTATAAATGCAATCCCTGCGCTTGGGATCAAGATGCTGAGCAGCGCATGAATTGCTTCGGTCAGCGAACCATAGCTGACTGCTAGCGTCAGGGTCAGCGAACCATAGCTGACTGCTTGCGTCAATGTCAGCGAACCATAGCTGACTGCTTGCGTCAATGTCAGCGAACCATAGCTGACTGCTAGCGTCAGGGTCAGCGAACCATAGCTGACTGCTTGCGTCAATGTCAGCGAACCATAGCTGACTGCTAGCGTCAGGGTCAGCGAACCATAGCTGACTGCTAGCGTTATGATCAGCGGACAGGGGCTTTCAAGATCCTTCTACACCTCCACGCGGTGATCCTAGATAACAGCCTGCAACAGAGCAGACTGTCTAAGACGAAGGGATCTAAGAGGAAATGCCAACCCGTTACCCAACAGATACCCACTGGAATTGGATGTGTCTGACAGAAAGGTGAAAATATCGCGGTCAAGCAGTAAACTAGCTATACGACGAATTCCGTTCTCTGGACTACATCCTTGCTACTTGCAAAGCCCCGTCGAGGGATTGATAGTATGAGATTGAGAACGAACGCAAAAGAGGAAGAAGGAAGAATAAAGGTTTGAAGAGGGATGGCTAACACGGTACCCACAAATGTCATGCTGAAGTCGGATGTGTCGGACCGAAAGGTGCAAACTACGCAGTCAAGCTGTTACCTAGGACATAACGTATTCCGTTCTCTGGACTTCATCCTGCTACTAGCAAAGCCCCTTTCAGGACTTGGTAGTGTGAGTTTGATAAGAGAGAAGAAGAGATGAGGAAGCTGGTTCTCAAAGTGCGTACTTAGTTTACTTATGTTTTAACTCAGCAGGGGATCTTCTACTAAGTTAATCAGACGATTGGCACTAATTGTGCCGTGGACTGAAAAAGTTTGGAAACCATTGAGTTGCACTACTGTCGGGGAAGGAAGTTGGTAGAGACTTCAGTAAATTAAGTGAAGGTTTGTCCCATAGTAGTTGCACTACTGTCAAAGATTGAAGTTGGTAGAGATTTCAGTATACTAAGTCAAGGTTTGTCCCATAGTAGTTACACTGCTGTCATAAATTGAAATTAGTAGAAACTTTAGTATGCTACGTCAAGGTTTGTCTTATAGTAGTAAAAATACTTGTGAGGAAGGACGTTGGTAGAGACTTCAGCATACTAAGTAAAACTTTGTTCTATAGTAGTTACACTCATGTATACAGAGTCACAGCTTGTATGAGGCATGATAGACAGCGCCTTTCCTTGCTGACTTTTACTTCCCTAGACGTATACCATGTGCCTATTTACAACTGGCTAGACAGGAGCGTACCTTTGCCGTGAAAATCGAATGCTTTACTCCTACCCTATTCAAACGTTAATCAGATATGCAAAGCAATGAATGAACAACATATTACAAATATAACACATTTATACACATATTGAATCCTGTGTTTGAAAAGATCCAACTGTTAATGGGTACCTGACTTATGGTTTTGGAAAGAGAACAGAAAATAGAGATGAACAACATAATCTCATACATATTTACACACCAGTTAGAAACTATGCTGGAATAGTTCAATCAGGATATTAACTGTTACATGATTTTCCCAAAACAGCGTCACTGTGTAAACACACATTGGTCATGGCCATCTAACCAAACTACAGATGGCCATGCATTGGTACACAATTCTTCTTTTTTATTAATATCTACTTTTTTCCAAGAAAGCTTTCCCTTCTTGAATTCTCCTGGCTAAGGAATGCCATCTATCACCCCTCCCCCTTTTCCTCCCTCCTTCAACCCAAGACCGTAATTCTTTGGGTGATATCAAAATCTGGGATCAAGATGCTGAGCAGCGCATGAGCTGCAGTGGTCAGCGACCCATAGCTGACTGCTAGCGTCAGGGCCAGTGAAACAGAGCTGCCAAAAACCCTTCTAAACCTCCACTCGGTGATTCTGGATAACAGGCTGCAGCAGGGCAGACTGGCTAAGGAAAAGGGATCGAAGAAGGAATGCTAAACCGGTACTCAAAAAATGCTTGCTGAAGTCGGATGTGTAGACCGGAAGGTGTACATATCGCAGTCAAGCTGTAAACTACGACACAACGCATTCCGTTATCTGGACTACATTCCGCTACTTAAGCCCTTTTAGGTTTTGGTAGCGGTAGATTGAGAACGAACGAAGCCTAGCCAAGCCATATCAGAATGTATTGGTCAGGGCCTGGATGCTTGAGTATATATGTTTGTAATATGTTCCGTTAGGGAAAGTTTATGTACATGAAGAAGTGGTCATACCGAGAAAAATCCCAGAATTACACTGTGAAACTAGACACGAAGCGATTTCAAACAGAAAACAGATACACACTAACAACTGCGCAGACGTAGCAAATGATAATCAGGATCAGATGAAACATACCAATTATGACACCCACCTCACGTTCTCGCTGGAGCTCCTGGAAACAGATTGTGCCATAGTAGCCTGCCCAACGTGGTGTGGTTCGACGCTCTAAATGTCATAGTTGGAGCTTACTGAAGTTATATGCATTGCACTACAGCCATAATTTCCCCTGTCCACCTTCTCAAGTACGTCTATAGATATAGGAAAAACTACTGCAACTAGCTACCAAAGACACGTCGTCAAGATGTATCTCAACTCACCACGAGTACCTTCGAACATCAACCAAAGCAACATAGAGGGTGTCGAGACATGGCTCAAACCTGGTCCCTTAGCCCCGATAGAAAATCACTCTAACAGCTCTGCCACTAAAACGTGTAAGGTGCTCTGTACTATCAATCTAAATTAAAAGGGTATACATTCAGGCCTGAGTTCTCGAGTATCGTTGACAGACAGCATAAACTATAATCTTAGAACAAACTAGGTTTAGCCTAATTTGTTGCCTAGGTAGACATTGTAAAGGATAATGTTTAAATTTCAGCCTAGAGCGCAAAAAAAATAAACCATTGTATTTATAAAGCACGCTCGGCCTCCAAAATGACTAAGACAAAGATACATCTTTGTTAGTGCATTAAAGTAATGTCTGCACCATCTTCATGTGCATGACCTCGTGACGTAGTTCTGTTAAGAATCGACGCCATCGCACTCCGAGCAGACATATAGGTGCTCAATCTCTCTCAGCAAATGGCAGAGAGTGTAGATACTGATGGTTAATGTAGCTCGTTGGTTGTACACACTCCGACGCTGTCCACTCAGGCACCCTTCTTTGCTAAACCCGCGCATTTCCAAGTAGCGCAATCTGTGCATTGCTGGTTCATGACTGCAGTGTCTTAATCTAAAAAGATGTCATTGATCAACTTCAAAATATGAGTTCTTTCCACTGCCAATGTCCTCATTGCGGATGATCATAAAACCACGATGTCTTTTTCTTTAATTTCCGCAAACCCCAACATGACCAGGACAGTAAATCCAGACAAGTACCTGCAGGTTCGAGACTCAACATCCATTAATTCCACATTCAGCCCTTCTACACCTTCCGAAGAAGGGATTGAGAGTCAGAGACTATTACGACCCCCATTAATGAGATGCAAGATAGCCACCTCAGAGCGGAAGTCACTGCCTGGATCTTCATTCTCTTACCGGACGTTGATGTCAAGTATGCACCGCTCATCTCAGCAACGAACCTCACTTTAACATAGAAGCCTCATCCGGCTCGTGATGTTGACTATCAATAATCCTCCATAACCGTCCTTCTTTTGAACATTTCTGCATTTCACATTCTCAGTTGTTTTCATATCCTGTTTGTCGTCCTTGGTCTCTCTTGGTCTAGGTTTTCACAATTGGCATACAGTATGACACCGCATTCAACTGATACTCAGGCAAATGGCAGACGTTTTGTTTCACACCTTCAATAGTATGGTTATCCCAGCAATGGTAAATGGGTGTGAGGTTTGGAGTCTACGCAAATCATATGCAGAGAAGCTCCAAATTATCGATGGAGAAATGGAACAACGTGTCAGAAATATATCCCTAAGAGGCCACATCCGAAATACCGAGGTCCGCAACAAAAGTTTCAGGACGTCGTCGACTCTGCGTTAATGCCAAAGTACAGATAGGCCGGCCATTTGGTCCGCGTGACTGACGATAGATGGGCGAGGAGGATGTCTCTGTGATGACCATACAACTACAACCGCCAGCGCGATTGCCTGGCAACAATATGGAGAGATGATGTGCACCACGCATTTGGACCATCTTGGTACTCCAGGACAGAGGACAGACACAGATTCAAGCAGCTTTGGCTACCTGGCATCAGGCGAAATTGCCAGATTGAATACCAGGGCTTACGTATTTAAGTAAGTAAGCATACCATGTTCTAAGTTCCTTTCGGAGTTTGTGTTAGGTGAATTTTACCTGCTGCACTATTCTTTTTTAGACATTACTAATCTTTGATTTCTGTTTGTCTAGCAAGACTTTGCACTTCTGTCAAATATAGAGAACGGTTTACTCATATCCTGTGTCAAGTATTTGTACTACGCGTTCATATTGATATATGAAATAGAACATGACACGAAGTCCGAGTATCTGGGCTACAGAATTGACAAAACAAGGGTGACTGCTCAAATAAATTAGAAGGAGATTCGCAATGGCAATGCAGAAGCTGCATAACCTGAGGCAGCTATGGCAGAATACCCTTCTGAACAAACCAACAAAAGGGAACATTTTAAAAACTTGTATTGTTCTCGTTGCAGCACACTGATGCGAAACATGGACAGTAACTCAATCCTCAAGGAAGATAATCGAGTTCATCGATTCGAAATGTTATAATAAGGTCCTAAGAATACCATGAATCAAATAAAAGAAGAATGCAGACATTCAGCAAGAGTTGGGCATAAAAATGGTTCATAAATTCCACCAAGAACAGAAAATTGAACCACATCAAAAGACACAACGGTCTTGAGAGAACGGTAATGGAAGTTATGGTGCCTGGCAATAAAGACAAAAGCAGACCAAGAAGATGATGGAGCCAAGATGTCAAGGAATGCGTGGACATGACTCTGGAGCAGTCTGGCGATTTGGCAAGAGATCGAGTATCTTTCAGGCAGGCTGTCATAGAAGCAACGCTCTGCAAAGGACATGACACGTGATGATGTTGTTCATATCTCATTTTGCATGTGTTCAGCACCACCTGTAGGATATGTAATTTATTCTCAAGTTTTTATCCGTTGTCGCTGACGAAGGCTTTATTTTGTCGTAACGTAAGCGCGATCTTGTTTTTGTTCCATTGAGGTATCCTAACCGTGAGTATTCATGTATTTATACTCCTTGTCAAGCAACAAGCCTTCGTTGTGTTTCTTATTTGAACGAAGGAGTATTGCATTCTCATCATAAACCACATTTCTGCTACTGCTATTGTGTCCTTTGTGTTTCACTAGTAGACGATATTTAAAACACGCAAAAAATGTGTCTCATTTGCGTAGTGATAGAGCAGTCACTGATCACCGCAAGGGTGCGGGGTTTAACTGCCGCTACCGGTACGCTCCAGCAAACTCAACTGAACATAGGTACATTGCTAATTCTTAGGGAAAGGAAGGCAGTGAGGAAGGGAACTCGTCGTCCGCCATCATACAAGCTGTTGCTTTTTTATACTTGTCTCTAACACTTTATTCCCGATCAGTAGTTACGTCTGCTGTGGAACTCCCTTTACCAGTAATGTAAAAATGTAAAACAAAGCGACGAGGACTACATGGCTTAATGGATTTAGATAAAATTTGAGAATGGTCTGTAAGCTGGCAAATGAAGTTTAATGTAGATAAATGTACAGTCATCCACATGGATAGATCCAATATAGAACATAATTACAGAATTGGAGAGAACAATATTAGAATGATATATAAGGAAAGGGACCTAAGGGTTATAATAGATCATACAGGTAAGGTGAGTGAGCAAGTTCAGGTAGCGGTGAAAAAGCGAAATGCAATGTTAGGTATGATAAAAAGAAATATTAAACATAGGAGCAAGTAAGTGATAGTCAAACTGTGTAAAGCATTAGTTAGACCTAGATTGGAGTAATGTGTACAGGTGTGGAGTCCTTATCATAGAGGGATATAAACATGCTGGAAAGAATACAAAATAGAGCGGCAAAGCTGATAGTGGGATTCCAGAATTACAGTTATGAGGAAAGACTCAGAAAAACCGGCATACATTGTCTAGAAGAGATAAGAATTCGTGGTGACTTAATACAGGTTTATAAGATGATCAGAGGAATGGATAAATTAGACTTTAACAAGTTTTTTTAAAAATTACAGCCACCCACAATAACAAGAGGGCATAGATACAAGTTGACTAACGAGAGGTCCAGATTAGATATTAGGAAATGTTTTTTTAGTCAGAGAGTGGTGAATGATTGAAATGCATTGCCAGAGGAGGTAGTGGAGGCAGGGACAGTTAATGCATTTAAGAATAAATTGGATGCGCATAGCTTTTAGAGCAAGGTGAAGTAAATGAAACTTGTTGTATACAAACTCTGCAGTGTCTTCTAAATCAGTATAAAGACGTTAAGTTAAGTTAAGTATGTCGGCTTTCTGACCAAAATGTTCAAAACCGTAATGCATAGTTGTTTTTCTATCAGGAGTAAAATAAAAATCTATCCCGTATACTGCGTAATGACTGCAGGACGAGCGGCCTTTATTCCTCGGTTCTATTAATCCTCCCAGTGAATACTAAAAGTTTGAAAAAACACAGAAGCGAGAGTCGCTGTGTTTAAATTACTTACTTTTCGCTTCTCTGCGTATGGAAAGTAATGGTAGCTTACCGTACTGCACATTTGCCAAGACACTTATAACAGCCTAAAAGGTTGGTATTTGTAAGAAGCGACGTTCTGCAAAGGCCATATTAACTAATTTTTGTTTTTCTAACTTTTCCTTCCACGTATGCCGTTTATGCAACTTCAGTTGCTTTTTTTGAGCCAAGTGTCATCGCGTCCATTGTTGTTAGTCCGTGCTGCTGTGTGATTTATGTTATGTTATCAATCGATCGGTCACGCGGTCTGGCTTGTGTCTTCTAGTCATGTATGCCGTCACTTGGAGACGTAAATTGGTCTTGGTCAGTTATGGGTCACTGACCTTGATGCAAAACAGCTAGTTGCGAATAGCTTGCTGCTATCAGCTCATTCCGTGTTGTATCTTCGGCCTGATCCAACCATCATTTCTTTATGTCTTGAAATGTGTTTATGGCAAAGGGTAGTTCTCATAATATTTAAGTCAAGTCACCTGGTAACCGTTGAGGTCGTTGGGGCACACATGTCGACACCCCCACAAACATACGCCACCACTCTCTGTCAACTGTCGCTGCCTGTACCACTTTTGGTCGGAGATTGGATCCATTTTTATGTTGTCCTCCCATCTCTATTTGGAACGACATCTTCGTCGTCCATCTTGCATCTTTCCGTTTAGGATCGTATTTGCAAGACCATTTGATCTCGGTATGTGTCCCTATCAAGTGAATTTCCGTCTTTTGATCGGTGTCAATAGGTTTTCAAAATTGTTAATGTTTTAAGTCTTTCTCGTCTTTCCTCATTTGTAACTCGGTCTTTGTATGTGACGTTTATGTCTTCGACAACATATCATCTCAAAGACCTGTATCATCCACTGTAGGCCAGCTATAATATTTACAACGTCGTAAATTCTAATTGTATCTTCCCTAGTGAAACCAATTCCTGTTTGTAGACATATCATTTTGTGTTTAGGATCTTTTGGTCATGCTATATCTGCAGGCCAGTCGCTATGATATGATGAAATCTGTAGTATTCAGTACGTCGGAGCGGCTGTCTCACAGCTTTTGTCTCAGTATCGCACCCTCTGGCCAGGTCTGGTATCCCATTTCTCCATAGAGTGGGCATTCCTGTAGAATGTGCTTAGTATTCTGGCCCTCTGTTCCAGATGGGCGTTTATCGGTGCGTGAGATCTTCAATCGGTATAGATGTTCTGGTAGTCTGTAGTGTTTAGTTCTCTGTCGAAATTAGGTACTTCGTTGATTTCTTTTGAGTTGGTGAACTGGGTCTGCTTATGTTTCCGTCTTCTCTCCATTAGTGTATATAATGATCTCTTGATCTCTCTGTATGGTACTCGATGATTAAATTATGTATTTTTACTGCCATCTTTTGCTAGAGCGTCAGTTCTCTCGCTTCCTGTTATTCTGCAATGGGAGGGTAGTCACTAGAGCGCTATTGTTGAGGATCTCTGGAGTTTTTCTAGTTCTGCTCTGATCTCCGATTAACAGTGGTTCGTTGTTTATTTTTTGTATTGCCTCTAATAGTACTCTGCAGTCTGTGAATACAGCTATTTTTGTTGATGATTGCCATTATGTTTCAAGTGTTCTCAGTGATAGCTTGTATGTCACCGTATTTGCTTTCTCAGTTCCTGCTTCTATCCCCCAGTTTATTCTGGTGTCATCTGTGAACATCATTTCCGACTATCTGAGTTCTGTACCTTAATGAAGCTCTCTATTTTTTTAACTGAACATATACTGACCTTTAATGTGCAATGCTCTGATAGCTTTCTTAATCTCTGATCTTCTTGTGTTATCATTGGATAAATCTTACATTCGTTACTCAAGACATTCACGTGCCTTAAAAGGATATTTTCCACTGCATGTATGATACCGATCATCTGCAAAAAGTAGTTCATTTAATGTGGTAGTTTCTGGAATCAGCGAAGAAGAAGAAGAAGAAGAAGAAGAAGAAGAAGAAGAAGAAGAAGAAGAAGAAGAAGAAGTAGACGAATGAAAAAAGACTGCTAATAAGAATACTTTACATCTTCTGCAAAAGGGACCAACATACTAGGAATAGATTTAGAGAAAAATAGTCATGTCCAGAACCATTGTTAGACAAGCTCGGTGAAGATACCACAGACTTGAGGTTGATCACTCCTTTTGTTAGATAAGTTAACATATGAAGACGGCATAAAAAGGAACAAGAAAAAGCAAAAAAAAGCATGAGAGAATAAGAAGAAACGAATTATATCAATAATGAAATATCGTTTTACAACGCCCTCTTATAAAATAATGACTAGCATTGCTTTAGCTGCTTGTGCCTTTACCCAACTAACGAACATCTGGAAATCAGAATCATTGAGCGCGCACTCCAAGCTCAGAATGTTTAACTCCAACGTATTACCAATACTGATCTATGGATCTGAATGCTGGAAAATAACAAAGACATTGGAAAAGAGGCTAAGTGCATTTGAAAATAAGAGTCTTAGAAACTGTTGAACATTGGCTGGGAAGAATTACCAACAAAACAATTAGAGAAATCAGCAACTAACAATATATTTCATCACGCATTCGGGAAAAAACGGTGGTCATTCATCGGACATGTACTTATAATGGACAGCAACATACTCCGTCTGCAAATGTTTACGTGTTCCCCATATCGCAGCTGGAAAAGAGGAAGACTTAAAGAAACGCTCCGCAGAACAATAGTCATGGAGGGTTTCATTATGGACTTGGACAACATTCATGAACTGAAAAGAACGGCGTCACACAGATTAAACTGGAGAGCACTGGGTTCTGCCTATGTAACGTAAAAACAAAAGTAAAGATCTCGTCACACCATGCGGCGCATAGGAAATATGGTGTTAGGCCCATATTATTTTGTAACCCACGGCACATAGGAAATATGGTGTTAGGCCCATATTATTTTGTAACCCACGGCGCATAGGAAATATGGTGTTAGGCCCATATTATTTTGTAACCCACGGCACATAGTGAATGATGTGGGCAGCATCACTCCGGACGCCTTTACTTCCCAGATTTTCTGGTACCCAATTTATGTGGCTGAGTCGATTGCAGGGCGGTTTTTGGGGATTGTACCCTGATCACCTGACTGGGAAGTCCATGCACTAACTACTGTGCTACCGCCCCTCCCCTTATTGTACCGTGTATGGCACTTAAAGAACGTTAATTGTGTGGCTTGATTATAGCGATAACAAAGAAAACCCCAAACAATTTGTTTATCTGGCTAATCGATGTACAATTCATTCACTCCTCCCTCCAATGGGAAGAAAAGACCCTCACTGCGGATGACCCCCATTAAAGGACGCCTTTTGCCAAACTTTTGCACTCATTCACCATACCACTCCAATGTAAAACGTGTTATATATGTGTCTGGCCCCTTACATGATAATGAGTCTGAGTTTTTACATTGGCTCGTTATAATGTCAACATTGCTTTTTTTTTTTTTTTTTTTTTTTAATATGATGAGGTTGCTAATCCATAGCATACTTACCAGCCAAAAACGTCCTTCCAAAGAAATATACAATGCAGAAAATTCACTTTAACATAAAACAGAAGCAGATTATAATACCGTGACACCAGTAACGTCGGATGTCGCAACAACAGAAGTCAAACCGCCTCCTTTTACTGTATATCTATTTCCACTCTATCTGTAGTGTTTATATCTTTCCCTGACGTGATCTCACTCTATCTGACACATTGCTTAATCTCAGGTCGCTAGTATTACATATCTTCATTAATTTGTATTCACAACTAGGGCAAAGATCCAGAGGTCTAGTGTCGACTTTTTATCTACTCTGTCAGACTTTGTGATGATTCTAATCGCGAAATAATTTTATTCAACACACATTCTGTCGAACTGACTGTCTATCTGACTGCATGTATGTCTGTGTGTCTGTTGCTCGATCGGTCGGTTCGGTCAGTCGGTCTTTCTGTCTGTTTTGAGTTTCATTCTTCCGTTCGTCCGACCGAACACCCGCCCATCCATCAATCCACCGGCCCACCCCTCCATCCATCCATCCATCCATCCATCCATCTATCTACCAGTTTACTTGTTTGTTTGTCGGTCTGTCTGTATGTATGGATGTCTATTTGTTTGTTGTTGCTGTGGAAACCATTTAGTACCGAGTTATTTCAACTCGGGACGTTTCCATCGTCACGGGTTACAGTGTTCTTCTTAGACTCAGAAATTACTTGAGAAGGTGGCCATGGTTCCTCCTAGCTGTAGTGCAATGGAAGGCTCCTATGTGAGCTTCTCACTTTGGGGATTACAGCGTCGACAACCACCTCGTTGGTCATACTGTTGTCCCATAGACTGTTTCCTAGGAGCGGGACGAGGACTAGACGTCAGGTCTTGCGTGAAGTTACTCTTCGCTGCTCATCCGTCGCCCATCTGTCCGTCCATCAGTCCGCCTGACTGTCTGTCTGTCTGGCGTGTACCTGGCATACACAGTTGTGACTCTCCCCCAACGTCCTGTCCCCAAGCAGAACTAAAATCAGACCACCTGTCTGGGATCAAGATGTTGAGCAGGGCATGAGCTGCATCGGTCAGCGACGACTCATAGCTGACTGCTAGTGTCAGGGCCAGCGAACCAAAGCTGCCAAGACCCTTCTACACCTCCACGCGGTGATCCTGGATAACAGGCAGCAGGGCAGACTGGCTAAGGAGAAGGGATCGAAGAGGGAATGCTAACCTGGTACTAAAAAAATGCTTGCTGAAGTCGAATGTGTTGGACAGAAAGGTGCAAATATCGCAGTCAAGCTGTAGACTACGACACAACGCATTCGGTTCTCTGGACTACATTCTGCTACTTAAGCCCTTTCAGTGTTTGGTAGTGGGAGATTGAGAACGAACGAAGCCAATTCAAGCCAGACCACCTATCTCACAGTGAACGTCCCAAAAACCATTCTATGTCTCTTCTGTGGTCATTGCTAATTTAGACTGGGAATCCGGATTCTTCTACATTTTCTGCTCTCTTTTTCAGTCTCAATACCTATGTGCGGTTTTGTTTCGAGGGTGGGGGGTTGGCGCGTGCCAAATCCTTCTCCACAGATCTGAGTGTTTTTGGGGCAGTCCTGAAGTACATCTGCTGCTGTCCTGTTTGCCAGGCCGCAGTAATATATGCTGGTGGTACCTATCTTGAAATTAGTGTACATGTAGTGTTTCATTCTGTTGAGGCCAGTTCGGTGACAGTCAGTATCAAAGATATCGTGGAACGTGTATCCCTATCGACAGTAAGCTTGCTTGATAAGACTGGGATTACAGCGGACGGGCATAAAAAAACCAGCAAGTAGTTTGTTCCTTGTTCCCCCAGTTGACTCAGCTGTAAATGGGTACTTGATGTATGAGTTGCTAAAGGTATAAACATCAAGGAAGGGAACTGACCTCCCACCTCAGACAGGCTGTGGTTTAATACATGAAGAACTATCTTCATTCCCGACGGCAATTGTTGCTATGAGACTGACCTTTACTTTTTATCACAACTTGGTCATTTCTGGACATTTGGAAGTATCCATCACTTGCGTGGTATTGTGGGATGATCTTTTTGTCAAAAACATCTGGCAAAGATGGCGCCATAACTGGCTGCGAGTCTACATTTCTCTACTGTTTTGGATCATTATGGATGCCGCCAGACCACGGATTTGCCTGGAATTCACACTTGTCGACGACTTACACTTGTGTTCACGGAAACGTGGTGTTGTTTTCCGTCGGGACTTGTTATTTCGTTCTTTTTTGTGATTTCTTCCATCCGTTTATCCTGGTCTGGACGCCGGCTGAATCAGTGAATGGAACTAAGCTTATACCAGTTATACCTGTGTCCTGTTTCACGGGTTAGTTCTGCCGGTTCACCTTCACGAATTTGGCGTGTGGGTAATTTAGATGCTACTATGATGAGATGAATACAGCTGGGGAGAGATGCCAGACTCACTCACACGCTGAGTGTTGTCCATACGACTTCTTGTGGTTATCGAAAAGGCACGACAAACTGCGTTAGATGCCATCCCACCTTTCTACCCTGCGGGTTACATGTTTACGGAAAGGCTTCGGTGGTAACCCTGAGACAAAATCTGCATCCTATGCTATCTCCAGTCGTCTCGATGAATGTCTTGCCACTGGCAAAAGGTAGCTCAGGCTCTGTGAGTGAGGTTGACAAAAGGCGCAGTTTCTTCCTCACTTTAGTCCAAATAACCGCGCAAGTCACCCATTTCAGCGGACACAGCAAGAGATACGACTGTCCACACGGCTGAACAAAGAGAGTGGTCTTCATCACTTGTGATGGACAACTATTTTGTCACTTTACATTGTACTGCCCATTAAATATGATTTTTTCTTTTTCATGATTGACCTGGTATTCTACTGCGTCAGTTTAACTTCCTTTCGCTAGATGGCCGAACTCCCAGAATCCTTTGGCTAGATGGCCGAACTCCTCGCTCCGTTTGGCTAGATGGCCGAACTCCTCGAATCCTTTGCCTAGATGGCCGAACTTCTCCGATACTTTGGCTAGATGGCCGAACTCATCGCTTACTTTGGCTAGATGTCCGAACTCCTCGTTTACTTTGGCTAGATGGCCGAACTCCTCGAATCCTTTGGCTAGATGGCCGAACTTCTCGCTTCGTTTGGCTAGATGGCCAAACTCCTCGCTTCGTTTGTCTTACAGTGCAGTCATATTCATTGTATTACTGCTTTCTGAAATGCAGAAACATGTTCTCCAATTCGTTTAGTTCAGTGATCTTGTAGGATTTGTGTTCCGTTTTGGCTCCCTGTACGTCAATTTGTATAATGTTATTCCCATGTATATAGTGTTGGTGTTCCAAGGCCATATCTGTTGGGGTTATAAGATACACAATTTTGGATCTTGGTCATAAGAGATTCAATTTCGACTCTGATATAATCAAAAGGACTATGTATGTGGCTGAAAGAATCTTACCTAGTCAATCAAAGCCACACATCAGTAACAAAATATATACATTCTTTAGATAAATTTTTCCGATACCATGACGGTGCATTGTTCAATATCTTCTATTGAATCATCATTATCGTGTAGCATGTCTTATGCACAACGTCACTCCCATCACATCCCGTCTGATAGGAACTTAATCTCTTGGCAAAGCTCCAGCATACTCCAGTGTCATGCCCAAGCATACCTTGACATCTTGGTACCATTGCCGTCTTTGTCTCTCTTGACAATCACCATACTATCCATTACCGTTTTCTCAAGACAGTTGTGTCCTTTGATGTGTTCAAAGTATGTTAATGTTTTGTTACGATGAAAATATATAAAAACAGTTCTCCTCTATGCCCAACTCTTGTTGAATGTCTGCATTGGCCATCGTTGTCGATTCAGGAGCCTAGATACTTCAAGTTGTATCTCGACACTTCCGAATTTGAACTTACGTCGACTTCCTTCTTTTGTCGGTAGTCATTATCTTTGTTTTGTTTATGTTTACAAAGCGGTCTTGATCTTTACTGCATCTGTTTACTGCTGCCATCAGCCGCCCCACCCCGTCCCATGTATTGTTTCATTCTATCACAGTTCCGGCTCCGTATTTTAGCTCTGGGATCTTGTATTGCCCAAATTGTAAAGATATCGTAAATTTCTACATTTTGATCCTCTCTAACGTTCCTCATTATGTACTCTGCATAATTATTTCGTTGAATGCACAATTTAAAACAATCGCTTGTGCTACAGATAGGTAACAGAGAGCGTAATTGTCGTAAGAAGTGATGACTAAGAATGTGGAAAAGAGTCAGATGTCTATCCTGTTGACACTATGAGCTACAAAACGTAACATATATGGACAGGTTACGCACAAGTAAAAACAAGTGACACTGTGGTGAAGTTGTTGAAGACTTGTCCACTACAGGCAGCTCAGCAATTTTAATGATGATGGAGATGGTAAAACATGCAATTCCCAAACTACTCCTGAAGAAGAAAAACATAAACGGGACGTTAATCATTGATTCTTAGGTGACACGGCTCACAGCCAGAAGGTGCTGGGTTCGATCCGCAACACAGCATCGACCGTTACCCCGGGGAAGCAAACATTTATAAAATGCAGGAGGAAGCAGGTCCTTACATAAAATGAATGCTGAAGTCGGATACACTGGGCGAACAGGTGCAAAATAAAAACCACAGTACAACGCACACCGCCTTGGGGATTAGAGAAATAAAGCGATCGCAAAAAAAAACCAACACAACCATTGTATCAGACAAACACTGTTAACGAACTTTTTAACACTACAGTATTCACTGACAGCAACAACCAGCATTACGACGATTACAGTAACTATTATCAACCATCTCAATGAAATAACTATCGTCTGCTTATCTTCAACTTTTTGCACACGTGAACGGATACAGTAATACTTTAAACAAATGTTGTCTGAAAAATAAACTAGGTTAAATTAATAAATCTGCTTAACACTAGAACACAAACAAGCCTGCACATCATTCTCGACAAACTATGGCGGCTGGTTACAGTGTATCCTTTCTGGCATGCAGATTGACCAAAAATAAAAGTTTTGGATTTATTTTAGTCTTTGTACTGACACGCGTTTTGTTGAGTTTACTGTTTTAATTTGCGGCGTGTCTGTTTATTTTTCCCTGATAAGGACATAATTAGATCGAACCGCATATACGCGTCTGACCATGTTCTAATGTATAGCTGTGTTTTAATCTGGTTTGATTGTCACCTTAGTGTACAAAGGTCTAGCCAACCGATAAAACAGAAGTTGTGAAATGTCTAAGCAACGCGTATAATCATCATCAGCATCAAGTGTCGTCTCCACAACGGAAGTTAACGGTAATGGATCTCCATCTGTCTCTGTGTCGCGCCAGGTTTGTACACGCAGTCAAACTGTGTCCCGAAGACATCCTGATGTTGTCTGTTCATCTGTCGCCGTTTGGCTCTTTTGTCTTCTACACTGCTCTTCAAAATAACCTTTAACAGACTGTCCTTACGCTTGACATGGACATAATTTATTTGTATTCTTTTACTTTTTATTTCCTTCATAAGGATAGGTTCTACCTGGAGTTGTTCCAGAATCTCACTATTATTTTTCCTATCATTTCAAGAAACTAGTAGACGTCTTCTGAATATCTACATTTCAAAAGTCTGAAACGCTTCTATTTTACAATGTCAGGGTCCAGGTTTCTACTCCATACAATAAAACTGAATGCACATAGCATTTTATTTTTCTAATTTTTAAGATCTGAGATTTCTGATTTGACAAAAGTGTATCTCTCTAAGGTCTGAGATATCTGATTTGACAAAAGTGTATCTCTCATGGTGTTAAATGTAATTTTGGTCTTTACAATTTTTTTAATGATCTCCCTTTCGAATTTGCAATCAGCTGAAATGAGTTGGTCGAGGTATACATAGCTTGAAACTTGTTCCAGAATTTCTCCATTTATGTAGATGAAAGTTTTTGGACTTTCTTTCTTTTTTTGGTGGACACCATAACTTTAGTCTTTTTAATATTGATTTCCAACAAATAATGCTGACATTTACTGTTTATCTTATCCATTAAGCTCTGTGGATGTACTGGATCTTCTGCTATTAATATTGTATCATATCTGATATTATTGATACTACGTCCTCCTATATTCAATCCATGCATGCCATCTATGTCTTTCAAAATCGGTCTTTGTATACATTAAACAAGCAAGAGGAAAGCATATACACCTCTCTCTATCCCCCTTTGAAATATTTAATCTAGGTGACGCCTCCTTTCAAGTTCTCAAACACACTGATGTTAACGCATATGTCAATTGCAAAAGGCCTTGAAAACTGACAATGCAATCTTATAGAAGATGGTAACAGGAGATTCAGGGACCTGGGCAAGGCGAGGGAACCCTTATTTTCGAGGGGTGGGGAAAAAAAGGCGTGTTGTAAGGGTTTGCAATCCCACCATGCCGTGTTCAGTGGGCCGGCGTTATTCTGGGATTTTTTTTCGGAACGACCACTTTTCCACGTACAGAAAGGATTAGCAAAACTACTGTACTGCAAAACTACAAAAGTGCAACACACACAACAACATACTACAAACAGATACACACACGGATTTATGCACTGGCCAATACATCAGGATATCATTTAAAAGACTGCGCTCTGGGGTTGAATGAGGTGTGCCTTTGTCAGTAGACTCCAAAAGGCAAAAATCTCCATACAAAAAGTGTCCTTTCGATTTTGCCCTTCGTTTACGCTGCCAATGTATCAGGTTTAACTCAGTTTGACAAGCAGATCAAGTCAAGAGTTATTTCATGGTACAATCGCTTCTTGCAGTCCACCCTCTGTAAATGAGTACCTGAAAAAGTCAGAGGACAATTTTGAATCAGTCGCAGGAGCTACGGAGCTGCTACTCTGTCATCGGCACTTTGAGTAATGAAAGGGACTAAGCACGTCTGGGGGGGGGGTGTGTGGGGGGCACTAAGGTGTAATGACTTTGAGTAATGAAAGGGACTAAGCACGTCTGGGGGGGGGCACTAATGTGTAATGACTTTGAGTAATGAAAGGGACTAAGCACGTCTGGGGGGGGGGGGGGGCACTAAGGTGTAATGAAGTCGGCTCTGTGAACCATTTTTCATTTTTTCTATTTCATATCAGACACTGACTTCATTGTGAAGTTTCAGCTTTTGTGAGGTTGGGTTGACCTTTCCTTCTCTTTACTACTTGGAACTCACTAGAATGAACGTCAGGATTACATTTACACCTGGGTAGATTAGAACTGTGACACACGAGTGGTATTACCGCATTGCTAATCTGACGCTCGTTCAAATGAAAACTAAATGACAAGTTAAGAAAATTGTAAATGCCAAGTACAGAAAAACTAATTACTCAGTGGCCTACAGACAAAAAGAAAATATTAAACAGGATGTCGAAACACAAATATTAACTACCAAAATTTAAAAGAAGGACTTAATAATATCTTATAATACAGCGGTTCTTAAACTTTAGTAGTCAGAGAAGTCCAGTTAAGCAATATGTGTACTATTCTCTTAAACCTTAGTAGCCCAGGAAGCCCAGTTTAGGAATATGCGTACAATTCTTTCTCTCCAGTAGATAATGATGTATCTTGTTCGAAGAAATTCAAAGACGTAATAGCTATACGTTCAAAACGTAAAGTTGATGATTCAAGATTCTGTTTGGGGTTAACATCTTCGCTACTAAACAATAAATGAAATCAACTAACAGATCACACAAAAAAACAAAAACATGCTAAGATGTAGCATGAACGGTTTCAGTTGGCCGCCATTAACCAGATGCGCCAGGAAAGTGTAAGACACGGCATGCCAGTTATGAAATAGAATGAGCCAAACATGAAATGATTACACGCATTCAAATACAGACGAATTACCAAATACATTAACAAATACCACAAACAATATAAAGAGACACACATACAAAGATATAGTTACACAATATAAAGAGACACACATGCAAAGATATAGTTACACAAATTAATGAGAAAACAATAATAATAAAATGAGAAAGATATATAAAGAGATATAGAAGGGATAAGTAAGAGGGATAACAAGGGAAGCCTATGTAAACGTATGGGATGTATTTCAAACACAAGGTTTGAGGCAACTAATTTGGAAACTAAAACGATTCTCAAGCTCAAACCGGCGTTCGTCATCGGACGAGCAGGAGACGATACCAGTGACTCTGATGTCCACTTTGCCCTGGTGTCCAGGACTATTAAAGTGGTTAACCTCAGGAGAGCGGGAGTTATTGGAAATGTAATCGTGGTGCTGACGGAAGCAGGCACGGAATTCAAGGCCAGTTTCTCCGATGTGTTTCATGTTTCAGATAATCGTGTATATTAAGTTACGAGGCTTGTAGGTGAAACCACTTTTTATCTCACAAACTGACTGTTGGAGGATACAGAGCGTGTCTGGATAACTTATGGACAAGTAGCGCAGCTATGCTAGTTTTTGAAAGGCGAGGTGCCGTTGTGGTTCATATATTTTGAGTCGGGTTATAGGCAACAGATCATGCAAGTTTCTATCACGTCTGTATGCCACCAGAGGAGGATCATGAAATACTACACGGGTAGAAGGATTTGCATGAAGGATATAGATGTGACGGAACAGGCTATCGCGGACAGAGGAGGTAGGAGGATAAAAAATAAGAACCAATTAAACACAATTAGATGAGTGACAATGGGATGGGATGGGGCGTCCTACGAGATATAGGGATGACACGTCCAAGTACAACGGTTGCTGCTGTTGTTGTTGTTGTTGTGTTGCTGCTGCTGTTGTTTTTGTTGTTGTTGTTGTTATTATTTTTGTTGTTGTTGTTGTTATTATTTTTGTTGTTGTTGTTGTTGCTGTTGTTTTTGTTGTTGTTATTGTTTTTGTTGCTGCTGCTTTTGTTATTGTTGCTGTTGTTGTTGTTGTTGCTACTGTTGTTTTTGTTGTTATTGTTTTTGTTGTTGTTGTTGCTGCTGTTGTTGTTGTTGCTGCTGTTGTTGTTGTTTAATGCCCACTATGAGAAAGTTCATGCTTTTGTTCGTCATGAAAATTGCGGTAAGGGGCAGCTTGTAGTAGTTTTCCTCACATTCAGAGCGTGCTGATAAAGGTGCGTTGTGGTCATCCAGGCGGTTGTGCTAGGATTGGTTTCATCTGCGTGACACTCACTACTATGGGGATCACGTCAATCCACATCTTGCCAGCCAGAATACCTTAAAAACTGCCTGTTTCCAGGAAACGCTACATGAAAGATAGATGGTGGTCTTACTCAGCATATTGTGCCTGACCCTGACGCAACGTCCTGGTCAGTATGTTCTGTCTAACCGGACTGGCGTCTCAGTTTCCCCGTGGGCAAAGGTAAGAATAGTTTACGGTTCTAGAGATACTTACGGAAAAAGTCAAGCCAGTGTCCTTCCACGAGAAGTTGTACGGAAGTGTACATAGCCTTGGGTCGACTGCTGCCTTCGTTAGAGTCATTGAAGTTGAGGTCTGAAGATGAACGAGAAAGAAGAAGAAGAAACATATTGTGGGCCTCACAGAGAAAATCTTCTTCTATATGTCATAGGCCACGAAGGTGTAGAAGCTGAGAAAACTTGAATGAGTCGCGGCAAGATTTGGATGTGAGAAGAGGTGTAAAGGCCATTGTATGTGTGTCAGTAGGTTTATAGAAGACGGCGTGGAAGAGGACAGAAAGACAGATAAAGACAGTGATGCCAAGTAAGTTTTCTCATGAAAGAGAGATACTAGAAGTTAAATTATTAATAAAGTCAATGAAGTTAGAAAGGTCAGACTCAGGCTTGTCAGTTATACCTATACAGTCATCGATGTATCGGAGATAGATGAGTGGAAGCGATCCCTGATATCGATATTAAATGAGGTGCTACAAATGGCCAATGAGGAGACCCATCTTAGTGTCCAAAGCTACTCCGCTGATTTGGTTGAAGAAATGACTGTCAAATTTAAAGAAGTTTAGTGTAAGGTCGAGGTCAGCCAAACGGAGACGAGTTGGCGCAGTAACATTTGCTTGATCTTTCGATCAGTAAAGAACTCAAGTCCTGAGCGACCGTCGGTATTGGGAATAGAGGTATCAAGGCAGCAAACATCCAACACGAATCGCCGGTAGGTACGGCTAGAGCAGAGAACCGTGGATGATAAAGTACTCAAGGTGTGGTTAGTGTCGCCAAGGGAAGAGGGTCAATCCTCAACTGAAAAGTCACCACTGAAAGTACATATAAAGTGGTTAGCGAACGTTTCCTACAACTGTTCATGGACATTGGTGACCATATGTCAATAATGATCTAAATGGAGAACAATTCAAGAGTCATCCAATGCAACAAGCCATTGTATATGGAAGTGAAACAGGGATAAAGCCAATCCTGTTTTTCCGTTAGTGAATCACGGAGAACATGTAAACAAACAAGATGACCAAAAGCGATATAATGTGGTACTTGAAAAGAATGTTTAGAATTCAGGGGACATATACAATTGTGCGCTAATGGAAGTAAGTACACAACAGAATTTCATTATACATAGTTCCTACTTCATTTCCGTGTCCATAGCACCACGTCATACGGTAGAGGTCCAGTGTTCTGCCACACTACCTTTAGCAGGTCATCCACCATACACGGATGTAGTAGATTTAGGCAGGTCATGAGGTGTTCCTGGTCCTGGACCGCTACATGTGCACATATCCTCGTCGCTGCTTGCAAATTTCTACGGGTTTTTTTTTCTTCTGTATTGGGAGACCACACCCCGAAGTTTATTTGAGTATCTCCGTGTACAGAGATGGTACCTGTGCTCCTGGCGCAGCCTTCTCCTGCAGCTTTATCTGTGGAGGGTGTGTTGTCTTGCCATTTCTCGATGCGACGATCTTCATGGCCTCCCTGGAGAGGTTGTGCTTTTTGTATGAAACTCCGTCTAGACTTAAGTCTCGTTCTCTGCAAATGATGTCCGAACATTAGATGTCTTTGATCGTTGTTTTGTTTGTATCTCTCAGCTTCTACAACTTCTGCTCCAGGGAGGTGTTATGTCAAGAATGTGGTATAATTGTTTAACAGAGCTCGGATTAAGGCACCCAGTCAAGATCCGGGCTGTCTAATTTATGGCAGTTTCGGCATGCTTGGCGTGTGGGATCTTTCCCATACTAGTGTGGAGTATTCTGTAAAACACATACTATGCAAAGAGATGGATTGAAACATAATGTGACAAGACGGAACATAACTTGAGGTATAGAAATAGAAGATGCTGTTTTAGCATTATGACGCAGAGGACAATAAAAAATAGTACGTATAGATATCACTAATGAATGGAAGTTGTAGAGATTCTTGACAGCTTACACAGTCGATATGGCACATAATGATGATGAGCAAAAGAGAACTGGCAGAAAAACCAATGCCAACATACAAAAGTTGTTTTTAAACTAGATCCGTTTCTTTCCAATATTCTTTAAAGAAAGAAACTCCAAAACATGACTGTCTTTATAACATCCTCGCAAAATAAGCTTAGAGGTCCATAATTGGGTTCGCCACACAGTGGCGCTGAAAGGGCGCTATTTTCGTACTATGACGGGGGATATTATCGTCTTATATATTCATTAACTTATCTACGTCCGGCTTTATATGGTGTCCAACTGATGACATGGGAACAGACTCTAATCCCGTCAATCGCAACCTACTGACCAGGACGTCCTGTCAGGGTCATGCCTATTATACTGACCAGGACGCCGTGTCAGGCACACTATACTGACCAGGACGTCGTGTTATGGTTAGGCACAATATACTGACCAGGACGTTGTGTCAGGGTCAGACCAGACACAATATACTGACCAGGACGTCGTGTCAGGGTCAGGCACAATATACTGACCAGGACGTCGTGTCAGGGTCAGGCACAAAATACTGTCCAGGGCGTCGTGTCAGGGTGAGGCACAATGTACTGTCCAGGACGTCGTGTCAGGGTCAGGAATAATATATTGTCCAGGACGTCGTGTCAGGGTCAGGGACAATATACTGACCAGGACGTCGTGTCATGGTCAGACACAATATACTGTCCAGGATGTCGTGTCAGGGTCAGGGACAATATACTGACCAGGACATCGTGTCAGGGTCAGGCACACTATACTGTCCAGGACGTCGTGTCAGGGTAAGGCACAATATACTGACCAGGACGTCGTGTCAGGGTCAGGCACACTATACTGTCAGGACGTCGTATCAGGGTGAAGCACAATATACTGACCAGAACGTCGTGTCAGGGTCAGGCACACTATACTGTCCAGGACGTCGTGTCAGGGTGCGGCACAATGTACTGACCAGGACGTCGTGTCAGGGTCAGGCACACTATACTGGCAGGACGTCGTATCAGGGTGAAGCACAATATACTGACCAGAACGTCGTGTCAGGGTCAGGCACACTATACTGTCCAGGACGTCGTGTCAGGGTGCGGCACAATGTACTGACCAGGACGTCGTGTCAGGGTCAGACACAATATACTGACTAGGACGTCGTGTCAGGGTTATACACAATCTACTGTCCAGGATGTCGTGTCAGGGTCAGGGACAATATACTGATCATTACCACTATCTCTCTTATGTGTAAAGTTCCCTATAAACAGGTAGTTTTCAAGGCAGTTTAGCTGACGAGATGTGGATCGTCGTGGTCCCCAGAGTAGTACCTTCATCCGCGCGTTAGGGATGTGATGAAAGCTATTGCAACCAGCCACTTAACGTCCTTTTCATGACAAACAAAAGAGGAAACTTTCTTATTGTGGACTTTAAATAACATCATCAACTGACGACAAAATGTATTCCTTGTCACAGCGACTGGACCAGAGTGATTCTCGGGGCAAAGCGAATATAAACAGTTTCCTCTCTTACATGTTACAAGAGGCGGCTAGAGAGGGATGCGCATGGCACTGACAACATCATTATGTAAAAACCATTCTCACAAAACCGCACTGCAAAATGTCAAAAATCAGGCTTAAATGGAACTTGCATCTTTATTCACCCCAAACAAAAGAAATATCTATTTTAGCACCGAACGAAGTAGTGACGTAAAAGAATAGTCCATTTTTTAACTACTGGGGGTGTCAAACATTCTGTAAAAATAGAAGAAAATGTAAGCCTCTGCTGCTGCTTATTCTTGCAGTCTTAGCAATGAATTTCTTGATTCTGTCAACGTTGGTCCAAGATAAGGAGAGAAGCATCCAGTTTCTACAGCAGCATGGCATTATCATTGTTGTCAGACGATGTAATAACAACCATGTTATATAACCCTAACCTTACCCTAAATCTTACCCAAA
This sequence comes from Ariolimax columbianus, assembly GCA_036924085.1. Lineage (NCBI taxonomy): Eukaryota > Metazoa > Mollusca > Gastropoda > Stylommatophora > Arionidae > Ariolimax > Ariolimax columbianus. The sequence goes on along the minus strand of JAVGWX010000001.1, from coordinate 71,610,126 downwards.
CCGAAACCTAACCCTAAATCTAACCCTAAACCTAACCTGAATCTTAACCCTAGCTATAACATTACACTGCCCTTATTACAACCATCTTTTCAACCCTTATGTCTTTCTCTAAGGTCTTAATTATTTATTTAATTTACAATTATATCTACGAGTCCAACCCTTAACTTAAATTGGGGAATATCCCGTGACGTACGATGAGAACCCAGGGAACTCTGTTTAGCGTGAATTTAGACGCAAGTGCCCAATAAATCTGGCAAAGATGGCGCCGTAACTGGCTGCGAGTCTACATTTCTCTACTGTTTTGGATCATTATGGATGCCGCCAGACCACGGATTTGCCTGGAATTCACACTAGTCGACGACTTACACTTGTGTTCACGGATACGTGGAGTTGTTTTCCGTCTGGACTTGTTATTTCGTTCTTTTTTTTGTGATTTCTTCCATTCGTTTATCCTGGTCTGGACGCCGGCTGAATGGCGCTACGCTTAAACTAGTTATACTTGTGTCGTATCTCACGGGTTAGTTCTGCCGGTTCACCTTCACGAATTTGGCGTGTGGGAATTTTAGATGCTACTATGATGAACTGAATACAGCTGGGGAGAGATGCCAGACTCACTCACACGCTGAGTGTTGTCCACACGACCTCTTGTGGTTATCGAAAAGGCACGACAAACTGCGTTAGATGCCTTCCCACCTTTCTACCCTGCGGGTTTCATGTTTACGGAAAGGCTTCGGTGGTAACCCTGAGGCAAAATCTGCATCCTATGCTATCTCCAGTCGTCTCGATGAATGTCTTGCCACTGGCAAAAGGTAGCTTAGGCTCTGTGAGTGAGGTTGACAAAAGGCGCAGTTTCTTCCTCACTTTAATCCAAATCTCCGCGCAAGTCACCCATTTCAGCGGACACAGCAAGAGATACGACTGTCCACACGGCTGAACAAAGAGAGTGGTCTTCATCACTTATGATGGACAAAAACTATCACCCAATAAATCTCCCGAGTAGATTGAAAGAATGACGTCAAAATGTCACGCGCGGTGTTGAATATTGCAGAATCTCTGACAGTAACATCAATAATAATGCAACGAGGAGAAACAGTATTATGTTTTAACACGCGTGGATGTACATATATGGCTGTTGTGAAGGAAGTCACTGCTATATGTGTGACTAGGCTCAAGGAAGATGTTGCTGTCTGCAAGAATGGACGACTGATAAAATACCGCAGGTCAAAGACCACTGCATGATAAGAGGAGACTAACGTGTGATCAGGATAAATATACTGACCGGATATGTGGGTCAGGGTCAGGGAGGAGATGTGACTAACGTGTGGCTCTGAAAAATATACTGATCGGACAATGTGGGTCAAGGTCAGGGAGGCGAGGAGACTAAAGTGTGGTCAGGCAAAACATACTGATCGGGCAATGTCGGTCAAGGTCAGGAAGGGGAGGAGACTAACGTAAGGTCAGGAAAAATATATTGGCCGGATAATGTGGGTCAGGGTCAGGGAGGGAAGGAGACTAACGTGGTATCAGGCAAAACATACTGATCGGACAATGTGGGTCAAGGTCAGGGAGGGGAGGAGACTAACGTGTGGTCAGGAAAAACATACTGATCGGACAATGTGGGTCAAGGTCAGGAAGGAGAGGAGACTAACGTGTGGTCAGGAAAAATATACTGATCGGACAATGTGGGTCAGGGTCAGGGGAAGTATACTGACAAAGAACCCACCTACCGCCGCCCCCAACCCCGCCTCCAACCCCTTCTCCCCTCACATCGACGTAGTTCTTCCTGGAAATAGAATGTTTCAAGGCAGCCTGCCCAATCTACATGATCTCCGTAGTTGTAAACGACACACAGATGAAGAGAAGCATAGTACAACCGCATTAAGATCCCCAGTCCATCTTCATTAGCACGCTCCTAATGTTTGTTTGTTTGTTGTTTGTTGCTTTCGCCTTTTTCTCTAATCTCCAAGGCGGTGTGCGTTGCAATGTGGCTTTTATTTTGCGCCTGTTGGCCCAGTGCATCCGACTTCAGCAAACATTTTATGTAAGGGTCTGCTTCCTCCTGCATTTTTGAAGGGTTTGCTTCCCTGGGGTAACGGCCGGTACTGTGATGGGGATCGAATCCAGCTCCTTTGGGTTGTGAGCCGTGCCACGTAACCACTAGCCCACGCCGTCCCCTAGCTCTGAATGTAAGGAAAGCCACTGCAATCCGCCATTGAATGTCCTTTTCATGGCGCACTAAAGAGTAAGTTAATTATTGTGGAATTCAACAAAACAATATCAACAACAACCACACCATCCAGTCTGTCTCACAAGTGAGGCTGTCCAAATACTCATCAGTGCAGTTTAAGCAGTACAGAATGGTCCAGCGTAGAACAAACAAGCATATATTGAAACAAATTGAATTGAGAAAATATTAAGGTACAAACATTTTGATTCTCCCTGCCCTTGTTTTGATCGTAGGAACCGGCTTCGTTGTTGTGAATAAAAATAAATTAGCTAGGTTCATAATCATTTTGATTCTCCCTGCCCTTGTTTTGATCGTAGGAACCGGCTTCGTTGTTGTGAATAAAAATAAATTAGCTAGGTTCATTATCATTTTCATTATCACTTAATCATTTTTTAAACCAAGATAACAGCTTCATTTCCATTTTGGGTTTATTGCCAATAACAAACAAAAGTGCGTAAACTGGCTTGTCCATTGCATATGACAAATGATTTTTGTGATGCGGTCTCAAAGAAATAAACAATATTTTTTTTTCTAAAAGCAAAAGCTAAATAATTGCTCGTGCCAGCTTACACTATGCAATTAATCACTGCTATTATTGGGCCAAAAACGTATTTAACAAAGCCTTTTCTTTTAAATTAACATTTCACACGTTTCTTCCATCCTCTAAAAGAGCTGCCGCTTGTTTTCCAAGAATCAAACAGCAATATATTTCGTGAAGTTATACTAGTGTGAGGAGTGCCTGGCCGAAAGGTTTGGATGTATGCCTTTCTTCACGCAGACAAGCGTTCAAATCCTCGATAAATCAGTATTACAGTGTGTGGCTATTGTAGGAACAAGCGACCTTTACTCCTTAGCCCTATAGAATCGCCTGGTGGACCTCAGACATGGGAGTAAGAAAACTAAAACAAACATCCCAAATTCTACCATAGAAAAATATTAAAATCCATGACATAGTAAACACCACAGAGGGAATAAAAAAGAAATGAGCTCAGACAGATTTAGAAAGAAAATTTATCACGAAAGAATATATTAGGAGTGTCTAATCGTCAGAAACGTGAAAACCGGTATATAGAGTTGGCTTAGCTAACAAAGCCACATCTATTGGCGTTTGTGGGGTACAGACAAAAGAAACGGAAAAGAAAAAAAACAATACTACTAGTATCGGGAATATACACCAATATCTTCCACTCAGAAGTAGAGGCACTGAAGGCAACTGGTGAGCTTGTAATCCAAGATGAAGATATTCATCAAGAAAGCAAAGAATTCGTGACTGATGTCTCGTAAGTATTAGCAGCCTAAAGATAGAGTTCTCAAGCATTGCATGTACTTCCCGACACAGCTCTCAGCAGAACACATAAGGTTTGTCATTCAGTGGATCCCCTCCCACTCCAAAATTGAAAGCAATGAAGCAGCAGATAGACTAGTTAAGGTTGAAGCATCTATCCTATAAATAGACCTGAATGTGGAAAAGAAAACAACAGCTATGATTTAACTAGAGAAGAGCAAGTTATGCTCGAGTGGTCTTGCGGGGTCATTGTGTATGACAAGGGCAAGAATATCACCACTGTCCCACAGAGAGCATGTCGTAAGAGGCAACAAACTGTGTGACATCCATAAAACCGGCCATGGTCAGGTGGTTGAGCGGCATAGATGGCGCCTAACAGGCTGCGGGTCTACTTTGCTCTAGTGTTTGAGTCTATTAAGATGGACTGGCACATCGATTAACCACCCTCCGTAAGCGCTTGTCTCACCCAACGCATCGGAGTATTACGCTGCTTGAGCCTAGCCCGCTAAGCAGGAAGATCTTCTCCCAGCTACATCCAGTTCATACTAGAGTTGAAACCTACCCTGGTAGAAGTACAGGTTGACTAAGAACTAAGAGCACGATTTTATCTTCAGACTGACAACTGGGCATATTACTCAAGGGTCATCTTAATAACAAAATGATGATTAGGATAGATGGCCGGTGTCCATATTGGGTGCATATCATGACCATGGAACACATGCTTCAAAGCTCCAAGCACATGCACGAATACTGGCCTAGTAGGACAGATGAGAATCACAAGCTAACGTTGATAAAAACGATGATCTTTGCAAGAGAAACAGGAACCTTGATCTGAGGATGAACGAGAAGAATTAGTGGAAATAAACACCGTATTGATAGTAATAGTAGTTCATTTGCCTCCCACACGTTTTTTTTCCAGTAGGTGGGAGTCCAGTACATGATTACTTACACTGCAAGACTACTCTTTAATGTTCTACACGCTAATAATTTAGCTACGGAAAAGCCTAACACGCCTTTCAAAAACGAGCACATTGAATATAATGCTATGGAAGTCAGTCTTTGTAATGCAGCTATACAGCACAAGAACAGAAACGTGAGAATTGTTGTCATCAATTTGGCATGGCTTGGCTTGGCTTCGTTCGTTCTCAATCTCCCGCTACCAAACCCTGAAAGGGCTGAAGTAGGAGAATGTAGTCCAAAGAACGGAATGCAGTGTGTCGTAGTTTACAGCTTGACTGCGATATTTACACCTTTCGGTCTACCACATCCGACTTCAGCAATCATTTTTTGAGTACCGGGTTAGCATTCCCACTTCGATTCCTTCTCCTTAGCCAGTCTGCTCTGTTGCAGCCTGTTATCCAGGATCACCACATGGAGGTGTAGCAGAGTCTTGGCAGCTCTGGTTCGCTGGCCCTGACGCTAGCAGTCAGCTATGAGTCGCTGCCCACTGCAGCTCATGCGCTGCTCAGTATCTTGATCCCGTCAACAATTTGAATTTCCGAATTTGCAAAGAGGAGTAAGAGTACCATGCCACGAGATTCAATGACATCAGCAAAACTCTTAAATGCTGCTTTCTATTAATAGATGTCTATTAACATGTTTTCCAGGACAGACTTGGCAGCCTAGAAGAGGTTATTTATAGATAAACGTGTCTTTAATAAACAGCCAGCTCACAATAGATTTTAACAGAATGTACGAAAAAAGTTGAATCAATGATTGTTATTTTCTAAAGATTGTTAGCCGAAATTGACATAGTAAAGATCAAAACCTGTTTGAAAACATAAATAAAACAAAGATAATGACCACCGACAAAACACAATGTCAGCATAAATTTACAGACGGTGGTGAGGAAATAGATCAGGCCACACATTTTGAATATCTGGACTCCAGAATTGACAAACATGGCGACTGCTCGAAAGAAATCCGAAGAAGACTAGCTATGGCAATGCAGAGACTGAACAGTCCGAAGAAATTATGCCAGAGCACCAACAAAACGATAAAAGTAAAAGTCTTGAGAGCCTGTGTTTTTCATGCGGCAGCTTATGGCTGCGAATCATGGACGATTACCAAAACTTCCAGACAAAGAATCGAATCCTTCGAGTCAAAATGTTACAGAAAGATCCTCAGAATACCCTGGACAGAGAAAAAGACAAATGTAGACATTCGGCAAGAGTTGAGCATAGAAGAGAACTGGTTTATCAATTCCATTTTGGCTAGAAAATGCAAATACTTTGGTCACATCAAGAGACACAACGGTCTCGAGAGAACGGTGATGTAGGGTTTGGTGCCAGACAATAGAGGAAGGGGTAGACGAAGAAGACGATGGTACTAAGATATCCCAGAATGCCTGAGTATGACTGTGGCGGAGGCTGGAGTTTTGGCAAGAAAACGAATTTCTTTCAGACAGACTGTGATGGGGAGCAACGTTCTACAAAGGACATGCTACATGATGATGATGTTAAAGCCTGTGATGATGATGGTGATGTTGATGGACGTCCACAACGAAATAGATTACACTTTCGTGTCCCCTGGGAATGGCGTTGAGCGGTGGGTTACAGTAGCTTTCCTCACATCCCGAGCCTCCTGATGAAGGAGAACCGGGGTCCTTCAGTCGGTTGTGCTATGCTTGGCTTCATCTGCGTGTCGTTCACTACTACGAGGAACACGTCAATCACTTGCCTCGTTAGTCAGGCCGTCGTGAAAACTAAGTTTCCAGGGAGAACTGCGTGGAAGCAAGATGGCGTCTGGGCCATTATATTTTAACTGTCATTCACTAAATTGTCCGATCAGTATGTTTGACCTGGCCCTGACTAGCTTGTCCGATCAGTATGATTGACCTGGCCCTGACTAACTTGTCCGATCAGTATCTTTGACCTGACCCTGACTAACATGTCCGATCAGTATGTCTGACGTGACCCTGACTAGCTTATCCGATCAGTATGTTTGACCTGGCCCTGACTAACTTGTCCGATCAGTATCTTTGACCTGACCCTGACTAACTTGTCCGATCAATATGTTTGACCTGACCCTGACTAACTTGTCCGATCAGTATGTTTGACCTGACCCTGACTAACTTGTCCGATCAGTATGTTTTACCTGACTCTGACTAACTTATCCAGTCAGTATGTCTCCCTTGACACGACGTTAGTTTCTTCTGCACATATTGTTATAGATACTCGTAGAAATAGTAAAACAAACAAAAAATACTGAACTAAACTAAACAGTATGAATACTTTTACATATAAATAATAATAACAAAATATTAAAGAGTTAGCTAATCAGACTTTTGTTAAAGCAAAGTTAATGCATAAATGGAGAAAAGCAAACAAACATTTGGTCACGTGTGTACCAAAACCATTATGTAACAAACAAGCCCTGAGAACGGAATGTAATTATAATAGAGATGCAAGTTCTCTGCATATGAACAAGTCTTGATATAAATAAACGATGTGGACATTGATATGGGATCCACGATTTCAAAATTTGCTTATGACACGAAACTATGCAGTAGTGTCTCATCTAAAGCAGTAGTGGTTATATTGAGGTCGATGTAGATAAAATTCAAGAATGGTCTGTAAGTTGGCAAATGGAGTTTAATGTAGATAAAGGTACACATGGGTAGATCTAATATGGAACATAATTACAGAATAAAAATATTAGAAAGATATATAAGCAAAGGGACCTAGGGGTTATAATAGATCACACAGGTAAGGTGAGTAAGCAAGTTCAGGTAGCAGTGAAAAAGGCAAATGCAATGTTAGGTATGATAAAAAGAAATATTAAACATAGGAGCTAGGAAATGATAGTCAAACTGTATAAAGCATTAGTTAGACCTAGATATGAGTACTGTGTACAGGTGTGGAGTGCTTATCATAGAGGGGATATAAACTTAATGGAAAGAAAAAAAAAAAAGAGCGACAACGCTGAAAGTGGGATTCTAGAATTACAGTTATGAGGAAAGAGAAAAACCGGCATACAGTGTCTAGAAAGGAGAAAAATTCGAGGTGTCTTAATACAGGTTTATAAGATGATCAGAGGAACGGATAAATTAGACTATAACAAGTTTGTCAAAATACAACCCACCTACAAGAACAAGAGAGCATTGCTACAAATTAACGAAAGAGAGGCCCAGATTAGAAATTAGAGAATATTTGTTTAGTCAGAGAGTTGTGAATGCTTGAAATGCATTGCCACAAGAAGTAGTAGAGGCAGGGACAATTAATGCATTTAAGAATAATTTGGTTGCGCATAGCTTTTAGAGCAAGGTAATGTAAATTAAACTGGTTGTATACAGTCTCTGCAGAGTCTTCTAAATCAGTATAAAGACGTTACGTTAAGTTAAGTTAAGTTCAGACAATTGATCCGATAAAAATGTGAATATATCAATTAAAGACCATTAAGCAAGATTTATTTTTATATTTAGCAAATTTTAAAAACAAACAAGCAAAGAAAACAAGGGACATTACCTGCCGAAGAGTTGTAACAGAAGCAGATAGATCAACAAACATAAGACCAGTGTTCTTAAACCATTTGATACTTGGCGCCCACATTTTAGAACTTTTCTGAGAGTAAATGTTCCATACCACTCATTAATAAGAAAACAAGAATTTTCCGCCGTAAAACAATAACAAAATTAATTTAAATTACATTTCATTTAATGGGATCCACAAACTTGATACTGAGCAACAGGTAGAAGAGGTTTTACCCTGGGGTCAACTCTTCTCTCTCTTCTCTCACCTCACTCTGTTTCATTTGACTCTGTCCTACAGTCACACTCCTACACAACTTTCACACGCGCCCTCATGGTGAGGCCTTTCCATTGCACTTTGGTTGGGCTAGCTTCTGAGGGCGCATTAACCTAGCATAGGTACATACAGACGCACACATATATCCAAGCACTGGTTAATGCGTCCTGATATCGCCCAGTGGACTACGGTCTGGGGTGGAAAATGGCGCGCCTCCGCCAGTAGAAACTAGTGAGGCAAACATCTAAGCAACAACAACACGGAGTATTGCTTAAGAGCTGTTCTAAAATAAGTTTGCTCATTATACCTAATTTTTCATGCACTTTATAATTAAATTTGCTTTTACTTAAAGACTGCCTCTCCTATTTATTTCTAGACTATTATGACCATACACGAGATGAAGCGAACAAGAACCTTTTTCTTTATATAAAACTATCATTGTCCACAAACGGATTATAAGGCTCAGCAATAAATGCCGCTTGTGCCTTCCGTAGCCACGTGGTGTAGAAATTAAGTTTTTTTTAAATGTGAACCTCCAAAAAAAAAAGAAATGTAGGTTTTACCAGATTTTTGACTCTGTGCTCCTGGGTAGAGGAGACTCATATCTGGTCAGGTAAAATATACTGATCGCACAATGTTAGTGTCAGACGAACTATGCTGACCAAGTCCGTCATCTGAGTTTCACGCTGGTCGCCGTGGTAACAGGCTGTTTCATAGTAGTCTGGGTAACATGGTAGGTGGTTGACGTGATCCCGTAATAGTGAGCCATACGCAGATGAAGCTAAGCATAGCACCACCGCCTGGAGGACACCGGGATGTGAGGAACGTTATTACAACCCCCAACTTAACAAACTCTTCAGTGCGCACAAGAGTAAACTTATTCATCTTGAACATTCAACAACAACAACAGATGTGCGCACTCATGGCCAGTAGACCAATACCATAGTCGCTCGACGTCACGTTCATCTGAAAAGAAAATATACTCACTTGGTCGCTCCTCATTTACCCTGGCTGTATAGGTTTGCAAGAAAGAAGACCAGACTATTATATCTCATGTCTTCATCTTGGTCACAGGACACCGTTTAAAAGGACGAGTCGATTGACTGTGTCGTGACACGCTAAAGGAATGGAAACTAACAGGGAACATGTGAACATTGTTCACACACACACACAGAGTCAAGTAGGAAACGGATGTGCGTCATCCGTGTGGTAATTTATCATTTACGATGTAAATGAGCTTTTGAGTCGCAGAGTTGGGACAGCGGTTGTTTCTCAAGGTAAAGGTTTGATCTCCGATGCGGCATGGTCCGCTGAGTATGGGTACCTCTTACTGTTTCGAGAGGGAATGTGGCGAAGTAGGAAACTAATCACTTTAACTTACAAAAAGCTGAGACATAACACAATGAAATATAGTTGGACTACATGTAATCCTGGCATTTAAACAAACAGGTGTATGCTTGCTGCCAGCCAACTGCAGGCTATCCGTTGTTTGCTCTTTACACTATGTTTGCTGCCTGCGGCTTACTAGGGACAGCTAGGTAGCGCATTGAGTATTCTTCTTTCTTCTTCTTCTTTGGCATTCGTCCTGAAAAGAATGTTGTCTCATAATTTACAGCGAGGCTGCAAAATTTGTACTTTTCGACATAAAAGGTAGGTAAGCCATAGCGTTACTGTCGCAGGGGTGTGAGGTGTTAGCGATCTCACATTTCTAAGACTCGGCTAAATGAGGGCGGTAACCATCTCCTCTCCCTCGCCGCTTTTACTCCTCGGACTGAACCGGTACCCATTTAAGGCTGGGTCGACCCGGGAGTCGTTGCGGGTTAAAGAAACATTTCCGCCTCAACTGGGGAATAAAACCAGGACCACTCAGATGCGAAGCCAGAGCGCTAACCACTGCGCTACGCGGCTCCTTTCGACATAATTGACGTCCAATTTCAGCTGGCATTTTTTTTTGGGTACTAGTTTTGCCTTCCCACTGCGATCCTTATTTTCTTAGGCCAGACTACACTAAAGTAGGCATGTTTCTGTTTGGAAGCGTAATATAGTTTTGGTCAGCTCTGGTTCACAGACCCTGATGCAATCCTGCAGCTTCGAATGTCTGAATGCTGTCAGCTCATTCACTGTGAAATATACTCAAAATACTCAAACCATAGTATATCTATCTATCTATCTATCTATCTATCTATCTATCTATCTATCTATCTATCTATCTATCTATCTATCTATCTATCTATCTATCTATCTATCTATCTATCTATCTATCTATCTATCTGTCTATCTTCTCTTTCTCTCTCTCTCTCTCTCTCTCTCCCTCTCGCTCTCTCTCTCTCTATATATATACACATATATAAAGGCAAAGACCGCCGTCCATCGTAGACGATGATGGCATAATTAATTTTGCTTGCACTATTTTTTAGTAAGGATTAACTGCGCTACCTTTTATCCTCACTCTCTCGTCTCGAGCCACCCGACCCCAGTGGCAAGTCAAGGATAAGACGACTAGGGGGGGGGGGGAGGGACTTCAAGATGCTATTAATATATATATATATATATAGCTATTTATGTATCTGTCTGTCTACCAATCTGATTTTCTATTTCTAGATCATTCTCTAGCCCGTTCACTTGCTCTATTACATGTCGTCCTCTGTGTACTGCTCTCTCACATGTTGCCCTCTGTGTACTGCTCTCTCTCACTGTAAATCTATACCTCCCACTCTGTGTGCCGTTCTCTCTCTCTATATATATCTCTATATTTCTCTCTATCTCTCTCAATCTCTCTATCGTGTTCTCTCTCGCTCTCTCTCTCTCTCTCTATCTCGCTCTCTCTATCTCACTCTCGCTCTCTCTCTATCTTGCTCTCTCTCTATCTATCTATCTATCTATCTATCTATCTATCTATCTATCTATCTATCTATCTATCTATCTATCTATCTATGTATATATATATATATATAATCTATCTATATATCTATCTATCTATCTATCTATCTATCTATCTATCTATCTATCTATCTATCTATCTATCTATCTATCTATCTATCTATCTATCTATCTATCTATCTATCTATCTATCTATCTATCTATCTAGCTATCTATCTATCTATCTATCTATCTATCTATCTATCTATCTATCTAACTATCTATCTAATTATTTATCTATCTATCTATCTATCTATCTGTCTGCCTGTCTGTCTGTCTGTTTGTCTGTCTGTCTGTCTGTCTGTCTGTCTGTCTGTCTGTCTGTCTATCTATCTATCTATCTATCGATCTATCTACTTTTCTATCTATCTGTCTATCTGTCTGTTTGTCTCTCACACGCACGCGTGCACCCACCCGTGCGCACGCACACACATACACATACACACCCACACACAATTTCTTTCTAAATGAGTAGAGATCTCTTGCCTGCTCTTGAAAAATGTATACGTAGACTTATTTCTTTTGTTCCCTCTTTTTTGTGCTTTTCGAGTTTGAGCTACAAGATCCCCAGCAACATGTGGTCGTCTGAAACTGCGTCTGCACTTTGCTTTACTATTTCATTTGTACTGTACTTCTGTTGTTGGTCAAACACGTTTTATTTGTGTATTCTAGCGATCTCCGTGTGGTCATGTGTACATTCATTCTAGAAACATGCTTCCTTCAATTATAATTTTACTCAGTGCACTTAGCTCTGCAAACATTTCTCCATTTTCTTCCATCTGTCCCATAGTCCTTGTTGTCTCATAATTGTTCATAACCCGGATTGTCTGCTCCCACTTCAGCATTGAAGTTCCAATTAGTATTATGCGATTTTTGTCTCCATGTGTGCCAAGGGCCTCTTGCAGCTCGTTATAAAATGTATCTTTTTTCTCATCTTTACCTCATTAGTTGTGTTATATTCATGTTCTTGTTTTTGGTACTAAAGCTGCGTGTTTGCTGTTGTATCGTGTATATGTTTTGTATTGTTCATTGTACACGTTGTCTATTGTTTTGTGTAGATATTTTCTGTTGTTTTGTATATGTTTTCTGTTTTGTGTGCATGTTTTCTGCTTTTTTGTACACGTTTTTGTAGTTTTGTATGTTTTTCTAGTGCTTAAAAAAAAACAAAAAATAAAAACATGTGTCTTTTTTATTGAATATTGGCACCTACTGAATACCACTAACTACTTCGACTATTTTTGACATTTCCATAATTATATTATTTGGCTCATTTTGAAAGTAGAAAAGCTCGAGATATATGCAACGAACGCGATACATGCATAGATATGAAAGACTCGATACATATATGGATATTAATGACTCGATACACATATTTGATGGATTCGATACATACATGATATGAGTGATTCTATACATATGTGGATATTGAGGACTCAATCCATACATGGACATGAAAGTGTTGATAAGTACGCTGGCAGCAATGATTCAAAACATGGATATGAAGAGCTCGATATCCACATGGATATTAAGAACTCGATACATTGGTGGTTATCAAAGACTCGATTCATATATGCGTAGTCATATTCAGGATTGACAGAAAACTCGAGATCCCGATTACACGATCTGCAGGTAAAATAACCTACGGCAGTTGAAAATCGATAGGAGTAGAATTGTCCGGACAAAATTCAAGGAAAGTCATGCAATTCTTACCAATTTACCTACCTAGTTAGCCGCAGGTAGTAAACATTGCAAAATAAAGAACATGCTACATATGTCCGCTACCTGGCAGTAGGCATAACCTGCCGGTTTGAATACCAGGAATCTAAGTAATATTGATGGGGTTATTTAATAAACAAACTAAAATGTACCTTAGCTTTCCAAAAGCAAATCTAATTTTTATCGGATGTTGACAAATGAAGTATTAGCGAATAAAGTTTATTACTGACATCTTTGGCTTTCTTCTAGGGAAAAACAAATTTAGTTGTCTGAATGATAATGTCTCTTGTTTGTTTGAGATTATTGAGAATAATGAATCAGTGGTCTCTAGGTAAGATGTCCGCCTCGGGTGCCAGAGGTCGCGTGTTCGAATCACGGTGGAGACTGGTATTTTGTTTCACGTAGATTTTTTGGTAAAAATTCCCCTGATCTCTGGGTAGTGAGATCGGACTCCCGTCTCAGTGTCGAACAAGTTAAAAATTCCTTGGCAGTCGGAAATCGAAAAGATTAGGCTTAACGGCCGCTGCCCGGACAAATATCAAATAAAAAATCTACCAAAGTTATTTGTACATTTCCCCAGGTGGTCTGTTAAGAGCAGCTGTAGATGAAGCATAACTGGCTGAGGGTATTTTTAGCTCTAGTGTTTGAGTCTATTAAGATGGACTCGCACATTGGTAAAAAAAACATGGTCCAAGAAACATGTTGTATGCAGACTCTGTAGTGTCTTCTAAACCAGTATAAAAACGTAAAGATAAGTTGAGTTATGAGGCTTGCGTGATGGCTTTAACATGAAGTAGGACAGCTTTTTATCTTATAGTAATATTGTGTTATCTTGCTGCTGGTATTTCCCGCGTACCATTGCGTAATTGCACGGTCTTCTGACACATAGCGCTGCTGTAGTAATTCATTAAAATGTCGGCTGTACGCGACATACACTACTTACAATTAGCTGTGGCGAATAAAGAAAGCGTAGGGAACATTCACAAACGATTGAGGGGTGTATACGAAAGTTCTGCAGCCGATATAACCTTTAGACGCTGGATTCAGAAAGTTTAATCTTCTGGAAGTTGAGAGACGGAAATATATGATCAACCACGGTCTCTGCGTCCACGTACAGACGTCAGTATAGACATGATGCTGCGCGCCGATGCATTTTTCGCTAGGATCATTGCATCGCATATCAAAAATTGGCCATACAAATTTTAGTTTGAAATGGAAGTGTGATGGTATTTTTCTAAGTATATTTCAAGGTACGTGCAGGATGGATTGCTCTAAATCTCACAGCAGACGACAAACGTGAAATGACGAGACAAAGTGGAGAGGAAACGAGTTGGTAGAGGCCATGCATGTCCTTGTTTCATGCTGGCGTAAGGTCGTCCAAATGGATAGCGATTATGTAGGAGCACAAGATTCGGTTCTTGTGCGTTAATTCACCCATTCTGAAATTCTGTGACCACACGGGCTTCCGTACAAAATAATTATGTGTCTATCTATCGGGGTGCAGTTTGGTTGTTTTTTGTGGGCCCTAAAAAGGACCTTGATGCTGGTTTGTGGGTTTTGTGGGCAATTAATGAATTTGCACAAAGCTCACAGAGGTTACTTTTCCATTTTATGGCAGCATTATTGGCAATTCCTAGCTCTGATTTACAGCAACATACTGATCAGACATGTTAGTCAGTGTCAGGCACAACATACTGATCAGACATGTTAGTCATGGTCAGGAACAACATACCGATCAGACATGTTAGTCAGTGTCAGGCACAACATACTGATCAGACATGTTAGTCAGGGTCAGGAACAACATACTGATCAGACATGTTAGTCAGTGTCAGGCACAACATACTGATCAGACATGTTAGTCAGTGTCAGGCACAACATACTGATCAGACATGTTAGTCAGTGTCAGGAACAACATACTGATCAGACATGTTAGTCAGTGTCAGGCACAACATACTGATCAGACATGTTAGTCAGTGTCAGGCACAACATACTGATCAGACATGTTAGTCATGGTCAGGAACAACATACTGATCAGACATGTTAGTCATGGTCAGGAACAACATACTGATCAGACATGTTAGTCATGGTCAGGAACAACATACTGATCAGACATGTTAGTCAGTGTCAGGCACAACATACTGATCAGACATGTTAGTCAGTGTCAGGCACAACATACTGATCAGACATGTTAGTCAGGGTCAGGCACAACATACTGATCAGACATGTTAGTCATGGTCAGGAACAACATACTGATCAGACATGTTAGTCAGTGTCAGGCACAACATACTGATCAGACATGTTAGTCAGGCTCAGGCACAACATACTGATCAGACATGTTAGTCAGTGTCAGGCACAACATACCGATCAGACATGTTAGTCAGGGTCAGGCAAAATGAACTAGCCATGAACCTCACCTCTGCAAACGGATTGTTTTCGTGACTCAGTGGCTAACGAGGTGGGGTATCGACGTGATCTCCGTAGTAGTGAATGACACGTAGATGAAGTCAAGCATAGCACAACCGCTAGGAAGACCCAGGTCCACATTCACCAGCACGCTCCGGATGTGAGGAAAGCTATAACAAACCGCCACTTAACGTCCTTTTCAGGACACACAAGAGAGAGTAAATCTACTCACCATGGGCATCAACAACAGCCACGGCTACAATTAGCTGCTCTAACCATTTATACCTTCAAAATGTGAGAAATAAAAACGAGGCATTGAAAAATTGTTCAGAAATAATCTCGAAAATGTATGTGTGGTTATTGGACACAATTATAGATTGGTGCCTAAGAAGCTGAGAGCTAAAACCATTCGAAATTCTCAAATTACAAACTTATACACGAACACAGTGAGAAGGTGTAAAATAATATTATGAGGACTTTCAACATATCCTCAAATCAATAAAGTATACTGATGTTCTGATAGTAATAGGAGATACAAACTCAGAAATATGAGAAGTAAACAACAAGTAAATAGTAGGGTAATATGGACCGGGGATAAGAAACGATATAGGAGACAGACTGGTGACAATTTGTGAAGAAATCCAATTGCCTGTAGCATATTTTTATAACAAGCTTCAAGAATACCGTACTCGTCGAAAAGCCTAGGAGATAAGTACAAATTCAAATTGACTTTATTATGACAAACTAGAGATCCAAAAATAGTGTCACTGTGGCAAAAATATATCCCTGAGCGAATATAAATTCAGATTACACACTAGTGGGGATTAAAATGGCCATTAAGCTGAAAGATGTAGATAAAAGAAATATAAAAGAAACGAAGACAGAAATATCAGCATTAAAGCGGTCAGAAATAACATAAAAATATGATATGGATGTCGAAAACATAAACGTGGAGCATAACTACAAATAACATGGAAGAATAGAGAAGAGAAAGTACAGAAAGTCAGGTCAGGTCAGCCGTAACATGTGAGGTCGTTGGTTGAACCATTGAAGACAAACCCACAACCCGAAGCCACCCCTATCTGTCAAGCCAGTACATCCTCTAGTCGGAGATTGGTTCATTCTTTCATGTTGTCCTCCCACTTATGGTTGGTCCCTCTTGCACCTTTCCGTGCAGGATTGTGTTTGGAAGACCAAATAATCTCGATATGTGGCTGTACAGCGAGTTTCTGTCTTTTGACCGTTGGAATGAGAGATCTTATGAAGACCATTTGATCTCGATATGTGGCTGTACAACGAGTTTCTGTCTTTTGAATGTTGGAATGAGAGATCTTATGGAGACCATTTGATCTCGATATGTGGCTGTACAACGAGTTTCTGTCTTTTGACCGTTGGAATGAGAGATCTTATGAAGACCATTTGATCTCGATATGTGGCTGTACAACGAGTTTCTGTCTTTTGACCGTTGGAATGAGATATCTTATGAAGACCATTTGATCTCGATATGTGGCTGTACAACGAGTTTCTGTCTTTTGAATGTTGGAATGAGAGATCTTATGAAGACCATTTGATCTCGATATGTGGCTGTACAACGAGTTTCTGTCTTTTGACCGTTGGAATGAGAGATCTTATGAAGACCATTTGATCTCGATATGTGGCTGTACAACGAGTTTCTGTCTTTTGAATGTTGGAATGAGAGATCTTATGAAGACCATTTGATCTCGATATGTGGCTGTACAACGAGTTTCTGTCTTTTGACCGTTGGAATGAGAGATCTTATGAAGACCATTTGATCTCGATATGTGGCTGTACAACGAGTTTCTGTCTTTTGAATGTTGGAATGAGAGATCTTATGAAGACCATTTGATCTCGATATGTGGCTGTACAACGAGTTTCTGTCTTTTGACCGTTGGAATGAGAGATCTTATGAAGACCATTTGATCTCGATATGTGGCTGTACAACGAGTTTCTGTCTTTTGAATGTTGGAATGAGAGATCTTATGAAGACCATTTGATCTCGATATGTGGCTGTACAACGAGTTTCTGTCTTTTGACCGTTGGAATGAGGGTTCTTATGAAGACCATTTGATCTCGATATGTGGCTGTACAACGAGTTTCTGTCTTTTGAATGTTGGAATGAGAGATCTTATGAAGACCATTTGATCTCGATATGTGGCTGTACAACGAGTTTCTGTCTTTTGACCGTTGGAATGAGAGATCTTATGAAGACCATTTGATCTCGATATGTGGCTGTACAACGAGTTTCTGTCTTTTGAATGTTGGAATGAGAGATCTTATGAAGACCATTTGATCTCGATATGTGGCTGTACAACAAGTTTCTCTCTTTTGACCGTTGGAATGAGAGATCATATGAAGACCATTTGATCTCGATATGTGGCTGTACAACGAGTTTCTGTCTTTTGACCGTTGGAATGAGAGATCTTATGAAGACCATTTGATCTCGATATGTGGCTGTACAACGAGTTTCTGTCTTTTGAATGTTTGAATGAGAGATCTTATGAAGACCATTTGATCTCGATATGTGGCTGTACAACGAGTTTCTGTCTTTTGAATGTTGGAATGAGAGATCTTATGAAGACCATTTGATCTCGATATGTGGCTGTACAACGAGTTTCTGTCTTTTGACCGTTGGAATGAGAGATCTTATGAAGACCATTTGATCTCGATATGTGGCTGTACAACGAGTTTCTGTCTTTTGAATGTTGGAATGAGAGATCTTATGAAGACCATTTGATCTCGATATGTGGCTGTACAACGAGTTTCTGTCTTTTGACCGTTGGAATGAGGGTTCTTATGAAGACCATTTGATCTCGATATGTGGCTGTACAACGAGTTTCTGTCTTTTGAATGTTGGAATGAGAGATCTTATGAAGACCATTTGATCTCGATATGTGGCTGTGCAACGAGTTTCTGTCTTTTGACCGTTGGAATGAGAGATCTTATGAAGACCATTTGATCTCGATATGTGGCTGTACAACGAGTTTCTGTCTTTTGAATGTTGGAATGAGAGATCTTATGAAGACCATTTGATCTCGATATGTGGCTGTACAACAAGTTTCTCTCTTTTGACCGTTGGAATGAGAGATCATATGAAGACCATTTGATCTCGATATGTGGCTGTACAACGAGTTTCTGTCTTTTGACCGTTGGAATGAGAGATCTTATGAAGACCATTTGATCTCGATATGTGGCTGTACAACGAGTTTCTGTCTTTTGAATGTTGGAATGAGAGATCTTATGAAGACCATTTGATCTCGATATATGGCTGTACAACGAGTTTCTGTCTTTTGACCGTTGGAATGAGAGATCTTATGAAGACCATTTGATCTCGATATGTGGCTGTACAACGAGTTTCTGTCTTTTGACCGTTGGAATGAGAGATCTTACGAAGACCATTTGATCTCGATATGTGGCTGTACAACGAGTTTCTGTCTTTTGACCGTTGGAATGAGAGATCTTATAAAGACCATTTGATCTCGATATGTGGCTGTACAACGAGTTTCTGTCTTTTGAATGTTGGAATGAGAGATCTTATGAAGGCCATTTGATCTCGATATGTGGCTGTACAACGAGTTTCTGTCTTTTGAATGTTGGAATGAGAGATCTTCTGAAGACCATTTGATCTCGATATGTGGCTGTACAACGAGTTTCTGTCTTTTGACCGTTGGAATGAGAGATCTTATGAAGGCCATTTTTCTGTTGTAATTCTTTCTCGAATTTCCTCATTTGTAACTCGGTCTTTGCATGTGACATTTAGAAGTCTCCGCATGCATCTCATCTCCAATGCATTTATCCTCCGCTGCAGATCAGCCACAATTGTTCATGTCTCACAAGCATAGAAGAATATTGGTAGGACCAATGTACTCATTAAACTGATCTTCGTGCAAATTATTAACCGTTTCTCTTGTCAGATTTTGTCAAACCGTGTATGCGCCACTAGTTTCTGTGCTGTTCTGACCAACACATCACATGTTGGTCCTTCCTCACTGACAATCGAACCCAGATATTTAAAACGGTCAATAAATTCGAGTCCCTGGCCATTAGATTTTACCCACTGTGGAAGCCCTCGGCGTTGTTGGTCATTCATTTTATCTTTCCGGCGTTAATCTCCATACCATAGTCAAGAACTGTTTCATCGAATCTTCTGATCCACTCCCTGTGTTCCGATTCTGTACCCACCAACCCGTCAATGTCATATGCAAAACGAAGGTTAGAAAGTATGTAAGCACTAAGCTCGAACTGTTTTTAAAAAAAAAATAAGCCAAAAAGGAAGATTGAAAAAAAAAATCAAGTATGGATGACAGAAGACATATTAGACAAATTAACAGAAAGTAAAATGGCAAAAGCATTTCATAATACACAACAATAAATAACAAGATAAGTACGATGTGTCGACAAACAAGAGCATAGTGGATTGAAGAAAAAGCAAAGTAACAGAAAAATTAGATAGACAAGCAGCTATTGAACAAGACAAGAATATGTTTACATCAGGGTCAGAGAACCATAGCTGACCAAGACCAAATTCCGGCTCCACTTGGCGGCCATGGAAACAGGTTGCACTAGCCACTTAATGTAGTCTGGCCAAGTGATAGGGATCGCAGTGAGAAGGCAAAGCCTGTACTAAAAAAAGTCAGCTTAAATCAGATGTTTCGGGTCCAAAAACGCAGATATCACAGCCTCGCTGTAAAATACGACACAACGTCATTTTCAGAATGAACTATTAAAAACAAAATTAATTCACTGCAAGTTATTGCTCATAAAAACTATTTGTGACGGTGAATCTATAACTTTATTTTAAAACCAGTAGGGTTTATAGGAAAGAAAGGGCGTGCATTATCATGCGTTTATCATTATCATGTAGTGGTTTACACACTGACAAACACAAATACATGCGTGTCTAAATAAGTTTGCTTTATACAACTCCTATACGATTACGAAAACCACATTTTTGGTGTACGTTAATTTTGTCATTGCTTGAGCAAGCTGTGTGTGTAAAACGTGGCATCCAGGTGTATTTATTTCAATAGCTGGATTATAAGAATGGGTACTGTGCCAAGTGTTTGTTTACATTCACGAAAGATGCAACGAAATGCGAATACAGAAACAAAACAGAAATAAACAACAAACATACATAGATAACCTTCAGTGCCCTGCCTACGTTTTTCAAATCTAAAACTCTGAAAACAAATTCGCTATTCAGCCAATTATAATGAGAAATAATCACTAGAACCAAAATGACGATGATGATGACAATGGACGTTCTATGATTGAAATAGGTCAGTCCATTGTTTGGGCACGCACAGCTAGATTAATGCGTGTAAGTGGTGTGTTTGTGTTTTTGTTTCGAATGCCCACAATGGGTAGGTCTACACTTTTGTGCGCCCTGTTAAGGACGTTAAGTGGCGGGTTGCAGTAGCTTTCCTCACATCCCGAGCGTGCTGATGTAGGTGATTCGCGGTCCTCTTTGCGGTTGGGCTATGCTTGGCTTCATCTGCCTTACGCTCAGTACTACTGGGATCACGTTGATCCCTCAACTCGTTAGCCATGCTGCCAGGAAAAGATCCCGTTTCCAGGGAGGGCTACGAGGAAGCCACGGTGAAGGTCTTGGCCAGTATATTTTGGCTGACCCTGACTAACATATCTGATCAGTATATTTTGCCTGCCCAGATGTTAGTCGTCCTCTCCATTTGTTCGTGAAAAAGTATAAAAAGAAAGTTTTTATACCTCTTCATTCCCTCTTATTATTATCCAACATTCGAACAACCCACAAACAGTACTTATTTTACATTCGTGTATGTTTCTTTGTGAATAACAACACTTTTATTATCGGATTTGTCTTCCTTACATTTCACTTATTCTAGTTTTTATATTTAGTTAACATCATCATCTGGTTGGTCAGTTGTAAGACTTGTTAAACTAATGTTGTCTGAGCGTGTCTTCATTTAACGCTGTCCCATGCAGCTCTATTCATTTCAGCATAAGTTCATACATTGTCTCGGCATGCCTGAGATATAAAGGTGAGTTTTGGTCGCGCCTTTCCTCTTTTCTTTTAGATTTTGCTTTCTAGTATCTTCTGTAGCAGTTTTTCATTTCCCATTTTGAATCCCTGCCAAACTCGATCTTCGTTTCTGTATTTTTTTTAATGTCTTGGTGCACACACTTCATTGAAAACACTGTCATTGGACCTTCTTTCTGTCCAACTCACTCTTCTATTCAACGGTAGCACCAAATTTCAAAAGCTTGCAAGTTTTTTTATTATCTTTCATTGATAGAGTAAACAGGACTGTTCGCTTGTGCCGTTGCCTCGCGGTATCCATCACTGCATGCTAGGCTGATACGACTGGCCCATGTACCGGATGCTGGGATACGTGGACAAAAACACCGAAATGTCAGAACTGTGTGACGTTATTCCCCCTGGATTCGTTGGGCTGTTTGCTATGCTCAGACTTCCCCCAAACCAAGGACTTCCTTTCGTGTCTTCTCAGACTGGTCTCCCTACTCATTCACTTCCTTATTCCACCGTTTACTTTGATGACAGTTGCCCCGAATGCGACACTCTCGAATACCATACCACAAAATGGTGAACGCCACGATACCGAGACGGCAACTGGATGAAGTTTTATTTCCAGAATTGACTGTCACAGGTTCCGGAATGCAGAGCCTGGTGACCGATAGTGGCTTTCTGAATATAGATAGTTTACCATTGGTAGCTTTTCTCACATCCAGTGCGTGTTGAAGAAGAAATACTGCGATCTTCCAGGTGGTTGTACTATGCTTGGTTTTATTTGCGTGTCGCTTACTACTGTGGGGATTACGTCAATCTAGCCCCCCCCCCCCCCCCTTGACTAACATGTCCGACCAGTGTGTTTTGCCTGACCTTGACTATCATGTCCGACCAGTGTGTTTTGCCTGACCTTGACTAACATGTCCGACCAGTGTGTTTTGCCTGACCATGATTAACATGTCTGACCAGTGTGTTTTGGCTGACTGTGACTAACATGTCTGACCAGTGGGTTTTGCCTGACCATGACTAACATGTCTGACCAGTGTGTTTTACCTGACTGACTAACATGTCTGACCAGTGTGTTTTGCCTGACCATGACTAACATGTCTGACCAGTGTGTTTTGCCTGACCATGACTAACATGTCTGACCAGTGTTTTGCCTGACTGTGACCAAAATGTTTAACCAGTGTGTTTGGCCTGACCCTGACTAACATGTCCGACCATTTTTGCCTGACCAGATGTTTGTCACCTCTCCCCGTGATTGCGGTATGTGAATCCAGCATGGGACATATGTAAATGCTTGGAGTTGCTCAGAGTGCAATGGAGCTAAGTACATTGCGAGTCTCTGCGTGACCGAATTCACCACACCAGTTTCAATGACATTGCATTTTCGTTGTTAAGAAGACACAGAATGGCCGGACATGTGGTGCGAATGCTTGGAGACAGATTGACACGAAAAGTGGCACCATAACTTTACAACGTCTTTATACTGATTTAGAAGACTCTGCATAAAACCAGTTTCTTGGAGGGTGATTAACTGATGTGCAAGTCTGTCTTAATAGACTCAAACACTAGAGCAGAGTAGACCCGCAACCTGTTAGGCGCCATCTATGCTGCTCTTAAACTACCTAACCATGGCCGGTGTAATGCTATGCCACACAATTAGCCGCCTCTTATGACACGTTATCTGTGTGGCAGTGGTGCTATTACTGTGTTTGTCACACACAAACACCCCGACAGACCACTCGGTAATGGTGTCTCTACAATTGTAAGCCAACGAGATAAAGAGATGGCATTAGTGGGTCCAACATGGTAAAAAAAAGTTAAGTAAAGATCCCGACAAACCACGCGGTGCAAAGGAAATATGGTGTTAGACCCATATTATTTTGTGACCAACGGCACGTAGTGGATGGCTTGGCTTCGTTCATTCTCAATCTCCCGCTACCAAACCCTGACACGGGCCTAAGTAAAAGAATGTAGTCCAGAGAACGGAATGCTTTGTGTCGTAGTTTACAGCTTGACTGCGATATTTGCACCTTTCGGTCCAACACATCCGACTTCAGAAAGCATTTTTTGAGTACCGGGTTAGCATTCCCTCTTCGATCCCTTCTCCTTAGCCAGTCTGCTCCGCTGCAGCCTGTTATCCAGGATCACCGCGTGGAGGTGTAGAAGGGTCTTGGCAGCTGTGGTTTGCTGGCCCTGACGATAACAGTCAGCTATGGGTCGCTGACCACTGCAGCTTAGGCGCTGCTCAGCATATTGATCCCACATAGTGGATGATGTGGTCAGCATCACGCCAGCCTTTACTTCTCAGATTTTTCTGGTACCCAATTTTTGTGGCTGGGTCGACTTCATGGGCCGGTTTGTGATCAGAAAAAACATCTGACTGGGAAGCCAGTACATTAACCACCGTGCAACCGCGGCCCCCCTGTCCAACATGGTGCTCTAAGCAAAACGGGCGAAATCAGTTCCAGCAACTTCTGGATACATGGCCACAGACATAGTTATGCATCCCTGGACAGCAGGGTTACATATAACAAATTACAGAACGATTATATTAATCTCCCACGTATTTCAACGGAGACATCAAATAAGCAGAGGATTCAGTGTACACAATTAGCATTTATATTTATTTTGTGTGTTCGTGCTTGTAGAAAAGATGGGGTTTACTTTAGTTTTTCTGTCCACTTGTGCTGTTAAGTGTAACTTGGAGATTACGTTTACTCCCTTAGGCTAATTATGTTACGTTGGTCGTTGTTAGAACGTTATGTTATACGACTGCTGTTATGGTCTTCCTTGTGCATTGTAATCATATTTTCAGTGGTATATACCGTCAGTGGTAGTCGATCAGGTTGCAAGGTCTTGTATCTCATGTTTCTGTCTAGATGTGTATCAACAAGGGGATTATTTTTTACATAACTATGTCAAAGTGTATCATTCTAACTTAATTGTTGGGGGATGGAGAGAGTGTAGCAGTGACTGTTATCTCAGATCCTTCATTTCACACCTTGTCATTTTTCTATGCTGTGATTAAGGACCACGTCTGACCTTAGTAGCAGAAATTAATTAAGAAAATGAATTATTTTGTAATTAGCAATAATTAAAAATAAAAGACAATAATAAGATTGATTGTGTGATGTGACTACTCGTCACTCTCTCTCTTCCTATTTATGCTTGCTTCGTCATAAAATGTTGTCTACTAATAGTTATACTTCGTCACCAAATCTTTGACCACATGTCCCCGTCCCTCCTAGTTACACTTCGTCCCCAAATGTTGGACATCACCTTTTGCCTTCTAACTGAGTGACGACATATGCGAAAGACCCCGAAATGATGCTATACGAGGGCTATCAGTGTATGGCCTAGGGGCTGTTTGAAGTTCCGACGGACCTTTGCTTGATTGTGTACTTTTAATTTAGTCTGGAAAAAGATATTTTAAAGATTTCTTTTATTTTTTCTTCTTCATAATTTGTTTCTTATTCATATTTCCGTTTTTCAACTTCTTTTACTCTACACTTGTGTCGGCAGACGTCGTGAGGTGATGTAGTTTTCATTCCTGTGCCAGATGTGTCGCAGATATTGCTGTCATACCGTGTTTCTTCAGTGCCTTACGGACACCTTTTATCCATCTTTTTCTTTGTCTCCCTTTTGGTCTACAGTCATGTTGTCTGGTGCTATAGATACTTGTCTTCGCTGGGATGTGTTTATTAAGCTTTAAA
The DNA here is from genome assembly GCA_036924085.1 of Ariolimax columbianus. Lineage (NCBI taxonomy): Eukaryota > Metazoa > Mollusca > Gastropoda > Stylommatophora > Arionidae > Ariolimax > Ariolimax columbianus. The sequence goes on along the minus strand of JAVGWX010000001.1, from coordinate 71,585,087 downwards.
ACATGAACTTGAATATATCTAAAGAAAGCATTTGTTAGTCCTTGAATCTCCAATGTGTTTGTTAAGGAGTTGTATTATTAATGTTCATTAAAAGAAAAGAAAGTCCACAAATAAACATTAACATAATGGCAACAGCCTGGAACAAGTGTCTAGCTATTCATACCCTGGCCAGCTAATAATGGCGGATGGCACAAGTGAATCTTTCAGATAATTGCAATGGTCAAGAATACATTTAACAGCCTGAGGCCTTCACTTCTCTCCAGGAACGAAAAATGAGAATCATTAAGTGCTATGTGGATTCAGTTTTATTGTATGGAGTAGAAGCCTGCACCCTAACACAGAAAATGAAGAACAGGTTTGATGCCTTTGAAATTTGGATCTTCAGAAGACTTGAACGAGTTTCTTGGGAAGATAGGAAAACAACTATTGAAGTTATGTAACAGCTCAACTCTGAACGAAATCAAAATATAGAATAACAAAATATTTTGGTGATGTCATGACAGTCTGCTGAAGGTTATATTGCAGGGAAGAGTGGAGGGCAAGACAGCCAGAGATATAGATGGACAGACATCAAGATGTGGTAGGCTGATTGAGTGTACCAACCTGGCACAGCACAGGGACAGCTGGAGATCCATTACAGTCAACTTCCGATGCGGAGACGGCACTTGATGATGATTTGAGCGTACGATTAACTTAACTTAACGTCTTTATACTAGTTTAGAAGACTGCAGAGTTTGTATACAACCAGTTTCATTTGCATTACTTTACTCTAAAAGCTGTGCTCATCCAATCTATTCTTAAACATAGTAGTAGAACACTCACTTTTCGTGGTAAAGATTCAGGGTATGAATCCCATTATCGATACACTCCAGCCGACCCAGCTATAAATGAATACCTGACGCGACTAGGGTAGTAAAAGGTAGCCAGGAAATAAACTGCCCATCCCACCTCATACAAGCTGCGGCTCAACATACTGGTGTCTAACAACTTCATTCCACAAAGGGAATTATCTGCAGTGAATGAGCTGACAGCAGCCAGTGACTCATAGCTGGCTGCTTGCATCAGGGTCAGCAAACCATAACTGACCAAGACCCTATTCTGCCTCTATGTGTCTGCCGTAGAAACAGCCTGCACTAGTCACTAGTGTAGTCTGACCAAAGGGTAGGAATTTCAGTAGGAAAACAAACTAGTTACTAAAAAAATCCAGCTGAAATCGGATGTGCCAGGTCAAAAGGCACAGATATTGCAGCCTCGATGTAAACTACGACACAACGCTCTTTTCAGGACAAATGCCAAAGAAGATTCCCAGACAGTTGTGTAGCTACTATGAGAGAGACCCTTACTTTTGTTTATAATGGTGGTCATATGTGTCCTCTGTGCTGATCATATATTTGACAGCTGTGGTCTCGTCAACAGTGGTCTCCTAGAAGTCAATGTTACTAGAACTTGTCTACACACATCACGTTTTAATGGGAATACCATATTCCGTATTTTTCATTAGTCCACTTACCTAAGGGGCAGCCAATTTTCAAGTACACCATGGGTGGCGGTGGCAGAGGGAGTGGGCCAGCAGCTGGACAAAAGTAGTGAAACTAACGACCCTGTTCAAGTCTGGCCCACCGATCAGGAAAGAGTTGGCCTCTGCTAACCATAGAACCAAGAGCACAGACCCCTCCAGAACCAGCATGGAGCAGTGCGGCGGGAAGGGGCATACGTCTGCGCGCTCTATGAATATTCCAATCGTGAGTTGGTCATTTTGTGAAAAAACTACAAGACTTGAATGAAAAACTGGTTGTCTACTGACTCTACAGAGTATTCTTACTTACTTGGAATCCTGGTATTCTAACAGGCATATTAATGTCTGTTGCCAGGTAGCCGGAGGCTATCGGCTATCCGCAGTAGGTACTTTTTAAATAAACTTCCTGCGGTTTACTAGGCCTGGGGGAAGGTACAAATAATTTTGGTAGATTATTAACTAGAATTTTAAATTTTATCCGGGTAGCGGCCGTTAAGCCTACACTTTTCAATTTCTAACTGCGAAGGGATTTTTAACGTGCTCGACACTGAACACAGGAGTCTGATCTCACTACCCAGAGATCAGAGGAATATTTACCAAGAATGAAAAAAATCACGGTCTCCACCATGATTCACACCCACGACCTTCGGGACCTGGGGTAGACAGACACCTTACCTTGATATCACTTAGCCCCCTCAATCTTTTAAACCAGTATAGACTAAGTTGAGAACAACTGGAATTGGCCTGGCAAGCCATCAGTGAATTTTCGCCTGTCAAAAATGAAACAATGGAGGACCTCAACATAAATGTGACCAGTGATGTCAACATAAATGTGACCACTGATGTCAACATAAATGTGACCAGTGATGTGAACATAAATGTGACCAGTGATGTCAAGAGAAATGTGACCAGTGATGTCAAGAGAAATGTGACCAGTGATGTCAACATAAATGTGACCAGTGATGTCAACATAAATGTGACCAGTGAGGTCAACATAAATGTGACCAGTGATGTCAACATAAATGTGACCAGTGATGTCAACAGATATGTGACCAGTGATGTGAACAGAAAAGTGACCAGTAATGTCAACAGAAATGTGACCAGTAATGTCAACAGTAATGTGACCAGTGATGTCAACAGTAATGTGACCAGTGATGTCAACAAAAATGTGACCAGTAATGTCAACAGAAATGTAACCAGTAATGTGGCCAGTAATGTCAACAAAAATGTGACCAGTGATGTCAACAGAAAAGTGACCAGTGATGTCAACAGAAATGTGACCAGTGATGTCAAAAGAAATGTGCATAATGATGTCAAGAGAAATGTGACCTTACTGGTCAAGAGAAATAGGCCCAGTAATGTCAAGAGAAATGTGACCAGTAATGTGAACAGAAATGTACCCAGTGATGTCAACAGAAATGTGCCCAGTGATGTCAACAGAAATGTGCCCAGGGATGTCAACGGAAATGTGACTAGTAATGTCAACAGAAATGTGACCAGTGATGTCAACAGAAATGTGACCAGTGATGTCAACAGAAATGTGACTAGTAATGGCAACAGAAATGTGACTAGTAATGTCAACAGAAATGTGACTAGTAATGTCAACATAAATGTGCCCAGTGATGTCAACAGAAATGTGACCAGTAATGTGACCAGTGATGTCAATATAAATGTGACCAGTGATGTCAAAAGAAATGTGACCAGTGATGTCAACAGAAATGTGACCAGTATAGTCAACAGAAATGTGACCAGTGATGTCAACAGAAACACGGAATGACACAAACATCGGCGACAAAGCTGGGCACACGGTGGAAAAACTACACCTCCCCATGACGTCAAACGGCACGTGGATAGAAGATGATGTTGATTGGATTTATTTGCATCATATATTTAGCAGGCGTACTGTCAGTGCTCCATGAGACCGAGGAGTAATCAAGGTCAAGTGAAATACATGGATCAAGATCCCACCTCATGTCTCTGTGCTCTTGGAAATGGCAAGTGTCCCAGCAGTCTGGGTAACGAGGTGGGTATCGACACCGCAATCCCTATAGTGGTGAGCTTACTGAGGAAAGTCCCATTGCACTAAAACCAGAAGGAGACTGGATCACCATCTCAAGTATGCCTCAAGATGTCAGAAGAGCCATTGAGACTGACTACGAAAAGTTAACTCAGTACAACATCAGTATTCCCAATTACGCTCATCAGTAGTTTGCTAAACAACCTGTAACTGAGTGTGGAGTAAGTCTTCTGGGTTTCAAATAAGCTATTGAAACAATACCACGTGTAAAAAACTGGAACCAACATCATCAGGTGCACTGCCATTTGGCATTGGTGATCATGGATCTCAATCCGCTTCTATCTCGTGTGATCTGTTGCTCTTTTCCATTGTCACAACGTGAACCAAGCCGTCTCTTCTCATAACATGCCAGAAAAATGATGATTACCTTGTTATGATCTTAGCAATGAAAATGGAATACATAAATAAATGACTCACGTTCTCAGAGATCACAACATATAAACTTCCTTGTGAAGTGATTAAAATGTCCATATTACTGCTGCTGATATTTCAAGAATCAACAACAGAATATAAGTGTCTTGTTACAGACATTGCAAGAATCAACAACAGAATATAAGTTGCCTTGTTACAGACATTGCATGAATCAACAACAGAATATAACAGTGTCTTGTTACAGACATTGCAAGAATCAACACCAGAATGTAGCTGTGTTGTTACAGACATTGCAAGAATCAACAACAGAATATAAGTGTCTTATTACAGACATTGCAAGAATCAACAACAGAATATAAGTTGTCTTGTTACAGAGATTGCATGAATCAACAACAGAATATAACAGTGTCTTGTTACAGACATTGCAAGAATCAACAACAGAATATAACAGTGTTTATTTTACAGACATTGCAAGAATCAACAATAGACACCACAGGAATCAACAGACATCACAAGAATCAACAACAGAATATAACAGTGTGCAAGAATTGATAAAAACAATACAAAACTATAAAGTAAACAACATAAATGATTATAAGATCAACAAGACTGGTTTCCAGCAAACAAAATTTATTGCCAACAAAAAATGAAGGAAAGAAACACATAAAAGCACTATGCCATCAACCGCCTACGCATTCACATTGCTAAGAAACGAATATAAACATACATAAAAGCAAGCGAAATGTTGGCACATGATAGCAAATTTTCAGATTTTATTTTGTGGCTCATTTAATAATAAATTAAGTTTACCTACTGCAAAAAAAAAAAAAAAAAAAAAAAAAAAATTAAACCTGGAATTCTAATAAACACATGGCATAGCTAATAATCCTAGCCGTTTTTTTTCTCTTTCCAGGAAATGCTTCTGGGTCAGACGACATCCAAGAAAAGCAAGCCAGTGCCATGTGGGAAAGAAGCTAGCATTAAATTTGAATGAAAACATAAAATTAAAAGGATTCAACAAATACAATGGGGCAGCTTCTGTACACTTTGCAATTTGATACCAGCCTCCAATATATTGTGTGTGTAATAGAGTAACTGATAAACAAGACAGATTCAACAGTAGTTATGGCAGAAACCTTCCTTTTACTTCAAGCTTTTATTGGTACTCTGTTTGACTGCACTCTGTAAACGCTGACTAATATCCTGCATTCTGTGCTGTTTCCAGTCGTCTCAACTAGTCGTGCCACTGAACCAAGGTAGTTCAGGACAAGAGAGTAAGGCTGATGACAGCACAAATGTCCCTCACATAAACTTTTTTAAGTGCAAGTCACAGCATCAGGCCTATATCTGATGCTGTCGCCATCTTTGCTTGCAATGGGCAACTTTCATTATTATTATTACTCCGTCACATATGGGTAGTCAATCTCTGACAGTTAAAGGCGTGAGCCTCCATACCCGGGGTCTGTCAGGAATTTAAAGAGCTAAAGAATGAAAGGCACTTGCCCCAGCAGTCTTAGCGCAGTGTGCAGACATGTTTTTATTGAATGCCCAATAGAAATAAACCTCTTAATGCGGCTGAAACCTGTCCTCAAATGTGCAAACTTGCTACTTGTCATCTGGCGATGATGTTGATAGTTGGTCCACTAACAATTACAGCACAAGTTAGAACACAACCACAAAATAAAACAAACACAAACCAACATTTGCACAAAAACAGAGGGTCCTAACAACATGTACCATAATGGTCAGCCTAATCTTCACACAAGATCATTTTTATCTGATAGTTTTGATCTATACACCCTGATATAACCAAAATAACTCTGTGGCTGAAAGAAGCATATGTTTGCTAAAAAAGATGGTTAATTGTTAACACAACAAAACGTATATAACATTACATCATAGCTGAAAGGTTGTAGTTTTGTACATACTGAAAACCCAATATTACTAGATTTCCACAATACCAATGTTATTTTTGTTGTTGTTGATTGCCCATTAAAGAAGCTTAGGCACTGTTTAACCAAAAAAATTATGAATTGAACACATATATGATTCCCCAGTTTTATTATTTTCACAACAGTCGTATATTTGCCTCAGAAACACCAAAGTCATATATCAGCCTCAGAAATACCAAGTTTCTAAAGTAGCCTCAGAAACACGAAAGCTATCTATTTAGCCCCAGAATGACAAATCATACATTACCCTAAAATAATCCAAAGTTGTATAGTAGTCTCAGAATGACAAAAGTTATACAGTAGCCTTATAATGACATAAGCAATATAGTAGCCTCAGAATGACAAAAAGCATGTAGTCGTCTCAGAATGACAAAAACCATACAGTAGCCTTATAATGACAAAAGTCAAATTGTAGCCTAATAATGACAAGCCATATAGTAGCCTCAGAATGACTAGAGCTATATGTTTGCCTCAGAAACACCAAAGTCATATAGTCACCTCAGAAACACCAGTCATATAGCAGCCTTGCGAGTTACCAAGGTCTGAAACTATAACAGATAATAGCAATGCTGTAGTCTATTAGGCATGTCATAAGAGGCAACTAAGAAGAGTTGGGCATTGGACCGGCTAACCCATCCTGTTGAAACTATAAAGCAACAAGAAAAATTAAAATGGGACCCCTACACTTCATTGTAGAAAGGGAGTAACTAAGTACAGGCAAATAGCCAGCTGGTTAGCAGCCCGAATGTTGCTCTATGAAATTCATTTCTTCTCATGACCTTGTTTGCTTGAGATGCAAAAGTCTATTCAACATGTTCTTTCAACTGTGAGTCTGCCTTGGGTAACCTTTTTCATATACTTACACAGCACTAACACACCACTAAATTAACCAGCTTGGTGACACTGAAGAATGTTGCTTGATTTTGTTTATGGGTTAATTATTGGTGATTCCTGCCCACTCAGGCTGGCATAGATTAGTCTGCTGTTGTTGTTATGGTTATGTTAGCCTGTGTATACAATACAAGTACAGCTTTTGGAATGATATTTTTTACGGAGAAAACCATTGTACTATATTTGGACCGATATGGAATTTCTAAAGCATATATAAATATTATGACTGCAACCCAAACCAGGAAACAAAACCAAATGTTACAGATCCACTACAAGTGCCCAAACTATCAAATCTACTGGAAGATCTCTCATACTCAAGTCCCATAGTAAGACCTGATAGAAGCCAGTTAATGCATGTCAAATTGCTAACAAATCTTCTGAGCATGGTGAGTGCAGCTCAAGAAGAAAGCCAAAATAGACCCCGGTGAAGGAAATCTGTTGCAGCCCTATGTCCCAAAGGGCAAGGATTAAGTCAAGTCATATATATTTATAAATTCATGCTCCAATCATTCATTGTTATTATTATTACACTCTCAAAATCATCTTTACTTTTATGTTCCAGCAGAAACAAGGTACTACCTCTCTAGGGAACATGCAATTACATGCTCTTACTCTGTGGTTGCTCAAAACACTTTGTTTGGCATGATATCAAGAGAAGCACGGATCTAGGTATATACTGAGAGATCGATCAGAAACTATAGAAGTAAAAAAAAAATGGAGACACAGGAATCTATAATGTCTATCCATATCAAGAGAAGCATGGATCTAGGTATGTACTGAGGGTTCAATCAGCAACTAAAGTGAAAAATGGAGACACAGGAATCTATGTCTACCCATATCAAGAAAATGAAACACTGGACGTTCTGTTCAAACTACTCTGCTGAAGTACAGGCACTAAGCATTGCTGCGGCAGTAATCAAAATCACAATGAGCTAATGTCAGCAGGTTGTGTTTCTTACAGATGGAATGTCAGTTCTGCAAGCCCTCAAGAATGATAAACTTGGAAAAAATTTTAAAAGCCTTAGGTGAACTGAAAGCTAAAAGAAAGGTAGTACTACAGTGGATAATATCAGACTAAGGCATACCCGGAAATGAGATAGCAGACAAGGATAGCAGACAAGTCAGCAAAAGAGGAAGCAACACAACAAAAAGAATGATCACCTTTGATGAAAAGAAAACCTTTACCCAAACCATAAGGAAAATCGACCAAATGAGAGACAAACTATCACTGCCTTAATTAATCGTACAGGTGATATGTTTTCACAAGAGAACAGGACATTACAGATAGAATAACTACTTACAGACTAAAACTGGCCCTCTCACTAATGTGTACTTGCAAACAAGCAGCACAGACATACCCTAAGAGACTATTGTATGCTTAACTAACTGCGCACTGACCAGTGGCCCGTGGAGACGAACCCACACACAGAGCTAATTGAGAGCCTTGAAGAACTCTCCACCACAGCAATTTTTATCCAAAGAACTGGGCTTTACGTGTAGACATAATACAAAAACATACAGCGGATGAGAAAAAGACATTATGAGGTAGTCCAGTCAATCTCTTGCACAATATCCACCTAACATGACATGCACTCTTCTTTTAGCTTAAAACCAATCATAAGTCAACCACTGCAGCTGGCTCTCTAACAGGAAGCCTGTATAATTAAATTTTAATGCACTCTTGCAAATTGTGGTTTTCATAGCAATTCATTTTACAGCAGAGTAATTTTTTTAGTTCCATGCACTAAATGGTAAATCTTACAAGATGCTTGGAAGGCTGCAGTGGCCCTATTCTTTCTTCTCCAGGTACCACTGAGGTTCACAACATGCATAGTTAGTATTACATCTTCAGAATAAGCAAAATGTGTTTGCCTTATTGTAGAATGTCATACAGCAAAAGAATCAACCAGAGAATATAACACGTCATCAAATTTAGCTTCCCCATAACAGGCTGGTCTTAATTTGGGCATTTCGAAAGGTGAGAAGATGATATTACTCCTGGAGACCTCCTTGATCACAGTATATACTCATCTATAAGCAGCTTCTTGAACGGCTGCATACAATAGTTATATGAAAATAGCTCAATAATAACATGTCATGTAGCGCCTTCCTCATAAAATAATGAAAAACGCACGATAGTTTACTTAAATTCTATCAGGAAATTAATGCTCATCTACAGCGTGGGTTCACAAATGGATGAAACAAACTAAAATAAATATTGATTGTTAAGCAATTTTCTTTTTTTGTCTGTCCTAAAGTTTAAATATCATAATTTTTAAATATTGAATATAACCCATAAAAATATGAATAGTTTTATATTATGTGTTCACAGCGGATACACTAAAGCGACCCATAGTAACATACATCAATGCGCGGACCCCACCAGAGTTTTCACATTAGCAGTTTTTGGAAAACAACAAAAATCATGTCACAGAGACCTGATCATGTATGCGAATTCAGCAAAATATAATAAATCGTATGTGGACAGTTCCTATCCTTGCTGCCTTAAACTTTCCTAGTTATATGCCATGTACATATTTACAGCCGGGTTTTCAGAATGTCGCTTCTTAAACCGCCAACCTATTTGGCTGTTTGTTATAAGTTTCTTGGCAAATATGCAGTAAGGTAGGTTGTCTTTATTTTCTGTATGTGGAGTAACAAAATAAAACCATGTCTGTCAAACTGGACACGAATATAAAAATTCATCCAAAAAATCATTACAGCCACGGATAAAGCCAGCATAATTTTTAAAGACCTTTTCCAGGAATACGTTTTTGTCTACTTATATATGAGTATATACTGTCCTATCTGTGAGAAGCTGTATATCTGTCATGCATATGTAGGTCATGAGTACAGCTTTATATGTATTCATGTCTTGCATAAGCATAGCAAGAATACATGGCTAAATGTATTCTATTCAAATTAATTTATGAAACATTCTAGAAGTCTCCAAGCTCTACAAATGCACCAAAACTGAACAAGACCCAGCAAGAGGGAAGTAAATACTGCAGATCTTTTACTACATTTAAGGCAAACATAATCTTGCTTATAGTGAATGAATATAATTTAATGATGAACATCCTGTGAATCATCCACTCAAGAAGGCTACTAAATAGTTGGCTTATTAGCACACCTCACTGAGTCATAGTTGGCTTAGCACACCTCACTGAGTCATAGTTGGCTTAGCACACCTCACTGAGAAGCGACCCGTCCCTCGACAAGTTAGTTAATCTTGTGCGGGTCTCAACCCTGTCTCCAGTCATGTAGTCTTGTCACAAAGTGACCAGTGGACGATTGGATTGTTCATGCCCACTGAAGTCGACGAAGTGCAGTCATGCTGGTGCTGTAGGTTCTGGAGTTGGTATTGGCTATCTCTTTCCTGATCAGCGGACTAGGCTTGAGCAGGGCCATTGGTTTCACTACTTTTGTCTGGCTCCTGCATCGCTCCCGCTGCCTGTTACCTTCTTGTTGCTTGTCATTGGCAGCCCCTTGGGTAATTTTAGAAACTGCACTAATGAGAAAGTCGTAACAGGGTATTTTCTATGACATCTCCACGAAAATAGGCAGTGTATGCACATTTCTAGTTCAACTGTTGGCTAGGCAAGCATAGTTGATGAGGTCACAGTGATCTACAGCATTCAATGATGCTGACCTTGATGCTGGTGTGAACTGAGTGCAAGGTATATGTACAGGTTTGAAAGAAAGCGCTTGAAAAAACTCCAAACAATCATAATGTAGAGAATAGAAATATGAACAACTCGCCTTCCTCTGGGTTCAAAAGAAGGATAATAAGGAAACACCTGCAAAGGTTTCTGAACTCAAATATAATTTAAATGGCAACAAAAGTTCTGAATAATAATGAAACTGTTGCGCTTCTTTTTCTTGGTTAAGCCTTCGTATGTTGAGGCCCTTTCATTCTACCATAGAGTCTATCTAGTTATATCAGTGCTTATTGGACGGACATTAAGAAAGTGCATTTGACCCATGACCCCAATGGCTATGTTTTTTTCCCGCAGATAGTTTAACTACCAGCAGGGTTTCCTAAGCTGGGCAGGTTCAGTGTTAGAGTCAGGACAAAGACCTGCTTTCTTGTAGCCAGGTTAGTGACAGTCAAGGTCTAAGGAAAGCATTCCTAGCAGAAACGGATGTTAAGATCATACCCACTGGGCCAAAGGCCTAATGTTTCATTGCAACATAACTTCGCTTAATCACCCTACAAACATGAGTTATTGAATTACCCAAAAATTGAAAGTTTTCTTCCAGTCACCAAAAACTAATATGAAAGTTAATCTCCAGAACTACAACTAAACAGGGAAGGGAAGATACTACTAGAACAAGTACAATTAAAAACATATAACCCTTTACATGAGATACACTCAATTTAAAAACATGACATAAAAAAAGATATGTTACATGATGACAACAAAGCATTATATATGTTCAATGGTAAATATTGCACTTTGGAACATGAGCTAGATTTCAGTCCAACTTGCTAGAAGTTGGGCAATCAGCTCATGCTGAAGGACTACCCTGAATATATTATACAGGGGAACAAATAATGGGAAATGAGTCCTGAGAATGATAAATGGAGAGAACTGCAACTCTCTCTGACAAGATGTCCATATGAAACATATATGAGATTACAAAAGCTGATCAATGTACACATGACATTTATGTCAATTTTTTTTGCTAGTGGTTGTATTAACAGTTACATATGGGTCGTTCTTGACTTAGAAACCTAGTATTTTTGCATTGCTGCCAATTTGTGTGGGTTATCAGTAATCTGTATAGTTTACCAGCATATTCTTCAGTATACAGTGGTCCTAAGCTGTTTGTATTCATTTTTCTACCAAAAGATTTTAGCTTGAGAATAATGCAGATTTATAATTCAGTGTCAAAGAATAAAATAAAGAGTACTTATCCACTAGGGTTTATAAATTATCAATCAAATCAATCTCAAATGTGCCATTTGATAATCTGTTTCTTACAATTGTTCTGAAGATCATTTTACAATTTTAAAAATACATAATCGGCTGTTTTGTTACACTAATGTTACACATCCAAACTTGGTTCAAAAGTTGCCTGTGGACAAGCTTAATGTCTGCATGTGGACAAACTATATGGTCCAAAAGCTGCATTATAACAAGCTTGATGACCTCAGAGCTGCATGAGTATAAGCTCGATAACCCAAAAGTCACTTGACAACAAGCTTGGGGACCCGAGGATCACATCACAGTAAAAATATGGAAAATCGTGTTCTTTTACTTTGTTTAATATCTTCCACTTCCTGTTAAAAATATCATATGGTATCTTCAATGTTTCACTTTTTATTTGAACAATATATTTCCTTACACATAGTCTGACAAGAAATTGGTGCTGCCTCTTCTGTTATGACCATTGAACCTGTTGTGAAAATATGAACATTTAGTTCTGTATATAACCTAACTACTCTTGTCTAGTCTTCATCTTGTGTTTGTGCATTGATTTTTAAAGAGTCAAAATGAGTTCCTGTGAGGCATCGAATATTACCTGGAGCTGCTCTTTAACACTGTACAGTTTTGAGTTTAATGGTATTTGGACAGTGAGTATTCCTTAACTGACTATACAGAGGGCAGTTATGTACAACATGCTATTCAGAGTATTCACTCAGTCCACATGTGCAGGGTGAAGCAGACAAAGTCTGTTTATGTGTGTTTTAAGTCTGTTATGTCCTGTCCTGACATGAAGAATGGGGATCTGTCCCTGTCTGGACAAGAGCGTGTTAGTCATTGTCAGGTTGGTTCTGACCTCTTCTAACAACCTGAATAAGCTGTCTTTTTATCAAAGTATGTGCTTTCACCATCTTTCTGTTCATATTCTCCTCTTCCTTTACCAATTTTGTCTGTATTTTCATTTCCAGGTGCACCATAATGGGATGGTAAGCACTGAAGTATAGTTCGTTTACTGGTATTTACCCTACTTAGTTCTTTCTTCAGATGTGGGAGTTTACCAACCTTGAGGGCTTACAGTAAAAGTACAGATAGTACATCTGTGAAGACAATTGCATGGTGTCAGTCAAAATTGCTGTTGTGTATTACATTTCCAGCTGAATAGTTGGAACAAAAATTACCAATAAGAATACTGCTTGTCTCACGATAGTTTTCAGGATATGAGACAGTTTTCATTAATCAATGCCTATCAATATCCTTTCGGGGCACAGGCCATTGACTACCTTTCTCCAGCATCTTCGATCTTGAGCTGCCCTTTCTGTCTCTCTCCAGTTGAGGTCCAGGGATCAAAGTTCATTTTCACAGTCTCTTCTCTAGGTGTTTCTTGATCTACATCTTCTTCTCATTTGGATTTCATGTCAGGGTCTGTCTGGTCACATTTGATGGTGATTTCCATAGCCTGTGATCCTATCCAACCTCATTTCCTATGTTTGATTTGTTGCTTCACTGAATGTTGTTGGCTCCTTTCCAATAGATCTTTGTTCCCCACTGTGTCTTGTCAGCCTATACTCATTATCCACCGTAAACATCTATTGATGAGCAACTGGAGTTTCCTCTTCATTGCCTTCGTCGTTCTCCAAGTTTCTGCTCTGTACACGAGTACTGACTTGATATTGGAATTAAACAATCTTAATTTGGTATTAGTCTTTATTTCCCTAGATTCCACATATGATTCACAGCTGTTTGTTCCTTTTCAATTAAAGCCTTTAGGAGATAGGCTTCTCTAGTCATTATTATCTCTTATCTCAAACTTGTGATGCAACGTGTTGTGGAACGCAAGATTTGTTTTGCCAGATCAGGTATATGATATCCTTAGATTAGATGTTTGTAAGCTGAGGACCACCAATACTTTAACAAAAAGTCTCACTGAACTAGAAAGTCAACTTGTGACATCAATTTTGAAAAAAAACCAAAGCTGTTGACTTTAAAACAATGTCTTTTATAAGATAAAATTTATGTGTTAAGGTAAAAGCCCACCAACTATTTATTTCTGACACTAACAAAAAACTAAGTAGGGAACAGTGCCAAAAACTGAATTCCGATGAAGCAGGAAGTGATATAACTGATATGCATATGAAATATTTTAGAAATCGTACATCAATGTTTGTCTGAAATATACATTTGAAAAAAACCACTGATAACATACTGTTTTAATATTTACGAATGTTACATCTACATGGTAAAAAAAAGTGTTCAATATAACCCATACAGATCTGTTATATTATGTTAAGCAGAAATGATATCACTGCACTCCAGGCAGATATAGGTCTTCTGTCTCTTTCAGCAAATAGCTAATGGTATGGATGCTGACGGCTCCTTGGTTGTATAATGTCCCTCCATACTTGACGTAAATTATGAAGTCTGTAGTTTGGTTATTCATCGATTGAAGTGTCATCTTATAGTAAGGCAAGCATACTTGACTTATAACTCTTTCTGACCAATATTTTTCCCTCTCTCATACCCCTGCTTAAGCATCATTGTTCCAAATGCCATCTGCTGAAAGTATTGACGTCAGAACACAATCTCCACAGCTACAGCAATTATTTAGAATTGTGAGATTTTCAAACAGATCTGTAGTACAAAGATATTAAAATTCAAATTGCAGAGAATGTTTCCAATATAATAATCATCCTTACATTTTCACTCCAATAAAAGCACACACAAACACTGCATTTGTCCTCTTCGCAGCTATACTATACCAAAGCCTATATGTGCTTTTTCAGTCATAGTTTCTGTAGCACTTTGTTTTACATGAGGAGGTCGATAGCTCCATGCACAACCCTCTGACATCATCATAAATGTAGTCTGTTCTTTTCTCCCCAATACGGGAGACACATATTTTCATTTGAGAAATAGATACTGCATACAAACACACAGCAAGTAAGGTCTTTCAAAACCTCACAGTTGGTGTGTTTTATTTTCTAAAGATGAAAATGCAAATAAATGTACTAACTGAAATATGTATGTCTCTACAAAACATACATCTAGGCAAACCAAAAAAACATATAAGCATCTAATAATAATAATCAAGGACAAATGATAATGAAACAAATAAAAAAACATATTTTTGCATACATTTTCTTTTTAAACTTGTATGCTAGATGGGACTGCCATTAAATGTCCCCAATTCTGCAATAGCTACTGATGAGTAAAATAGATGAGACGAAAATGAAGACTCAAGCCAGAAGCGGAATGCAAGAAGAGGGAAATGTCCCATCCAAATGATAGGGTATTGAAGTCAACGATCTGTGCTGGTCTTGTGTAACTGAGGAGAGAAACAATCCAATGACTTAAGTTTGAGAAAAACAAAAGAATATTATGCCACTTATCTATCTATCTTCAGTCCACTAGTGTCATTAGACATCGTGGGAAGGTGTGACCTCCTTTGTTTCATATTTTTTGGAAGCCCTTGGAATACATGATTGCATATTTTTTGGGACTGGTGGTGGTGGAAGTGTAAATTAGAGCAAGGTAGACTCAGGACCTGAACAACGCCATCTATTCTACTCCGCTAACTACATAACCAAGATCTGATGTTATAGCCACAGTTTCTGTTTTTGCGACATATTGTCTGTGAGGTGAGAAAACCTAAAATAATTTTAGTAGGTTTTTGAACTTGAACTTTGTCCGAGCAGCGGCCATTAAGCGTACTCTTTTCAATTTCCAACTGCCAAGGGATTTTTAATGTGCACGCCACTGAATACGGGTGTATGATCTCACTACTCAGAGTAAATTTTTACCGAATGATCCACATAAAAAAAACCCAGTCTCAACCGTGATTTGAACTTACAGCCTCCAGTACTCGAGAAGAACACCTAACCTCGAGACCACTAGGTCCCCAACTTATTCTGGTCTCAATTAAAGTAGGAAAGGTAGTTCTCCAATAGCAGACAATGCTATTGGGGATAAAGTGTTAGAGACCACTGTACTAGGTTTAAGGTGGCTACAGTCAATACTTTTCAATTCCATGTAGAGCACAAGCCTTCAACAAATACACGCCAAGTTCTCTTGTAATGGCACATACATTCTTGCTCTGTCCACATCTTCCCTGTTTCCTTAATGTTTAGCTCAAGTTCTCCTCTGTGTTTTGGTCTGTCTCTTGCCTTGGGGATCCAAGATCAGAGATCATCTTGTAATACTATGAACTGGATTCCTTAATGTGTGTTTTATCCAACACCAGCGTCTTCTTATTACGTTATGCTCCAATGATGTCCTAGTCAATAGCCAGCAGAAAGAGAAATTATGTTAACAAATGTTCCTGCCAAACACCAGTGCTTATCTCAAAGGACTCAGAAAGCTAGCATTCATAACTTAACGTCTTTATATTGCTTTAGAAGACTACAGAGTCTGGATACAACCAGTGTCATTTCCATTTCCTTGCTCTAAAAGCTATGCACATCCAGGCAAGGCAAAGGCCGCCGTCCATCGTAGGCAATGATGGCATATTTTATTTTGCTAGTGCTATTTTTAATAAGGATTAACTTTACTACTTTTTATCCTCACTCTCTCGTCTCGTGCCGCCCGACCCCAGTGGCAAGTCAAGGACAAGACGACTAGGGGGCGACTACAAGATGCAGGGGACTCTGCATCAAGCACTCGTGAAAAAGATGGTGGAGTCCAGAGTCGAACCCACACCACCTGATCACGAGGCTGACAGCTTAACCACTTTGCCATGGAATCCCCAAGGATTCACATCCAATCTATTCTTAAATACATTAATTGTCCCTGCCTCTACTACTTCCTGTGGCAATGTATTCCAAGCATTTACCACTTTCTGATTAAACAAATATTTTCTAATATCTGATCTGGACCCCTCTTTAGTTAATTTGTAGCTATGGTCTCTTGTTCCTGTAGGCGGTTGTATTTTGAAAAACTTGTTATAGTCTAATTTATATAATTTATCTTTGATTGTTTTATAAACCTATATTAAATCACCTAGATGGTCAGGTAGAACTATACATTTCATATCTGTATGCATTTACTTCTAGGGCACTAAATAATGTCAGAGCAACTTCCAAAGTGATTCTCTATCTAAAGCTATCAAATGCTTTATCATAATATATGAATTCGATATAAAGTTGTGAGTTGCATTCCACATTTTGTTCAACTATTATTCTAAGTGTAGCCATCTGTTCTGCACAGGACCTACATTGTCAAAAAACATGCCTGTTCATCTCTCAGCTGTTTGTCTATGACCTCTTTTAATCTCTCTTGTATCTTCTTCTTCTTCGTACGCTGTCAGACGTCAACTTGAATTTGTTCGAAGAAAGCAGCTGTCTCCTAAGGCTGTCGACACTGCCATAGAGCTTGTCTAGTGTTGGCACTGGTGATGGCCACATGCGCTTTCTCTGGTCCTCGAATGTCGGGCAATTTTGCAGCAGATGTTCAGCGGTCATTTTCCCTGTACCACAGGTGCATTCGTCAGTGCCACCTATCTTCCGTTTATTGAATAGATGGTACCTCAGTCTGTTGTGGCCTGTGCGGAGTCTGAAGACCATGACCTGCTCTTTCTGTTCAACTGGTAATAGGCTTCATTTTTTCTGTAGCCAGTATGCTCTGTTTCCCATTTGGCCATGTATCTGGCCCTAATAAACCTTTTGGACTCTTCATAAGTCACACTAGAATCCGGTTGTGGTAATCTTGCACCTTCTTTTGCCATTCCGTCTGCCTCCTCGTTGCCTTGAATGTTACAGTGGGATGGAACCCACTGTACCACTACTCTTTTTGGTGCGGACTGCTGGTGGCATAGTTGACAGAGTACTGCTCTTAAATCCATAAGTTCTGTATTTTTCTGGCTTTTTAGTGCTGTAACCACGGCCAGGGCATCTGTAAACAGGACTATCTGGCTTTCATTGCTTTCGCCTGTCAGCATTGCTTCTACTGCAGCCTTCAGTGCCTCTGCCTTCGCTCTGAAATTGCTTGAAAATTTTCCAGTTGCCACTGACAGTGTTATTTTTCTACCGTTTGTTAGGCTCAGGAATACCCCTGCCCCTCCATTCTGTGTTGTGTTTGTTACAGAACCGTCAATGTATGCATGGGTCCAGTCCATGCTTGGGTAGTTTTCGCTATGTACCTCAGGGTTATGTCTCTTCTTTCTTTTTCAGTCTGGCTGTTCTTGTTTCCAATACCTGGTATATTTTCTACCACCTCTGGAATGATATGCTGCTTCCAGGTGGGTTTGCGTACAGTAGGGATGGGCTTTGGTGTTGTTATGGTGTTCATAGGGTCTTCGCTCATCTTTGCTTTGGCTATTTCTGCAAAGTTTCTCCACTTTAGTTTCCCTTTTCCAAATCTATTTAGTCTCTGATGCATTGGATGGTCTGTCCGTCTTCTTAGTTTCTCGGCTTGCTGCTGTCTCTTCTATCGGTCATGGATTGCAGATTTGTAATCTTTTCAAGTTCTACAATTGGCGTTGACTTCATGCCTCCTGTTATAACTCTCATGGCTTGGTTTTGAAGTTTGCTAATTTTATCAAAGTTCGCCTTTGCTGCTGTTGTCCATGCCGCAATGCCATACTCGAGAACTGGTCTCACTCTTCCAGTGTACAATTTCTTCAGTATTCTTTCGTCTGCTCCCCAGCTTGTGCCAGCAAGTTTCCTCATGATTGCCATTCTTTGTCTTGCTCTGATTCAGTTTCTCTAGATCAGACATTTCCATGTCATGAGCCAATCAAATGTGACGCCCAAGTAGTTTGGGTTGTCGTTTAGCCACAGATATTTGCCATTAAGACTTATTTTGGTGTTCTGTGGTTTATTTGAAAGGGAGAATATCGTACATGTTGTTTTTTCATTTATTTTGACCAGCCATGATTACGCCCACTTCTCCAGCGATGTTAGGGCCCGCTGCATCCGATTGTTTGTTTACGGTGATCTCTCTTGTATGATTCTGTTCAATATTTTCCCAGGCACTGACAACATTATTCCTCTATAATTTATACACTGCCTCAGTTCTCCCTTCTTTGGCAACTTTACTTTATTCAGTTTGCTGGTATTTCTTCTTATTCCTTAATTTTACAAAGTAATTTGTATAATATCTTTGTTGAAGTGTCAATGTTGACTGCCTCTGCTAGGGCACCAATAGGGACATTGGCTTTACCATCTCTCAGTGGCATTATGGCTTTCTGAATTTCACTTCTGTTTGGTATTTTCTATCATATTAATTACCAGTTCTGTTTCAGCTGATGTAATTCAGATATTCATTTTTATTTGGGAAGCATATAGAGAATGCTGAAACAGGAGAGCAAAACCAGTCCAGCCCTTTGCATAGAGTGACAATCCCTTTAACATCTCTCCTACTCAGGTGCTCAATTATGACACTCTTTAACATTACTTGAGAGCCCTGAGGAGTACAAGTTGCTTGTTCCTGCAGTCACTGTGCAGGATACATTTTTTATAAATGACAAATGACATGAAGCAGTCAGTGACCATCGTGCCTGATGGTGTCTTTCAGGATAGCAACAAACTTCATCCATTTAATTCAGGTCAGGTGATCACATAGCTGGTGAGGTTGTTGGGGCACACAGGTGAACACCCCCACAAACCAATGAAACCCCTCGTTCTGCTTGCCTCCAGGGCAGAGGAGCCTGACAGGCAGGTCTGAAGTCATGAGATTAGAGACCAGCTTCAACTTTACCAGAAATTTTGTTGAGAAAGTGTTCCTTGTCTGCCATGGCCGCTGCACGGAATTGGCCTTTCCTTGTGAGATGACTTCCTGAAGTGTCTTTCGCGGCACGATGTCACTGCCAATACTGATGATCACTTACTCCATCAGCCCATATGTGCCTCCAAAACATGTGCCAACCCCAAGGTACAATATCCAGCTTCTCAGGGCTAACCGAAGCATCGCCGTGAAATACGCCAATGATGTCAGGAGAAACCTAGCCGCAGAGGATTCCCTTTCTGATAACCTGTAGGCAGCATGGGCAATCATTAAGAACGCCACATGCGATGCTACCAGGCTAATCACTGACCCAAGGACCTCAAAGCGTCAGCAATGGCTCTCGGATGCCTAGTATGACATCATACTACAAAAGAACTCAGCCAGGCTTCATCCTATGAAACCCTAAAATTCCCCCTTAGAAAGTGTTGGGGTGTGGAGAGAGAAGAGAAAGTCCCCCACCTGGTGAAGAACCCTTTTCAATGGAACCCTACCACTGAAATTAAATATATACTTACTTATGCAAAATCTTTGACAGCTGCAGGTCCATTGATAGGAATAGCACTCCCTCCTCTGATGCCAACAATCTGGGTTGGCTGGCCTCCGGGATGTTGTCCAGGTCGAATAGGTTTGGCTGA
The DNA here is from genome assembly GCA_036924085.1 of Ariolimax columbianus. Lineage (NCBI taxonomy): Eukaryota > Metazoa > Mollusca > Gastropoda > Stylommatophora > Arionidae > Ariolimax > Ariolimax columbianus. The sequence continues at coordinate 71,564,997 of JAVGWX010000001.1, read as the reverse complement.
GGAAAGACACATTTTTTATCAAGGTAGATAACTTCATTCTGACGGATATGGGTTTCGTATAATGGTAAGCCGGGGGCTCTTCAATTGTTTTAGCTCAGCACTCAACATTGCAGACCTTCAAATGCATCACGCCCTCCTTTGTTTTCGGAAGGGAGCCATATACATTTCTGGCCTCTGTCCGTGGTTGGAAGAAAAGTCACGTAACCACCCCAGCATTATTAACTAGAATCCCTAACAATTAATCACTCAGGGAAGCTGATTAATAATATGTATAAGAACTGGGAAGGTAAGTGCAGTTATTTCAACTCTAAGGTCTAAATCTCTAGACTTTATTAATCAAAACAGTGTCTGACTACCAATCCTTGCTTTAGAAGATACTGAAGGGATAGCACACATGAACCCTCAAACCTTCAGGGATTCTGTGGATCTGCTGCCCTGATAATGCTGGGGTTTACTGCAATGAAAGAGCTCAAATCATGGCTTCGAGGGCATCTGTACTGGGGGCATTAGAAATGGATATAAACTGCATAAGGAATGGCTCTTACAAAGCTTATGAAACATGTCAGAAGTGAGACAAACTATCAATGAATGAAGAAAAAATAATTAATGACAAACCTGCATAAACTATAATCTGAGCTAAGCTAGAAAAGTGAAGAACAGTGTCAGACAGAATTAAAGACACAACATAGAACAAGTAGTTGAGTAGGCTGAAAATGAAAGACAAGAACGGACAGATATTGTGTTTTCAAGAGAAACAGTTCAACAGAAGGGTAAATTCTTTGAAAGAAACCTTAACCAGGAATGGTTTTCATCTCATGTAACCCTACCAGTCTGTAAGAGTGACAGGTTCCCAGCCTTGAAGGGATTCACACACAAGAAATAATATCAGGCTGACTAATGCTTTAAAAAAATATATTATTAAAGCCGAACCCTGAAAGCACATTAAGGAGTTTACGAACTCCCAAGGTAAAGGTAGTATCATTGGAAACATTGCTGTTGGGGATGGCGTGTTAGAGACTTCTTTGTATGATGTCACAGCTTGTTTATGAGGTGGGGTTGTCAGTTCCATTCCTACTCTAACAGTCAGCATTTATAGATGAGTCTACTAGAATATTCCAGTACGGGAGTTGAGCTTCGCACTTTTGTTACGAAAAACAAATGCTGTACCCATGTGCTAAAAAGACTGTAGTTTGACTAATTAATTTTACCTTTTAAGAACACAAAAGAAGACGGTATACATGGACTAGTCCAGGAAATCTGTAAAGATACCAGTTAGCACACATTCTAGTGAAAACTTGATTTCAGAATCAAGTGAACAAATCTATAGCATACCCTGGAACAGATGCTGATACTGACCACAACCTAATTATGAAATGGCAACTACTACAACTGGAGGAAATTACAAAGCAATTTTTAAAAAACCTAGTGGAATTCACTGTTTTAAAATGAGATGAAAATGAAGGTTAACTTCCAATTAAAGATAGAAGAAAACATTAAACAACAACCTATCTCCCAGGACACAGAACAGTAGTGGATGTATGTCCAAATGGCGATGAAGGGAGAGAACAGGAAAGTAAGTCAAACACAGGAAACCTTGGATGACATATGAAATACTAGGATGGAAGAAAGGCGATGGTGGAGAAACACGAATAATGAATATTTTCAAGACATCAGTGTAACATAGCGTGAGGAGAAGGCACTAGGATTGGATCGAACACACACTAAGGAAACCAGTTGATAGCATTACAAGACAGTCTCTGTTCTGGAATACCCAAGGCAAGAAAGTAGAAGCAGACCAAAACACACACAGAGAAGAGAGCATGAGACAGAGGAAACTGGGAAGACATGGACAGAACTAGAGCAGATGGTGAGGACAGAACTTGGTGTGTATCTATTGACAACATATGCTTCACAGGGGGCTGAAAGGTTTTTCTTGATTGATTGATAACATTGGGTCATCACCATTCTTCAACTTATGCTGCAATTAAAAACATGAGATCACCACACCAGGTTGTCTTGTAACAGGAAATCTGTGGCAAAGCATTTAGGTGCCATGGCAATGGCAGATTCTGTAGTACGTTTGATTTATATGATAAGGCTGCCAGTGTTATGCAGAGCCCTACATAGTCACCCTTTATGTCTCTCTAGGGCTCAAGACTCTAATATATATGGCATTTAATATCTGAGATCTTATCTGGTAAAAGGGTGAACCCCAGAAACATCTCAAATATTATTCAACAGAAAAGTAAGGTAGTCTCACAGCAAACAGTGTTATCAGGGATAATGTGTTAGAGACTTGATTGTACAAGTCTAAGCTTGTTTTTAGGTGGTAATGAATAGTTCCCTTCCTCTCCAACCTGCCTTCCCTAAATCTAGGTGAAGCACCCACCCATTAACAGTTGGTAGACTGGAGTATATCCAGAATCATGATTGAACTCTAATAATTTTCCCCCATTGTTGAGAAGTGGCTTTTGGTAATGTCCAAAGCAGGATGCAGTAGACTTACTCTTTTCTTACCAGACAAGGGACATCAACCCAAGAAACTAAAAAATTATACAGCATTTAAGAAAACTGGCTGATTAATAACTTTGTCTATTCATGAAACTAAAGTTAACGAGTCTAGTATTTGAGAAAACTGGCTATTTATAACTTCACCTATTCATGAGATTAAAGTTTTCCAGTCTAGTACTCTTAATTTATTCATGAGATTAAAGTTCTCCAGTCTACTATTTAAGAAAACTGGTTTATTCATTTATAACTATCTATGAATGAGATTAAAGTTCTCCAGTCTACTATTTAAGAAAACTGGTTTATTCATTTATAACTATCTATGAATGAGATTAAAGTTCTCCAGTCTACTATTTAAGAAAACTGGTTTATTTATTTATAACTATCTATGAATGAGATTAAAGTTCTCCAGTCTACTATTTAAAAAAACTGGTTTATTCATTTATAACTATTTATGAATGAGATTTAAAGTTCTCCAGTCTACTATTTAAGAAAACTGACTTATTTATAACTTCATCTACTGATAACATTGAAGTTCACCAGGCTTACCAATCTGTGGTGCATGGCCTCGTCTTGCAAGGTTCCTTTGTCTGACTGCCTCCTTTATCCTGTCAACCTCCATCTGATACCTGGAATCAATAAAATGACTCTTATTCGGCTGCTGCTTCGCATGGTCACTTTTCAAGTTTGAGACAATCAAGTAAGAAATTGGGCCTTTCGATAATGAACAGCTTTAATAAAATCTATGACATATGCATGCTTTTCTAAACACATCCCTTCTTATATGAAAATTTTGAGAAACCCATAACCTTATAGATAATCATAAGCCCATTCTGTTGTGTTTTGAGAAAGCCATATTATCATTTCCTTTCAATAACCCATTCTATCATGTGTGTTTTGTGCAACCCATATTCTCCGATGCTTTCATAAGCCCGTTTTGTCCTGTGTGTTTTTGAGAAAACAATAATCTCATGCGTTGTCATTGGATATTTCTGTCAAGCATGTTTTGAGAAACTCATAACCTCAATGTGCTTTCACAAACCCACTCTGTCATGTGTTTTAAAAAAAAAACCACAATGTCTTGTGCTTTCAGAAGCCCATGCTGCTTTTGTGACACTGATAATCTCAGTGCTAGTTCATAAAAATATGAAAGGCATGAAAAACGTAAGAGGAAAGAACACAAATAATATACAAAATACAAACAAGCTTTAGTATGGGGTGGCCAGTTATAAAACACGATAAATAAGCTTATATTTCAAGGTATATATATATATATATATATATATATATATATATATATATATATATATATATATATATATATATATAAATCAGGCAAATTAATTTTTTTAAAAGCATAAAATGTCGAAACGATTACAATAATATGAATAATGAGCAATCGTGGCCACAATTTTAAAATTGTTAATCATTTATAAAATTATCCCATACAAATTTATTTTTCATCCATTAAAACCCCATTTATGAGATATTTTTACAAAAATGGATCTCGGATAAACTGAAAGAAATGCTACTAATGCTCATTAATATACTTAAAGCTAGGAATTGGTTTACAATCACAGGGAATCTTAAGGAAAAGCCATGTTAAGCCTTATCAATGTACTGTGATAGACACATTGAAGTGCCATATACAATGTCTACAATTTTTTAAAGTGCAAGTTCAGCTCATGCGAGTGTGTGCAAAAAACTGATACTGTTCATTAAAAATTGTTACTGTAAAAATTTTCAATAAGGATTGACAGGGCTGAGATATAAAGACTGTTTGCCACTTGATGTTGCGGTAGTGTGTGCATGCTAGGATTTGTAAACCCCTGAAAGAACGCTGCCCATTATTAGTCTTAGTCAACACAATTCAACTTACATACTTTGTTTTCGTTAGGTTTAGCATTGTCTTATATGAGCTTGAAAATATGACTTCTGGTTAAAATGGACGTTACAGACTTACATTCTGCCATATAGTGGCGTTTTTAATCACTGTTTTTCATGTGTGTGTTTTGGAGAACACAAAATCTTATGTATGATTTGAGATGATCTAAGAAATTCATAATCTGATGTGCCATTTGAGATGATATGAGAAACTATAATTTCATGTTTGATCTGAAAAACCCATAGTCTCATGAGTCATCATCTCATGTTTCAGAAGCCCATTATACTTCATATAAACTAAAATTCATTTGCGTGCTTTGAGAAAGCCATCTCCCTTCTTCTGTGCTTTGAGAAACCAAATACACATTATGAGTGATTGGAGAAATCCATTAAATTGTATGATTGCATTGAGAAAACTAACTAACTTCATACTTCACGTATACATAGAGAAAACCATCTCACCATGTATGCATTGAAATACCCATCTCACTCAAATGTGCATGGATAAACCCAAATCACTTCATGTGTGCATCGAGAAACCTATATTTTTATGTGTGTGCATTGAGAATTATCTCATTCCATGTGCATTGAGAAACCCACCTCACTCCATGTGTACATTAAGAAACCTACATGTTTTATTTGTATGCCTTGAGAAATTATCTCACTTTATGTGTACATTGAGAAACCTAGATGTTTTACATGTGTGTATTGAGAAACCCATATAATTTCATGTGTGCATTGAGAAACCCATCACATTTCATGTGTGCATTGAGAAACCCATCTCACTTCATGAGTGCATTGAGAAACTGACATGTTTTATATGTGTGCATTGAGAAACCTACATGTTTTATATGCATACATTGCGAAACCTACATGTTTTATATGTGTGCATTGAGAAACCTACATGTTTTATATGTGTGCATTCAGAAACCTATCTTGCTTCATGTGCAAATTAAGATACCTATCCTATCTAAATCAACATTTTGAAATCTGCCCTGATTTCTAATATGTGCATTAATTATAATATCAAAAGTTAACCAGCAAACTGAAAATACAGCAGTTTCAATATCCAACTTCACCACAATCAATAACACTGTGCTTACTAAGACAAGAAAAACAAGCAGTTTTTATTTTATGCCATTGCTTCTCGCTTTAACTAAATTAATTTAAGCATCACTGTCTAAAAATTAGACACTAAAGCTCACACAGAATTATTCTGCTTCAAATTATCGTCAGATCTACCCACACATTGACTACTGCCAAGAGCTGTGTCATTGAGATATTTGAGCAAACTATCTAAATGACTGTTAAAACATGGCAATCAATGAGCTGATCTACTCATGGGTGATGAGTGGTCTCTAAGCCAATGAAAACCTGTACACTAGCGTAAGAGGTATGGAGGGGGTCTGGGGAGGAGAAGAGAAAAAGTATATGAGATTTGTGTACCTGTAAATTAAATTGGGAATGGGTTGGGTCGGACTATGAAACAATCAGCACAAATGTATTAGTCTGATCAAGCCACTATGAAACACACACATTTTAACAAAAATAGCGAACATACTTGAATTTCTTGAAACTTGTAACCGAGCAGGATAAGCCTTCTGATTACATATTTTAATTTGCATATTAGCAGTATGAAGATAAGTCAGTAACGATTGGCTGAAATGATGATTCAAGCAGACAGGCGAATAACGACAGATAGTGCAGCAACTGCAATAGTGTTTTTGTGGTCTAGTCTGATCACAATACATGAGCAATTTAATTTCAGGAAAATGTGCTCACGGCGAGTACCCAGACAATAGACTGACGAACACAAAATGAACCGACTGGGTATGTCCTTGCACTGATAAAGAAATTTGATAAGTGTATCAATGCTGGTGAAAATTATGTTGAGAAATAAGGGACAATGTAAGTGCAATAATAAATGTTTTTCAAGTTTGTATATATATGAAATATTTTCTGACTTTCCCATTAAGTTTGTGGGTGATTTCTTTCGTGCAGCTTACTAGGCCTGGAGAAGCTATTTTTTTCTGGGGTTTCAAGACTCCAGACTTTTCCCTGTTGACATTTAGCCTACCGATTAGCATATGGCCTGCAATCTGCCCTAGGTGGGTGCTAGCAACTGGTAAGTTGTCATTGTGTGAGGTCTTGTGTTTCCCACAATCACCTCTAGGAGATATGTCAATATCAATGGCTGAGACGCATTTATTTTTTATTCTTCGACGCTTGTCCTGAAAAAGGATGCTGTGACACTGGTGGCGTAGTTTACCGCGAGACTATGACATGTGCATCTCTTGAATTGACCTATCCAATAACAGCTGGTGTTTTGGGATAGCGGATTTATCTTCTCACAGTGACCCCTTTTCTCTTAGCAGAGCCTGTTTTTAGGGCTGCTGCTTGGAGGCGGAGTAGGGTTTTGGTCAGCTATGGTTCGTTGATCCTGAAACAGTCAGTCAGCTATAAGCCGCAGGCAGTTGTCAGCTATGAGCCGCAGGCTGCTGTCAGCTATGAGCCGCAGGCTGCTGTCAGCTATGAGCCGCAGGCTGCTGTCAGCTATGAGCCGAAGGCTACTGTCAGCTATGAGCCGCAGGCTGCTGTCAGCTATGAGCCGCAGGCTGCTGTCAGCTATGAGCCGCAGGCTGCTGTCCGCTATGAGCCGCAGGCTGCTGTCAGCTATGAGCCGCAGGCTGCTGTCAGCTATGATCCACAGGCTGCTGTCAGCTATGAGCCACAGGCTGCTGTCAGCTATGAGCCACAGGTTGCTGTCAGCTATGATCCACAGGCTGCAGTCAGCTATGAGTCACAGGTTGCTTTCAGCTATGATCCACAGGCTGCTGTCAGCTATGAGCCACAGGCTGCTGTCATCTATGAGTCACAGGCTGCTGTCAGCTATGAGCTGCAGGCTGCTGTCAGCTATGAGCCGCAGGCTGCTGTCAGCTATGATCCACAGGCTGCTGTCAGCTATGAGCCACAGGCTGCTGTCAGCTATGAGCCACAGGTTGCTGTCAGCTATGATCCACAGGCTGCTGTCAGCTATGAGTCACAGGTTGCTTTCAGCTATGATCCACAGGCTGCTGTCAGCTATGAGCCACAGGCTGCTGTCAGCTATGAGTCACAGGTTGCTGTCAGCTATGATCCACAGGCTGCTGTCAGCTATGAGCCACAGGCTGCTGTCAGCTATGAGCTGCAGGCTGCTGTCATCTATTAGTCACAGGCTGCTGTCAGCTATGAGCTGCAGGCTGTTGTCAGCTATGAGGCGCAGGCTGTTGTCAGCTATGAGCCACAGGCTGTTGTCAGCTATGAGCCACAGGTTGCTGTCATCTATGAGCCACAGGCTCCTGTCAGCTATGAGCTGCAGGCTGCTGTCAGCTCTTTACTGTGGTGCATCTTCAGGCCCATATTTGTTTAAATACACAGACACATGCAGCGTGGAAGCAAGCGTATTTACATCATTTAAAATAATAAAACTCTTAATGGTATTTTAAAAAAACACATACAAAACAGTGCATGGCTGGCTGTACACTCCATGGAATCAGGGATGGATGGGGTGGGGTGAGAAGAAGAAGAGAGAGAAGAGTAATATACAAATTAAGGATAATTCATACAAGTGGATATGTATGACTATCAGTAGCTTTGTGAATGTGAAAATGATCACTCTCCCAATTACTAGTAAAAATCGCAAGAAAAAAATCTAATCGTAGAAAGTGATCAGTCAGATATTCCATAGCATTTCAACTGTTTAAAACAAAAGTGTTAGAGCTGCAATAAACTAGCAAAAACAATCGCAAAGACAAGAATTTTTTTTATTGGAAAACGCATTTACAGAAAAACTGAGAAAAAATGTAATAATAGGCACTCTAGAATTGAGTTCTGGATCTCAATGTGGCGAAAGTGCCTCGCTACATGACAGGAGCGAGTTAAGGAATTCAGCCAACTAACCTCTCAACTCTAGACTTTGTAGCGTCCATTCATAAAGGACCAAAGTGCTTATTGATTCACTTTCATTTCTGTTGTTTGGATGCTTTATGCAACTAGTTTACTTTGTTAACAATTTATTAGTCTCTTGAGTTTTCCCATTTCTTTACATATCATGGAATCTACAATAACAGTTGGTGTGTGATGAAAAGATATTTGGGTCAAGCCTATCTGCTTTTAGAACAGGTCGTCGTTTTCTTCTTGTTTTGTCCTGCTGCTCTTGCCATGTCACAGAAGAGGTACCGACTTCTGGTTTACACTAGGTATGAGGCTTGTGCTGCTGATATGTTGTACTTTTGAAGTGCGTCTTTTATCCCCTTTATCTATCATCACCAGGGATTTGCGCGTGGCTCTGAAACTTCCATGTAGTATGACCTTACTAAAGGTTGATCATAATGCATCCTTGTTAAATGTCCAAACAATTTTATTTTCTGTGCTTCAATATAATAATTCATTGATGTAGTCCCCACAATTTTCCTCAATGTGCTGTTGCAAATTTTGTTACATACTGGCTTTTCTGTTGCACTTCGTACACAGCGCATTTCTGAAGTCTCGATCTTATCTTTGTGTCTATCTAATAGAACAGGCCATGGTTTACACAGCATAACCACACAGAGATGATAAGATGTGGTAAGAATGCCTTATCGCAAACTTAAACAAAATTGGACAACTGCGGATTCAAAGTACGGCTTTGATAACAAGGGTCACTAAGCCCATATATTCCGATTATGACAGGTATAGATCAATGGTTCTTAAACTGGGTTATACACAGAGTCCCTGAACCAAATCTCTGTAATCGGTAATCCTGGTCTCGTAACCTCATCTATTCCATCATCTGCCGCCAGTGTGGTATGACTTACATTGGGGAAACTGGTTTGGAACTACGGGAGCGTTTCTGCCAACACCTCAACGACATCCGCAACAGCACTGGTTCCCCAATTGCCAGCCACTTCAATGGTCCTGAGCACCGGGGTATGGCTGACGTCAGTGTCACTGGTCTAGTTTCGTGCTTCTCTGACGATCGTCATCGATTCGCCCTTGAGAACAGACTTATCTCGAGTATGGGCTGTCTCCAACCACATGGTATAAATGTCTTCCATAATTTTTCTTAAACCCTCACACTGGCCCCCATCTATTTGTCTTCCTTCCCCCCCCCCCCCCCCCCCGCCCATTCTTCCATCAGTTCTCTTCCCCCCTCTCTTATATCAATATCACGCCCTCCCGGCTTATATTGTCTTCTCATTGTTCCCCTATCTGGACCACTATTTGGCCACGCTTGGCTTATCAGGCATATTCCGCCACTTTTTGTTTGACCGCTCCTATTTCAGTTTCTATCGAGTACTTGGCACGACCGTTCGCTTAGACAGAAAGCGTCTCCCACCTGAAACAGATGAGTTGACCATTTTTTCTTATATGTTGATTTGTTAGTTCAGTGTTGTTGTCCCTGATGAAGGCCTATTGGTCGTAACGTAGGTTTTGTTTGTGTTCTCGTCTCGGTGCGGTATCTGACCATACCCATTTTTAAATTTTGATTAAGCTCAACCTTTATCAACTTTTACTAGTTTTTTTCCCCATAATCCTGGTATTCAATCTTGCAGATTTTTTGCTTGATACAATACAATAAAATAGTATGGTTAGATAGCCAGTGCCTGTTGCGATGAATAACAATCTCCGTGACCACGTTTGATGGTCAAGTTCCATACTACTTGCAGCTCTGTTGGGTAGATGATGTGTTTCAGGCAGGTATTGCAAGAGTGGCCCTGGGGACATCTTCAGGATAAACATAGCCTTTTCCTGTCCCTTGCCTGCACAGCCAGCCAGAGCATCTGGTAGGCCAGACTTCCTGAGGGAGGCGGGTCACGTGGCCAAATAAGGATAGGCAATGGTTATCTATTGTCGAGGCAATGCCTGGAAGTTGAGTTTCCCAGAATACCTCACTGTTGAAAATCAGACCGTGGAAATCTGGTTCCGCTGCGGATGGCCTCAAGACGTTGCCCGTCCCACTGCAACAGTGTCCAGGTTTTGGAGTCATACAGCAGGATGGGAATGACACAGGAGCCGAGTAACCAAGGAAAGTCTCCGCTGGGAGCCGAGAGAGCGCATGGATGATTCCGCCAGGCCCATCCTATGGGAGGTGTTGGGAGGACTGTCTGTGTTGTCCAGGTAGACTAAATCCTCAGTGGCTGCAATAAGATCCAGGTAGCCGAAAAATCTCCTTAAATTTATTCTGGGTTTCTATCCTAGAGTACCACAATGGACAATATGTTTTATTCAGTACATTCTACATCTCACTGGTGGCTGACTGCATGGATGCTTATAGTTGTGGGGCTACCAGAATGTGCTTTCCGTGTCCATTTATTACCAGGCATCCCTAAATCATCCATAGTTCCATAATAATACGGTGTCTATAATGTCTCATACCCAACCTTTCTTAGTCACCTCTTACAAAACATGCCAAGCAGATTACAGAGTTGCTATTCTTTGCTCCCCATTTGGTCTCCTGGTAACACAAATGGTAAAAAATGATATTCCTTTAATAAATCCGAGATAAATTGATAGCAACAAAGAAATACAAAATGTTTTTCAGCCTAAAAAGCTCTTCTGTACAAATGTGCACAGATCTGTCAATGCAATACGATGGGTTAATGAAGCCCTACTTACAGTAAGTCAAGAAAAATGGAGCAGCTACAACCTTACTTACTTCACATCAACAGGGTTTCTGTTACAGATAAATGAAAAGTCTTAGTCTCTAGTTTCTGATGTGGTCACTACACACCATTTTCTTCATCATACATGCAGAAAGAGGAGCCACAGAACGATCAAGCAAAAAATAATAATATTATCATCATCAGAGTGCCGGGATGATGATCGCAGGTTATATCTGGATAATGTTTTGTGCCTAAGACGGTTTATCGTTATTTGTTTGTACATTTCCATGACTCGGTGTTAAACTGTCCATACTGTTTATATCTTGTAGACCTATTGCTATGATGTAAAACTAGAGCATTTGAGGAGCAGAGTGGTAGAGCACTTGTTTCTTGCAAAAAAAAAAACACTGGGCTTAATCACAGTTATCACCATGATTCAGTCGACCCAGCTGTAAATGGGTACCGAGACAACTGTTAGGGAAGAAAAAGCAGTGCGGAAGGGAACTGGCCACCCCACTTTATCAACAAGCAGTGACATTGTACAATGAAGTCACTAACACTTCATCCTCGACAGATGTGTTGCTAGTGTGTCTTCCGTGTCCTTTTATTGTTTATATTTATCTACTGACATATTCATACGTGATTTGAAACTGTGCAAACTATTTACTTTATTTACATGCTAGATTTGTGACTATCAATTTATGAGTACACAAATCCCAATAAGATAGAGGACTGTTCAGCTCATGGTATTGCACGCCACATCATTCAACAGACCAAAAGCCTGCAGGATGTAAAGTAGTCTTCTGGGTTTGTCCGCACTAACACCTATCAAATAGAAGACTCCTCGCCTCATGGTATTGCACACCATGTCATTTTACGGAATTACAAAAAGAAATTGTATCTATTGACTTATTTTCATGTCACGTTAATCTACGTAGATTGTTTACTTTCCCAATCTATTTCTTTTATCAATTGTGAAGATAAGTTCCATTTCTCAGCTCCTCATTTCAATAATAAATAAACACTTGTTTCTTTCTCACATGCGTATCAAGCTTCCTTCCAGGCACTTGTGCTGTTTATCTGTTCTGCTATTGATCCATATACATGCCATGATTTGTTTGGTTTTTTTTCTATGTCCCTTTCTCAAAAACATTGCATGTTGTGATGAGATGTTCCAGTTCTTCCCTTATCGTTACATGACCCAAAGAAATGTTGATTTAATCTTTGCAATACATTTATAGTAAGTGTTAATGTTGTTATTATAGATTCAGCAACATCCGGGCTCTCGCTCTTTGGCCCAATCTCATGTAATGGTATCTGGACGTGCTTGTTTGCTGTTGTTTAGTGCTAAACAAAGTATTCTATTCATCTGGCCTCTAAGATGTTAAAATATGAAGCAGTTTGACAGAGCACAGATATAACCTACTTTATGACCAAAAGGCACTTGTCAGCAAGATATTGTGGCTTATAGACAACACAAATAAGAATAAGTAACTAATCTAAACAATAAAGACAAAACGGGTAAAGAAATATACTCATCTGACATGCATATCCTATTGTGATTTAAAAAGAAAAAGACACAAGTATTGACACGGAAAAGCAGATATGATGTAGACAAAAGAAGCGAGAGACAATCTGGACGGGAAGGAAATACACGAGAAGAAAAAGTGAATAACAAGATATCTATTTAGCTTCATTTTTGTATCATCCTTTCTCCAGAGCCTCTATATTTGTAATTTTAGTTGGTCATGGAACATTTGTCAAGCCACATCACTGCAAACTCCAGTATGCTCCCTGAATGTCCATGACTCACTTCCAAATGACAAGATCAGCAGTATCTAACAATGAAGTATGAAATATGCATGTCTTACACTGATGCATGTGGACATCTAATTAGAAATCCTTCTGGTATGTTTCTTTTGTGGTCGCTTTGTTTCTTAAGATAGAACGTGTTTTGCACCTTATGACCAAGTGCATCCAGCTTCAGAATCCATTTTTTAATGGGTCCACTTTCATGAATCCGAACATATGCAAGTTTTGGTTTGTGACCTGCGCTACTAACCACTACTCTTTGCTCCCTTCCCCCTTCCAGTATTTTGATATGATATGACAGTTTCTACCAAAACATATAGGATAGACTAGATAATCAAAGAATGAGCTGACATTACGAAAGCTGTACATTACGACATTTCTAGACTATCAAAGTGCTTATTATTGTGTTACAGCTTATGAAGCAGAACTTGTGAAAGCATATAAAATGACACCTGCAGTGACAAATGAAATAAACAACTGCTAGAGCAGTGATACTCAAACTTCATTATGTCACACATGGACCGACATAGAAAATGTATACAGTATGGAGTATTAAAATGAAAATAATTTGGTATAATGTATTTTCGCTGCGAGTACATCAGTCACAGTACCACGTGATGTGGTCGTTTTATCTTAAAACAATACTCATAATTTTCACTGTTTGTATGTCTGTTACAGTACCACGTGCTGCGGTTGTTCTATTTTAAGATTATCGTCACACGAATAGAAATCTGTCACTAGGTTAAGATTAATACATTGGTCACAGCCGTTGTTCTATTTTTAAATTGTTGGTCACACCAATAAAAATCTGCCATTGGCTAAGATTAATATGTTGGCCACAGCAGTTGTTCTATTTTAAGATTATCGGTCAGACTAATAGAAATCTGCCACTGGGTTAAGATTAATACGTCGGTGACAGTGGTTGTTTTATTTATTAGATTTTCGTCATACCAACGGTAATCTTCCACTGAGTTTAGACGGTTTTTAATATGACAATGTTTTATTACATTTTTTATTTCCATAATTTTGACGGATTGTTGTTAGTAAAAATAAGAAAATGAAAACAATGGGAGAAAAAAAAGTGCAGTTATAACATATTTTTCTATGTTACATTGTTCACTCGCTATAGACTGCGGTCCTGAACTTGCCCAGGGATCACCAACTATTTGAGTATCACTGGCTAGAGAACATTAACATGTACAAACAAACAGTGAGAGATGATACTGCTAAGCGCTGCACTGAGTATACTGGTACACATCCCACCTTTTACGATCCCTCATTGCCCCTTCCTTGGCTTCCTTGAGAGCTGTTTCCAAGGATTTGACTCGTTCCATTGTAGCTCGGAGTCTCTTCTCCAGCTTTGGAAGCTCACAACGGAGATCAGCATTGTCACGGACCAACTGAAAAGAAAAACAATTTCTTAAACTTTCCTATGGTGTTACAGATGGTAAGAGAAAAGTAAAAAGGGTTAGAGGCGGTTTTAGATCAGAAACAGTAAGACCCTTTGGCGTAGAAGATGCTTCAACTCATAATGACGAATATCCAAGTCCTAGATGACTCTCTGTTTACAGATGCCCTGGCCGTGGTTACAGCACTAAAACGCCAGAAAAATACAGAACTTAATGATTTAAGAGCAGTACTCTGTCAACTATGCCAGCAGTCCGCACCAAACAGTGGGTTCCATCCCACTGTAACATTCAAGGCAACGAGGAGGCAGACAGACTGGCAAAAGAAGATGCAAGATTACCACAACCAGATTCTAGTGTGACCTACGCTGAGTCCAAAAGGTTTATTAGGGCCAGATACATGGCCAAATGGGAAACAAAACATACTGGCTACACAAAAAATGATGCCTATTACCAGTTGAACAGAAGAGAGCAGGTCGTGGTCTTCAGACTCCGCACAGGCCACAACAGACTGAGGTACCATCTATTTAATAAACTGAAGATAGGTGGCACTGACGAATGCACCTGTGGTACAGGGAAAATGACCGCTGAACATCTGCTGCAAAATTGCCTGACATACGAGGACCAGAGAAAGCACATGTGGCCATCCCCAGTGCCAACACTAGACAAGCTCTATGGCAGTGTCGACAGCCTCAGGATGATAGCTGCTTTCTTCAAACAAATTCAAGTTGATGTCTGACAGCGTACAAAGAAGAAGATGACTCTCAACCACACATTTCAACTTTCAGAGGGGATAGTGGTCACTTCACCACTGGTAGTGATGCTTGGTTCTATTGTTTATGCCAACCACACCTTGCCACTTTGAACCTCTTGACTTGTCAACTGGTTGGATGTCTCCCCTTTCAAAGGGAACCACTATGTTTCTAGGCTCAACCATTGAGAAACAATCAGCTGTCTCTTCAATCAACGACGATATTTATCATCTGATTGTAAACAAATCTATCTGCTGACCCTCAACAGCATGTTTTGAATTTATGTAGAATCAATCAATCAATCGCTTCTCTTGCTGCATAGGCCATTGACAACATACATGGTCCTGGGCTGGTCTTTCTGCCTCTTTTCAAGTGTAATCATTTAATCTTAGTTCCTTCTGTCTCTCTCCAGGTGTAATCATTTAATCTTAGTTCCTTCTCCCATTCTCTTCTCCAAAGTATTTTTGGGTCTACTATTTTTCTATTCCTGAGGACTACATGTAAGAGTGTCTGACTATGTTGGACAATGCCTACCATAGCATATGTCCTATCCAGCCTCATTTTCTTTGCTTAATTTATATATTGATGGAGTGGCTCTTGTTGGCTCCTTTCCCATAGGTCTTCATTTCTCACCATGTCCTGTCACTTTTTACCCCTTATTCTTAACAGGCATTCATTAACGAAAGACTATAGTCTTTGTTGTATGACCTTGGTTGTTCTCCATGTTTCCGCTCCATACAGAAACACTGACTTGACACTGAATGTTTTAACTGTGGCATGGATTTTAATTTTTCTGTATCTCATTTGCAGTTAAATATCAGGAATGCCACTCTTGACTTTCCAATTCTGGTTCTTACATCTGCATTTGTACCGTACCTCCTGTGTTAATTGTGCTGCCCAAATATGTAAACGTATCTACTTCTTTCACCTGCTCTCTCTCCAGCATGATTGGTTCTTTTTTTATAGTAGAGTATATACGTTAGAGCTACATCCAAATCTATAAAAATAAAGTCAGTTACGAAAATGTATGTGGCCATATGCATGTCACTAATTAAACTACGAGACATTTGACTATCTTAAGAGAGTCAGAGTTATTCCTGCCGTTTACCCGCATTTGGTTGAATTTCATCACTCAAACAGAGCACAGGTCAAAAGTCTGCCGGATGTGAAGTACCACCCATCTGGGTGAAAAGAAACCTCTGGAAACAATACCCTAAATAAATTTGGAATAAAAGAGCCATTTTCTCTTGGTACTGGCAGAAAACAAAGATAAGAACATTGATTTAGTAGGGAAACTTGTCAACTAGTAAAAGGGGGTTGGTTCATGTCCTATGTACCCGAAGGTAATTAGAGTGAAGAAGAAGAAGAATTTTGCCAACTGAATGTAATTTACATACCACGATTTGGTAGTGCGTTTAAGAAAATGAAATATTTTCTTTCAGTTATGAAATGATAAACAATACATGCTCAACACAATTGCTGCTAACCTGTTTATGAACTTTTGTCAGTTGTTCAAGATTGTTTTCTAAGAATGAAATCTTTTGTTTCTGAGCCACATGCCCGCTTGCCTCTTCGTCCTCCTCCTCCTCTTTCTTGACTGCAACCTGTGTATGAATATCACATATTACTAAACATTCCATGTAAATAAACTCTTAGTATTCTAGAATCCCCCTGAGAAACCATTTCCTTGGTTTCCGTTATCCGGCGCTCCTCCTGAGAAACCAGACAACCATTGCCTCTTTAACCTTCAGCACGCCATTGAGACAAAATTTTACCTAATTAAATTACATTTATTTCTCGCTATGATCGTCGACTTTCAAAATTTCTAACTTTTCTGTTTGTTTGTCAATAAATATGATTTTTTGTGTGTAGAAACACCATTGGATGAAGAACTTGTGGGTGTTATAGTTTTTGTTGTGTGTTTGTTAGTTTCTGAGTTACAAAAAGATGAAGTTGACAATTTATGAAAATCTGTTAAAAAAATTTTGACTCGACCGCTAGGCTCCGATAGAAAACCATGGAAACCACAACGTATCGATACTGTGTTTACAATATCGACACAACAGTTAGTTTCCGTTTCAAACATAGTTCTTTAATCTAAACAAACAAAATAAACAGATCTACTCGATAAAGATCTTTCCCAACAACCTTTCACAAAAAGGCAGTTTGCTTCAAAGGGCGTATACAAAATTAAAATTGTTCAAAAGCCATTTGTAATCTAACATACGATACTTTAACTGGCAAAATATCGTTTATATATGGTGAAGTATTCAGCATTAAAAAAAAATGGCTGTCGGGAGTGTCTCAGTTTAAAAATAAATTTTTTTTTTTACGAACACCGTTTTTGTAGGCCGAGTTGGTCGGCTAGCTCTTGACCTTGATGTGTTAAAAATTAACACTCTTTTTATACAGTTTCAAACAAATGTGCTGAATTTTCATTTAATCAAATAAACACTAGACATCTGCATCACTATATCTTGTGTACCTCGATTGAGACCACATTGTTTTTAAATGGATTTGTTTAATCAAAATAAATGTCAGCTGTTTCAAACAACCAATTTCAAAATGCGTGTAGAATGTTTGTTTATAACAAGACACACATTCCTAACTTTCCTAACTTCTGTAAAAATGGATATACTCTACAATGATACTGAATTTATAAGTTTTTGTGTTGCTGAAGGATTTAAATATTTCTGTGAGTACAATATTTTTTGTTCTGTTTTGTGAATTTACATTTTTCTATTCCAATCTATAAATATCTATCATAAATATTTGTAACTTTTTATATGTTTAACTATGTTCATATAATAGGTCTTTCATTTCTGCATATTTTAATATTGAACACTTTAGTTTATCCTTATAAATAAATATGCTAATCTAAAATTAGTGACAGCAACCAAGTATAAAAAGGAACTTCTTAAAATGAGCTTGTAAAAACTTGGTTTTTGAATGCATATACTAAGAGTTAAAGGTTGATGTAAGCCAGTTTTTGATGAGATGTGTGGCAAGTTAGAGTGATCATATTTCGTTTCTTCCCCTTTTAAGACCTTGTAACACAAAAGGGTGGCCTAGTCACAGAATAAAACCAGAAAATGTAAAGAAAATATAACAAATAATCAACAAATGTTTTTATCAATCAATACGTTGTTTGTTGTCATTGGTAGATTTAGTGGAGGAAAGGATGCAATGGTGAGGTGTAAAGGCAGCTTGTAATTGTAATGGTGAGGTATATAGACAGCTTGTAATGGTGAGATGTAAAGGCAGCTTCTAATGGTGGAGTAAAGGCAGCTTGTAATGGTGGAGTAAAAGCAGCTTGTAATGGTGAGGTGTAAAGGCAGCTTGTAATGGTGAGGTGTGAAGGCAGCTTGTAATGGTGAGGTGTAAAGGCAGCTTGTAATGGAGAGGTGTGAAGGCAGCTTGTAATGGTGGAGTAAAGGCAGCTTGTAATTGTAATGGTGAGGTATATAGACAGCTTGTAATGGTGAGATGTAAAGGCAGCTTCTAATGGTGGAGTAAAGGCAGCTTGTAATGGTGAGGTGTAAAGGCAGCTTGTAATTGTAATGGTGAGGTATATAGACAGCTTGTAATGGTGAGATGTAAAGGCAGCTTCTAATGGTGGAGTAAAGGCAGCTTGTAATGGTGGAGTAAAAGCAGCTTGTAATGGTGAGGTGTAAAGGCAGCTTGTAATGGTGAGGTGTGAAGGCAGCTTGTAATGGTGAGGTGTAAAGGCAGCTTGTAATGGTGAGGTGTGAAGGCAGCTTGTAATGGTGGAGTAAAGGCAGCTTGTAATGGTGGAGTAAAGGCAGCTTGTAATGGTGGAATAAAGGCAGCTTGTAATGGTGAGGTGTGAAGGCAGCTTGTAATGGTGGAGTAAAGGCAGCTTGTAATGGTGGAGTAAAGGCAGCTTGTAATGGTGAGGTGTAAAGGCAGCTTGTAATGGTGAGGTGTAAAGGCAGCTTGTAATGGTGAGGTGTAAAGGCAGCTTGTAATGGTGAGGTGTAAAGGCAGCTTGTAATGGTGAGGTGTAAAGGCAGCTTGTAATGGTGAGGTGTAAAGGCAGCTTGTAATGGTGAGGTGTGAAGGCAGCTTGTAATGGTGAGGTGTGAAGGCAGCTTGTAATGGTGAGGTGTAAAGGCAGCTTGTAATGGTGAGGTGTAAAGGCAGCTTGTAATAGTGAGGTGTAAAGGCAGCTTGTAATGGGTAGGTGTAGAGGCAGCTTGTAATGGGTAGGTGTAAAGGCAGCTTGTAATGGTGAGGTGTAAAGGCAGCTTGTAATGGTGGAGTAAAGACAGCTTGTAATGGTGGAGTAAAAGCAGCTTGTAATGGTGGAGTAAAGACAGCTTGTAATGGTGGAGTAAAAGCAGCTTGTCACTAACATTGTCAGACTTTTATTTTACGCTACTCCCAAAGCATGGCCTAGGACTGAAACTCACTTAGGTTTCACAATCCCAATGCACCAGGCACGAATCCCATCATGTCCAGTTTGGCAGACACTGGGTTTTTAATTGGTACAATTGATTTTCCATGTACGAAAAGTACTGCACTCCTGCCAAGAAACTTATAACAGCCAAATAGACTGGCAGTTGTAAAATCAACATGTAAAGAACACGTTACTTTTTATCCTACCAACAGAAGAAAAAAACCCACAGGCCATAAAGGTTTAAATCCATGTCCCTAAGAGGCTGTAGATGGGTATCATATAATCATTCTCTATATTTTATGAACTGCTGCAATGCAGTTGTGTACCTTTTTCACCCGGTTTTGGAGATCCTGAACAAAGAGTTTTCTCAAACTGTGCAGGGTCTGCAGCTCCTTGGCCACCGTCTCCTCCAGTCCCTTCAGGTCTTCCTTGGCCTGCTCACGTTTCTCCATCTGGAAGGTCAGCTCCGACAATCGGCTTGTCTTCTCAGCCTCCTCGGCTTTGAGTGACTCATAGTCCTTCTGCATCTTGTCAAGAGCAAGTGTCAACTTCTGGTTCGTTCTAAAGATTTCATTTGTAAAAATAACATTAGTATTCAGACATGAAGCCATCACACCAGTAACATACTACAATATGAACTACCACATTCAACAACATAAATGATACACCTCTCAAACATCAAAATTTATTTTATAATGATGACAATAATAAAATAAGTATAGCCGACAAAGACAAATTCTAAAGGTAAAAAAAATTCTTACCCAATACAGCCTGCTGGAAGAACAAAAGGTGGTGGCCCCTTTATCATCTACTTAGTTCGTTGGTCAGTGACTGACTAAGCAGTCTGTGACCATACTATCATGCCTGATGGCGTCTTTCAAGGCAGCAACAAACTCACTTCACCCAGTCTGCAGCTATCATTCATACAGTGCTGCAACTTTGATTCACAATTCTCATACCAGCCTCTATGTGTCTATGCCAAGTTGTCTTAGGCCAGCCTTCTTTCGCGGGCCCTTCTGGGGTCCATACCAAGGCAGTTCTGGTGATGGTTCTTCTCTGAGGACATGGTCTATCCCATTGCTCTGAGCAAGTAGTTCTTGGTTGGTGCTGGCCAGAAATTTCTATGAATCTTTCTTAGGCACGACATATGAAAAAAATGACAACTTTGATGTTTCTCTTTACAACACTCTCCACCATTCAGAAGCACAGAAAGCATGCAACTCATGTAGGTTTTTAGTTTAGTGTTTATGCTGTTCTGTGATGGCTTTCAAACCATCAAAGGCCATTCTAGCCTTGGTCATTCTACTTTGGATGTCTCTGTCCGTTCCATCGTCTGGTGTAACTGTGCTTTCAAGGTGTGTGAATGTTTCCGTCATCACTAACTCTTCATTTCATTCTTTAATTGGTATGGGATTTAAAATATTCAATTTATCGCTCTAACAGGCAAAGACACAATATGATAATCACCTGTTTGTCAGCACACTTGATTGCAAATATATAAAAAAGAGACATGTACACCTCCACCACACAAGGATAGAAGAAGAGTGACTAAGAGGCTAAGAAGTGAAAGGTAAACATATTTATTAACCCTTTACAGTCTCATTCAATGTGGATTGATGGCCTGCAAAATGTCAGATTCTACCTAAATCTACATTCCAATTCGATTTAAATCTAGACTAATTTGATTTAACTCTATGTTTCGCTATGTTGTTTAGATATAACATTAGTTATTAGAATAATCTTAAATGTGGCGGAATTTCCAGCACCTTTGCAGCTTCCAATGTAGTATCTTTTCCGTTTCGTCAGTATTATGTCTTTGGAAAAGTTTTAAACTAATGATGTTTTGTGTGATAGAATTAGGGTCATATGAGCTGAGAAATTACTTATTATTCGATCAGGCTAATTATTATGTATCTGGCTAACACATGGATATTCAAAACATGTCCAATTCAGTGAAAGACATCTGAAAATTAGGTCAGACTGAAAAGTGTTAAATAAGTGAGGAAAAAGTGAAATAGTATGTGATACTGAATTTAACACCGGACCAGGGGGAGAAAGACTAATGTCAGATCAAGCAAAACATACTGATCAGACATGTTAGTTAGGGTCAGGCAAAATATACTGGCCAAGACCCTCACCTTGACTTCCCGTAATCCTCCCTGGAAACAGGCTGTTTTCATGGCAGCCTGGCTATCAAGGTGAGGGATCGATGTGATCCCCGTAGTAATGAGCAACAAGCAGATGAAGCCACGCATAGCACAACCACCTGGAGGACCCCAGTCCACCTTCATCAGCACGCTCGGGATGTGAGGAAAGCTACAAAAACCCGTCACTAAACTTCCTTTTCAGGGGGCACAAAAGAGTATTCCTACTCATTGTGGGCATTCAACAACAACAATACCGAACCAGCATATGACGACGGTTGCTCTCTACAAGAAGGTGTATATGTTTACCTAGTTTAAAATAAACTTGTTGCTACTTTGTGCTTTCAAATCAATTCACAAAAATTATCGGAAGAATTGTAAAGGTTGTGCCATAGCAGACACTGCAGACGAGGATGAAGTGTTAAAGGCTTTGTTGTTCGAAGCCACAACTTGTTTACAAGGTCATTTGGCTAGTTCACTTCCTCGTTGCCTTTCCTTTCCTAACAGTAAGATAGGTACACATTTACAGCTGAAGCAACAGGATCGTGCTGATATTCTTGTAGCGACAAACAAGTGCTCCACCACTATGCTAACCAACACTAAAAAATGCACAAAAATTGAAGATTGGCAACTCCATTATGTGTACAAACGAACAGGCACCCCAGACAGCAGAGCACATACTACAGAAGTGCCGCAAATATGATGTACAGAGAAAAGCCCATTAGGACAAAGACACAACACAGGAAAAGAAACTTTATGGACCTGTATGTGAACTCCAAAAGACAGTGAAATTATACAAGAAACAACATTGCAGATATAGACATTATATTTTCTAACAAATAAATCGACCCATAACTGACTGCTAGCGTTCAGGGCCAGCGAACCAGAGCAGCCAAGACCATACTACACCTCCTAGCGGTGATCCTGGATAACAGTCTGCAACAGAGCAGACTGGCTAAGGAGAAGAGATCAAAGAGGGAATGCTAACCCGGTACTAAAAAAATGCTTGCTGAATTCAGATGTGTTGGACTGAAAGGTGCAAATATCGCAGACAAGCTGTATACTACAACACAGCGCATTCCGTTCTCTGGACTACATTCTGCTACTTAGGCTCATGTCAGGGTTTGGTAGCGGGAGATTGAGAACGAAGCCAAGCCAAACAAATAAAAGAACAAGACTCTAAAACCCAGAAGAAAATACTCACTCTTTAAGCTCATCAATAAGAGTCTGCTTATCAGATATTTCTTCCCTCAGACTAGACAGCTGTTTCTGGTGCTGCTCCCTGTGACTCTGCATTTGTTTCTCGAGTGCTTCCTTCATCTCAATCTCAGATTGCAGTTTGCTGGAAGTTTCCTGGACCTTCTGGGTCACTGTTGCATGCACCGTTTCTGATTACACGACAGAAAAAAAAAAAGTTTTACTATGCAAATAATGTTTCAAATTGGAACTGAAAAGAATTAGCACGACTTGGTTTATTTCTTGGTTTCCCTTTGGAACATGGGCTGCAATTGTCATTCACCACTCACTCTATTTTGGGCCATCTTCTTAATCTTCGCTTCCCCTATTAGTTTCAATTCCTCCTATGTTAGGTTTCTTCATGAGTGCATGTTCTACCAATCTCTAGTCTCTTCTAAATCTCCAACTGAATAAGTCATGGTTGTACTCTATCACGATAGCTATTACATTTTAGTATCTAACATGAAATATACAACATCGAATCTGTTGGTGATGGTTCATGGTTTGGATGAGATACACTTAGTTAATTATCACATTTAAAAGAAACACAAAGAAAACTCACCGTTGGCTTTATATCTGGCAACTTCCTCATTAAGAGAATCAACATTTTCCTCTAACTGCCGTCTTTTGTGTTCCACATCCTTGATCGTTTCACTCAAGGTTGCCATCTTCGCTTCGTACTGAAAGGAAAAAATCATACTAAATCAGGTGATTACAAGTACAAAATATAAAACTAATTTTAATATTTTAAAATGCAAAATACAAAAATTACAAATGAATGTAAGCATACTTATTTAAATGATATCTTAGCTTCAATACTGAAATCAAGAACATGCATACAACTCAGGTGATTAAATATACAAAATACAACACTAATATTAAATAGTCAAATTTGAAAGAGAAATTACAGCTGACCATTATTCATTATGCCTAACTTCATTTTATTGTACCTGTATAAAATATAAAACTATTGAAACACAGAGAAGAAGAGATTTGTTTTCTTGCAGCTTTTTTTTTTTTTTTTTGTTGCTTAAAGGTTTGCCTCACTAGTTTTTACAGGTGGAGGCGCGCCATTTTCCACCCCAGACCGTAGTCAATTGGGCGATATCAGGACGCAGCAGCAAAGATCACCAAGAGCATATATACAAGGGGAGCTAAGAAAGTAATGCATCCTATTTTATTATGATGCTTTAGCAAAATAGCAGTGAAGTTTCAGCCTTCAAACCAATATCCGTAAAATTTTGTCCATCCAACAGGTGGCAGTGGAGGAGCTGTCTGACAAAATGGCGTTTGTCACAGAAGTGCGTTATAAACAGAGTTGCTTTATTGAATTCCTTCTATGCGGAAAAAGTTGCACCAATTGACATTCATTAGTACTTGCCCAACGTTTACAGAGACGAAACAGTGAATGTTTGCACTTTGATGCAGTAGGTTGCACAGATGTTACACCACACAATGAAGAACGTCTCAATCAGCTCATCTGCGCAAATCAGAGGATTATGACCAGGAAACTGTCTACGTAGCTGGATATCAGCTTTAATGCGTTGGAAACGATGGTGGCAACATTGGAATATCACAAAGTTTGCATTAGGTGGGTCCCACAAATTCTCACACAGGAACAGAAATAACATTACATGCAAGTTTGTCATGACCTCTTGAACCATTACTAGGATAAAGGTGAGTTTCCTGCATCGCATCATCACTGGTGTTGAGACGTAGTGCCACCACTACGATCCCGAGTTAAAACGGCAGTCCATTGAGTGGTGACGTGAATTCCCCATCGAGGATAAAGTTCAAGATGCAGCAGGTAAAGTGATATGCACTGTCTTTTGGGATAGGAAAGAGGTAATCCCTTTTGATTTCCTGGAACCTGGACAGACTATGACCCCTATATTGCGATGCTGCCTCAGCTGAAAGCTTGAATTTCCAGGGTCAGGCCAGAGAAGAAGACAACCTGTCTTTTGCAACACGATAACGCCAGGCCCCATACCAGTTTGAAGATCGTTGAGCACATTGTCCATTTTGGCTGGGCAGTCATACCACACCCACCGTATAGTCCGGATTTGGCGCCTTCCGACTTTCATCTGTTCGGGCCAATAAAAGATGGACTGCGCTGCAACATTTTCCTAGCAACGATGCCATCATAGCAGCTGTGAAACAGCGGCTCCCTTCCGCTGGTACAGATTTTTTACGAGCGTGGCATGTATGCTCTTGTTCATCATTGGAGAAATTGTATAGCCAGGGGTGGTGACTATGTTGAAAAATAATTTTTTGATGGCACGACATTGCCCTATCAAATGGCGTTATTATGCTCTTTTTATCAGTTGTGGTTTTCATGGAATAAAATAGGAGGCATTACTTTCGGAGCGCTGCTCGCAAATGGAGATGTTGTCTTCTTTGCAGCAAAGATCATCAAGAGCATATATAAATGGAGATTGGATGTCTTCATTGCAGCAAAGATCATCAAGAGCATATATAAATGGAGATTGGATGTCTTCATTGCAGCAAAGATCATCAAGAGCATATATAAATGGAGATTGGATGTCTTCATTGCAGCAAAAACCATCACATGCTCAGAGTTGAAAAAGGGGCGTATTAACACTAAAAACTCACCTGCTGGATCTTGAGCTGACAAGTTGAGAGCTCTGTGTTTGTATCTTCTAGCTTCTTCTGGTTCTCAGTCTGAGCAACATCAAGATTGGCAGCACGGGTAGCCAGTGTCTTCACCTCAGACTTCATCTTGCTGATGTACAGCCGAGCTATGGTGAACTCTTCTTCTAGCTTCTCTCCAGCCCCACTGTTTGGCTGAGAAGGCAATTTAATTACACATTAATACAAGGGTAAGTCAGTAAATTGGTCCTAGTCTGATAAAGAAAAGCTGAAAAATAATGATGGTAGTTTCTAAAGGTATCAATAGGTGGCAGCAATATCCAGCTTTGTGATTATTGTAGGAGGCCAATGCTAGGTGTTGCATGCACATGCACAGTTCTAACTGATTACAAAAAATAAAAATTAATTATCTGAACCCTAAAAAACAAATACAGGAGTATGTGGCAGCCTGTTTTGAATACAGGGCTCAAAATCAGAAAACGAGTTTGAGCCCCAGTAAAATTCTTTTTCTATCAGAAGTAAAATAAATACAGCCGACACAGATTGTGTGATGGGGCAAGCGGCCGTTATTTCTCAACCCAGTGTATTTCGACAATAACAATAAATGGAATAAAATGTTTTTTTTACAAATTTAAGATTTTTTTAAAGTTTCCTACAAACACAGAAAAAAAAGTAGAGATAGATAGGTCACACCATTAGAAAATAATGAACAATATAACCAGGTATTTGCTAGATTAGCCACTACAGGGAATGTGAGCAGTGGGGAGAACAGAAACCACCTGGCCAAGATAGTGGGAAAGCAAACCAGATAATCAGGGACCTTACAGATATAGTTGAAGACAAATTCGTAATGGCGAGTAATTGTTGCAGGGCTAGCAGCCTCATCATGTAAAATGAATTACTAACAAAACAGCTGTGAAAGCCCACAAAGTGCTATAGTGGAGGTGTTCGTAAAGGACAAACTATTGTGGTGGCTCTTATACTTTGTAAGGGGTAAAATGTATCTACATAGATTGGATCGGCAACAAGGATCAAGATGTTCAGGAGTGCATGAGCTGCAGTGGTCAGCTACTCAAAGCTGACTACTAGTGTCAGGGTTAGCAAACCACCCTTCTACACCTCCACACGCTGATCCTGGATAGCAGGCTGCAACAGAGCAGACTGGATAAGTAGAAGGGATCAATGGGGGAAGGTAATCCGGTACTCAGAAATGCCTGTTGAAGTCGGATGTGTCAGACTGAAAGGTTTAAATATCGCAGTCAGGCTGTAAACTACGACACAATGCAGTTCGTTCACTGGATGACATCATGTTGCTTGCAAAGCCGTTTTCAGAGCTTGGTAGTTGGAGATTGAGAACAAACGAAGAAGGATCAGTAACAAATGCTGTCAAGAATAGAGGAGCTGGTATCTTTGTCACATATCGAGACAACAAGGTGTATTCGCACTGATAAATTCTGCTCTAATTATACAGCTGGGGTTCAAGCACTTAAACAAAGTGTAAATATCATTTACAACAATAATTATGTCTGCCACCAGGTAGATGCACTATCTGTACTTGCAAGCTCTCCATGGTGGTAAATTATTGCTACTCTCTCATGTAGCATGTCCTTTGTAGAACGTCGCTCCTATCACAGTCTGTCTGAAAAAAACTCGTTCCCTTGCCAAAACTCCAGCTTCCGCCACTGTCATACTCAGGCACTCCTGGATATCTTGGTGCCATCGTCTTCTTGGTCTACCCCTTCCTCTTTTGCCTGGCACCATACCTTCCATCACCGTCCTCTCAAGACCGTTGTGTCTCCTGATGTGACCAAAGTATTTGCATTTTCTAGCCAAAATGGAATTGATAAACCAGTTCTCCTCTATGCTCAACTCTTGCCGAATGTCTACATTTGTTCTTTTCTCTGTCCAGGGTATTCTGAAGATCTTTCTGTAACATTTTGACTCGAAGGATTCGATTCTTTGTCTAGAAGTTTTGGTAATCGTCCATGCTTCACAGCCATAAGCTGCCACAGGAAAAACACAGGCTCTCAAGACTTTTACTTTTATCGTTTTGTTGGTGCCCTGCCATAATTTCTTCAGGCTGTTCAGTCTCTGCATTGCCATAGCTAGTCTTCTTCTGATTTCTTTCGAGCAGTCACCCTTTTTGTCGATTCTGGAGCCCAGATATTCAAAATGTGTAACCTGATCTATTTCCTCACCACCCACTGTAAATGTATGCTGACATTGTGTTTTATCGGTGGTCATTATCTTTGTTTTGTTTATGAACAGATTTTGATCTTTACTATGTCCATTAACGGCTGAAAGTAGCTGCTCTAGCTCTTCCGCACTTCTTGATAGTATCACTGTGTCATCTGCATATCGTAACTCTGGAATCTCGTACCCCCCAATCGTAAATGGGTCGAAACTTTCAATGTTCTCATCTTCTCGCACATTTCTCATTATACATTCCGCATATATGTTGTACAGATAAGGTAAGAGTATACATCCCTGTCGGACTCCCTTTTGTACTGCAAACCAATCTGATGTTTGCCCAGATACTCGGACAGCGGCTTGTTGATCTTGGTATAATGTTTCAATGAGATGGACTATATGCAAAGGAAACCCCATTTCCTTCATGATTCTCCACAGATTTTGATGTTTTACTGTGTCGAAGGCCTTAGTGTAATCAATGAAACATGTGTACAGGTCTACATTAAACTCTCTACATTTTTCATAGATATTCCTTAAATTGAATATGTGGTCCCGGGTCCCTCTGTCTTTCCTAAAACCTGCCTGGACTACGTGAATTTCAGATTCAAACCTTTTCTCTATCCTAGCATGGCTGATCAGTGCGATAGTTCGGTAGTTCGTGCACAGCTTCAGGTTGCCTTTTTTGGGGAGGGGAATATAAATTGATTTCTTCCATGCTTCTGGCCACTCTGCACTGTGCCATATCTGTTTACACAGCTTGTGGTAGACTCGAGCACATGCCTCTCCTCCTGCTTGTATTAGCTCTGCTGGGATATCATCGCATCCTGGGGACTTTCCCTTTTTCAGGCTTTTAATTGCAGAGCGTACTTCTTCCAATGTTGGTTCAGGTTCTTTCTCATCCTTTGGTAGGATTGTAACTGAGCGCTTTGTGCTGTCTCCATACATGGTTCTGCAGTACTCTCTCCATCTATTCCAATTCAGTCAACGACCGCATAATTGTAATCAGACTAAAGAAAAAGACTAGAAATTTAACAATAATTCAAGTGTATGCACCAACATCAGCAGCAGACGATTGTGAAATGGATGATTTTTATAACACCTTGCAAGAAGCGATGGAAAAAGTTGAAAAAAGAGACATCTTGGTCATCATTGGAGATTTCAATGCGGAAGTCGGAGAGGAAAGAGCCGAAGAGGAGAGAAGTATTCGGGGACCTTTTGGTTTGGGACACAGAAATGAGCGAGGAGAAAGACTGGTTGAATTCTGCACGGAAAACAACCTCTCCATTGCCAACACCTTCTTCAAACAACATCCACGAAGACTGTACACGTGGACCTCCCCGGATGGCAACAGCAGAAACCAAATATCCTAGTGCAACAAAGATGGAGATCAAATGTGCTGGCGACAAAAACACTGCCAGGAGCAGACTGCGATACGGACCACGAATTACTGTTTGCAGTTTTCCAAATTGCTACACATAAACAAATCATATATATATAGACAATCAAATAAAAAAATTACAGGCTCTCAAAGTCAACAACCTAGAAAAATGTGACGTGCTAAAAAATAATTCAGATGCTGGTAAATACACTGACTGATTCAATACTAGATTCAAAATTACATGGAATTAAAGAGATCCATTATGGAAACTTGACTTGACTGTGCTGTTGTTGAATGCCCACAATAAGTAAGATTACTCTTTTGATAGTCCTGAAAAGGGCGTTTTGTGATGGGTTGCAGTAGCTTTCCTTACATCCCAATGAAGGAGGACCCAGGTCAGTTGTGCCATGTCTGCGTGTCGCTCACTACTACGGGGATCACATTGAACCATGCCTCGTTAGCCAGGCTGCCATGAAAACTGTCTGTTTCTAGAGAGACCTACGTGAAGTGAGGTGGGGCCAGTATATTTTTCCTGACTAACGTGCTAGAGCAATATGTTTTACCTGATCAAAAGTTACTCTGCTCTCCTCTGTCTACTGAAGGTGCAATCATCAAAGATGTGATCACAAGAATAAGGAGTAAAATGGAGACGTTAAAAAGAAGACTTACAGACATTTGCTCCAAAGGAATCAACATGAAATAGAAGTAGTATTTACATCAATGTTTTACCCAAATTAAATTCCTTTCTTCACAAAGTCTCTAGCTATGTGCCTGCAGATATTCTGAATTATTTGGTGGTGTAGCAACCTTATATGTGCTTTGATATGACAGATGACCAATACATTCTGTGTATACCTTATTTTCAGCAGCATTGCCTCCTATAACAACACCAATGTCTCCAAGATCCTTCAGCAGGCTGGACATCATCTCCACCACCCTCTTCTTCTGATGAGTGGAGGTGTCACGCAGCAAGTCTAATTCAGCCTGATTGTTGTTTATCTTGGCCTGAAGAAAAGAAGTCACAATTCAGTCAAAAAGATCTAATAGAATGATAGAAGATTGTTATGAATCCCATGGTAATTAATGAACTAAATCAATCAATCAGTTAACCTTTACCAGAGCACTAGTGAAAAAACTAACCAAGTGCATTATCACCAGTTATTACTATAGAAACAGCTGAACATAGAGGTATTTAAATCTAAAATTAAACCACTTCTATCCACTTCAGTTTCAACTGGAAGAAAGACTGATTTTAAAGAGGATCATGAAGCAACATTCTCTTTTTCACTCTGATTTGAAGATTATCACATTATTGGTGATGAAATTAAGGTGTTGCAACATAATTTTTGTAGACAGATCTGTTTAGTTTGTATATCTAGATGTAATAAATACATTTGTAGCAGAAACTAACATATGTCGATTTTGTTAAAGATCATTATCCGCCACCCTCTGTGGCAAATTTTTAAATGTTAAGCGGACCCGGTACCCCTCAGAAACAGGTGAGTCTAAATGCTTGTGATGTTTTTCATATTTTCACCTTCATCTTCTTGTATCTTAGAAAGTAACACATACACACCAAAAACAATAACACCAAGTTCTTTACTAATTTATGTCACTACACACAAAAAATCATATCTATAGACCAACAAATAACAAGGTTACATGTTCTCATAGTCAACAACATAACTAAAATATTATTTGCTAAAAAATAATGCAGTCGCAGATGAAATTGCATCAATTTTAATGTTGGTGTCGCAGATGAAATTGCGTCCATTTCTAATGTCTGTGTCGCAGATGAAATTGCGTTAATTTTTAATGTCTGTGTCGCAGATGAAAATGCATCAATTTTTAATGTCTGTGTCACAGATGAAAATGCATCAATTTTTAATGTCTGTGTCGCAGATGAAAATGCATCAATTTTTTATATCGGTTTAACAGATGAAATTGCGCCAATTTTTAATATCGGTGTGGCAGATGAAATTGTGTAAATTTTTAATGGGAAAGGATGATATATTCTGATGATACACAATATGCTATAACACATTACTGAAAACCATACAGGAAAGACAATTAGAGATCGAACATCAAAGAGGAAGACAATGCTATAAGTTAAAGTACATCATCAGGAGATGGACAAAATGAAACTTGTCAGATTGCACTATCAAGGCAAGAGAATACAGCAATCCATAGCAGCAATGGAGATTGCAAGTAATCTTATCTAACCACAAAGTAAAGAAAAACACTTCAGAAAACATGACAATACAATTGAGAAAAAGATCCTCCAGATACTATATATACTTATGATACCTAGTTTCTATACTTAAATAACAGCAACCCCTCAAAAAGATGAACATTTTTAGATGTCAAACAAATTCAAATAAACAAATTTATAAAGGTTGTATCATACAGGCTCAAAAGAAAAGAAAATTCCCACAAATCGATTTCGAACATGCAGCCTAAGGATTTATAAATTTTCCACTACTAACTGAGCTATAGCAGATCATATTCTTCTTCTTCTTCTTCGTACGCAGTCAGACAGTAACCATTATTTTTTCGAAAAAAGCGGCGATCATCCTGAGGCTGTTGCCGCTGCCATAGAGCTTGTCTTGCAGTTCCACTGGTGATGGCCACATCTGCTCTCTCTGATCCTCGTATGTCGGGCAGTTCTGCAGCAGATGTTCAGCGGTCATTTTACCAGTACCGCACGGGCATTCGTCGGTACCACCTATCTTCAATTTGTTGAATGGGTGGAACTTCAGTCTATTGTGGCCAGTGCGAAGTCTGAAGACAACGACCTGCTCTCTTCGGTTCAACTGGTAATAGGCATTGTTTTTGGTGTAACCAGTATGTTCGGTTTCCCATTTGGTCATGTATCTGGCTTTGATAAGCCGTTTTGACTCTTCGTACGTCATACTAGTATCTGTTTGTGGTAGTCTTGCACCTTCTTTTGCCAGTCTGTCTGCCTCCTCGTTGCCTTGGATGTTGCAGTGTGATGGGACCCACTGTACCACTACCCTTTTTGGTGCAGTCTGCTGGCACAGTTTGCAGAGTGCTAGCAGATCATATAAATTTCTCTGGATTTGCTTTACTTAAATGTTCAGGGGGAAAAAAAACAATTTCAAGTTTTCATGATTTGTTCCTCAGGTGAGGGCGACATAGAGATGACCATATATAGCATGTATAATAGTAATTATTAGATTCATTTGTCATTCTGCTCACATTTCTTTTTATCTTCACGATTCACAGACTAAAAAACACTCCTTGATCAGTATGTTTTACCCGACCCTTCATGTTAGTCTTCACTCCCAGGAGTGCATAGCAAGAAAAATGTGAGAGAGTAGAAGGCATCTAATATCTATCATACAGTAAAGTGAATCACAAATTATTATTTAAAAAAAAAATTATTATATTTTATTTCAGAAGCTTTACTTTCAACCACAGACACATGTCTCTTTCTGGTTATACCAGAGTGTGTGATCCATAATAAATCAAATGGAAATGTTACAAGGAGTATATAAAAAAAAGAAAGCTGCTCACCGTTTTCTGATTAATCTCCTCACTAAGAAGCTCAATGTCTCTAGTCTTGTTCTCAACCTCCTGAGACTTTTGGTCATAGTTGACTGCAAGTTCTTCAAGGGCCTGCAGCACTTCCTTGACCTCCTCCTTGGCAGATTCATTATCAGCCTGAATGCGGGCCATCTCAGCTTGAGAGTTCTCGTAGTCCTTCCGACAGTTGGCAATCAACTCTTCCTGCTCCAGTATCTGCTCTCTCAGCTTCTCAATGAGCTGACCCTGGCTGTTAATCTCGTCATCCTGTGTGGATAAAAAGTTATATTTATAGTAAGTAAATTTACCTAGAGGATAATGAATGTTTACTCCTCCTCCTGGGTCATCTTGGAACATCCATTCAGTTCATCTAGTGACATCTTAAGATTGTTGGGACACCTCTGCTGACACCTTCACAATGCTATGTCATCACTCGCTGTCTGTGGTTGTGTTTTATGCCTCCTCAGGTTGCAGGTTAGTAGTCCATTCATTGATGTTGTCTTCACATCATTTTCTCTGACGACTGCATTCGCTTGCTTTTTTACTGTGTCCTGTAGTAACATATATTTGCAAGACCCTAGGATCTTGAGATGTGGCCATACTAAGTCAGCTTTCACCTTCTGATCGCTATTAGGAAGTCGTCGTAATGTCCACTTGGATTCTCGATTCTTTGTCGTACTTCATCATTTGTGATACAGCCTTTGTGGGTGATATTTAGAAGTCTTCTAAAACATCTCTATAGCCTGGATTCTTTTCTGGAGGTCTGCTGTAACGGTCCATGTTTCGCAGGCGTAGAGGAGTATAGAAAGAATCAGTGAGCACATTAGTCTGACGTTTGGGAGAGTTGTTTATCTTTTCATTTATGTTTCAGCCACGTGTGTAAAAAAAACACAAACAACCACAATATTTTTTATTAACCCTTTCCAGCTGTAAGTGCCAAAATCGACTGCCATAAAACCAAAAATTGCATCCGCTAACACCAAAACCAACTTCTGGAACATGCACTTGCATTTTGTGCTTTAGCTTGTGAAATTTCATTTTTTTAAATGGCTCTATGTGATGGTAACACCCATGCATACTTAATTGACATATAATTCTAAGGTTGATAAGTAGACATTTGCTTAAACTATGATGTTTGAAATTTGAATCATATATCACGAGGAAAGTTGGCCTTCAAGGCTTGAGAAATTGTTTATTGTTTCATCAGTCCAATAATAATGCACCTGGATTACTCGTTAAAATTCAATACACGCCCGATTCAGGCTGACACATTCCGGTAATATGAAAGGTATGTGCAAAGGAACTGACAAATATATTGGCGAAACATGACATGGCAAGTATAAAACAAAAATGTTACTCTTCAATTTCCACCTCTGCTTTAATGACATTTAACACTTCATGATTATATATAATCTTTATTATTAATACTTCATGCTATAATTTAATTATGTGTCTTACGATGTTTAGATCACAAATTTTTTAAGTATTAATTAATTTTATTTTGAATAAAACTTTGGCATCGGGAATTCTGGCACTTAGCCAGAACTGAAAGACACAAATCTCCTAAATTATTCAGGACTGGAAAGGGTAAAAGAATATGCCATATTGTTACTCCATTGGCCTTCTAACATGATGTATTTTTCTTGTCTTCATTGTGCTCCTTACAAAGAATAGGATCACCACAGCTTTGGTCTCTTATACAGGAAGTGTAAGCCAAACCACAAACTTTTTATTTTGACATTAATAAAAAGGAATCTATGGATTCTGTCTGTTCTGAGAATCATTGCTGCACTCTGGGCAGAACCATTGGTCTCTCTTTCAGCAAATGGCAAAGTGTGTGGATATTGTGGCCTTGTAGGTTGCTAGTTGTGCACACTCCTGCTCCAAGTTCCCTGCTTTACCTAAGTAAAATATTTTTGTACAACTATGTAACCTGTGGATTGCTAGATCGAGTTTGCAGTGCCATAATCTAACAGATTGTCCATGATTGATTTCAGTATGTTCAACCTATCCATATTCAATGTGCACACAATGCGTACTTTCATAGTCAGGATGTCAACTCTTCTGTTGCAATCCAGAGATTACCTTCTGCTAAAAATTCAATCATTAATTGAAATTTAATCATTTTTGCAAAGATATTCCTTATCTGACAAATCTGTCAGCATACGAAACTAAATAAATGGTCCACTTTGTATTGTACTAAATAACTAACAAACATGTGCAGATACCATTACATGGCATTGGGCCAAAGGGCAAGAGTCCGGATGCTGCTACATCCGTAACAACAACATAACTCTGTCACCAGAAGAATGCATTCTGATCTTACCTTGTCATCAAGCTGCTGGTACAATTTCATCTTCTCCTCCTCAAACTGAGCTTTCTCAGCCTCTGGAATTGCACTGATTCCACCACTGACCATTCCGATGAAGCTCGACTGCATAGCGGCCTGGTCTTTGGCTGCTTGGCCTGACTCACTTTCTATAGCTGCAGTCTTCACATCAACCTGCTCTTCTACTGGAACTGGTTTGCCTTAAGATTGGAACACAAGTAGAAAATTAACATACTGTACAATTACATTTTTGAAAATGTTTTAAAAGAGCTATAGTCTACCAGACACACACAATGGAATGGAACTCACAGGGAAAGAGATGAGTTGGGAGGTAAAAAAAAACACCTAGCAGTAAACAGTTAGGGAGAAGTCAGTTCAATCGAGGTCTTGTAGTCAGAACCAAGAAGACAGTACAGATGGAGAGCATTTGTTGTGGCCCTATGTTCCAAGGGGAACAAGATAAAAATGATGATGAAATTATTCAAATAAGGAGTAATGTTCAAAAACTACTTCAAGTCTTGTCAAAGTAGATATGCTTTATTAGTTTATAATCTGTGACCAATATGAAAGCTGCCCAATGTTTTGAAAAGCCACATATTTTCATGCAGACATACATTTCTGAAACACATCACTAACCACTTCTCCATGACTGTAACTCAGCTTCCAGCTTCAGGATGATCAGCTTCATCTTGCTGCTTTTCTCTTTCTCGCGCTCATATCGTCTCTTCCACTCTTCTGCAGTCAGTTCCTCATTGACAGACACAACATTCTTGATCGTCTTGGCCCTGTAAAAAAATTGTCAGGCATAATATGAAATATCTATTACCGTCTTGTTCAGTTAACCCTTGAGGAAAGAAAGTATGTAACTTCTTGTTTTTTTTCCTGTATAATGACATCATATTTTGGGAGGTATTTCTAGCGCCTAACTTGAAATCCAGGACTTCTGGAGTCAGTGCGGTATGCAATTCCAAGTGTCGGGTACCGTCTACCAGACTGTTACCTAAGAGGACCACCCTAATTATTGTGTTTATCAAACAAATTCTTTCTCTATTAATTTTTAGTTTTTACATTTAGTCCTAGTTTCTTCAATAATAGTGGACTGTGCCACTTTCCAAAGAAAAGACTACACCAAATAGCAGTAACAAAGAGTATTGTCATTTCTTTTCACAAGCTTTTATTTAACTTGATATGACCATTATCTGTTTGCATTGACTTCTATTTATCCTATTTTTAACCAACTTCCCCATAACCTAGAGAGCTGAAATTAACACATTCTCTACTAGTGCGATCAGTTAATCTATCAAATTACACTCCTGAAGTTCCGCCGAAAACGGGTGTGTCGGACCTAAAGGTGCAAATATCGCAATCAATCTGTAAACTAGTGACAACGCATTCCGTTCTCCGGGCTACATCCTGCTACTTACGAAACCCTGTTCAGGGCTTGGTAGCAGGAGATTGAAAACGAATGCAGAAGAACTTCTGAAGTACCAAATAGAACAAAACACAACTTACCAGTGTGCATGGACTTCTATTTTAACAAACTTCCCCATAACCAAGATAGCTGAAATTTTGTACAAAGCCTCTGCTAATGTGACCATATAACCTATCAAAATTTTGAGGAATCCTAAAAAATGTCCACTCCTGTAGTCCCAAAAACAAAATACATATCTCAGCATAAATAAAAGCTTGTACAGATAAATGTCATTTTTTTTTAAAGAATGTACTTTTCCCTTTCAAAAAGAGAATGACGTTACCACCAAAGTTGACTTCTATGCAGAAACAGTACATCAAAACATGCATGTGCTCTTGCAGTGGTAGCTTATGTAGCATGAATTTGGCAGCCCTTTGCACCATCCAATTTAGTTGCCTTTTTTGGCATACATTATAAGATGTAATGCTCTTATTCTTTCCTCTCCAATAATGGAATCTCAGGTTGGAGACTGCATACTGCAATGAATGTATATTTTTCCTTTACTGGTACATCTCATTCCAAAGAATGCATCTGCTCTTGTTTACTTTAGCACAACTAGCGTCTGATTAGTGTAGTGGTAGAACACTCACTTTTCATAGTACAGTTACGGGAGTTAAACTCTCACAGCCAACACATTACAGCTGTAGATGGGTATCCAACTTATGGCAAGGAAGGTTACTGGCCATCCCACCTCATAGAAGCTATGGCTTAATTTACAGAAAAAGGACTCAACCACTTTATTTCAGACTGACGGTTATGTCTGTCATGGAAATCCCTTGATAACTTTTTATTTGAGTCGTCAGCCATAAATACAAATAAGACTAAGATGAACAATCAAGTATACAGTGGGGGCACAGTTTTAACAATGTCTGCAGACAAACATAAGTTGAAGGAGTTTGGCTCTGTCCATCATCAATGCCCATCGTTGCTGTTGGGGCACAGGCCATTGCCAACCCTCCTCCAGCAAGTTGTTTTGAGCTGCCCTTTCTGCCTCTTACCAGTTGAGGGTCCAGGGAAAAGTGTTTTTTCAATCTCTTCTCCAGGTGTTTCTTGTTCTACCTCTCTTCCTCTTCCCCTGTGGATTCCATGTCAGGGCCTGTCTGGCCACATTTGATAGTGATTTCCAACATTTTATCTGCTGCTTCATTTGTAGCTGTTGGATTTCTTTCTTATAGGTCTTCATTTTCTCACTATATCCAGCATATACCCATGATCCTCCGTAGACATTTACAGCACAAACGACTGGAGTTTTCTCTGTATTGCCATTGTCGTTCTCCAAGTTTCTGCTCCCTACAGGAACACCAACTTGACATTGGAATTAAACAATCTTAACTTGGTATTAGTCTTTCTTTCCCTGGATTTTCATATATTAATTAGTAACAGGAATGCTGTTCTTGCCTTTTCAATTCTAGCGTTTACATCAGCTTTTGTGCCCCCTGAAGTATCAATGGTGCTGCCCAAATATATAAAGGTGTCCACCTCTCCCATCTCAAAGCACGGCTGGTTTTTTGCATAAGGTGTTGATTTCAAACAGCTTTGTATTCTTTATGTCAATATTTAGCTCCAGTTAGGCTGAATGCTTGCTCCCTCACCTATCATTCCACCCTTGCTGTTGCTTAACTACTTCTGCAGAGATGCTCGCTCTAACCCTTCAAATATCAAGTTAAGAAATTTGCAGATGTTTCATAGTTGATGAGTGTAGCCATATAAGGTGTTACTGATTGTTTTGGAGTTCGGCAACAGCTCTTTCCTTTCCTGGCAAGCAGCCAGAACATATTGCAGTGTCTTGTATGAATGGGTGCAGTTGTAGCAGTTCTTCTTCTTCTGTGTTCGTTCTCAATCTCCTGTTACCAACCCTGCAAGTTGTAGAATGTAGTCCAGAGAACGGAATGCGTTGTGTCACTAGTTTACAGCTTTGGACTGCGATATTTGCACCTTTCAGTCCGACACATCCGTGTTTGGCAGCCGTGTAGCAGTTGATTCATGTGCATGGTCTATATCTTGTTTAAGTGTTTGGTAAGTCTGATGTCTTCTGTTTTCAAGCATACAATTAGTGCAGTGGTAGAGCGCTCGCTTTTCATGGTAAAGGTACAAGGTATGAATCCAGTATGCTCCAGTCGCCCTAGCTGTAAATGGGTACCTGACATTCAATTAAGGAAGCAAAAGGCAGCGAGGAAAGAATCTGGCCATACTACTTCACACATGCTGTAGCTTAGTATACTGAAGTCTCTAACAACTTCATTCCCTGACAGCAGTGTAACTACTATGGTACAAACCTTTACTTTACTTTTGTTGAAAGATTTATGTTGTTCCCTGCATCACAGTGGGGTGAGGTCATTTCCTGACCTAAAAGAAATGGTCAATCGTGACGGCCACTGATTCTGTCATCAGTCAAGGATTCAAAAGGAATATCAATCATACACAAGAAAAGGATAAGTTAGCTCACCTCTGTCCAAACAGAAGCGTTGACTTGGTCTCACCCTCGTTGTAAGAAGCAGGAGAGCAACATATCACCATGGTGGTGCGAGCGTTACCTCCCAAACTTTCTTGCAATATTCTTGTCAGTTTACTGTCACGATATGGGACATGAGTTTTCTATTATGGAGAAGAAAAATCATGAATGAAGTCAACAGGATTTGAGGTAATTGTCATCAAGGTAAACACAGTCCTATAGCAAACACTGCTATCGGGGATAAAGTGTTAGAGCCTTCATTCTACTAAGCCACATCTTTGTGATGTTTGGTTGGCCAGTTTCCTTCATCACAGCCTTTTTCCTTTCCTAGCCGCCAAACAGGTACCCATTTACAGTTGGGTCGACTGGAGCTGCTAGTAGTGGGATTTGAACCATGGGCCTTTTTTTTATGAAAAGCAAGTGCTCTACCATCAACTGCGCTAATAGTCATACCAAGTTAAAAATGCAGAATTCGTTCATGAATGATGCCCAAAAATCTTAAGAAACATTCACTTTGAAACTTCTGCACAATCTCCTTCATGAAACTCACCAGACTAGAAGCATAGAATCAGTTGATATAAGAAGAAGAAACTGTGGTGGAACTTCCAATTTTAAAAAATGCAAATAAAACGATTAGCCTGCAACTAATAATTGAAAAATGGAGAAAGATTCTAAGTAAATATTTGCTTAAAAACAGGAATTGTAAAAAATCAGAACATAGATGCAACATCAACGATATTTGAAGAAAACAATATAACCAAGCATGGCTGGATTGGAACCCACAGGAAAAGATAACTGTAGGAATGCCAAAAAAACACTTGGGGAAGAGAGTGAATTTAAAAACCTCATGAGTCAAAAACATAAGCTGCATCCCCATACAAAAAAGGATCATGTGACGACTGCTGTTATACGTTTCAGCTTGATTGATCCCTTCTGGTTCCCATACTCTTAATTTACATTTTGGACCATATTCTTTAAATCTTCACACATGAGACTCCAGTTGCCCTGGTCAGCTCTTCTATTGTTCTCTGCCAGTTTTGTGTGT
Source organism: Ariolimax columbianus (assembly GCA_036924085.1). NCBI lineage: Eukaryota > Metazoa > Mollusca > Gastropoda > Stylommatophora > Arionidae > Ariolimax > Ariolimax columbianus. Next base: position 71,525,191 of record JAVGWX010000001.1, on the reverse strand, counting down.
CTTCCTATTATCTTTTCCTGTATGTTTTGATCCAGCACATGTCTGGCAATAGTGTTAGGTTTTATCTCAGAGTGTGTCTTATCCGATTTTCTCTATATTTAGAGGGAACCAAAACAAAAAAATAAAGAACCTAAAAATTTTATAGATCCCTGCAGTGCATAGGTCTTCAACAAATACATGCCAATTGCTCTTGTACTGTGCCATTCTTTTCAACTTAGCTCACGTCTCCCCTTTTTCCTTTTTTCCTTTGTTCGTCTCAACTTACTCTTTTCCATGTGTATTTTTGTCTCTCGCCCTGAGGATTCCAGAATAGAGACTGTCTTGTAATACTCTCAGCCGATCTCCTTAATGTGTGCTCTATCCAGATCCTTCTCATTCTCTCAGCTCCTGCCCATCTTCTTTCTGCCAATCACAGAATATCTGTTAAAGTTCCTTATTTCTGCCACCACATGTGCATCCTTCCCTTGTTCATACATTGTACTATAACATTCAAGCTACTGTGCCTGGAGGTGTTCTTAGAAGAAAACAGGTAAGCCGGCAATGTGATTACCTGCCCCTTTCTCTACACTGCTTCATTTGCTTTCATTACATTTCACTTAGACATTAATGTTGCAGAAATCAGAGTTTCGTATAATTTTGTTTAATAAGTCTGTTGCCAAGCCTATTTAACCATTCCAACGGCGTGAGATTACAGCTCCGTTTCATTGGTGTTGCATGTCGCCAGCTCTAGGGCCATCGCTTTATCGTATATTTTTTTTTTTTTTTGGGCGTTCGCCTTATTTCTCTAATCCCCAAGGCGGTGTGCGTTGCACTGTGATTTTTATTTTGCGCCTGTCGGCCCAATGCATCCGACTTCAGCATGCATTTTATGTAAGGGTCTGCTTCCTCCTGCATTTTCTAAGGGTTTGCTTCCCCGGGGTAACGGCCGGTGCTGTGATGGGGATCGAACCCAGCACCTTCGGATTGTGAGCCGTGCCACTTATCCACTAGGCCACGCCGTCCCCGCTTTATCGTATATAAACTACCAGACTAATGTCATAGAAACGGCTGAACATACTGCTCTTTTGATTGTAGAGACTTCCAATTTCTGTCATGTACAGTTAGACAAAAACAATGGCAATTTTTTCATTTGTTTCAGATTTTGGAAAGGATTTGCATTCACCCATTATTGAAAATAAGGGAATTAAGTTTCTGCAACAGATTTTTCTAAGGTAGATCTATTTAGCTTAGTTTATGTAGATACAATAATTATGTTTATAGTCGAAGTGACAGACATAGCCATTACAGAAAACATTGGTATTAGTACTTTTTTCTGTGAATTTTATTTTCTAACCAAAGGACGCCGCTTGAGACTCACCGAGTGAGTCTATATGTTTGTGCTATTTTTCACCACTATCACCATCTTCTTACATCTCAGAAACTGATATACACACAATAACATCAACAAATTTTATATTAATATATGTCTCTAGACACAACAACAACAGCAACAAAATTAGAGGTTCTAAAATTCAACAACCATGTCATGGCGTGCTGAAAAATTATGCAGATACAGGAAATTGATGTAATTTTGTAATATAGAAAGCAAAAGGTTAAAAAAGAAATCAATGAAGCCATATACTACTCACATTTCCATCAGCCAAAGCAGCAATTACATTACCAAGTGCTGACAGGGACTTGTTAATATTTTTGGCCTCATCAAGGACAGAACCTTCAGCTCCTGTTTTGCTGACCTGGGATAAGTATATTGTTATTTAATGTTGGTAATAAATTACTGGCAAGAATGTAACTGTTTTAACCACTTGAGTTATTACAGATGCTTTATCAGCCCCATTGGCTCTAGATACTATAAAAACAACAAACTGCAAAGCCTGTTATATGCATTTGCGGAGGTTAAACTTTAAATTGAGGGAAGTGAAGACTAACACTAATCAAGATCACACCTCATGTCCACATTATGCTTCTAGAAACAGGCTGTGTCCCAGCAATCTGCCCAATAAGGTGGGTATGGATATTGTGATCCCCATACTGGTGAGCTTACCAAGGAGCATCACACTGCACTACAGCCAGGATTACCCAGGTTCATCTTCTTAAGTATGCCTGAGGGTGCAAGAAGAGCCACTCAACCTGTCACCAAAGAAACTCATTAAGGGTTAAATTAACTCAGTACGAGTGGCTTCCAATTACAACATATGGTGAATTTTTGCCCTTCAAAACTTGTGACGTCGGAAACTTCTTGCCCCTCTAGGATAGCTTCAGGTTTGATTTTTGCCTCATCAGTGATCATTATCTTGGTCTTGCTGACGGTTAGGTATCGATTTTGTTCCTTGCTGTGTTGTTTAACCGACAGGATCATCTGCTCCAGCCCTGCAGCACTCTTCAAAAGGACAACTGTATCATCTGCATATCTTAGTTCTGGTATTTTTTTTTGTGCCTGTCGGCCCAGTTCATCCGACTTCAGCATGCATTTTATGTAAGGGCCTGCTTCCTTCTGCATTTTCTAAGGGTTTGCTTCCCCAGCGTACAGCCGGTGATGTGATGGGGATCGAACCCAGCACCCCCTGGTTGCGAGCCGTGTCACTTAACCAATAGCCCACGCCGTCCCCCGATCTGGTATTTCATTCCTGTGAATTGTGAAGGGGCCCAACTTTTCATCTTTTTTTGTTATTTTTTTTGGGCACTTCTCATGTTTTCAGCATAATGCTGAAAAGATAAGGGCAGAGTATGAATCCTTGTCTTGCTCCCTTTTGTACCTCAAACCAGTCCAATGTCTCTCCAGCTATTCTGACCATTGCTTGTTGTTCTTGATAGTGTTTCAATCAGCTGAATCAGGTGTGTTTGAGACCTCCTGTCTTCATTGATTCTTCATAGCATTTCATTTTGCAGAGTCAAAAATTTTGATGTAATCTAAGAAGAAAGTGTGTATGTTGACATTGTACTCTACATCTTTCAGTAACATTTTGCATGTTTAAGGATATGGTACCTCTGCTCGTTCGTTCTCAATCTACCACTACCAAGCCCTGAAAGGGATTAAGTAGCAGAATGTAGTCCAGAGAACAGAATGCTTGACTGTGATATTTGCACCTTTCGGTCCAACACATGCGACTTCAGCAAGCATTTTTTTAGTACCGGGTTAGCATTCCCTCTTCGATCCCTTCTCCTTAGCCAGTCTGCCTGTTATACAGGATCACAGCGTGGAGGTGTAGAAGGGTCTTGGCAGCTCTGTTTCGCTGGCCCTGACACTAACAGTCAGCTTTGGGTCGCTGACCACTGCAACTCATGCGCTGCTCAGCATCTTGATCCCTCTGCCATGTCTAAATCCTATGCTTCATGTACTTCCCATATAAGCAGTCAGTGACCATCAAGCCTAATGGTATCATTCAGGGCAGCAAAAAAACCCAGCCAGCCTATCTGAGTTGACAGCCCCATCTGAGCTGACAGTTTCATCTGAGCTGACAGCTCCATCTGAGATCACAGCCCCATCTGAGCTGACAGCCCCATCTGAGTTGGCAGGCCCATCTGAGTTGCCAGCCCCATCTGAGTTGGCAGCCCCATCTGAGCTGACAGCCACATCTGAGTTGACAGCCCAATCTGAGTTGACAGCCCAATCTGAGTTGACAGCCCCATCTGAGTTGACAGCCGGCCTATCTGAGTTAACAGACCCCATCTGAGTTGACAGCCCCATCTGAGTTGACAGCCCCATCTGAGTTGACAGCCGGCCTATCTGAGCTGATGGGCCCCTTCTGAGCTGATGGGCCCCTTCTGAGATGACAGCCCCATCTGAGTTGACAGCCCCATCTGAGCTGACAGCCCCATCTGAGTTGACAGCCCCATCTGAGTTGACAGCTCCATCTGAGTTGACAGCCGGCCTATCTGAGCTGATGGGCCCCATCTGAGATGACAGCCCCATCTGAGTTTACAGCCCCATCTGAGTTGACAGCTCCATCTGAGTTGACAGCCCCATCTGAGTTGACAGCCGGCCTAACTGAGTTGACAGCCCCATCTGAGTTGACAGTCCCATCTGAGTTGACAGCCTCATCTGAGTTGACAGTAGGCCTATCTGAGTTGACAGCCCCATCTGAGTTGACAGCCCCATCTGAGTTGACAGCCCCATCTGAGCTGACAGCCCCATCTGAGTTGACAGCCCCATCTGAGTTGACAGCCCCATCTGAGTTGATAGCCGGCCTATCTGAATTGACAGCCCCATCTGAGCTGACAGCCCCATCTGAGTTGACTTCCCCATCTGAGTTGACAGCCCCATCTGAGTTGACAGCCGGCCTATCTGAGCTGACAGCCCCATCTGAGTTGACAGCCCCATCTGAGTTGACAGCCCCATCTGAGTTGACAGCCGGCCTATCTGAATTGACAGCCCCATCTGAGTTGACAGCCCCAACTGAGTTGACAGCCGGCCTATCTGAGTTGACATCCGGCCTATCTGAGTTGACAGCCCCATCTGAGTTGACAGCCGGCCTAACTGAGTTGACAGCCCCATCTGAGTTGACAGTCCCATCTGAGTTGACAGCCTCATCTGAGTTGACAGCAGGCCTATCTGAGTTGACAGCCCCATCTGAGTTGACAGCCCCATCTGAGTTGACAGCCCCATCTGAGCTGACAGCCCCATCTGAGTTGACAGCCCCATCTGAGCTGACAGCCCCATCTGGGATGACAGCCCCATCTGAGTTGATAGTCCCATCTGAGTTGATAGCCGGCCTATCTGAATTGACAGCCCCATCTGAGCTGACAGCCCCATCTGAGTTGACTTCCCCATCTGAGTTGACAGCCCCATCTGAGTTGACAGCCCCATCTGAGTTGACAGCCGGCCTATCTGAATTGACAGCCCCATCTGAGCTGACAGCCCCATCTGAGTTGACTTCCCCATCTGAGTTGACAGCCCCATCTGAGTTGACAGCCCCATCTGAGTTGACAGCCCCATCTGAGTTGACAGCCGGCCTATCTGAGTTGACAGCCGGCCTATCTGAGTTGACAGCCCCATCTGAGTTGACATACTTCTGCCAGTGGTGCTCCCACTGCTGGAAGTATTTCTGAAAGTCATTTTGGGAGGGATTTCCAACAGGCCCACATGTCTTGGTTTCTTCTATGTTCTGAAATCTCATCCCTTTGAGTGGCCCTTGAGCTTCGGAAAGAGCCAAAACAAAAGTCACAGTAAACTATGTCTGGGGAGTGTCGGACCTATCCAATGCTGTGTTTCAGAAACAAATCTTGAATGAAGTACAATGTGTGGGCTGGAGCACTGTCATGGTGGACCTGCCAGTTGTCACACTCCCCAAAAGTTGCAGTCTCTTGCACCGAACTACATCCTGTAGGCAACACATAAGAGTCAGGTAGTAGGTAGTACCCAATATTGACAGTTTGTTCCTGAGGAGCATACCCATGATGAACTACGACATGATAGAAAAAAAACTGTCATAATCACATACCAAGTACTCCTCTCCCTTTATGATTTTTTTCATGAAATCAGGGTTAGCGCTGGCTCATCCAAACTTGTCAATCGCAAATTCTTTGCTCAACGTTCGGGTAATTTTGGCTCAAAACACAAATACGACAAGTGCAGTGTACCAGATAATGCTGCACTGGCGTTGAAGGGGGTTTGGTGGGTGTCCCCACATGGTCTGGCAAAATAATCATGCATGTGCAGCAGAAGATATCAAGGTCGATCTCATGCTGCAACGCTAACCCACCTCAGGCCAGCTAATGGTATGCTCTAAAAAAAATTAAGTTGGTTCCATTTTTATCAGATTTAGTATATTGCGCCCATACCTTTTCACTACCAGCCAAATCGACTAGATACAGTTTTCCGTGTAGCTTCTTTTCACTTTCTACATTTTCCTGCTTTACATGTATAAGAAACACACTGTGACTTCTAGAGCTGTGTTCATTCATGTCTATAAATAGAAAAGAGAATGAATAAATCATACCATAATTATAACAAATGAAAAATGGAAATGCACATACAAATAAAGCATTAGAATGGTGGCAAGGCAAAAATGAACTGATTATGTAACCCAGTCAAGGCAGACTCCATTTAATCAAGGTGTAAATGGGTACTCGGCTATGTTAGAATTACAGAAGGAAAGATAGCAAGGAAAAAACTGACATGTCTGACTCCACTCACAAAAAAATTAGACATCGTAGAAGAGAAGTCTCTAACACTTCACCCAGTGTCTGCTAGGGAATTACTTTGTTTATATAAGATACATTACATGCCATCTAAGTCCTTAAAAAGTAAGTAGTGTTCTTTACAGAACAACATTACATACAATGCCAACCTATTTTGATTGTTATAAATGAATTCTCCTATACAATACATCAATCAAAATACTTCAGCCCGTTCTCCCTTAATAAGCAATAAATTGTAGAAGATGCAGAAACATCCTTTACTAGTGGCAGCTGAAAAATAAATATGGCATAAAAGGAAAATTTACAAAAGTATAATAAACGAAATCGATTATTTTGTTATTAATGAAGACCTTTTGGTAGTCTTTTATTGCAAAATATATGTTTAAATATAAATACATTTTCTTGCATCTTCTTTTTTTCCAGGATATATTTTAAGATTTTGAATAAAATGACGTATAAACAAAAAAGTAAGTGGCATGTCCTTTACAGAATGTCACTTTTTACAACCACTACCTATTTGGCTGTTATTCGTTTCTTGGCAAGTGTGTAGTATGGTAGGTTGTTATTACTTTCTGTACATGGAGGAGCATTCTTTGTTCAAGAAAAAACCCAGTGTTTGCCAAACTGGACTGTATACCACAACAAAATACATTTATAATATCTCACCAGTTATCAATCTTTTACCATGCTGGTCCATGTATGGCAGTCTGAATGTCACTGTATTACAGTATGTAGTAAAACTGTCATTTTAACTATTACTGTTTTCTTGTCAACACTGAGATATCTATTTTAATTTAAATAATTCACAAGGCAAAATCCACATACTTGTTACAGCCACATGTCTGTTAGATTTTCCTTCCTCGATGACATCCATAACCTCTTCTGGGCTTGACACAAACCTCTCAGTACAGCCCTAGAAGATCCAGAAAATATACGTTTATATGTTAGTTTAGGTGTATGGTTTCAAATGCAAAAATGTTTTAAAAGTTCATTAAACATAATGATGCAGCAAACTTCACTTTCTTATGTTTAGAAACAAAAGCTGCAAAGCTAGCAAATATGTTATCAAAGTGGCAAAAACTACAGCAACAAGCGCATTTTACATGACTGACAAATATGTAATCAAAGTAGCGAGAACTGTCAAAACAAGCAAAATTCAAGCATAACAAACATGTAATCACAAAGTAACGAGAACTATCACAAAGACAGGTAGAGCACTTACAATGGATACATGTACTGTGTTTATTCACACTGATGAGAAGATTTATGGAGCTAAAGAATAGTCTACTTGCTACACATTGTGCAGACCAGGTTTTAAAATCTTACTTTAGACAGATATAAAATCTTCGCCCTATACCGAGGTTTCGATTGCTTGTCCTTGTGGTCAGAAGATCAACATCCAAACTACTCGTCCATTATCTTCTCTACACCAATACATGAAATATATGTGGTGGTAAGGAAATTAGTACCTCTGGTGAGATGAACATGTGCTTCCACTGAAAATGGTTCGTCAACCATCAGTCCCAACCTGCTACCAAGCTCTCATCTCTAAATAGCTGTAGTATGGACAATGACCACAATCGGAACACCACTTTGACTGGCAGAGGGCAATGAAAGACCAGTGAATTAGTGCGTGTCTACCTAAGCATGTGAAGACCAGTCTCAGTGTACTATGGAGATGAAACCATCAGTGGATTAACAAACAGGTTGCAGACTTCCAAAAACATGGGTGTCAAAGACAATGAGTGGGGAGAGACACTAGAACCCGTAGGTTATTCAATGCATTCTGTAATATTTCCAGTCATCTTGAATAAGTCTTGCCATTGGACTCATAGCTCAGGACAAGAGTGGTTGACGACCTGCGCAACTCTTCTTCACTTAATTCCAAGTACACTGCAGGTCACAGCCACAGACAGACCACAATATTGTTATTATTACACTAAACAACATAAAAGAAAATGAAGCAATAAGCACTGCAGAAACAGACTCGGGCGCATCTTGCTGCAAAAATGGCATTGAGTTAGGGGAATGGGCAACCGTTCTAGCTAATGTGTTCATAACATAACAAAACGTGGTGCACTGACTGACTGACTAGATTAATTAACAATAGGTGAACAAGAAGAAGACTGGTAACGTGGACACGCTGTAACTGATGTGACCCACTACTTCAAATGTTTGAACACCCTACTCCTGCTCTAAGACATCTGTCTCTAAATGCTGTATTGTGTGTGTAGTGTGCATGCACACTCTTGCTGAGATAGCATTTTACTTTCCCTTCCTTCATAAGAAAGGAAACTGGAAAGAACAGAACCCAAGAATGTCATAATAGGGGTAACTAAAGAAGCTTGTCATAGAGCTAGCAACCTCATCATGTGAAGAGAACTGCTACAGAACCAACCACTGCATGTGGAGCGACTGAAATGGCGGTGACCTTATACTTTAAATAGAGCAAATAGAAGACAAGATTAATTCAAGTTAGAAGTATCCTAGTACTGCACTGTCCTGGCTGTTTCCATTTGTAACTGCCTACCATATTTGCAAAAGGTGAATATACATGTTGTGCAGGGTATGTCGGTTTCTATCTATTTACAATATAAAACTGTTACAGAAACAGTCAATACACATATTAATGTTTAAACAATTAAAAAAACAAACAAAGAATCAAAGTATTAAAAAAAACCAGATGGAAGAAGAAGAAAAGTAAAAATAATAATTGTGTACCTTCACATATGGGACCTTGTTCTTGTCTTCATGGACTGATAAGTTTGTCTTGGTCACTGATGGAAAACAAATACAATAAAATATGAAGGATCTCAAACCCCAAAATGTACAAAATAATGCTGTCTAATATTCGTTATTCACCTATTGTAGGCTTTGAACATTCCCCATCAGATTGAATGGCAACATAAGTTGCAACCTTGCGACTAATTTAAAGTCAATCCATTTTGGGGAATTATTATATATATAGAGCATATGTTTAGTGTAGTGGTAGAGCACTTGCTTTTCACTGCAAGCGTACAGGTTCTTCTTCTTCTTCTTCGTACGCAGTCAGACAGTAACCATTATTTTTTCAAAAAAAAGCGGCGGTCATCCTGAGGCTGTCAACACTGCCATAGAGCTTGTCTTGTGGTTCCACTGGTGATGGCCACATCTGCTCTCTCTGATCCTCGTATGTCGGGCAGTTCTGCAGCAGATGTTCAGCGGTCATTTTCCCGGTACCACACGGGCATTCGTCGGTTCCACCTATCTTCAATTTGTTGAATAGGTGGTACCTCAGTCTATTGTGGCCAGTGCGAAGTCTGAAGACAACGACCTGCTCTCTTCGGTTCAGCTGGTAATATGCATCGTTTTTGGTGTAACCAGTATGTTCGGTTTCCCATTTGGTCATGTATCTGGCTTTAATAAGCCGTTTTGACTCTTCGTACGTCATACTAGTATCTGTTTGTGGTAGTCTTGCGCCTTCTTTTGCCAGTCTGTCTGCCTCCTCGTTGCCTTGGATGTTGCAGTGTGATGGGACCCACTGTACCACTACCCTTTTTGGTGCGGACTGCTGGCATAGTTGACAGAGTGCTGTTCTTAAGTCATTAAGCTCAGTGTTTTTCTGGCTTTTTAGCGCTGTGACTACGGCGAGAGCATCTGTAAGCAGGACTATGTGGCTTTCATTTTCTTTATGTGTCACCATTTCTTCCACTGCCGCCCTCAGTGCCCCTGCCTCCGCTCTGAAATTGCTTGTGTACTTACCAGTAGCGAATGACAGTGTTATTTTTCTGCCATTTGGTAGGTTCAGGAATGCTCCTGCCCCTCCGATCTGTGTAGTGTTTGTTACAGAACCGTCGGTGTATGCATGGGTCCAGTCCATGCTTGGGTAGTTTTTCGATATAAAGCTTAGGGTAGTATCTCTCCTTTCTTTTTCAGTCTGGCAGTTTTTGTTTCCAATACCTGGTATATTTTCTACCACCTCTGGAAATATATCCTGCCTCCAGGTAGGTTTTCGTACAGTAGTGATGGGCTTTGGTGTTGTTAGTGCGTTTATGGGATCTTCGTGCATCTTTGCTTTGGCTATTTCTGCAAAGTTTCTCCGCTTTAGTTTCCCATTTCCCAAATTGTTTAGTCTCTGGTGCATTGGATGGTCAGTCAGTCTTCGGAGTTTCTCTGACTGCAGCTGGGCTCTGCAGTCTCTTCTATTGGTCATGGATTGCAGTTTTGTAATCTTTTCAAGTTCTACAATTGGCGTTGACTTCATGCCTCCTGTTATAACTCTCATGGCTTGGTTTTGAAGTTTGCTGCTGTTGTCCATGCCGCAATGCCATACTCGAGAACTGGTCTCACTCTTCCAGTGTACAGTTTCTTTAGTATGCTTTCGTCTGCTCCCCAGCTTGTGCCAGCAAGTTTCCTCATGATTGCCATTCTTTCTCTGGCTCTCATTCGGTTTCTCTCGATCTGACTTTTCCATGTCATGCGCCGATCAAATGTGACTCCCAGATAGTTTGGGTTGTCGTTTGGCTGCAGGAATTTGCCATTTAAACTTAATTTGGTATTTTGGGGTTTGATTGAAAGCGAGAATATTGTGCATGTGGTTTTCTCCTCATTTATTTTGACCAGCCATGAGTTCGCCCACTCTTCCAGCAATGTCAGGGCCTGCTGCATCCGATTTCTTGCTATGGTGATATTCTTTTCAGAGGTCCACATAGCCAGATCGTCTGCAAACATTGAGCTGTGGACTCTTCTTGGTATATTCTCTGTAATGTCGTTTATATACACCAGGAAGAGTGTGGGTGACAGTACTCCCCCTTGGGGTACTCCCTGCTCGAGTGTCACCTTTTTGCTCATCTGCCCTTGTACTTGGACTCTGGCCGTTCTTTGTTTGAGGTAGTGGTTGATCCACTTGTACATTCTCCCACAAACTTCACTTCTCCTTAGCTTGACTTTAAGTCCGTCTTTCCAGACTTTGTCAAATGCCTTCTCCAGGTCCACCCAAACCGCTACTGTGTGTTTCTGTGCCTGGTAGGCATCTTCTATTTCCTGGGCTATGAGGATGACCTGGTCCTCAGTGGATCTGTGCTGTCTAAAGCCGGCGTACAGGTTCAACTCCCACAAACATTATGTTTCAGTCAACCCTGAACAAAATTGGTACCTGACATGGTTATGGCCAGAATAGGTAGCAAGGAAGGGAACTGCCCCCCCCCCCCCCCTTCCTCACACAAGCTGTGGTTTAGTATACAGAAGTCTAACACTTTATTTCCACCCAATGGTCAAGTCTGCTGAAGGACTCCTTTTACCTTTTTCTTATCTATATTACTCTTGAGCTATTAATACCCACAAGGATTGTCTTCAAGTCACACAAGACTGAAAACAATTAACATACAAATATTGTTAGAGACATGATCACGATTTAAAACTGAATGCTAATAAGGAGGACTTACCATCAAGTAGATCTCTAATTTTGTCCATGTAGATTTCAAAATAGGAAACCTTAAAATAAGTTAAATGAAATATGGTTTTTAGAAGATATACTCATTATGAATATCCATAACAAAATTGATACATGGATGGCTATATAATTTAGGAGTGAAGTAGAGATTAGTATAAATGAAAAGACAGAATAGCAGAGCTGAAAGGATCCGTTTTGTTTTCTTGTAGGACCGCTTATGCAACAAGGGATTGCCACGGCAAACGCCCATGATAATGTTGATGTCTTTGAATTTGACTCGGCCAGGTGTTGCGAGAATGGCCATTCGCTCTTGATCACGATGAAGGCCGTTTTCCATCCTTTATGTACATGGCCTGCTTTAAGAGCTGGCAGCATTCTCTTTAAGGAAGGCTACAGGTTCAAACAGGGAAGGACCACGATGGTTTAACACGATGAAAGTGCTTACGAGACATGTCCGTCGGGTGACTGTATTGTTGTATGTGACTCTGACATACCAGCAGATAACAAGAGAAAGCTCCTTTAGCTGCGCATATGGAAGACTACAATGCATTACTAATCACTCTGCATAATAGTTCAAGTTTTTTAACCATACAACAGGATGGGGTTATGTAAATCTGTAGCTTGCTTTCCAGTGAAAGCCTCTGCTAGGTCCAGACTATAGATGCAGGTCGCTCATATATCGCAGGAGCCAGGCTGACTCAGAGTGGGTGATATACCGATGAAACTTCAGTGGCTGTATCATTCTCTTGCACAATTTTTGGCAATGTCTACTCTGGCCTCCTTTTCCCTTCTTCTTCCTTGTAGGATCAAATGTATTACACTTCTGATTATTCAATTAGGTTTCTTCATAAGAGTGTGCCTATCCCTTCTACAATTCCTCTCCTTTAATCTCCAGCTGTATGATCACAATCTATACTTGTTATTGCATCTGATATACAGTATTATATTTGAATATGGAACAAATATTGAAAATGTAGAAGTGCTATATTTTTAAATCATAGGAATCAAGTTATACACTGGTTCAAGTATCTGAGATCAGTGATCAGGGCTCGCAGCCTGAGATCTGCCAGAATAGCACAGACGATAGCGGCACTTTCGCGTTTAAAACCCATATGGCAGGATATGCGACTCGCCCTCAGTATAAAAGTTAGACTAATGCACTCATTGGTGCTCTCAATATTTTTGTATGCCTGTGAGACTTGGACCATTACTGGGGATATCCAGTGTAGAATACATGCAATGGAAATGAGGTGCATATGTTACATATAACGATCGTGTCACGAATGTAGAAATACAAAGAGTGGAAAACGCAATTGGGCCTTTTGATGATCTGTTCACAGCTATCAAAAAGCGAAAGATGGCTTGGTATGGGCATGTCACGAGGTCCAGTGGAATTACAAATTCGATACTGCATGGTTCAGTACCAGGAAAGAGAGGGTAGGGTCGTCGAAGAAGAGATGAGCAAACCTTCGCCCCAGTGAGGTACGAATGCCAGCAGTGGACAGAGAGAGATGGCGTGGTATTGTGGGAGTGTCTTCAAGTGTACCCCAATGAACTGATGGGTTACGGGATGAACTGCACTGAGAAATCAAGCTACCACAATATCTCTGGGTTTTGAATAGTAGATACTGCTTTAACTGACAATTGATTCTGTAAAGTTTATATATATATAAGATGTGGCTCAATTAATGTAATCACCGCTAAACAACATTACATGACTGTAACCTAATGATTATAAAAAATTTGATTTTCTTGAAGAAAACACAAAGCAACATATTTTAAGGCATGTAAAGCACTCAATGATGTTAGAAACATATTTTTTAATTCTATTTTCCTTAAATTCTGTGCTAAGCTCTTGATGATGATGAGGTTCGGTCTCCTGCTGAGGAGGTCTGCTTCCATCAATTAGTCATTTTGATAATATCTTTAATGTGCATTTCTTTGAGTGCTACCAGAAAAATGTTTTCTTCCTCTAAGACCAGATAAACGGAAAACTGTATGTAGATCCAAACAGCAGTTAACAAACATGTAAACATACTTAGGCATTTGGGCTTGACAGCTAAGTGCTTTAGTACAGTTTGATCAATAACAAATAACAATAATATAATGAATTAAATAGTTTAAACAAGTTTCATCCTAACTTATACACTGGAATGCCAAGTAGCCAAAAGCTATCCTTCTGTTCTGCTAATGTATCTATTCTGGTCTTTGAAATTGTTGTCCCGTGCCTTTCCAGGTTTGTCTTTCAGACTCACATTTGACTATTAGACGTACGTTTGTGTGTGAATTTCCGTGTGGCTTAATAGACCTAGAGAAATTATAATTTATGTGAGCTGAAAATCAAGCATAGTTAAAATGTTTTACACACGATAATGGTAAATAGATGTACTGATTTTATGTGAATCTGCATTGCAATCTTGCTCGTTCTTTTAGGCCAAACTGGTATTAGTTTTACTACAACCTTACACAGACTTTCTCAAACTTGTCATCAAGTAGGAACACTTGTGATAATTTTTCAGTGTGGAAACTCATACGTACAAATATTTACATATAAAGGTACATTGGCAAAGACAGTTATTTGTAAATTTAATAATCCTTGTATACAATCTTTTGATTATTTTATGTAATTTTATAATAGCTGCTAGGTTGAGAAATCCACAAACTTTAAATCCCTTTTTGAATACTTGGCTGAAAAGTACCAGATTATGTCCAGAAATTTGGTGACTATTAGGAGAGCAATATTCCTTTTCGATTTTGGTCCTCAAATGTAGCATTTCTTGCCACAAATTTCACACCTTGTATGTGGTGCTGCATGCAACTATAATTTATCTGCTGCAAAATGGCAATCAAATTTCTTAGACAAAGCAAATACTATGGTGTAAAACAATTGCTTAAGGAGTCCCCAAAGAGAGGATGCACTGTAAGGCAGACTGACAAATCTTATAGAAAAGATAGACTGAACCGGCACTGTTAAACGTTGTAATGGTACTGACCAAACATGCACTGGGCTCACCAATGATGACAATATCAATGTTGTTAACGAGCTTGTGCAGTCAAGAAGGATATCTGTAAACATATCTTTCCCAATGTGAATTTCTTCTAAAATATCGATGTGCAGAATCACAAAAAATAAACTTGGGTTCAAATGTTCTAATAAACATCAGGTGACAGAATTGACTGAACACACAATGAGCCACGGCTTTCCCGTGCCGTCAAGATTCTATTGCGTCACTTCTCAGAGCATAAATTGAGTTTTATATTTTTCACGGATGAAAACTCTTTGCATGTTGCTTGCAGGTGTATGAATCGGTTGATGCCAGAAAAATAAAAATATACGCTAATCAGTTGCTGCGAACATAGCCAAAGTTCAACAATTCAGTAATAGTTTCTGTTGGTGTCTCATCACTGGAATTAATTTTCTTCAACATGGTATCAAGCTAGATGGCGATTACTACTGCATGGAATTTTTGATTAAGTGTCTTCTTCCTGACAGGGGAAAAATGTCTGAATTCTTCTCTTCTATCAACACAGAAAACCTGCTTATCATGCTAGAGATACAGTTGGGCTGTTCACCCACACCCAGGAGACTTCTAAATTCATTTAACTGAATTTGCGGTCACCAATGGGAAGAGGACATTAAATCCCGCTTAAATAAGACTAGTACCACCTTTGCCATGATGAAACCAATTTGGAAATTCAGTAGAAATTGCTGGAAAATTAAACTTAGGCTATATAATAAATCTTACTGGTATTTCTTTATGGTTCAGAATGCTGGAGGTTGACAAAGGAGGATACCCAGAGATTAAAAACCTTCCACCATACAAGCATTCGCAGAAATTTGTGTTTTTTGGCCAGACAAAATATAAAATAAGAAACTCTTACAGGACACCAATCAAGAAGATGTGGCTAGCATTATAAGTGAGAGAAGATGGAGATTGCTGGGTCAAGTCATGAGAATGATTCTGAACATGCCTGGAAAAACAGCCCTTAAGCAGATACCGCAGAATAAAATAAAAGGTAGACCAAGAACAATGGAAGTTGAGCTATGCTGCATATGTCTGACATGGGGCACTGAACAAAAAGTTGCTCGGGACAGAAAGACACGGAAAAGTCCTTGCGGAAGTCTCATGTGCCACAAGACATGAAGAGAATTAGAAAATGGAAGATATTAACCCGAGGGATTATGGAATTTGGAGCATTTTAAAAGAAAATTGGTAGCATGGATGAGTTAACAGAGCGGATAAAGCGGGCATTGGATGAGCTAGAACATTGTCCGACTGGTGCATCAGTGAGAAAAAGATGTACCGACTTTGTGAATGTGTTGCCGCTGGTATCCGACACTTTGAGCAACAACTCAAAGAGGCAAATGTAAGTGAATATTTTTTTACTAGTGTCACAAAATTTTAAAATAATAAATTCATTCCAGCCGAGTTTACAAAAAAAATTAATTTAAATGCCATGGATTTCTCTGCCTTACCCTGTAAAACATAATAGTTTGTTGACAATGTTGAACAGCAAAACAAAAATTGTATATCAAAAATGTCTAAAAGGAAAATATACTGTGTACGATCTGCACCTGAGTGGTACCTTGGATGAAAAGAATGCAATAAAAGGCAACGGAAGAGGGTCGTGTTTAAGGCTGGCAAATTCATCATGTATTCAGATGCAGTTAAAACGTACATTTCGTACCTGATCTAAAATATGAATGAATGAAATAATTACCTTCAACAACAAGTATCACACTGTGAGATCTGTTTGTGAAGATCTGCAGTCCGGATGTGATACTATTAGTTCCCTGCCATGCCACCTAACACGATCTCATATACATGGTTGTTTGGTTTCTAACTACAACTGTAAGTTAAGTTGCTTTTTTTAAATCGCTTATTTGATTCAATCACAGCCTATTTGTGGAACCCTTAGACCCGAAGGTCCTGCCTTACACCTGCTGAGAAATCTTGCACTAACCTTTTGTGATTGGTCAACAATTTATAGTAAATGTGACAGTCCTCACCTTGATATGAAACTCCAGGTTTTCATCCATGCCATAGATATAGTTGAAGATATCCTGCACAATTCTAGGAATGATTCCTTGAAGACCCTCGTTACCCATAACGCCCTGAGGGATACAAGTATAAATATGAAATGGTACTTGTTAGATAAATTTGCCCCACGTGCTTTGGAACAATGAACTCTTAAATTTTATTAAATATTTTCATTAAATGAATAATGAAAGTTCTTAATAATATCAATCAAAATATATTACTCCCTGTGGAAAATAAGTCTTCATCAAATACATGCCATGTCTTCCTGTCTTGGGCCATCTGTGCCAGCTCAATCCATGTCTTCCCAATCTCTTTGATATTTGCATCTAGTTCTCTCTGCCATGAACAAGTAGGTCTAGGTCTGCCTCTACTTCTCTCACCTGTAAGGTTCCAGAACAGAGGCTGCCTTGTAATTGTATAAACTGGTTTATTAATGTCTGATCTCCCCAACACCAATGTCTCCTGCTCATGTTATATTCCACCTTATCTGTCCTGTTCTCTCTCACAAATACCCCTTAGTGATTTAATCATACCATTTCAATATCTCTATTCTGTCATTTATGAAAGTTCACACCTTGGGAAAAGTGACAAGAAACTATGTATAAAAATAAAAGATAAACTACTAGACAGGTACAGAGTTTCTCCTATCTAGATCACGTAATAATGGAAGAAGGCAACTGTGAAAAAGAGATCAGAAAAAGAATAGGTATGGCTAAAATGGTATTCAACAACTTGCGCACATTCTGACATCCAAACAGATAAATCATCACTTGAAAATGAGAATTGTCAGGTGTTATGTATGTTCGTCTGAAACATGGATACTGAATAATAAATATGAAAAGATTATTAAAGCTTTCAAAATGTGGGAATACAGAAGATTTGATCACATTTCTTGGAAGGATTTGAAAACAAATGTGGAAATATTGAAAAAGTTGGAGGTGAAAAGAGAATTATTGACTAAAATCAGCATTAGACAGTCCCCAAGTTATTTTGGCCATATAGCAAGACATACCTCCTTGTTGAAAACCACACTAGAGGGTAGGGTGGAAGGCAGCCTATCAAGAGGCAGATAATGTTAAAAGTGGATGGATAACATCAGGAGATGGACTGGAAAAATCCTGTCAGGTTGCACCATTACGGCAAGAGATAGAGTACACTGGAGATCCATTGCAGCCGACCTTCAATGCAGAGATGGTACTTAAACTGAGCTGAACACCCTTTGCTATTTCATTTTTGTGGTCCTCCACACTTCAGTCATATAATAAAACTGATTTTACATTGGAGTTGAAGATTTTGTGTTTATATATATATATAATATATATTATGTTATAAATTTCCCAAAGCAATAAAAGCATCCCTCGCCTTTTGCAATGTTTTCTCACATCTGTATTTGTGCCTCCCTTTTATTCTACATTGCTACCAAAATATATGAACAAACTCAATCTTGTATGAGTACGTCATACAACACGATCTGATCATTAGTATGCATAGATTCTCAAAACCTTTGTTTTGACCCTCATCATCATCATGTAGCATGTCCTTTGTAGGATGTCGCTCCCATCACAGTCTGTCTGAAAGAAACTCGTTCCCTTGCCAAATCATAAGCTTCCGCCACTGTCATACTCAGGCATTCCTGGATATCTTGGTGCCATCGTCTTCTTGGTCTATCCCTTCCTCTTTTGCCTGGCACCATACCTTCCATCACCGTTCTCTCAAGGCCGTTGTGTCTCTTGATGTGACCAAAGTATTTGCATTTTCTAGCCAAAATGGAATTCATAAACCAGTTCTCCTCTATGCTCAACTCTTGCTGAATGTCTACATTTGTTCTTTTCTCTGTCCAGGGTATTCTGAGAATCTTTCTGTAACATTTTGACTCGAAGGATTCGATTCTTTGTCTAGAAGTTTTGGTAATCGTCCATGCTTCACAGGAAAAACACAGGCTCTCACTTCTTTTACTTTTATCGTTTTGTTCGTGCCCTGCCATAATTTCTTCAGGCTGTTCAGTCTCTGCATTGCCATAGCTAGTTTTCTTCTGATTTCTTTCGAGCAGTCACAATTTTTGTCAATTCTGGAGCCCAGATATTCAAAATGTGTGACCTGATCTATTTCCTCACCACCCACTGTAAATTTATGCTGACAATGTGTTTTATCGGTGGTCATTATCTTTGTTTTATTTATGTTTATGAACATATTTTGATCTTTACTATGTCCATTAACGGCTGAAAGTAGCTGCTCTAGCCCTTCTGCACTTCTTGATAGTATCACTGTGTCATCTGTGTATCGTAACTCTGGAATCTCGTACCCCCCAATCGTAAATGGGTCGAAACTTTCAATGTTTTCATCTTCTCGAACATTTCTCATTATACATTCCGCATATATGTTGTACAGATAAGGTGAGAGGATACATCCCTGTCGGACTCCCTTTTGTACTGCAAACCAATCTGATGTTTGCCCAGATACTCGGACAGTGGCCTGTTGATTTTGGTATAATGTTTCAATGAGATGGACTATATGCAAAGGAAACCCCATTTCCTTCATGATTCTCCACAGATTTTGATGTTTTACCATGTCGAAGGCCTTAGTGTAATCAATGAAACATGTGTACAGGTCTACATTAAACTCTCTACATTTTTCATAGATATTCCTTAAATTGAATATGTGGTCCCGGGTCCCTCTGTCTTTCCTAAAACCTGCCTGGACTATGTGAATTTCAGATTCAAACCTTTTCTCTATCCTTCTTAATAGGATTCGTAAGAGTATCTTGCTAGCGTGGCTGATCAGCGCGATAGTTCGATAGTTCGTGCACAGCTTCAGGTTGCCTTTTTTGGGGAGGGGAATATAAATTGATTTCTTCCATGCTTCTGGCCCCTCTGCACTGTGCCATATCTGTTTACACAGCTTGTGATAGACTCGAGCACATGCCTCTCCTCCTGCTTGTATTAGCTCTGCTGGGATATCATCGCATCCTGGAGACTTTCCCTTTTTCAGGCTTTTAATTGCAGAGCGTACTTCTTCCAATGTTGGTTCAGGTTCTTTCCCATCCTTTGGTAGGATTGCAACTGAGTGCTTTGTGCTATCTCCATACATGGTTCTGCAGTACTTTCTCCATCTATTCAGTATGTCTTTGGTTTCTGTTAATGTGTTATCCTCTTTGTCATTTATGACATGTGGAAGCGGACGGAATTCCCTTGTCAGTGTTCTTATTGCTTTGAATGCATCTCTTTCTCTGCCTTGTGGTTGTAGGTTTTCTATATCCTTATATGTTTCTACTATGTATCTTCTTTTATCTTTTCTTATTTCTCTTCTAACTTTTCTTGCGCAGTTTTTATATGTTGTGTTGGTCCCCTTACTTCCCATTTGTTTTAATTGTTGCCTTTCTGCAATGAGTTTCTGTGTTTCCTCTGTTATATAGCTCTGTTTCTTGTGCGACATCTTGGGAATCATTTCTTTTGCTGTCGAGATCAAAATATCCCTTGCGTACGATGTCAACTCCTCAGATGTCATCTCTTCCTGTACAGCAAGCAAAGCCTCAAATTTGTTTTCTACTTTAATGTTGTATTCAGTAGGTATTGCTGATACATCGCAGCGTATTGGCTGGCAACCTTTGTTGATCCTACGTAGTCTTGTTTGGAAAACTGCAAACAGTAATTCATGGTCCGTATTGCAGTCTGCTCCTGGCAGCGTTTTTGTCGCCAGCACATTTGATCTCCATCTTTGTTGCACTAGGATGTAATCTATTTGGTTTCTGCTGTTGCCATCAGGGGAGGTCCACGTGTATAGTCTTCGTGGATGTTGTTTGAAGAAGGTGTTGGCAATGGAGAGGTTGTTTTCCGTGCAGAATTCAACCAGTTTTTCTCCTCGCTCATTTCTGTGTCCCAAACCAAAAGATCCTCGAACACTTCTCTCCTCTTCGGCTCTTTCCTCTCTGACTTTCGCATTGAAATTGCCAATGATGACCAAGATGTCTCTTTTTTCAACTTTTTCCATCGCTTCTTGCAAGGTGTTTTAGAAATCCTCCTTTTCACAATTGTCTGCTGCTGATATTGGTGCATACACTTGAATTATTGTTAAATTTCTTCTTTTTCTTTAGTCTGATTACAATTATTCGGTCGTTGACTGGATTGTAACCGAGTAGTGAAGGTGCTGTCTTCTTTGACAGAATAAAGCCGACCCCGCTTTTTCCACCCTTGTCCGTCCCAGAGTATATAAATGTTTCTCCTGGGGAGCTGGTACAGTGCCCTTGACCGGTCCATCTATGCCCCTATGTATTTGCAAACCCAAAGTTTAGGACCGCTCATCAAACATATTTTATTTTGCATCCGGCCGTGGGTGTGGGACAGATTAGTCAAGTCGTCAGCAAAGTCCAGATCAACAAGTTGCTTTGTCATAGTCCTTATAATTCTGTCTGTTGGTTGATGTTAATTTCATAATCCAGTCAATGGTCAGCAGAAAGAGAAAAAGTGATAAGCGACCTCTATGTAAGGACCCTGTTTGAATCACAAAATGCCTAGAAAGCTGAATTTTATGCAGAACCGACAACTCATATTTACATAAGTTTTCATGATTATATTAGTGAACTTTAGGGGCACTACATACAACTTCTAGAGTGATTCTCTGGCTGTTAAAGGCTTTTTTATACTTCTTGAATCCAAAATGATGATGTGAGTTCCATTACACACTCTGTTCAACAAATATGCGCAATGTAGCTATCTAGTCTGCATAAAACTGTTCACAACTGTTCATGTTTGACTTCTTTTAAACTCTCTAGAATTATCCTATTTAATATTTTTACAGGCACGAATAACAGCATTATACCTCTATAATGTATACACTGTTGCATATCTACTGAGTCTTTGACAACTTAATTATATAGCCTTCCTTCCATTCAGCAGGTACATCTTTTCACTGCCACTCCTATACTTGACCAAGTGATGTGTACAACAATCTTGTGGAAGTGTCAATGATTGCTTCAGCTGAGATTTCATCTAGACCTGCGGCCTTACCATCACTCAGAAGCAGTGCGGCCTTATTAATTTCTACTGCGGTGCGTCTTCAGCAATTAATATGTATATGTGAGATGAATGTCAAGGTCGATCCAGCGGAGCTGGTCGATTTAAAAGCTTTTCAAAATGTTCTCGGCACCTCTGCAGATGCTGTTGTCATATTTCAAATCAGACTGCCATTCTTATCTTTAATAAGGCCATTTGCTTGCTTATTTTCACATTATTTTCTTTGTGCTGTTGCAGGGTTATTACATAATTTTTATCACATCAGCTGCCAACTTTTGCCAACTCATTAATATATTTGTTCGGTTCTGGTGCTCT
Source organism: Ariolimax columbianus (assembly GCA_036924085.1). NCBI lineage: Eukaryota > Metazoa > Mollusca > Gastropoda > Stylommatophora > Arionidae > Ariolimax > Ariolimax columbianus. The sequence continues at coordinate 71,503,256 of JAVGWX010000001.1, read as the reverse complement.
TCTTCACTTTCTTATTGGCTGCATTGTATATAATTCCTGATTTTTATTTTGAGCATGTCTGGTTCTGCTCCTATTCAAATGTTTCTTTTTCTTCCTCTTCTTTATCTTTGTGACTATAATCTGTTGCAATCCCAATCCAATCTTGATGGGGTTCTTTACTCCTCAAAACTTCCCCACAAGACTCATTCCATATGCTTTTTATTATAATTTTAGTTAGTTAGTTGTCAGATCATCTTCATCACACTCGAGACAAGTCCATACACTCTCAGATCTCATCCTCAGCATGCCTGCCAGCATGTGATGACTGATCGTTCCAGTCCTGTGCTGGTTAACCAGACATCTTTGTATCCCTGTGTGGAGTTCTTCCTTGCCGCGCCTTATTTCACACGCAATTCAACCAATTGCACCAAGGACGTAGAGTTTGGATCAACTTCCAAATCTTCCTTCCAGTCAATTTCCCTAACAGCATTTAGAATATCAGATCGGTCCATTGATCTCCCGCCCGTCACTATAGCTGTACCCACCAACCTATCAACTCTCTCGTTCCCTTCGACACCTGCATGTCCCGAAACGAGTATTTTAATTTTGTCATTTAACTAATTAAGTATATTAATAATATAGTCTTATTAATTCTTCTTTGCTCTTATCCCTTTTTGGTGCAAATGCCATCAACTTACCTTCGCAAAAAAGAAAACTTCATATTGCTTGGTATGCATTCTGATCATTTTAGAGTTCCATATAGTTTTACATTTTTTAGTAATTAGCAGCATGCAAATGTAACACAGAAACTTATTAATCACAATTAAATGTAAATTCATTTCTATCTTTGTTTTCAGCAATCATTAGGCCACTTTCCCACGGAGAGCTGAGGAATACGAGCCGTAACAGCGATATATACATAACAACAACGCATATCATTCACAGAAAATATATAAATAAACCAGATGAAGAAACAAGCAAAAGACTAATCAACAGGAATACAATTGTACAAGGACACTGACCTCCATTGTATGTGTTTTACCACTAGAAGTTTGTCCATAAGCAAAAATGGTCCCATTGTAACCGCTGAGTACATCTGTAACAAAATCAAGAATATTACAATGTATGTTCACTGACAAAATGCTATATTTTATTTCTGAACACCAGATACATAGTGAGTAAATGTTTGTCTTTCCTTTGTTTATACAAGATGTCAGTATCCTAGCTACTAAATGTTGATAGTATGTTTGATGAGGGCATCCCCAAGCAACTGTTATATGGTGAGTTCAGAACTGGCAGACGCTCATTAAGAGGATAGAAAAAATACGCCACAGAGACTCCTTGAATGTGTATCTCAAATTATTCAAACTTGATGTCACTGCTTAGAAGTTGCTTGCACAAAACCTTTTCCCCTTGGTGAGTTAGCATCACCAAAAGTAATCAGATCGCAGAGTGAAATTCCATCGTGGAGGCTCAGAGCAGGAGTGCCAGCCGAAAGAGCAGAGTGCATGACCACTCCATAGGCAACGCCTCACATGATTACCCCAAGTGCGACAAATTCTGCCATGCCAGGATTGCTCTCTATAGCCATATAAGAATCCATTTCGCAGCACAAGTCTGATGCTGCTGCCATCTTCGCTTGTGATGGGCAGCTATTAAATGATCAGACAGTGCAACATTTTTAACAACATTTGTAAATATAGCGAACGTGAGGGGTTTTAATAAATCATACAAGTAAAGTGAGTGAGCAAGTCCAGGGAGCAGTGAAAAAGTCATATGCATGTTAGCTATGATAAAAAGATATTTAACATAGGAGCAAGGAAGTGATGGTCAAAATTTTATAAAGCTTAGTTAGACCTAGATTGGAGTACTGTGTACATGTGTAGGTCGTTGTCACAGAGGAGATATAAACATGCTGGAAAGGATACAAAAATGAGTGACAAAGGTGGTAGTGGGATTCAAGAATTACAGTTATGAGGTTAGACTCAGAAAAACCAACATACAGTATCTAGAAAGGAGAAGAATTTCAGGTGACAATACAGGTTTATAAGATAATCAAAGGAATGGATAAATTAGACTACAACATGTTTTTCAAAATACAACCACCTACAAGAATAAGAGGGCTTAGCTACCAATTAACTAATGAAAGGTCCAGATTAGATATTAGGAAATATTTTTTTTAGTCAGAAAGTTGTGAATGCATGAAATGCATTGATTGTTACAGGAAGTAGTAAAGGCAGGGACAATTAATTCACATTTAAGAAAAAATTTATAATTTGTATGTGCATAGCTTTTAGAGCAAGTAAATGTTAATAAAACTGGTTGTATACAAACTCTGCAGTCTTCTAAACCAGTATAAAGACGTTAAATTAAGTTAAGAAGATGAGACAGAACAGAACTATAACTATCTCCTTTTTATTTATGGCAACAAGAAATGTAAGGACAGAAAAGAATACAATATAACAAAACAAAAGTGTCATCTTCATATTTCGTTAATTTTTTTTTCTCTACAAGGGGCATTTAAGATTCACAGCTTTTAAAATGAAGTGTGACAGAAGGATGTTGAAAATATAATGGGCAGAAGAAAAAAAAAGCAGAGAAATTTTGCATGTGCTGCATATTACAGATAATTGGCACCTAGGCAACATCGCAAGAATAAAATTAGATTTTTCAGTCATGTCAAGAGATGTAACAGTCTGGAGAGATTGATAATGTTGGGCATGGTTCCTGGAAGGGGGAAAAGAGGTCGACTCTGGCAAAAATGACATTAGGAAATAACGGAAAGTCAGGATATGTCTTTGTAATGTGCGAGCCAAATGCCATAAACTGGGATGGATACAGAGCTGCAGTGACGGAGACTACGTTCTGGAAAGAATATGTAGCACGCTGATGGGTATTTTATTTTATTTTTTCTGTGACTTAAAAAAATATTTGAATAATAGTCTATCTCAGGCTTCTCTCATAGTCATACAATTTACCCCTCAATTGGGTTGGAGGAGGCCATTCTGTAGCTGCTCATCTCATGGAGGTGACAGGTTTGGAGTACATGTTACACTGTTTATTTACATTCCCCACATTATGTGGTCACCTTTGCAGTTGTTGTTATAGATAGCATGTGCCAACGTACTCAAGTGCTCTTGCATTGGTTGTTTTTGATGCATTGTTGAATATGCTATAGTTGTTTGCCCCCATACAACACATTTAGTCACTGTTTCTGAGACATTCAATGTAGGCTGCAGTTGTTGTTTCGATTGCCCACAATGAGTAGGTTTACTCTTTTGTGTGCTCTGAAATGGACGTTAAGAAGCGGGTTGCAGTAGCTTTCATCACATTCCAAGCGTGCTGATGAAGGTGGACTGGGGTCCTCCAGGCGGTTGTGCTATGCTTGGCGTCATCTGCATGTTGCTCACTACTACGGGGATCATGTTGATCCCTCACCTTGTTAGCCAGCTGCCATGAAAACAGCCCGTTTGCAGAGAGGGCTACAAGGAGGGTCTTCGCCAGTATGTTTTACCTGGCCCTGACTAACATGTCTCAGTGTATTTTGCATGACCAGATGTTAGTCTTCCTCCCCAACTTAATAACATAAACAGCAAGGAATCAAATGTGGTTATTACAACGCAATCTGAAAAGTATTTTTGAAGTTTTGTGTTCATAAATGTTGAGCGAAGAGAAATCAGGGTCAGGTGAAACATGCTGATTCGTGCTCCTGGAAATAGGCCGTGTCTTAGCATCTGAACAACGAGGTGGTGATAGACACTATTACCTCCATAGTAGTGAGCTTACCGAGGAGCCACTTATTGCATACACTACAGCCAGGAGGACCAGGGCAAACCTTCTCGAGTAAGCTCAGGATGTCAGAAGAGTCACTGTAACACGTTACCAAAGAAATTGCATCAAAGTTAACTCAATTCAGCATGAACAATAACATGAATGCAGAGTTCACCTTCAACAACAAAAATTCAGCAAAGGAGCACACAGCAAAACACCAAGTGACGCACAACTCCAGCACAGCTGTTGTTCGCACAGGATAAGAAACTGATTATGAAATCTATAGCTGAGCCAATAATACCCACAATGTGCAAGTAAAATGATTGGTGATCGATGATTATGTTCAGTAACGCCCAATAAATAAAAAATAAATCGTGGATGTAGAGTATTGAGAATTAAACATAGTGGATCAGCAAAATACAGATGGAAAGGAAAATGGCTTCACTATACAATTTGCAAGCTACAAGAGAAACATCATGCAAGAAGTGCAATAAGAGTGTCTAAGTAGAAATAAGGATATGGGGTAATGGTGAGAAATGAGCACACTATACTTTAAGGGAGTAAGCAACACTAAATGAGGATTGTAACATTACAATATGAGATCTGAGAAACATTACATTACACAGGGGGTAAACAGAACTAAATGACAACTGTAAAACTACATGAGATCTGAGAAACATTATATTACACAGAGGTAAACAGAACTAAATGACAACTGTAACACTACAACATGAGATCTGAGAAACATTACATTACACAGGGGTAAAAAACTAAATGACAACTGTAACACTTCAACATGAAACATTATATTACACAGGGGTAAACAGAACTAAATGACAACTGTTACACTACAACATGAAATATTACATTACACAGGGGTAAACAGAACTAAATGACAACTGTAACACTACAGCATGAAAAATTACATTACATAGGGGTAAACAGAATTAAATGAGAACTGTAATATCACTGCATGAGATCTGAGAAGCACTATATTTACAAACCTATGTGAGAACACTACTACATGAAATCTGAGGAACACTACATCACACGGAGTAAACAAAGCAAAGTGAGAACCATAAGAATGCTGCATGAGAATATAGTTAGAACACTTCATTACCAAAAGATAAATACATTTGAGAAAAGAGCTAAAACAGTGTATGAGAGCTGGGACCACACTATGGGACATTCAGGTTAGCAAAATTATACAAGAACCAGAGAAATACATCATGGGAGTTGGGGACACAGATTGAACAGCAAACAAACACTGAATCATTGCACAATAATTGTGAGGACACTATATGATAACTGAGACCATTTATAACAACTGTGAGAAACACTGTGTGAACTATAAGAACTAGAGAAACAATGCAAGATCAGTGTGAAAAAAATATACATACAAAAAACTGCATATTAATGAGAAACACTGAATAGAAATGGTAAAACACTGTGTTAACTTTACTGATTTAGAAGGCGCTACAGAGTCGGTATACAAACAGTTTATTCCACTCAACCGATACTAAAAACGACTGATCATCCAATTTATTTTTTAATGCATTAACTGACCCTGCCTCCACCACATCTTGTGGAAATGCATTCCAAGCATTCACCACTCTCTGGCTAAAAAAAAATACTTCTGAATATCTAATCTGGACCTGTCTTTAAATAATTTGAAGCTGTGCCCTCTAGTTCTTGTGTTAAGATGATAAGAATTCGAACAAGAACTGCAAGAAAAGAATCACAGAAACAATTCAAGAAAACACTGCATAATGAGAGTAAGAAATGATCTATTATGACATCGCACAAAAACCAAAGAAACAGTGCATAAGAATCACCATTCAGAAACACTGCATGAGAATGGTGATAAACACTGCTCTAGAACAGTAAGTATCTGATTAAGAACACAGTCAGAATCTCACTGTATGAGAACCATGTGAACGCTATGTAGGAACCGTGAGAAATACTACATGAGAAATGAGAGTGCAAGGTACTACATAAGAACCAGAAAGACACTGCATGAGAATGGGGCCAAAGTAGTCTGAGAGCAGGGCTAGGACACTTGAAATAAAACAGGAAAAAAAGAAGCAACTCACAAAACAAATTCTGACATACATTTGTATAGACTGACAAAATATCATATTTACCCACTCGAACATAACACAGAAATGTGTGAAGGATAACCCACTCTCCCTTTTTTCAATCAGTCCATGCCACTGGTGGGTAAATATCGATTTTTGCCTAGCATGATACCAAGCTGATGCAGACTGGTTCGATGCACTAAGGCTTCCTGTTATCCCATATACATAATTGATTTTTTATGAATAGAAACTTCACTGATGTATATCGTATTTAATTGTCCAGTGCCTAGCTGTTATTTGCACTTTATACAGTGACGTGGTGCTTGGACACGAAAAGTAAGTAACTTGCACTTTACGTCTTGCTTTATAAATCTTTTGAGGGAATTGAGACGCTATACCGGTCAGGCACAGCTTACTGACAAGGACGTCAGATCAGTCAGGCACAATATACTGACCAAGACCACTATGTCTCTACCATGTAAATATTCCCTGGAAACAGGCTGTTTTCAAGGAAGGCTGGCTGACGAGATGTGGATTGATACAATCCCTGTAGTAGTAAGCGTCACGTAGATAAAGCCAAACATAGCACAACCGACTAGAGGACTGCAGTCCACCTTCATCAGCACACTCGGGATGTGAGGGCAGCTACCAGAGCCTGCCACTTAACACCTTTTCAGGGCACACAAAATTGTAAACTAACTTATTGTGGGCATTAACCAACAACAACACTTATCAGCTGTCACCACTGCTTAGACCCCCGAGCATTAGTTTGGCAACAAAGAAACAGCTGATATAGTATATTTATGCTGATTCTGTGCTACCAGTGCCAAACATGGCCTCTGTCCAGGGCTCGTGAGAGCAGAATTTTGACGTGTGGAATGAAGTGTTTGAGGAAGGTTATCAGTGTTTCCAGGAAAGACAGAACAACGACATTCGCAGTATGGTTGGCACTACGTCTTGTATCGAATACATTTCCGGGCAGAAAATCAGTTGGTTTTGTCATCTCATGAGAATGCACCCTCATCAACTTCCACTGATGGCTTACAACGCTGGTAGATCTGGCTGCGAGGCAGGTGGATAGATGACAGAGTGATTTTGCAGAGACAGGGGCTCACATTGACAGGCGCAGGAAAGATGACCTAAGCTCTCCATGACGCTCAACGGCACAAGTGGAAAGAAAACTAACTAGCTAGTTAATATACACTTACTAAGTAAGGTAGAATTTTTAATTTGAAAGACAAATACAAAACACAACCCTTGTTGATCATCCCCCCTCATCCATTTCTCTACACCCTTTCTATGTATATCGGCCTTTACAGAAATACCCTACAATCATTTAATAACACCCCACATAATGTGGTAAGAAATCAAGAAATGAATGTGATGTAGCAAGGTAGTGGCGTGTAACACTGGGACATCATTTTGGATACTAGCATGTAATACAGGGGAGTTGCCAAAATGTTGCAAAATTTATACTGAAATGACATGTTTGACACTTTATTTTGGGAGCTTCTTTTTCGTATCAATTATGGTAAACATACCGATCAAGACTTTACCTCTCATCCATGTAGCTAGCTACCTGGGAACATGGCCGATGAGGTGGAGATCAACACATGTGATATTTATAGTGGTGAGCTTACTGAGGAGCCTTGCATTGCATTACAGCCAGGAGGACCAAGTTTCACTTCTCAAATACACTTCAGGATGTAAGAAGAACATATGTAACCCACCACCAAAGCAACAATGTCAAGAGTTGAAATGAACTCAGTGTGAGTGGTTTCCAACAACATTATTATATTGATGGTGTCGTCTAAATAGAACTATTACTTAAGTAGGGCAGCACAGGACAGCCGAGTGGTGAAGCTCTCACTTCTCATGGCTAAAGGTACCAGATCTTATTGCCATCATCAACATACTCTAGCCAACAAGTGTGAATGGGTACCAGACTTACTATAAAGGAAGGAAAAACATCAAACACAGGAATTTACAATCACACTTCTTAAAAAAACAGACCTAGGACAATAAAGTCTCTAATACTTCATCCATGACAGCAGAATCTGCTTTTGAAATTCAAGAGCAGAGAAGAGGGGGCAGCACAAACACTATTGCTGCATATGACTGTAGTCAGAAAGATTCTATTATAGTCTTGAATTTGATGTGGTTGCATATGACTGTAAAGTAAAAAGTAAAGTAACCCATAGCATTACAGCCGTAGGGCTGGGAGGTGTTAGCGATCTCACATTTCAAAGGCTCGGCTATATGAGGGCAGTAGATATCTCTTCTCCTTCACCGCTTTTACTTCCCGGTACCCATTTAAGGCTGGGTCGACCCAGGAGCCATTGCGGTCTGAAAAAACATTACCGTCTCAACTGGGCAATGAACCCAGGACCACTCAGATGCGAAGCCAGCGCGCTAACCACTGCACTACGCGGCTCATATGACTGTAGTCTGGAAGATTCTATGATAGTCTTGATGTGGTTATGACTGTAGTCAGGAAGATTCTATGATAGTCTTGAGCTTGATGTGGTTGCATATGACTGTAGTCAGGAAGATTCTATGATAGTCTTGAGCTTGATGTGGTTGCATATGACTATAGTCAGGAAATTCTATGATAGTCTTGAGCTTGATGTGGTTGCATATGACTGTAGTCAGGAAGATTCTATGATAGTCTTGAGCTTGATGTAGTTGCATATGACTATAGTCAGGAAGATTCTATGATAGTCTTGAGCTTGATGTGGTTGCATATGACTATAGTCAGGAAGATTCTATGATAGTCTTAAGCTTGATGTGGTTGCATATGCCTTAGTCAGGAAGATTCTATGATAGTCTTGAGCTTGATGATCATGACGAGGTTGCATATGACTGTAGTCAGGAAGATTTTATAATAGTGCACCAAGGAATTCTTGCAAGATAATACAGTAAAGAATACACCATGATGATGTAGTAAGATATTTGCTTTTATGTCCACTTTTGCCGCTTAGTGTCGTGTGGAGCTCAAGTTAAGTGTATAGCATCAGTTCTTGTAAGTCTGTGTTGTCGGATTTCAGTCATCTCATCTATCTATCTTCTACGCAGTCTTCCTTATGACTTGTAGCCACATATTCTGATGTTCTATGTGTGCAGTGGTAGTTCAGCAGGTTGCATTCTCATAAGATGACCAATGATTGAGTTTGTCTTTCCACTGTTATCCCTATTTTCCTAGCCAGATTAACATTAGTGAAGCCTGTTTCCAGGAATGCTGCTTGGAGTGGGAATAGGGTCTTGGTCTTTGTAGTTCGCTCACTGATCTCAGCTCATTCAATGTATGTGCTGCATCTTCAGGACCAGATTTGACATATGTAGCACAAAGTTGATAACAAATAGTGTTTATCAATGTTTATTTTGTTGTCGTGTTGATGTCCAGGTGTTTAACCTTTTAGTCCTTTTAAATGTGGATTGATGGCATGAACATATAGTCAAGATACTAATGAAATCTACAGTCCGATTTGACTTAAATATACATCTATCCCCTGTGTTCAAATGTTGCTTAGCTAAGATGCTTCAGTTTTTGAAATTACCATTAACACAGTAGAATTTCTAGCACATGTGTAGCTTTCATTTAATAAAGTCTCTTCTCCGTCAGTAAATATGTCTTTGGAAAAGTTTTTAAATTGTAACTTTTTGTGCGATGGAATTAGCACTTCAAGAGCTGAGAAACAACATTTTTTGATTGTGTATCTGGATTTCATGTGGATATTCAAGCCTGACTCAGTGTAAGACACACATCTAAAAACGAGGCTAGACTTGAAAGGATTAAGTAGTGACGACAGTTGATAAATCACAGCAGAGGATTTATGACATCTGGTTTAAATTATCTCTCTAGCCTTCCCTCCCTCATAAACTACACCAGGATAATGTAGTAAGGAACACCCCATGGTTTTGATAGAAAGCAACTATAAGAAAGGAAATCATTACAGCATTTATTCTCATTGCTGGGTTGAGGAATTAACGCTGCTTGCCAGTGCAGATGCTACGCAGTGCATAGAATATTACTATACGAAAACCTACACCTTTCTAGAGTTTGGAACTCATGTGCTGTTGGTCAAGAGAACAGTATCATAACTACTTGGCCACATCCTTCTCATAGTAACATTCATCTGCTGAACAAGGAAAGTGTAGCCCCACAGAGCGCATTGTCAGGGAGGACAAAGTGTTTAACTTGAATGCACAATATCTCCACCTTCCTTAAATGCAAGACCTGTAACCAAATACAGCTGAGTAAAATTAAGTGTGATAAGACTGGGGATTGAACCCTGCAGCTTTTGTTGTCAGAGTCAAGCCCTATGACAACAACTCTGCTGTTCCAACACTTCATAGCCAACAATAATTTCATTGATAGTCAAGGTTCACTGCCACTGACAGGATAGGCTCGATTTTTATAACGCCCAGGAGCTCTTTATTAACTCTACTGACAAAGATTTATTGTCAAAGACGAGTTTCAATTCTGAAATGTAGTTTATGTTAGTTTTCTTTCCCTTTGAATCTTGTTCTTTCACGGAGTGAGGAGGCATATTATTAGAGTGCCATTGTATTTTTAATAGCAATAATATACTCATCGTATCAATCAATCAAAGCCCGTCCCTCCTCTCAATACATCTCGTTACTATACACGGTCCTTGACTGCTCTTTCTGCCTCTTCATGTGTTAATCATAGTTCCTTCTCACATTCTCTTTCATCTACCCCACTTCTCTTCTCTTCATGATTCCACATAAGAGCCTGTCTGGCTATGTTGGACGGTGCATTTCACAGCGCATGTCCTATTCAGCCCCATTTTTATTCACTTAATTATTTGTTGCTGGCTCCTATCCCATGGGTCTTCATTCCACACCATGTCCTGCCACTTTATGCCCATTATCCTTCGCAGGCATTTGTTAATAAAGGACTAGAGTATTTTTTTTATGGCCTTGGTTGTTCTTCATATTTTGGTCCCATACAGCAGCACCGACTTGACAGTGGCGTTGAATATTCTAACTCTGATGTGAATCTTGATTACCCTGGATGTTGTTTACTGTTAGGAATGTCCTTCTTGCCTTTACAATTCTGGTCCGTACATCAGCATCTTCTGATGTGACAATTGTGCCGCCCAAAAAAAAGGTAAAGAAATCCACTTCTTCCAATGATTCTCTCTACAGCATAATTATACCCACTGCATCCTACCATGAATGTTCTAAAAGGCAATTAATTTGGCAACTTCATCATGTAAAACAAAGTCCCACAGAAACAACCTATAGAAGACCACACGATATTTTGACTTAAAATAGTAAACTGTGATGTTTGACACATGCTCTGGATATATATATTTATATTCAATTCATTAATTTTTTTACTCCCCTGTAAAGCATCTGCCACCACTGTAGATGACATATTTTAAAGTAAAGCAAGCCAGTTTCCAAGCACTTTCAATCATTCATCTTCTTGCTCCAATGAAAAGCATTGGATTTCACCGCTGCTGGGCCCTTTGCAAAAGCCTGTATCAGAGCTTTTGCAGCTGCTAATTAAAATAGCAATATCTTTTGCGCACGAGGAGGTCGGGGAGAAAAACTAACCTCTGGTCAAGCAAAAACATACTGGTCAGACATGCTAGTCAGGCAAAATATACTGGCAAGACCCTCACCTCTACTTCCCTGTATTCCACACTGGAAACGGATTGTTTCATGGCAGCCTAACTAACAAGTGAGGGATTGACTTGATTCCCATAGTAATGAGCGACACGCAGATGAAGCCAAGCATAGTACACCCGATGGGAATACCCCGGTCCTCCTTCATCAAAACGCTTGGGATGGGAGGAAAGATGCAACAAACCGTCGCTTATCAACCTTTTCAGGCTGCACAAAAAAGTAAATCTACTCATTGTGGCCATTCAACAATAATATGATGAGGTTGTCAGTCCTAAACACAACCCTCTTTAGCCGCCTTTTCCGATATGCTTAGGCCACAACAGATTTTGTTTCCATCACGGGTACGGTACCGCTGTGTGTGTGTATATATATATATCCTGAGGAAGCCGGATGTGTTGGACCGAAAGGTGCAAAAATATCGCAGTCAAGCACCGCATTCCATTCTTCGGACTACATTCTGCTACTGAAAGCCCTTTCAGGGCTTGGTAGCTGTAGATTGAGAATGAACAAAGCCATACCATATATATATTTTTCAGAAAAGTACTCTTCAGAAAATTTTAAAAAAAATCAAATCAGATATGTGAAAAAACTACCAGGTGGGCTCATGTCCTTTCTAAACTTGAAAATAATATATAGAATAAAGAATACTACAATCAACACATGATATTTTTTTTATTTCTCCCTCCCACACACACAGACAGCCAACAAACAAAATAAAAACAACCAGGGAATGGTATTTTAAAACAATAAAACTAAAAAAAAAGAAATGATTGAATAATGAAGTGTTCGAAAAATTATTTGTTAGAGATTTTTTTTCCTTTGGCAACTTACGCACACTATTCAAATGTCTAAGACATTATGGCAGGTTTTTCAATTATATGTGTGATGAGCAATACCCTTACTGCACGCCTTGCCGTTCCCAACTCAGGTAGCATTTTTACAGCTGGGTGACCTGGGGTTGTCACAATTCGCCAACGAACCATATCCTTTTGCAGTGAGAGACAACAGCGTTTAAGAAACCAAAAAAACTTGCCATTCGTACACTGGCCTGTAATATTTATTCATGTCACTTTCTAAACACGGCCTGTGTAACGTTACCATATAAGGGGAGGATTGCGCCCACGTAGTTGACATGCAGGCCCACGTGTACACAGTATGATTTCTGGCCAAGCGTTCTATTATCCCACTTTCAACATGTATTTAGGTAACGCTGCACTTCTGCGACGTGACGAAAATTAAATCCCCCGTTCTAAGCAGGGAGCGGGAATGGCGGGCTTCTTGTTTTGTGTTTTTTTGTTTAAACGACGCCAAGTCGGAAAACGGGGATCGTACTAGAACATCATCGGAACAGGTAATTTAAGTCTAAGGCAAAGAATGCCTAATGTAGGAGTTTTCAACTTGTTATTTTGCCTGTACCATGTTGGCTTTCAGTAAAACTTCCAGAGACTCCGGTTAATGTGTTTAGGAAACAATACCCTCCCCCCACGAAGAATATCATGCTATCAACCCCCCCCCCCCCCCCATTCCTGGTTTAGTAAATATTTCGGTGCGCCTGTGAATGTTAGTAAACCTTCCCTTGCCTTCCTGGGTGTTTAGTATACCTAATACTGGTATCCACTTGTGAATAAATAGTATATTTGATATATATATAGAACGATTTAGACTGTTATAACCGACATGTTCTACATAAGGCCAGTAGCATTATATAATAGAACAGTCAAGTGGACTGGGGGAATATGATATTTAGTTTTGGGATTGTTCGCAGGACGCCGACCCCTTGGTCCAATCCTTGCAAACAAATACAATACAGACTTGGGTCCCTTTCCGAGTGGGAAGAACAGAGACAGTTAATCATAACTGATAAATCCATCCCAGATAAACCGCCCGCACAAAGTTATACATGCTGTTTATAAAGATGCCCAGTGACCTGGAAAAATGGGCATTGTGCAAAACTGGAGTGAGAGATGAAAGGAATGTTACAACAATAACAAACGATGGGATGGTGTGACGATTTATGCGAAGAAAGTAGTAGAACGAACAAAGTCGTATCACACAGTGTACATATCCTTTTTTAACTAACATATATCATTCACATATACATGGGGCTTGTCATAAGTCTTTATCCTGGCCATGAAGGAGTAGGAGGAGAAAGTTGAAATTTGGTACAGTGCTTAGTTATTCCTTCTCAGTGGAGCCACCATCTGAATTTATATATTTCTTACAACTCTGTGTGACCTTGAAAAGACCTTCAGAATATAATAACCTATTTTTCGAACTAAACCAGTTATCACAAACAAGTGTGACATAGTCACTGTCAAAATGATTTCCTTTCAGCAGTTTTTTAAGTTTTAAGGAAAGAAAAAAGTCTGATGGAACTAAGTCCTGAGAATATGGTGGGTGTGGAAGAATTTCAATATTTAAATCGTTGACTGTTTGCAGCCCAAGCCTTGCTTCATGGGAGAGCGCGTTGTCTTGAAGCAAAGGTAGAATTTGAGTGTTCTCATTTTCTGGTCAGTCTTTCTTAGTTTGGTAAGGAGATCTGCATAATATTTCCCATTAACCGTGTTGCCATGAGGCAGGTAATCTTTCAATATGACGCCTTTGACGTCCCAAAAAATAGTGGGCATCACTTTTCTTGCAGATGTCTGTGCTCTTGGCTTGACATGTGTTGGTGAGTCCTGGGTTTTCCACTGCATGCTGGACATTTTGGATTCTGGGTCATAATGGTGAGCCTAAGTCTCATCTACTGTCACCATGTTTGGCAATATGTTTTTCAACTGCAACTTCCACATTTTCAGCAACTGACCACAGCAATCAACCCTCATTTATTTCTGTTCACATGTCAGCAGACGCGGGACCCAGCGGGCACACACTTTTCTCATGTTCAGTCTGTTGTGTAAAAATCTAAAAACTGTACTTTCATTCAGTTTTGATGACCTAGATATCTCTGCAATTGTCATTTTCCTATCCTGGTCAATGATTTTCTTCACTATTGCAGCATTTTCATCGCTGCACCCTGAGGATGGTCTTCCTGATCTTGAAAGATTAGCAACATGGGAACAGCCACACTTAAACTGCCTACTCCAGTTTTTTTACAGAAAGCATACGAAGGACAGAATTCCTCAAACACTGGTTCCATCTCCCTGAGTATTTCTGTAGGTGTTTTTCCCTGCAACATCAAGAATTTTATCACAGTTCTGGCCTTTGATTTCTCTATTGTTCTCACAAACCGTTAAGAGTAGCAGATCCGGTCAATAAGGTGTGTTGCGTCATGCACCATACCGGGCAAACCCGCAGAGGAGGGAAATTCATACTTCTCAAGTCCAGTACAAATTGAATGAGCTACATATGCGCCAAATTTATACTTTCTCCTCCTACTCCTTCATAGTCAGGGTAAAGACTTATGACAAGCCACTTGTATTCAGAAATAACCAGGTGACCAATGGAAAACGTAAAGTATCAATTAAATAAGTCTTCCGTAAAACTATATGTTAAAAAAAAATTGAATGGAATTGCTCACTGTTAGACAAAGAAATACTCTTAACATACATGGTAAAAAAAAACAACTTAAAAAGATATAATTTTATAGTTCTTGTGTGAGCCATGTCTGAACTAATTTTCGACATAAAATATGATGTACTATAAACTCCAATGTGGAGTGTATCTATTAAATGGAAAAAAAATTAAACCTTATCGATAGGGTACAGGTTTAAATCCAATGTCAAGTCTGTATTTCTGTACGGAGCAATGAAATGTGGAGAGTGATTAAAGCAATACAGAAGAAACTCCAGTTCGTCAATAAATGTCTACGGAGGATGAGTATAGGCTGGTAAAGACATGGTGAGGAATGAAGACTTATGGGGAAAAGAGCCAACAACAACCAGTGGAGCAACAGATCAAACACAGGAAAATGGGTTGATAGAACACATGTTATGAAAATCATTACCAAACAGGCACTGACATGGAATTCATAGGGGAAGTGAAAGAGAGGTAGACCAAGAAACACCTGGAAAAGAGACTGTGAAAATGAACTTTGGTCCTTGAAACTGAACTTCAGAGAGGCAGAAAGGGCAGCTTAAGACCAAACTTGCTGGAGAAGGGTTGTCAAATCCCAAAAGGAGCAATGGGCATCGATGAAGGTAAAAGTAAAGTTTTTTTAAATATTTTTTCTGTATGAGACGTGTATAAAGAGACAACACAGTAGTAAACCATATAACTAAGAAAACTATGACAAATAGCAAAACGAAAGTCGAATAAAAGCGGCAAGTAGTAATATCTTTATTGTAAGATAAATACTCCCTCTATGGCAAAAAAGCTTTCAACATATGACAATGTACACCCCTACTGAGAAGAGAACAAACTTGGTTTGAATAAAAGCTCTTCCCATCAACAGAAATATGAAGTTTTCACCATCATTCTTGCATCACAAGACAAGACATTCTTTCATTGTGTGTTAGATATTGTTTCTAGAACAATTCATCAACCTCAGAAGGCTGATCCATACAGTAGACCTTTGACTTGTGCAAATATCGGGGTGTGTAAAGCCTTGAGGTGGAGAGTTTTCTTCCCTAGTTTGACTGTACTATTAGCCGTATCTTATAACACGTTCACATTGTGGTATTGGACATATTCTCATTTTAGTAACACACACAAAGCCCTCTAGGAAATCACTGGAGCAGAAAAAAAGCTGCCTAACAAAACTACCTAAAGTAGGATTCTTCAACAGGTGTTGCTCCATGCACCTTTTTCATTTTATGTGAAAATGTCATTCGCCCCTTTCAAGATTGTCTGATTGCATTCCAAATAATATGCATAAATTACTGACATTTTTGTTCCTCCTGTCTGGTACATGTACTTGAATTATTGTTACATATATATATAAATGTTGATGGATGTTAAAACTTGAGAATAACAGTTTCTTTTTCAAATAATTGTAACAAATTACCAGAGTGGTCCGCGAGGCTCTTTGTGTATGACAAGGACAAGAAAAGCACAACTGCCCCATGGCGAGCATGTCGTAGGAGTAGCCTAATTGTGTGATATGGCATAACACCAGCCATGGTTAGGAGATTTGTTTAGAGCAGCAAAGATCGCGCCTAACAGGATGCAGGTCTACTTTGCTGTAATGTTTTAGTCTATTAAGATGACTGGCACATCAGTTAGCCACCCTACTGACACTTGTCCCAACACTGCGGAATAATAAGTTGTTCAAGCCTAGCCCGCTAAGCAGGAAATCCTCCTCCCCCCATTGAAATGCCACAATACCCCATGATCTAAAACTATAAATTGCTTCTATTGTCGGGGGGATCACATCACAATATGAGCAGACGGTTGTTTATATTCTGACACATGGAGATGGTGTGGGCTAGTGGTTAAGTGATACAGCTCAAAACAGAAGGTGCTGGGTTCGATCCCCATCACAATACCGGCCGTTACCCCTGGGAAGCAAACCTTTAGAAAATGCAGGAGGAAGCAGTCCCTTACATAAAATACATGCTAAAGTCGGATACACTGGGCCGACAGGCGCAAAATAAAAACCACAGTGTAACGCACACCGCCTTGGGGAATAGATTCAAAAAAAATATTCTGAAAGAATTAAATAGTACAAAATATGCTATCTTCAAGGTAAAAAAAAGGTAAAGAAAGTTTTTCAGCAGACTTCACCACTGGTCAGAAATGAAGTCTTAGAAACTTAGTATGGTAAGCCTAAGCTTGTGAGGTGGGGTGGCCAGTTTCCCTCCTCGCTGCCTTTTACTTCCCTGACCGTAAGTAAGGTACCCATTTACATCTGGGTTGACTGGAGCTGCCGGTAGTGGGAGTTTAACTTTGTTCATTTGCCAAGAAAAGCAAGTGTTCTACCACTGCGCTAGGGATGATGAGGCTAACGTCTGGTCAGGCAAAACACACTGATCAGAGAATGTTAGCCAGGGTCAGGAGAAATATACTGGCCAAGACCCTCACCTGACCTCCTTGTTAGTCGTCCTGGAAACAGGCTGTTGTCGAAGACAACACTCTGGCCAACAAGGTGAGGTTCGACGTGATCTCCGTAGTAGTAAGTGACAGGCAGATGAAGCCAAGCTTAGTACAACCGCCTGGAGGATCCTGGTCCAACTTCATCAGCACGCTTGGGATGTGAGGAAACCTATTGCAGCCCATCACTTAACGCCCTTTTCAGGGCGCACATAAGAATAACCTACTCATTGTGGGCATTCGAAACAACAACAACCACTGCGCTAATCAGCTACTCAATCTTCAAGGTAGAGAAGCAGAAGAGAGAAGACAGTAAAATATAGATGCTATCATAATGTATAAGCTAATTGCATCTAGTCAACAAATAGGTTCAAAAGACTTTATAAAGTAAGGGTTAACGATTCTGTGGACAGGTGACTTCCTCTCAACTATAGACACAGAGATTTGTAGTTATTCCGAGACATATTAGACATAGAAACAACAGACATACAGGCAGCCATATTGCATGCACTGCGGTTAGAAATAATGTGTTAGAGATTTCATTGTATAAGGTCACAGACTATCTGGTAACTGTATGTCAGGTACCAATCCACAACAGTGCAGAATTGTGTATGCTACGATGGAGCCGTGAACCTGATCCATTTGTTTGAGATAAAAGCTTTAAGTGCTCCATCACCCAGACCAAGGATCAATAAATCAGCTAAAGCTCTCAGCAGGTGCAGCACAAGCACAACAAACACATGAAAAGTCCTCCAGTCATTTGTGATGTTTACAGCTCTCTCAACGACTTCCTTGCTTATTGTTCTGATCCTTTTACTTGCAGATTATCTGCTGACCTGTTCTTAACAGTTGCTAAAACCTGTTGATTCTTTCTTCAGAATGGAGTAGCTGACACCATGAGTAAACTTTACTAGCCAACTCTTATACCATGCCTGGCAGGTTACAGTGTTATAATTCTTTGCTAGTCTATCAGGCCAAAGTAGCACGCACGCATCAGGTCTATAAATATAATGATATTGACATATAGGCCAAGTACACAGCAGTGCAGCATTTACATGCTCACATAAACATAGTAAATGTCAGAACATTCCAGATTTCCAAGCAGGTCAACTGTGTCATGATGACAGAACAGCACAGAGACAAATAACTCAAACAGAATGTTTGTCTCGAGTGCCAAAGTGAAACCCATAAAAGACAGGCAAAGTCATTTCAGCTTTGTATAGTATAATGATGTGACTTATTCAAATAATTTTTATGATAATTGTTCTTAACACTTATTTTAAAGTACACTAAAGAGTAAACATGTACAATAATTCAGTTCCATTTACTTAGTTGGCTTTACATTTACGTCAGTCACTCACTTATTGTGATGAATCACAATAATGAAATAAGCACCGAATTCTTATACACAACTAAATACTTCTGAATACAAATCAGAGCCCTATGCTTTTATTTCACATTGTGATGGAAACATTTTGAATGAATGGCAACGAGGGTCAGAGAGACCAGATGTGGCCATCACCAGTGGCAACACTAGACAAGTTCTATGGCAGTGTCAACAGCCTCAGGATGACCGCTGCTTTTTTCGAAAAAATAAAGGTCGACGTCTGACAGCGTAAGAAGAAGAAGAATGAATGGCATAAAATGTAAAATGAAAACTAAGTTAAAACAATGGAATTATTGTATACTTGGTACATTTTGAAATATAAGCGTACTTTATTATAATTTATTTTATCCTTTTTTTTCGTTCAAAAATGTGAAATCTTCTTATATAAAATTATTTTATGATTTTTAAAAAAAACAACCCACATAAGGTTTGTCTAGGATTTGAACAACGGACCTCTAGCACCCTAGGTGAGGACCACGCCCCTAGACCACCATACTATTTGAAAAAAAAGTTAGCAAAAGAAGTATGCAGTGTTGGTTTGTTTTTATTAGACAGGCAGAAACATGTTTCACATAGAAATTACACTTTATTGATTACAAAGTGTCTTAAAAATATTAAAGTGTATTTATTTGTACATGTCCAGAAAGTTTCAGCTCTCTATCTTATCGGGAAGTGTCTGAATGTTTTTATACTTGCTTTTACCCTTATACTCTTACTATGAAAATTAATGACCAACAACACCGAAGGCTTCAACAGCAGGATAAAAGCTAATGGTCAGGAACTCGAAGTGGTTGACCGTTTTAAATATCTGGGGTTGAATGTCAGTGATGAAGGATTAAAATGTGAGGTATTGGCCAGAAAACACAGACAATAGTGGCACTTGCATGGCTTTACAAAATCTGGCAAGATAAACGGTTAGCATTATGCACGAAAAACAGATTAATTCGTACATTGGTCCTGTCAATATTCCTCTATGCTTGTGAGACATGTACAGTTACTGCTGACCTTCAGCAAAGGATACAGGCCTTGGAGATGAGATGTTTCCAAAGACTTTTAAATGTCACGTTCAAAGATCGAGTTACAAATGAGGAAATACGGAAGATCTCTTGGTAACTGTCAAAAGAAGGAAACTCGCTTGGTACGGTCATATATCAAGATCAAATGGTCTTGCAAATACGATCCTCCACGGAAAGGTGCAAGGCAGACGACGAAGAGGCCAGCCCAAAAAGAGGTGGGAAGACAACATAAAAGAATGGACCAATCTCTGACCAGAAGAGTCACAGGCAGCGGCCCTCTGACAGAGAAGGGTGGTATGGAGTTGTGAGGATGTCTTCGTGTGTGTCCCAACGACGTTACCGGTTACGGGATGACCTGACCTGACCCTTGCTAACAAATAAGTGAAGTTAATTAAAACTATTTAAAAACACGAACATTCTTGTGTAAACAAAGTAGGCCGGCAGCTACAACAAATACAAAGAACAAGTATTTTTGCATTCTGAGAAAATACATACCAAAGAACAAATAACAAGTGAAACAAAATGGAACATCCAGACTACTACATGTGGCCTAATTGATGGAAGCTTGAACCAAAGCACTTATATGCTCTTTTAGAGGTGGGTTCTGTGGTATTGTTTTTTACCTAGTAACGTTGCCAATCCCATGCAGAATCCTACTTAGTTGCCAATATGACATAAGGTAAGGAAGTCCTTCAGCAGATTTAACCGCTGGTCAAAAATGAAGTGTTAGAGACTTCAGTATAATAAGCATCAGCTTGTGAGGTGGGGTGGCTATTTCCCTTTCTTGCTGCATTTCCCTTCCCCAACCGTAAGTCAGGTACCCATTTTCAGCTGGGTTGAATGGAGCTGCTGTAATGGGAGTTGACCCCTGTACCGGGATCAAGATGCCGAGCAGCACATGAGCTGCAGTGGTTAGCGACCCATAGCTGACTGCTAGCGTCAGGGCCAGCGAACCAAAGCTGCCAAGACCCTTCTACACCTCCATACGGTGATCCTGGATAACAGGCTGCAGCAGGGCAGACTGGCTAACGAGAAGGGATCGAAGAGGGAATGCTAACCCGGAACTCAAAAAATGCTTGCTGAAGTCAGATGTGTTGGACCGAAAGGTGCAAATATCGCAACCAAGCTGTAAACTACAACACAACGCATTCCGTTCTCTGGACTACATTCTGTTACTTAAACCCTTTCAGGGTTTGGTAGTGGGAGATTGAGAATGAATGAAGAAGAAGAACCCTGTACCTTTGCCATGAAAAGCGAGTGCTCTACAATGCAGTTGTATTATTCTATCCTTCCCCGGAAGTAACTCATAAAATTCCAGATAGGAGAAGTATTTAGAATATTATAAACACATCATATGAAACCAACTCCATGCCATTGAATGTGTCAAAATGTTTGGTACAACTTGGAGCCAATATAGGGTATTTGTAAGGGAATCACGGGGAAATCAAAGGCCACAAGAAGATGAGCGAGGATCTTGGAGATTTAGTTTTATTGAAAAATGTTAAGGATACCATAAACAGTTGTGATGTGCTTAGGATATTTTTAAGCATGATACATGTATAACAGGAGGATTGGTTAAAAGGGCAGCGTGACAAAAGGTAAAATTATACAAAAAGGCAAAGCATTTAGAATCATGGCATAGAAAAAGGTCAACAAATGAACTGATAAAACAGTTGTAGGGACATGATCATCGTCATCAGGTGCCTTGCCGGTTGGTGATTATGGACCTCCTTCCGCTTCTATCACATGTGTCGTTTACCAACTCTGTTGTTGATTGTCGCCTAAGTCATTCTCTAAAGCTGTCCAACATCTTTCTCTGCCTTCCTCTGTATCTCTTTCCTGCTATTTTTCCTGTTGTCCCAACGTGCTTAAAACTGCCTCTTCTCATAATATACCCAAAAATTGTGACTGCCTTGTTATGATCTTTGCAATGTGTTGTCTTTGTGCCTCTTTAAGTACTGAATCTTTAATTTTCCTTGCAGTCCATGAATCTGGAGCATTCTTCTGTAAAACCACATCTGTTGCTTCCAAAAATTTATGCAGTTGCTTGCTGATTGTCCATGATTCACTGCCATATATCAGTCTAGGTTCCACATAGCACCCAAAGACACTCTTTCTCTGTTCCAACGACAAGGTCTTGTCGCACATGACAATGCGGAGAAATACAAGTGTCTACAACAGCAGACACAAAACAGTGAAGGAGATCCAAACTCTGAGAATAAATTTATCTTAATGACTTGCTTGACACTTTCTTTCCCTTGTTTGCATTCCAATCTCCACTTTCTTTTTTATCTCCAGCGTAAAGAACTTAATAACACAACTATTACTAACAAAATGAGCCCAGACTGCTGCCGAAGACGCGGGTGTGTCGGACCGAAAGGTGCAAATATCGCAGTCAAGATGTAAACTAGCAACACAGTGCATTCCGTTCTCCAGACTACAATCTGCAAAGCCCTGTTCAGGGCTTGGTAGCGGGAGATTGAGAACGAACGCAGAAGAAGAGCCCAGACCTCATCCTGCATATTTAGAGAGCTTCACCGGATGGCAGAGAATAACGTAGTATGCCACCCAATTTATCTTCTTGTTAACCTATGAGAGAGGACCTTCTAATTGCAAGATGAGACAGAATGGGATGTCAGGAAGGTGATATTGAGTTATGACTTCAAAACTGCAGATATCTATGATACTAAAGAAATGTTGCATTGTCTGCATAAGAGCAAACACAGGGTCTAGTTGATCAACATCATAATTCACAACATTATTTAAAATGATTTGCATGCCAATACATTTTCTTGTGTATTTAAGAAAGGTGATCAAATTACTTATTCGAAGACCCTTCTACACCTCCACGCAGTGGTCCTGGATAACAGGCAGCAGCAGGGCAGACCGGCTAAGGAGAAGGGATCGAAGAGGGAATGCTTAGCCCGGTACTAAACAAATGCTTGCTGAAGTCGGATGTGTTAGACTGAAAGGTGCAAATATTGCAGTCAAGCTGTATACTACGACACAACGCATTCCGTTCTCTGGACTACATTCTGCTACTTAAGCCCTTTCAGTGTTTGGTAGTGGGAGATTGAGAATGAACGAAGCCAAGCCATATTACTTATTCTTGCAACGACAAAATGTGTTTGCGTTCAGGTTCTATAGATTACATTTTTTTCCCCACTAAGTTATTCATGTTCTAAAAATAACAAATATTAGCAATATTTTTTGTAATGTGTGTGTGTAGTTGGTTGTAAGTACTTATTGTCGACTACTAGAATGCAGATTAGCCTGGCACCTTTTAGTTAAGATAATGCTTAGTGGGGTTACCCACAAACAAGTTGTGGAGCACTGTATTTAGACAAATTCTTACAATATAGCAGTTTAGTGACTTCCCTAGTAGTAAATATTTTATATTCCCTTATAAATATGCCTGTGGTCCCATTGGGTCTAGTTTAGAAACCAATGTTGTAAACAAAAGATCTGAATATCTTTGGACTGTCCTTTTTATTTACCAGAATACAGTTTTCTGCACTTCACTGCGGATGTTTTAGATGTTACTCAGCTTCATTTATTACATCTGCACTGCTCTAGACAGCTGGTATAAGCTAGTTCTGGTCTTAGGTTATTTTGTTAAATTTTCTTTTCCAAAATGAAGCCTCTAGCCCCATATCCAACATCATCATGTAGCATGTCCTTTGCAGAACATCACTCTCAAAAGAGCCAATCTATAACACTCTGATATCTTTGCATAGGTTTCCTGCCCCTGTTACCATCATCACCAGTGCCCCTTTAATGTCCTGTGTCCATATTCTTCTCGGCCAATCTGTAATGCCAGGTACCATACTCTCCAGTACGGTTTTTTTCTAGAAATTCACTTTCCTGCCTAATGGCCATACTTTTCAACATCTGCCTTCATACAAGACAAGATTTTATCACAGCAGCTGTATTATTTTATACCAATTGATTGGTGTCTGATACAACACCCATTCATCTATTGAAAAAAAAACCGAGGACAGCGTGGGCTAGTGGTTAAGTGACATAACTCACGGCCCAAAGATGCTGGGTTCGCTCCCTATCACATCACTGGCCGTTAACCCAGGGAAGCAAAATCTTAGAAAATGCAGGAGGAAACAGAACCTTATATAAAATGCATGCCAAAGTTGGATGCACTGGGCCGACAGGAGCAAAATAAAAACTGTAGCGTATGCTTAAAAAATTCAAATATGTTTGTATACCTGCAACAATAGGCTTAGCTGTAACATTGTACACATATTCCTGTGTCACATTTGGTTTTATCACCTTGTCAAACACAAACAATTTGCCCTGAAACGATGAGAATTTCAACAAATTAAAATATGTCAACATAATAAATAACTATACATAACTTAAAATGTTGCTTGCAATAGACATGTTTTTCACCAATGAATTTCTCCTACTGTTACTCAGCAGTGGTTAATGAAATCCATTGCACTCTCATTAAGAACCACATTTATGTTGCTGCACTGAACCTTTCAATATGTTTATTCCACATACAAGAATCACAAACCTACTGCAGTCTATGTTATATATATATCTGCAAGATTATCTTCTTTACTTTCATTGCTAGTAACATGTTTCGAGTATTTATTTTTAAATTATATCTTTATTTATTTTGAAACTTAACTGGTTACCTACCACAAGCCGCTCCCAGCGCCAGAACACTTATTTAGCCGCGGCCATAAGCCGCTGTGAGCGTCAATGTTTGTTTCATAGTAAAACAAGTTATAAATTTATAGTTTTCCTTTCCGTTTCGGTACAAGATTTTAATTTACCGAAGGGAAGTTGATTTTTGAATCACATGTGGACCAAATCGGATGTTAAAAATTGTATTCTTGTCATAATTATCATATTTTCAAGCTAGTTACCGAACTGTAAAAAATTGTTTACCATGGCAACAAGCGATAAGGTCACCAAAAGCACTTGTACGGCTCGTCTAACTATTGAACAAGCTAGAAACTTGTTTCAACAGATAAATAATACATCTAGTGAAGACGAGGTAAGTGAAACAGATGTCGATAATAATGATTCAATTGATTTTGATGAATACGAAAAAAATAGTAGTGACAGCGCAAGTAGTGATAGCAAAGATGGTGCACGTCCTGGACCATCAAAATTCCCTAAAAAGGCTTAGACGGCTGCTAGATTTACAAATAGTTCAGTAAAAAATGGAGCTCAAGAAAGAGAACAGTGGCACCAAGTAACTGAAGGTGAAACAACAGGCAGTATTCCCTTTGCTCCAACTCGTGAACCAGGTATGCATGCAAAACTAGATGCATCTTCCTCTGAACTAGATTGTTGGTTTGCCTTGATAACACCAGATGTGTTAGATTCATTGGTATCAATGATCAATGAATATGCAGAATTGAAGAAATCCAAACAAGTTTCTTTACAAAAGTCTACACTTGCAAGTTGGAAGCCTATCACTGAATATGAGTTGTTAAAATTTTTGGCCGTGATTATTGCAATAGGTTTAGGTAAAAAAAGCATTGGTGAAGGATTATTGGGCACACAAACCGCACAACTACAACCCATGGTACAGTCAGATGTTTCCCAGATTGAGATTTGAAATCATTTACCACACCATGATGCATGTTGGAGATGCTGAATCTGTAGGCAAGGACAAAATAGAGCCATTCTTGAATTCACTAATAGCAAAGTTCCAGGATGCATTTTATCCATTTCAGGATCTGGCAATTGATGAAATGGTAATAGGCTATAACGGACGCTGGAAGCACAAGCAGTACAATGCCTCCAAGCCAAGCAAGTATCACATCAAGACTTTTGGCTTGTGTGATTCTACTACAGGGTATGTCTACTCTGTATTGACATACTTCGGAAAAAACACATCATATCTCCTTGCCAATGACCGTACAAGTCAGGCCGTGAAGGTGTTTGATTACCTGCTGCAAGGAATTGGAAAAGGCCACCATGTATTTGCGGATAGGTACTACACTGTAGACACCGTGATTACATATCTGTTGAGTAGGGGTATTGATTATACTGGCACACTCAACATCAACAGGAAAACTTTTCCACTTTAGTTGAAGACCATTTCTCTACAGCTCCGAGAAGCTAGGTGGTACAGAAATAATGATGGATCCCAGATATGTGTTGCTTGGCGAGATAAGAAAGCCAAAAAGCCGTGTATTATCTCCACCAAGACTACAGTTCAGATGGAGCAGGTTACAACTAGACGAGGCAACACAGTTGAAAAACCCAAAGTAGTGCAGCGATACAACATGTGTATGAATGGATGTGACCATAGCGACCAGATGGTATCATACTATGGCAGCTTCCAAAAAAAAACAAGAAAATGGTGGAAAAAAATATTTTATTGGATCATTGAGGTTTCACAGGTAAATGCTCATTTATTACACACGCTCTGTCATGCTGATGAGAAGCCTATGCCCTTGAAAGTCTTCAAAGAAAATTTGATCCATCAGCTGACTGAGAAGGCTGCATCCATCATCCCGCAAGAGGTAGTAACCACAAACAGCAATAAAGTTGGGAGAAAATTCAAAGAAGGAAACAAAATTAAAAGATATGAGGGTGCTGTGCATCTTGTGGATCACTCAGACAAAGACAGGAACTGCATTGTATGCTCAACTCCTGCAAAGAAAGCCCGCACAAATTTTTATTGCACTGGTTGCCCAGAAAAGCCACATCTCCATCCGAAGAACTGTTTTAGAGTGTACCATACACATGATCCTGCAGATGGTGCTCACTAAAGACATTGATGTACTGTAAATAAATTGGAGATATATATTTTTTTTTAAATGTTAATTTTTCCAAAGATATATTTTTTTTTCTTCAAATGTTTATTTTTCAAAAAATGTTAATTTTTTCTGATCTGGCCTACATGTGGTTACATTAGCTATTAGACGTGTAAATATTATCCAATTTCTGTGTTCTTGGATTTGTTTTTCTTATTGTTGGATATACTTTGTGATAACCACCAAGTAAAAGACATTCAATGTTTTGGACATTCAAAAATTTAAGGTGAGTTGGCACTTTTTTAAATAATTTTGAAATGCTTTTCTGTTGTAAATAATAATTTACCATTTACAAATTTCCTACTAAAAAATAACACACAATTGTTTTAGATCTATCTTAGAGAACATTCATTTACCTACAAAATGGTATATCATTCATAAAAATATGTTAATAATTAAGAAAACTGCAGCTAAATTTGTACATACACCTGCAAATGGGAAAATGGGACCTAAATTTAATTCTGCCACAGCCTGTTTTTCAATTCAGTAGCTAATCAGTTAATTAGCATATACAACATTGTGATTTATTTATTTTTTGCATCTTCTAGGCTGTTGCAAAAAGATATTTATTTATCCATCTGCAATTCCATTTGGATCGGTCTGCAGTTGTGTCTTCCATGTCCAGTACCTTTATTCTCTCGCTTATATGTGTCTTTCAACCTCAGCTGTGGTCTGCAGTGGTCCTTTTACCACACGCCAGCTGCCCATACAGAATATCTTTGGGGATGCGACTGTCTTCCATGTGATGAACATAACCAAGCTACCAGTCTTCGTTGTCAAAGGAGGTTGTACATACTTGAAAGACAATGAGAGAATGCACCTCTGCATTTGTCACCCTGTTTATCTATGTGATGCCATATTATTCACATTTTCTGCAATTCAGACAATTTAAAACAAGATTCCTCAATTATCTGACCATTGCTTGTTTTGGGGTGACTTTGTTTGTTAATTATTCTCATTCCCTCCTACCCCCTAATTAATTTACAATCTCACCTTTGCTGCTTCACACATTAGTCTCTATCTTTCCTTGTATGTCCTGCTACTTATATGACAGTATACATATATCATCTGCAAAATCGAGGTCCTTCAGCAACATATCAAATGACAATTGCCCTTTTGCTTTTCTACCCACTGTTGTCTGTCGTATCACCCAGCCCATGACCACACAAAATATTGTTGGAAATAATAAGCATCCCTGTCTGACACTAATTTTAACTGCACATGGATATGACAAATTTGTCTCTGTGGACTTTACTGCATGTGACCTCTTTATAGAAATCTTGTATAATTCTTATAAATTTATCTGGTATCCCATAATGCTTCAATATTTTCCAAATTGTTTTCATAATTGCTGTTCAGTCTACACTATCAAATGCCCTGTAAGAATCTATAAGTTTATATATAGAGGTGTCTGCCACTCCATAGGTTGCTCTATCCTAATTCTGAGCACTGATCCATGCAAGATCTTTCTGACTAGAATCCTGCATGTTTTTTTCTGTTTTTCATCTAAAGTATCTTTTAAACAATCAAGCATTATCCTGTTCAGACTTTTCCCTGCCACTGCCAGGAGTGTTATTCTTCAACAGTTGCTAAATGAAGCCAGATTTCCTTTCTTTTGTAATTTTATTATGTGACACTTCCACTTACTTTAAAAAAAAAAAAAAAAAAGATCTCTTGTACACATTTAAAGAGAGAATTCCATCTGGTCTTACAGCATTTGCATTTTTTTTGTAGTTTCAGTGCTCGCATGATCTACTGTTTTTATATGAATTAAATTTACCTTCAGAGGTTCCTTTGCTGGTTTTATAACAGTTTGGGACATTGCTGAATTTTTGTTTAGTGTCTTTTGAAAGTATTCCACCCATATGCCTCGCTGTTTATCTTCCCTGCAGATGTTCTGTCCTTATTTGTCTTTCACTCGTGTATAATGATCCTTATTGTTTCCTTGCATAGAATTTTTTTTTATTGTATAATATCAACAGATCGCCTTGACATTCCGCCTGGCCATCTCAGCTTCTTCTGTCCTTTTATTGATGTTTTCTCTCATCCTGCTTGCCCTCTTTTTCACTTTCTTTAGCTCAGAATATAGTAGACCTATGTCTGGCCTTGACTTTCTTCTTGTTGTTCCTAAGTGCTTATTTTTTGGTTGATAGCACTTTCTCCTATCAAGTTTCATGTGCATACATTTTATGTTGATCTTACATCTAATCTCACGTTTTCTGTTACTGAAATTTGTTTTTAATATTTTCTCCTAATATTCTGTTTACGTCTTCTATGTACCCATATTAACTTTTTGTTTAATGTAGTGAATACGACACAATTTCTGTATTAATTCAACTATTTATTGAGCTAACATCCACACATCTTAATTTAATACATAAATTGGCAGCTCACTTCTTAGTTTAATCGCATCATTATTCCACAAAATAGTAATTGCATAATACCTATTGAAATGTCATTTTATAATATAATGAAGACAATTACCATTCAATGGACTAATTAAATCTCAGTCTTAGTACCTCAGTACTATTGTGAAAAATAGACCTCTATTTGATGTTTAAATCCTAATAATTATTGTTTACGGTACTGGTTATATGTACAGTGAAAAAAAAATTCTGAGTTTTCTGGTAAAGGGAATGAGAGCAAAAGCAGAGACATTCAGAGACAGGTATGGATTTAAAATTACACCCACACATGTCACATTAGCTTTGATTGATTGTCCCATGGAATGGGATTATATTGCCATGATGTCTAATAACATATATAAACATCAGCTGAGATGGCCAAAAAAAAATCTACTATATCATATTCACTTCCAATCATTTTGCTTGCCGGTCATTTTATTAATTATTTGACAACCTGCTTTAGTTTTGTGAGATCCAACTTGAAATTTAACCCAGACATGTTACATGGAATAGGACTGTGTATGCTGGTGGAATTTTGTCAATGGTCTATGCACCGAGAGGAGAGACGGGCTTTGATTGATTATCATAATGTAATGAGGTTACATCCCCATGATATCTAATAAAATAAATGGACATGAACTGAGATAGCACAATAAGAGCTTACATCTTATGTCCCATTCCAAGCATTTTGCTTGCTGGCCATTTCATAAATTGTTTAGGATCTGCTTTAGCTTTGTGAGATTCAGCTCAAAATTTATGTTGCACAAATCTGATCTGTTATGTTGGTTGTAATATTTGATCATCTTTCCTTATTTACAATCATTGCTTCAACCTTACTCCTATTCAATATATTTCTATTTTTTAAATGAACGTGTTTTATATGTTATAGACTGAGTTATAGATATATTGAAATGTAGTGTTTGTGCGTCCCTTGCCCTGTTTACTATATAGTGACTACCAGTTAATATAAATCTTGTTTATTCTCTTTACTCACTTCTAGTCCTTATTTCAATGCATTGATTGGAGATCTCGTGAAAGAACATTCTTGAGTTATTTTTCTTTCATATTTATAGGCTATGATGTTCCATTATACACTGGTGGAATAACAATTACCCATTTGCAGCATTGAATTGCACTTCTGTTGTTTGTGCTATTCTGGCCAGGACCTCTGGTTATGATCCCTCATCACTGATTGTTGAACGCATATCTATATGAAACGGTTTACTGTTTCAAGATCCTGTCCATTTTCTTTTATTACAGCGTTGGTTTCTTCAGTGTTGTTGGTAATAAATTCTGTATTTTCTGCATTTATCTCCATGCCATAACTCTGTGCTGTTACATCCAGTCTTCAGATCAATTCTCGAAGTTCTGTCAACGTACCAGCCAGTCCGTCAATGTCATCTGCAAAGCGTAAATTGGTGATTGTTGTATTCCCTATTCTTACAGTGCCAACATGATCTTCAAGGGCATCACTCATATAATTCTTTCTATGAATATATTTAAGCGAGTCGGAGAGAGTATACATCTTTGTTTTATGCCGATGGATGTGCGAACAATTCACCAATTTCTCCATCCACATAAAAAGACTGCTTGTACTTGTTGTCTAACCTTATCAAACAAATTGATGATAATTCTCACAATGTTACTGTTGATCTTATATATCTTCATTGTTGCACATAGAGCCTCATGCATGTCAATACTACTATATTATAAATACTAATATAATACTTACAGCAATATTTACAGAATCTTCTGTTGGGAATTTGAGAACAAACTTGCTGCCTGTCCTTTCTTCTGAATCGTTGAGTGGACGAACACGACATATAACCTTGATGCTGCACTCACTACCATCCCCCATTTTGCCGTTGTTAATAAATATTGACTAGTTACACACTAATATTGTTATATAGTATTATACACTGTCAGTCTCAATATATATAGTAATGACTGACTCCACTGACTTTGTCACAAGGTAGGCGAGCCGAGTGTCGGATACGTCTACTACGATATACTACTATTGGAAATCCAGACTTAAATTATGTGCCGTCTTCTTCTTTAAGTTACAGTCTAACGTTCACACGTAGATCTAATCTAATATATAACAGCTTCCACACAAACGATTTGTTGCCTACACATAATAAGGAAATGTGATGGCGAAGAATTGATCGACGAGTGGCAAGTCCAGCAGTCACTCACTCGATATTTGAGTCAGCAGTATCAGCCTACTTCCACGTCTGCCGTTTAGTGGATCTTCGTTACAAACAAAATGTACCTATTTAACTATCGGACAAGCTACGTGAAAGAGACTGTGCAAGTCTTCTTCACATGAAGCTACAAGTGCCTATTAAAAGGCTGAATTTTCTAATGGAATGTTGTTCAGACAAACTCATCGATTGCAGAAGGCAGCCATTGTTACTGCTGGCTTGTGGGTATTATGACATCATCTCATTTACATTGACCCGAGAGATTTCCCAGAATTCCTTGCAGGCCATGCTTGACATCATTTGATCACGGTTGACCTCCCTCTACGTGAAATCAGCTGATGGGTTGATCTTCATTCCAAGAATGAGGCATCAATAAAAATAGAATATCAGGTACTAGAGTAGCTCTTTCCTATCACTGGCAAGCGCCGGATATTCAAAAAGTTGATGTAAAACAGTTTCATAGGGATGTATGCACAGCCAGCACTCTGGAGTGTGTTTCTTCAGCGCTCAGGCTCCTCGGTCATGCGAGATCGATTGTCCAGTCGCTATTAAAGCTCTCAGCTCCGACCTCTCTCAACGTCTCTCCGGCATCCCCAAATGCCCGAATAAATCCGATGGATCCATTAAGAGAGGAAATAACTAGCATGTTTTGGGAACATCATAGCGCAACCTTGAACAACCCTCCCGCCACAGCATCTACTCAATGAGTCTCTCACAGCAGCTCCTGACACACCACCAGCCCTGACGCCCCTACCATTGCTGAGGTAAAAGCAACCATAGAGAGACTGAAAGGCGGCAGAGCCGCCGTCCTCAACAATATTATGAGCTATTAAAGTACGCCATGGACTCGATGACCATCACCCTGCACCAACTCTTCGCAACGGAATGGAATATTGGCCAAGTGCCCGTGGAATGGAATAATAATTTCCTTGTAAAGGGAAAGACCTCATGACTGGATTGCGACAGTTACAGGCTTATTTACCCTACTGTCCGTCCCCGGCAAAGTCTTCGCACATGTCCTCCTCTCCAGACTGCAACCCCTGTTCACGTTCCATCGTCGCCCCCAACAGTCAGGATTCACAGCAACTTACTCCACCATTGATGTCATTATCTCCCTTTCACCTCCTTACGTAACTGCACCGTTAGTTAAACCGACCTCTCCAAGTCGCCTACGTTAGTCTATGGGCTGCCTTCGATTCTGTGGATAGACACCCTGTGGAAGGTCCTATAATGCGTTGGTATCACATACACACTGTTGATCCTAATTGAGGGCTTCACGGCCATGCCACTCCATAATTGGTCTAGGGTGAGATCTTACGAAGTTTTCTGCAATATCCGGTGTCCGGCGGGGCTGCATCACTGCGCTTTTCTGCTGCT
Source organism: Ariolimax columbianus (assembly GCA_036924085.1). Lineage (NCBI taxonomy): Eukaryota > Metazoa > Mollusca > Gastropoda > Stylommatophora > Arionidae > Ariolimax > Ariolimax columbianus. The sequence goes on along the minus strand of JAVGWX010000001.1, from coordinate 71,470,614 downwards.
CCAGGGACTGGATTCTCACACAGTCTTCTGCACACAACCCAGTGGTCCTTGTCGGCTACTCCAGTGTAACCGTTGTTTACGTCAAATGAATACTGTTGATCCTAATAGGGGGGGGGGGGGGGGTGGTTTCACAGTCTTGTATTAGAATAATTTTGAAAATAATTCCTGAAGATTATGTAAGAACTAGCAAATGAATTTGTACGTTATCTTTAGCAGGTAGTTACAGAATGACCATCAAAGGAAATACGGCGACTTATTAACAATTATCATATTAAATGTTCTTTAATCATACTTTTCATCAATGCTGAGTAGTCGCCGCCTTCCTTTCTTCGGCCAGGTGGACTACCTTTCTCAAGACGTCCCGCATGCCAGGAAAATCAGTATGGGAAAAGACCACACCCCCTCATGGAGTGGTCCCCCCCCGACCGCCTTCACAACACCTGGATAAGATAAGTAGTTTTCATTACATCCGCACTGTATGCAGCCTGGGACTCTGTCATTAACCATGGTCATGGAGGGTCTGCCCGATGGGCCATGGTTGCATAAGCGGATTGCCTGACTTGACTTGAGATCAAACGCATCTTTCAGGCATGTAGTGCTGTTGTGAATGTCCACAATCAGCAGGTTTACTCTTTTGTGCGCACTGAAAATAAAGTTTAGTGGACGGTTACAGTTGCTTTCCTTACATCCTGAGCGTGCTGATGAAGGTTGACCGGGGTCCTCCACCGGTTGTGCTATGCTTGGCTAAATCTGCGGGTCGCTCATTACTACGGGGATCACGTCGATCCCTCATCTCGTTACCCGGACTGCTAAGAAGAACAGTCCGTTTCCAAAGAAGACGACGTGGAAGTCGAGGTAACGGTCTTGGTCAGCATGTTTTGCCTGACCCTGACTAACATGTCTGACCAGTATGTTGTGCCTGACCAGACGTTAGCCTTCCTCCCCAATGAAGTGTTAGCGACTTGATTGGGAGCAAGGTCTGAGCTTTGTGTGAGCTGATGTAACCGATATATTTAAATCAGTCACCATATTTGCCACTGTCGTCAGAGATGAAGAGCTAAAGACTTTTATTGTACAGTATCAAAGGTTTATTTGGAAATTGGAGTGAGCAATTCCTTTTATCTCAGTCATGCCTTGGTTAGACTTAACAAGGACAAGCACTCACGAATAACATGATAAAATGAAGCGCAATATTGTCTGGTTGCGTACCTTGTCTGTTTGGTCGTGAGAGTCAGGCGCTGTGACCTGTTCTACATTGAAGTAAAGGCTAACGTCAGATTCCGTTGAAATATACTGACTAGGATACAATACCACGGCCATGCTGTGCTGTTGAAAATAGTAACCGACGAGGTGGAGATATCCACTGTGCTGCATTCCTCATATCGAAAAGAGCATCCACAACACTGCTTGGGTATTATCTAGTCAACGATTCTCTAGTCTACGTGTTCTGATGATCAGTTTACAGTGGGGGGGGGGGGGGGGGGGTTATGAGGGAGCATTAATGTACAAATGTACATCTCATATAATGTTATTAGGGTTTGTACAAAAAAGTATGGTACAAAAACTTAAATACATACATACATTCATTCATAGGTAACTGTCCATCCTTGAATATGTTCTGTTTTGCTTTGTTTCTGCACTGGCTGTCATGTTTCGGCTCCTGTTTGCTGGACCTCGTGTAGTTTCTCAGTCCAATGCGAGCATGGGATGCTCTATTGCATGGTTTGCACACTATGTCTTCTGATGCCGGTGTGGGTAGTTTCTCTGCTCTTTTCTTCCGGATCATACGTTAGGTATGCGCTGTCTGCATTCCGCGACCCTCTCATTCAGCACCCTTATGTTTACTGTAGCTCTCCAGTCCATCTGTTTTCATCAATGCTCTCACAGTTATCTTCATCTATGCGAAAACATCTCAGAGTTTCCTCCAGGCAGTCCATAAAATAATTTTCGGTATACTATCCGTCGCCAGAAAAACCATAGCACGCCCATTATTAAATCGGTTAATCAAGCATCTGGAGCAAGACCGCCAACTCTCAGAGAGTCAGTGTGGTTTCATAACCGGACATGGAACTATGGACAGGATCCTCGCTGCGCGACAGATACAGGAGCACAGCATACACTGCATTTATTGACCTCACCAATGCATTCGACGCGGTAAGCAGATGTGTGGAATGTGGATGGGCATGTCCAAGTTTGATTGCCACATCAAGTTTATCACCATGGTGAAACAACTCCATTAAGGCATGCATGCTCGTGTGCTGGAAACAGAGGGACATCCAGAACGTTTGACGTGACAAACGGTGATGGTTCGTTGGTTTTGTTCCAGCGGCCTGTGGACTCCTGCCATTTTGTCCAATGTTATTTGTGGTATCTGCAAGTGTTTATGAGATGTTGTTTAGCTCCATACCAAATTTTTATGGCCTTAGAGGAACGAGGTCCTCTTTCCTATCACCGCAAGCACCGGATATTCAAAAAGATAGCGTTCAACAGTTTCATAGGGATGTGCTCACAGCCGGCACTACGGAGTATATTCTGGTTGGACTTTGTTCAAGTGACTGTTAGTTGTATATGTTAAGTGCGAAGTCCGAAAATGGTGCTTTGGTCTCTCCTTTTTAGGAAGTTGATGCTGTCTTTGGGATTTGAGATGACCATATATTTGTATATTTCTCTGCAGTATTCCCCTGCAATTCAGTGAAACCTCTTTGTTCGCAGTCTTCAGTAGTTGTTTGACTATGTGTATGGTTGATGGTGTGTATTGCTGTTCTTGACTTGATCCCTTCGAAGCCAGTCTGTCTGCTTTATCGTTACCAGGTGTATTTGAGTGACCAGGGATCCACCACTTAACTATTTTGACTTCATGGGATGTGAGAAGTTGGTAAGCATCTAGGGATATTTGGGTAAGTTCAGGCTTACATTGATCACCATCTTCCAGAGCTTGAAGGATAGATAATGAGTCTGTAAAGATTGCAATGCTTTTGTGTTTTAATGTTAAAGCATAAAATACAGTCAAGTGGTACAGAGCTACCTCCAGTGCTGTTATTTCTGCCTCATTGTTTGAACATATCTCCTCATGGCATCAAACAGCTCATCAGATGTTCTATCTGGAAACTCTACGTAGACTCCATACCCGGCTTTAATGGATGCGATAAAAGCAGACCCATCAGTATAGACATGTATCCATTATTCTGGGATGATATCGATCGTTTGTTATCTTTGATGGTGCTTTCTCGAGGGCTGTTCTTGCTTCATTTCTTTCAGATAGAACAAATTGTGTTCCTTTGGTTTATAATGGTTTGACTTCCTACTGTCCCTTAGGATGCTAATAGCTCTTGTGACCTTATGTTTGAGTATTTCTTCACTGCTACTGTCGATATTACTAAGCAGGTAGTCATATGATTTCTGGAATAGTCTCCAGTCAGCTTTACCAAAGTTCCAGAGAGTTTTCCGTTTGTAGCATGCTGTACTGGGAATGGTTATGGTGGTGAGGATTGGTTTGTGATCACTCCCAATTTCACCAAGAACGTGTAGGCTGCTAGAGTATATTAGATCAGATGAACAAATAGTCAGGTGGGCTCTACTAAGTGATAGGTGGGTGCTATGTAGGAGTGCATCCTGTAGGCTGCTTCAAACGGTCTGTAAAATGGACAGTTACCCAAACCTCAAGGAAGAAAATCGAGTCCTTCAAGTAGAAAGGTTTTTAGAAAGGTTCTGAGAATATTATGGACCGGAAAAAAAGAAGAAAGCAGACATTCATAAGAGTTAAGCATAGAGGAGAACTGGTTCATAAATTCCATCATGAACAGAACATTGAAATACTTTGGCCAAATCAAAAGACACAACGGTAATGAAATGTACGGTGCCAGACAAGATAGGCTTATGCAGACCAAGAATGCGATGGAACCAAGATATCAAGGAATGTTTGAGTACGATTCTAACACAGGCTGAAGATTTGGCAAAAGATCGAGTTTCTTTTAGACTGCGTCGATAAGAGCGACGTTCTGAAAAGGACATGCCACATCACGATGATAATAATTATGTATTACAAATAAATAAAAATACACAGGCTCAGTGGAAGATCACGAAATATTCTTAGATTTTAGTGCACGGTAAGGAAAATGCACCCTCGCGAAAGTTAAAAAAGTGGGCGCCAGGTATAAAAAGGTTGACGAGTCCTGCTCTAGATGTAATAGCGTAAAGTACAAGGCAAATGAATCGTCACGTCCTGAGCCACTATGCCTTTATGGTGGATTTCAGATACAAGAATGCGGTGCAATTCTTCCAGTGCTGTGCAGTACATTTCTGGTTCTTTTCCAACCACAGAACATTTGTATAGATGGGATACTGGTAAGGTTTTTAAGAATACAAACCTCCCTATATAGCACACCCCCTACTGGGTATACTGTAGAGTGGTGTAAGATCTGATCGGTCATGGAGAGGCCGTAAGAGCTGACTCACGCTCGCATGTTTTCGCCATCCACGGGGATAACTGAGAGGACAATAAGTAATGAACGAGACAAGAATGCATTTGACCCATGAAGTTGCAATGGATTGGTGAAGCCCAGAGCGTATACCATTCAACGGTGGGTTGGGCAGCTACACTTATAGGGCACCACCTACTCCTCAGACCTTTTGTCTGGCCCCTCTCCAAGGACCTGTCCGGCTTGGGTGACCATGCCTAATAAAATCCCCGCCGGCATAGCTCCTGGTATCATTCGGACATGCAGGCTCTTTAACCTCGGCAAGATAAACTTACCTATTGAGAGGACAAACGATGTAAAACAAAGCTGTGTGACAGCCCAAACCCTGTTTAGCCTGATGTTCTCAGTCGGAGGATTTTAGAACAGCGAAATTAAGCATACCCACCAGACACCAAATGGACGGCAGGATACACAATGCACAAAAACCAGAGTAGCAAGGGACAGGATACATGGACTTGTATTTGATGACGACTGCGTCGGGAATAGCAGAAAAACAGGAGGATATTGACCGGTTATCTCCTGTATATGACAATGATCATACATGTTAAATGAACTGAAGTATGCACCAACTAACTCCCGGTACATGATCCTACAAGATGTGTACAGGTTCACGTACTTGGGGAGTACACTATCGGAAAACCGTCACCTGGATGACGAGGTGGCGAGCAGAATAATGAAAGTCAATGCAGACTTAGGGAGAATACCCGCGACAGTATGGGATTATTAATAAATATCAGTCTAAATCAAGATGAAGCAAACAAAAGAGACTGATGTTGCCTAAAAAGATTAGGGAAGAAGTTTTGTCATACGAAGTTGAGTTGATGAGAAAAAAATCTTCTTTGCTGGACATAGAGATCCAAGAAATAACTGATTTTAATAGTTCCATCTTCTAGCTGAGAAAAATGCCTTCCGTCGTCGAATGTTTTGATTGACAAATATGAGTGTCAACTTAATTATGAGTTCCTTGTTGAGATAACAAAAATATTGCTTTTGCTGCTTTGCAAGACGAAACATAGGGTCGAGGAAGGAAGGCCCACTTGAACTTTTGCAGCCAGGGAGTGGGGTATCGACCAAGATTCATAATTCTGGGACATTTAGACCGATATATCATCCGTTCTAGGGCACACAAATATCTTCTTCTTTTTCTTCTGCGTTCGGGTTTTTCTGATCATGCTAAATTTTCAGTTCTATAGCCATGATGAAGTCCACAGTCCTTTCCGGTTTGAGCTGTGATCCCATAGTTTTTGTCTCAGTTCTGCTCCATCTGGTAAAGATCTGGCATCTTAGTTCTTCGTAGGCCAGACATTCTTGAAGTACGTGTTAAGGGATCTGGACTCATGTCCCCCACGGACATTCAATTGTTTGGGAGATTTTGAGCCAATGTAGGCTCAAGATTGCAGTTTCCTGGTGTCTTTGTAGCTGGTGGATTGGGTCTGGACTGTTACTCTCTCCTATGTCTTTCTTCAATTGTATTTTATCCTGGCTGCGACTAGTGGTAATGACCTCCTTATATGACACTTTATGGGTGTATTGTTCCATTTTCCCACCTGCTTTTTATAGTGCATCGGCTCTCTCGTTCCCCGTAATTTCACAACGAGAGGAGAGCCACTGGAGTGTAATCTTTGAGATCTTTTGTATATCATTTACCTCTGTTCTGATTTTAGGTGTTATGTCTTCATTTGTTGTGTTCTTTATCGATTGAAGTAGTGCTTTACAGTCTGTGAAGATCACTAGTGTGTGAGCTTCCATTTTCTAACAATTTTCAGTGCTTGGAGAAGTGCCATTGATTCTGCCCTCAGGCTAAAGGATATTTTCCCCGTTGGAAAGGACTTATGGATTATCTTTCCGGTATATTGTCTTATAAAGATGCCCCTATCACCATTTGTTGCCGCTCCGTCTACAGATCCATTTATGCACACACATATCCATTCTTTGGGGCTGTATTCGCCTTCAATTATCTATTGAGCCTTGGCTCTTAGGTAGGTGGTGGCCTGTTGATCTTTCTATTCTTTTCCGGGCACCCCGGTTTTAATTGAAACTTTATCTAGAAGGTGGTTTGGTTCCTCATAGCCCGGCAGCATTTCTATTTCTGAGCTATTGCCTGGGAGGAAGTCTCTGTGACAGCTCAGTATTTGTTGTGCTGTGTGTGTGAAGTTAGTCCTTTTCAACCTTTTTCTCTAGATCTTGGTATTTGTCATGCGTCGCAAATTCTGTCTGTCCTCAAGCACCTTCTCTTCTTGTCTATTATTCAGGGGACTGAGTTTGGTGTGTTTTTTCATTGCCTCGATTGGGGTACTTTTCAATCTGCGTTTTGTACTTTTGTTAGGTAGTCTGTATTTGTTTTGAATGCTGTGTTCCAGACTGACATGCCGTAAATCCCAAAACAAAAATATCGATCATTGGTATAGGCAGAGGTCATCATTATAGATACATGCATGTGAAAGAGTTACCGATCCGTGAAAAGGTGAGTTTGAAGAACTAAATAACAGATTATTTCTGCTATGAAGAATTAATGTCGGTGTGTCATACAATATAGGGAGAGCGCCACGGTTATGTAGGTGAAGTAAGGATTATGAAATGTAGTAGGCAATAAAGAGGTAACATGGATATTTAAGTGACGAATTGTAACAGTGTATTAACTATATGAGTCAAAGAGATAACAATGAAGCCCTCCGTTACAGCCACCGACTTCAAGCAAATTATAAAACAAATCTTAAATAGGAAATTTGCAAACAGTTGTGTTGATTCATAGTACAAAAAATAATTAAATCAAAATTTACTATTGACTAATTAGTTGTAATTTTGTTGTTGAAATGTTTTTTTTAAATGATAAAAGGTCACAAGTTTATGTTGATTATTTCTCTCTTCGTGTCGTATTTTAATGTTAAACATTGATTGCGTTGATCAGTGTTTTTGTTTAGTCCAACAGCAGTAACTACTGGTCGGGAAATGGTTTGTGATAATATTATACTAAGTCCCAAACTGTTTAGGATCTAAGATGGTCAGTTGCATTCCTTGCTGTCCTTTCCTTCTCTAACCGCAGACAGGTACACATTTACAGCTGGGTGGACTGGAGCGTACCAGTAACAAGAGTAACCCAGTACATAAGCTTTGAGAATACCCTTATCAATGCTCTAATGAGATGCGATTCAGGATGGAAGCCCTTCACTGCTGCTGGTTAACACCTTTATTGAGCATAATAATAGTTGCAAATTACAAGAATCTGACTCGTGTTACGAGATGTGTTCGCACATGGTTATTCACACCAAACTTGGCACGGCAGACTTTGCCGCTCCTTAGGTGTTATATGGATATTGTGTAATGACTAGCCAATAGAGAGGTAAATAAAACACACACACACACACACAGATACATACACAGACACACTCAAGCACATTCACTTAATCTTCAAAAAGTTCCACCTTTGCTTTCTGTACACGAAAATCGAGTTACTTACTATTATAATCCTTGTAACGTATGTGTAGAGGTGTTGGAATTGCATTCACTGCATTGTCTAACTTTACATAGAAGGAATCCTTTGCGTCTTATGCTGATGTGAGCATCGGAGCGTAGGCAGCGATAAGTGTTTTGAATCCACACGAGGTAGGCAATCTCATTGTTAACATTCTTTCATATCCTCCAACTAAACTCTCAATAGCACACAATAGCGAGTTCTTCATTGCAAAATCTACCCAATGTTGTAGGGTTTCTTCCTTTCCTCTGCCTTTCCAAAAAAAGGTTTAATTTTGTCTCCATAAAAGACCCATCCTCGGGGAGGTGTGTCTCCTACAGACTAGCAGTATCTATACCAAGACGATTGAGTTCGGCATCAATAACATCCGTTTTTCTCATGTCACCAATGTCTCCGAGGTAAGTGGCATGTTCTGGACACATGATCCTGACATTGCAAAATGCAAGCCGAAGTCTGAAGTTTTCATTTTTAGTTTTATTGCATGGTACACTTGATTTACAGCCTGCTATTTAGATTTTTTCCTAACCCCAAGTACTCATTAAAACAGTCAAGCTGCGGCGGAGCAAGACCTTATTGGCTTAGGGCTACCCAGCTTGAGGATTAGTTAATCAGTGATACCCGGAAGTGTCTCTCACCATCGGAGACAGCCCGTGGTGCCACTGCCTACCTCAATTGGCAAGGGTTTATAACCCATAAACTGCTGTCTTCTTTGATTTGTTTAGGCCAGGGATGGAGTTACACCTTTCCATATCACAAAGCCCGGTCTGAAATATAGAGACCACGTGTTACCCATGCAGTATGGCCCCTCTCTCTGTTTGCCGTGTTTGCTCCAAGGGAAAGATGATACCAATACATTTGGAACGAGGCAAGCTGCCAGAACAGCAGAGTAATGTTCTATCTGTTCGCTTATCGGGTCTTCTCTTCTTGACCAGCCGCCAACAAAGGTTTAGGGTCTGGTCTGCCCTGCCACAACACTCAGCTGAGGTTGCCGTTTCTCGTTTCAAGATAAGGCTTTGTATCCTCTTGTTTATGCTGCTCCGCACATTGTCGGTTGTCAGGGATGGTAGACGCTGACCAACTTTCAGATTTACCAGAAAACAGGTTGCACAGACATATCTGATAAAACCTTACAAGACACGTCAATGCAAGGCTTTAGGTAGTTTAAAATCAGACTTTTGCTTCTCCTATATGAGCTGACTTCCTAGGCTTTCGAGCCCCATTTGCTCGAAACTAATGGTTTTAATGCGTCAGTGGCTCGCCTTCCGCCCTTTCTCCAAGGTATATCTAATTGACACAAAAAGGACAATACCCAAATTTGAATCTGTCACGCAAAATACTTTTAGGGGAATCCATTTAGAAAACAATTTTAGGAATGTATTTGGTTGTGTCCCTTTCTATGTTTTGAAGAAAGTTTCTTTGCCTTTTATTTTTAACTTGATAGCATAAATGTAATTTGAATGAGATATTTCCAAACCGGAGATTTTCCATCTTTAATGCAGTTTTCTGCTAATCTTTTTTTCAATTTTTCTTCTGCTTGTGCTTTTAAGTGTCAGGTTTCTTTTATCTTTGTTTGTTAATATACAATTCTGGCACTGAAAGTACAACGTGGGTAGAAATATTGTAATGTATAACGGTCTTTTTGTATCGATTGTCACGTGCTTACATAGTAATATCGGGGGCAAATGATTTGATTTGCTTTATTATATCTGTTTTGAATTTTAGATTATGTTACCCATGAACGTGAAATACTTCACCTATTTGACTTGTTGGATTTGTATGAATATTGCTGTCTCAGTTTCTTTTTTTTGCGTTCTCTATTTTCATGTAGCTTATGAGCGTGTTCTAAGATATGTCAAACATATCACATCTATTACAAACTCAGCTATGATGTTGTTTCATTTATAACCAACATGGTTTTACAAGGGAAGAATTAAATCTTTGAACTATATATAATTTTTCCATGGGATAAGCTACAGAAACAAAAAATTGATTTTAATAGAAGCATTGCAAGATATTTGGAAACAAAAGTAGAATTACTCTTAGGGAAAACATGACAGATGGGAAAGAAACTGTTGTAAGTCTTGAATGAAGTTCCTAACACTTTATTCCAGACTGAAAAGTTTTTTACACAACTACTTAAGTCTAATATGATAAGTCCAGGAATATAAAAAGCGCGGTGACAAAAATTATATTCTTACAATTTGTTGTTTGATATAATTAATAATCAAATCAATAGTTATTATTTTGGTGGATATTCGTTAGGTTACCTATTTGTTGTGCGTTAGCTATACTCGTGTATATTTAAATTGTCCCTTAGCTAGTAGTGGACGGCGTACATTGAAATATTCTAGATGAAACCAATCTTCATGTTATTCACGCAATAGTTGGTAGTCATTAATGAATGTTGAGAGTACAGAAAAATACAATATTAAAGTAACGAGAAAGAAGAAAATAGCGGTGATATATATATATATATATATATATATATATATATATATATATATATATATATATATATATATATATATATATATATTTGAAGAAAGACGTGAGTTAACGAAAGATCTTCCCAGACCAGGTCAGGAGCATATTGTTGCGTTAACTCACGACTTTCCTTAAACTTTGTTGTCCAGTTCTTCACCGTTGTCTTCGACAAACTTTTGTCACCATACACTGCGTGCATTCTGGGATGAATCCCAACTGGTCGATATGCTTCAGCTGTTAGAAACTAAGTCACAGTTCGCTGATCAACTCTGCACGGATTCCGTATGACACCCGCCATGTTTTCAATGGTCTGCTGAGAAAACTATGAATCGGAGGATAATAAAATTTTGCAAACTTTGCGGTTGGTAAGAGGTGTTTACACAAGATTTGACGTCATCATGCGCATTGTACGTTTGTTCACTTGTTGAAGTTAGATGCGATTTCATTTGAACACGACTCGTATGTGTGTGTGTGTGTATATATATATATATATATATATATATATATATATGTGTGTGTGTGTATATATATATATATATATATACATATATATATATATATATATATATATATATATATATATATATATATATATATATATATATATATAATGTTCATTCAGGCACATTTTAAGAACCTTTGTCTAAACTTTTTCTGTACATGCCGGACAAAGGTCCTGTCGAAGGCCATCTCTCCCTCTCATTGGTGGATGTCCTGGGTGACGATTAAAGGTGTTGGTCCACCATGACGTCACTTTACATGTCCATCTATTGTCGAACATTCGTACCACGTGGCCCGCCACCAGTACCTTCTTATCAACACAGTATCTCTGACGTCATTTGACTCATGATGCCGGTGTTGCGGATGTGATCTCGTAGTGAAAGTGATATAATTCTACGCTACATCGCTCGCTGGATAGCTTGTAGCCGTGCCATGTCACTTTTACGTAGGCTCCACACTTCGCAGCCATATACCATTACTGAGATGGCCAGACTATTGAAGGTGTGAGTTCTTGCGTTGTTGTTTTTCATCTGTTGAAGTACGGTCTTGATGCGGTTGAAGCTAAACCACCCCACTGCTATTCTACGTGAGATCTCTTTATGCATATCGTGGAAGTTCGTAATATCTTGGCCTAAGTAGACATCCGAATTTACGTTTTTGACGGAATCATTTCCAAGACGTATTTCCTCGCAGTGACAGAAACTGTTCAGAATGAATTGAGTCTTTAGTCTTTATATATATAGATAGAGAAAGAGGGAGAGAGAGAGAGAGAGAGAGAGAGAGAGAGAGTGGATGAACTGAGATCTACATTACTTTGACTGTCAATGGGTGCATGGATCCAATGTGACTCTAGCCGAAACAGGGAAAACAAGAAAAGTAACACTATAACCTGCCAGTCATGTACAAATAGGCCACATGGGGCTGGCAGCTCCCCTATATGAACAGATTTAGACAGGTCAATGATTGATGGCTTGACACGTATTTGTTGACCCGACAGGGAAGTGAACAGATTTTCATTGATTGGTTGAGCGTAGATAATCATGACGAGGAAATCTAAAATTAATCTCATCACTGCTGTCGAGGTTGTAGTATTATATCATTTTCGGTATTCAGCTTTGTGTGCCGTGGGACCGCAAGTTTCTTTTTTCACCTCATTTCATTCCTTGACAGTAAGGATGTAACACTTTATAACTACGGCTTTTCCATTTGGACGTTCTAACGAGAAAAAACAACAAAAAGCATGTGATTTTCGAAGAAGGTTTGCAGCAACATAATAATAAAGTAGAGAGAGAGAGAGAGAAAGCGAGAGAGAGAGAGAGAGAGAGAGAGCGAAAGAGAAAGGAATTGAGAGATATATATTTGCGTGTTTACTGGAGGATACAGAGAAGCAACATTTCAGGTGCACGCGGTGAATTTATCACCAACTGATTGCTTTTTATTACTAATTTGAACGGACCTAAAAATAACAAGGAGGGGTGTTTCCCAATCTTGAAATCAGTGTTCATGTACATGATTGTGTTCAACAAAACAGAGAGCTCTCATTTCTAAACTTGAAACTTATGCTTATAAAGAAACACTGTCCAAGTCTAATGTAGCAGCAGAGTTTGAACTGGCTGTCACTTGTATCTATGGGAAATGATTTCCTGGAGGACATTGACTTGAAGCCAATTATAAAACGATTACCAAAAAAAAAAAAAAAAGTCGCAAACATTTATGTTGACAAATAATTAATTAATTCATACAGCACGGCTGACCAATTCATTATCATTTATAAATTAAAATGTTTACGTTTTTCTAGGCTTAAAATCTTCATACGTTTCAATTGGTGATTAATCCCAGCCCCATATCATGAATTTTACTGTTCAACTATTGATTTTGTTGACAGTACTAATAAATCTAAAGGTTTTATTTTATTGTCCGTTCATATTTGTTTTCCAATGAATGAGTGTGTATGGACCCCAGTGCCCCCCAGCATTAGCCCGAGAGAAAAACCCAGTGTCTGCCAAACTGGACACAAGTGAGAATCGAACCTGGAACGTTGGGATTGTGAAATATTCTGGAAAAAACAGAACTATACTGGAAAACATGCATGGAAAAGGAGGCAGAGCAAATCGAGGAAAAAAGAGATCAACAGAGATCTTTTGAAGATGACAATGATGAAGGCAGAAGAACTGACCAAAGGTTGAGAGTCTTCTGTGGCGAGGACGATGTTATTCAAAGGATATGCTACAAGATGAAAGCAAATATGTGAACTAAAGGGACACAATACATATAAATGATCTTTGCATAGAATAAAAAAGAGTTATCATTAACAGATGAAATCGTTCATTATTATATACAGCTTTTGCTCGCACATTAAATAAAGCACACTTTACGTGCTTAGACCTAAGACATGTGCAGTAATTACATCAAAAACCCCAAGAACGATAGATATATGTCGTAGGATAACCTGACTAGATATATTATACGAAATGATTTATTTGAGAATAGCCATATAATTTTTAATGGGGAAGTGCAATGCAGGGTTGAATGAAAGGACGGTAAAGGTAAGGAATAAATGCAGTTATCCACAATCTTATTAAATTGGGAGACACACTGTTACAATGTGTGTAATCATTTATATATCTTAGTAACAATACAGGATACAAAATCAAGATAGGACCTTCTTGAACGGTACAGGCAAAAAGGAAGAATTGAACAGGTGACTACAGTTGAGACAATATTTAAGGAAGAAGAATGGATGTATACTGAGGATAGAAAGATAGATTACCACAGAGTCATCCCAACCCTAGGCAGGGAATGCAGAAAGTGGTGCAGCGGTAGAGCAAAGCTCGAGGTTAACCAGCTGATAAATAATATTATTCAGTAAAGTGATGCCATCCAATATACACACACGCACACGCACGCGCGCGCGCGCACGCACGCACGCACGCACGCACACACACACACAAACACCCCCCTCCCCCCCCCCACACACACACACACACACACACACGCACGACGCTGAGATTGAGATATCCGGTTGGGGCTTATCTACTATAGTGATATATCAGGTTATCAGTCAACAGAACATCAACCTTCAGTTCGAAAATATAAATGGAAGCAGTGACTGCCCAGTGACTTTCCCCTCAGGTCTATGTGATGGGAACAGTCTTGAAGTACATCTTCTGCTGTCCTGTTTGCAAGGCTGCAGTACCATAGGCTGTTGGTACCTATCTTGAATTCGGTGTACAGATAGTGTCTCATTCTGTTGTCCCCAGTTTGGAGACGAAGTGTGATTACTTGGTATTTTTTGTATAGTCGGAAGTATCCATCATCTGCACAATATTTCTTCATGTCTCTTTACATTAAATGCCCCATTTATTATTGGTTCTTCATAGTTGACCAGATATTCTTCCAGTATAATCGTCCACTACCCCCTTTCTTCCCCTTTGACTAAACTGTCGACCTCCTTGTTTCCGTTCATGTTACAGTGCGATGGTATTCACTATAACACAGCTGTCTGAAACTTGTGTTATCTTTTTCGCAAACGCTGTCCAGCCCTTGAAAAATAAGAAGAAAAACAACATGATTTGGAATAAAACAAGAAATAAACGACCGACAAAAAAATAACTAAATCACTACAAAAACAGACTGAGTGAATATTAAGCATTTTGATCAAATCTTTTATTTAGTTCGTCTACATTCTCTGGAGAAACGTCTGAGCTGCACAGTGCCAGGGGACTTTGTTCTCATGGCAAAATACCGGTTTCTTCAAGTGGCTTATCATAAGTATTTACCCTAACCATGACGGAGAAAAAGGAGAAAGTTGAAATTTGTCACAGTGCTTATTCCTTTTCAAAGTAGTCACCATCTGAATTTATACATTTCTGCCATCTCTGCGTGACCTTGAAAAGACCTTTAGAATAAAATAACCTATTTTTCGAACTAAACCAGTTATCACAAGCCAAGTTTGCCATATTCGTCACTGTCAAAATGAATTCTTTTCAGCTGTTTTTTAAGTTTTGGAAAAAGAAAAAAGTCTGATGGAACTAAACCCGAAGAATATGGTGAGTGTGGAAGAAATTCAATATTCAAAGCGTTGGCTGTTTACAGCACAAGAGGGAGCGTTGTCTTGAAGCAAAGGCAGAATTTGAGTGCGCGCTATCCCTCGTTTTCTGGTCACAGTCTTTCTTAGTTTGGTAAGGATATCTGCATAATATTGCCCATTAACCGTGTTGCCATGAGGTAGGTAATCTTTCAATATGTAACCTTTAATGTCCCAAAAAAACAGTTAGCATCACTTTTCTTGCAGATTTCTGTGCTCTTAGCTTGACATGTGTTGGTGAGCCCTGGATTTTCCACTACAAGCTGGACATTTTGGATTCTGTGTCATAATAGTGAACTCAAGTCTCATATACTATCACCATTGTTTGGCAAAATGTTTTCCACCGACACATTTTGAGCAACTGGCCACAGTAATCAACCCTTGTTTGTTTCTGTTCACATGTCAGCAGACGCGGGACCCAGCAGGCACACCCATTCTCATGTTCAGTCTGTTGTATAAAATTCTAAAAACTGTATTTTCATTCAGTTTTGCTGACCTAGATATCTCTGCAATTGTCATGTTCCTATCCTGGTCAATGATTTTCTTCACTCTTGTAGCATTTTCATCGCTGCACTCTGAGGATGGTCTTCCTGATCTTTGAAGATCAGCAACATGGGAAAGGCCACATTTAAACTGCCTACACCAGGTTTTTATAGAAGAATACGAAAGACAAAACTCCACAAACACTGGTTCCATCTGCCTATGTATTTCTGTAAGTGCTTTCCCCTGCAACAACAAGAAGTTTATCACAGTTCTGGCCTCTGATTTCTCCATTGTTCCGACAAACCGATAGAGTAGCATATTCGGTTAATATGGTGTGTTGCTCCATGCACCATACCGTGTAAACCCATTGAGGACAGAAATTCATACTTCTGAAGTCCAGTAAAAATTGAATGAGCTACATATGTGCCAAATTTCAACTTTCTCTTCCGACTCCTTCATAGTCAGGGTAAAGACTTATGACAAGCCCTTTGAATATCGCTGTAGAGTCAACCCAGCTGTAAGAAGTTCACTGACTTAATCTTAAGGAAAGAAAGACGGGGAAGAAGATAACTGGCCACACTACATAATACAAAGCTGATGAATTCTCGAACACTTCATTTCCGACAGCAGTGTCCGCTATGGGAATACGTTTTATTATTCTAGTTGGTTACGCTTCTGACGCAAAACTCACAAAAAAGCTGAGCTGTAAAGTAATCTATTTGCGTACCTCTCCAGTTTACCCATGTGCAATTGGTACCTGATTCTTTTTGAATTTGAAATGGAAGAAGGCGAAAAAGAAGGTAAATCTCCGTCTCAAATCATGATTAACGTCTACCATCTTTAACTGCAATATACGTTTTGTGACCAACGTTACTTTGTTTACTCAGTAGCTGCGCTAAGTCCATTAGGTGGGAGATGCAACACAGAGATAATGAATAGACCAACTATTGGCAAAGAAACAAAACCTTTCCAAATACGTTCTGTTCTGTTTTGTTCTGTTCCTCAGAATCGACTTCATTGCTCTCCTGGAATACCCATAGTGGTTCAGTCTTTTTCAATAAATGCGAAGGGTGTGGATACTATTGGTTGGTTGATCACCCTTCTGCTTCGTGCTATCTTGCCATCGAATTCGCTTGAACCTGAATGGATTTCAAAGCTTTGCAGTTTGTGAATTATTGATTCCTCTACTGCGGTGGTGTAATCTAACATGTGGTCAATGATAGACTTCAAAATGTCACTCCTATCCATATATATTAATAATAAAAAAATATTAGTTACCAATCGCAAAGGAAGATAACCACAGCATCATTCGATTGCGCCGAA
The DNA here is from genome assembly GCA_036924085.1 of Ariolimax columbianus. Lineage (NCBI taxonomy): Eukaryota > Metazoa > Mollusca > Gastropoda > Stylommatophora > Arionidae > Ariolimax > Ariolimax columbianus. Next base: position 71,453,786 of record JAVGWX010000001.1, on the reverse strand, counting down.
CCATGTTCTCTTATGACTAAAGATCAATTCTGGAAAGACATACATGACACACATTTGAGGACCCGGCTTGTTTATGTTGTTGCTTAGATGTTTGTCTCACTATTTTCTACTGGCGCAGGCGCGCCCGTTCCACTCCAGACCGTAGTCCATTGGATGATATCAGGACGCATAAACCAGTGCTTGGATGCATGTGTGTACCTATGCTAGGTTTGTGCGCCCTCAGAAGCTAGCCCAACCAAAGTTCAATGGAAGGCCTCACCATGAGGGCGCACGTGAAAGTGGTGCAAGAGTGTGATTGTAGGATAGAGTAAAATGAAACAATAGTGTGTGGGGGACCCGGCTTTGGAATCATGGTTGCGTTTTTTTTAATCGGTCGCCCGCTTTTGCTGAACTTCCAAGATGGCTATACTCTCACGATCCGAGCACCTTCGGTGATACTAGCTCGCAAAATGATACGGTTTCTGTGCAAATATCTCACAGGAGGTGACATCAAATTTGAATATTTTCAGAAACACTTTCAAGGAGTTTGTGGCGTTTCTTCTGGCTCCCCGCTGAGCGCCTGCCTGTTGTGAGCTTGAAACAGCTGATTGGGAATGCGCTGATCTGGAATGCGAACAGCATATCTCCTCCATCTTATCTGAGCTATTTTCAGAAGTGTTTGGATGCTCAACCTATTAGTATTGCACACAATTTCAGAATTATTCACTTTGTCCTACTACCTTGTCAATATCTAGTGAACCAACAATCGATGCTTGTAAGTCAGGATGTTTTTCGTTGTCCTGAACCCCAGCATGGTCACATCAGTAGATTCCCACACCAGCTTCTGCAGGATTGATGCATCTACAGCTGCCATCAACTCATGCCTTAGTTAGCATTTTTTGTACGTTCCAAGGCAAGGATTTGGAATCTTACAGGATGACTAAGTAAAGAATTACATGCAACTTATCTGCAGTTGATAACAGGAAGAGAGTTCTAGATTGAAATTTAGAGGCAATATTGTTGTTGTCAATAGGAGAAATAAATAGACCGAAGTTGCAGTTGTACCGAGGGTTAAAAGTGAATACAAACATATATCGGTAATGACCCAGTGACCGCACCAGGACATAATCGATACCTACAAAGCCTTCGCCAGGGACACACACAAAAGAAGAATCAAAAACTAAGAAGTCACAACAAAAACAAGACATTATGTAAAATGTGGGGTTTAAGTTCTTCGCCAGAACATGATGTGCCAGGAAAGCATGAGACATGGCATGCCAGTTATGAAATAGATTGGACCAAACAAGAAATGGTTAATACGATTGCACGAAACTGTGTCTTGAAAACATAAGAACAAGTTACCAAACTACGCTTGCTTTTGCAATGTTAAAGATCCATAAAGAGAAATTTAAAAACTCGCGAAGACTTTCTTTTGAACTCGTTGCCAGTTTCCGTCAACACATCAATGACATTTCTAATAACTCTGGCTCTCCTGTCGCTAACCACTTTCATAGCCCTGGACACCAGGGCAAGGTAGACATCATTATCACTGTCATCGTCTTCTGCCCCTCCGATGATCGGTACTGGTTTCAGCTTGGGAACCGTTTGATATTCTTTATGCGCTGCCCAATGTTTTGAATGTATTTCACACGTTTGCGATGACTTCTCTTCTTATGCCGTTCTATTTTCCCTTTCATGTCTTTTAAAAAGTATAAATATTTGTTTCTTTTGTTATTGTTATTATTTAATAACTAATTGGTGCCTTTGATACTTATTTGGTTTGTTTTCGCTGTTTGTGTGTGTGTGTGTGTGTTTGTGATGTGTTCATATTTCATCTGTTCTTGTGTGTATGTAATCAGATTGATCATTTCGTGTTGCTCACACTATTTGGTAACTGGCACTCATTTTCCTGGCCCATCCTGTTATGGTGGTGAAATAAAACCGTTCTTTTTACATCATCTCTTGTTTTTGTGTGTGATCTGTTAGCCGTAATCTATCGTGCATGTCCCTGACGAAGGCCTTACGACCGTAATCTCGGTATCGTTTTGGTTTTGCCTTGGTGCAGTCACCGAGTCATTGCCTGTGTGTATTTTATTGTTGGTAACCACTCGCACTGTACTTGAATAACTGTTGACGATGCTTCTTTGGTGGTGGATTACAGTTACTTCTTACATGCCAAGGCATGCTTTAGAAGGTTTTTATAGGTACTCCTGGGTGTAGTGCAACGTGAGACTCATAAATAAGCTAGTCACTATACGGAGTAGTGTCAATACCCACATCATTGAATAGACTGTAGTGATATAGAATGCTTTCAGGAGCCTTTCGAGGAAGTGAGGTTGGATTATATTCAATATGTTTCGTCTGACCTTGATGTTACTCTTCGAACTCACTACTATCTATATCCTCATCATCTGGTTAATCAGTCAAAAGACTGGTTGTAAGATTGTCCGAGCACATCTCTCCTTTTAGTTTTATGAACTGATTGATTAGTCCTAAGAGTGGTTGTAAGGTTGTCTGAGCAGGTCTCTTTTTGACCTTATATTCTGCAGCTCTCTTCATTTCAGCATAGTTTCGCACTCTAATGTCTCTGCAAGCCTGATATGTAAAGCTAAGTCTTGGTCAACCCCTTCCTCTTGTCCCATGGATCTTGCCATTTTTGAAATAGACTTTCATGTCACATGTTGTGTCCCAGTGAACTCAATCTCGTATGTTAGATCATTGATTTCATTATATTTTGAATAAACAATCCCTCCAACACCAACAACTATAGAGAATAACCAACTGATAACGAAGGAAGAGGTAGCTGCAGCGGTAAAAACATTGAAAAGAGGGAAGGCGTCCGGCGTGGACAATATACCAGCTAAACTCTTACAGGCAGGTGTGGCGGTAATGGTGGAAGGCCTGACACACATCTGCAACAAAATATGGGCGACAGAAAATTGACCGGACTTATGAACAAAATCAATGGTTATACTGTAACCTAAGTCTGGAAACCTAAAGCTGTTCCAAAATTACAGAACAATAAGCCTCATCACCCACCCTAGTAAAGGTCATGTTTAGATCAATCCTCGACCGATTGAAATTCCAAGCAGAGAACATCATTGCTGAGGAGCAAGCAGGGTTCAGACAGGGAATAAGCACTACAGAACTGATCTTTAATTTAAGGCTGCTAAGCGAGAAATATCTAGAACAGCAGCAAAAACTGTACGATGTGGTAATTTTAAGAAGGCGTTTGATAAGGTATGGCATAAAGTGCTATTGGCAACCATCAGGACGTATAAAGTCAACGGAAATATTATAAAGGTCCTTGAACGCCTGTTTGACAAGGCGTCCAGCGCAGTTCTTGTGAATGGGAGGCGCGGGTACTGGTTTCGCACATCTGTTGGTGTGAGACAGGGTTTTACACTCTCTCAAACTCTTTTCAATATATTCCTTGAGGGAATTATGAGTGAGGCACTTAGAGGTAACGTTGGTACTGTCAAGATAGGGGGTCGAACAATTACCAACCTTCGTTTTGCAGATGATATCGACTGGTTGGCGGGTTCAGAAGCAGAACTACAGGAATGGGTCAGAAGGCTCGACAAAACAGCTCTTGACTACAGTATGGAGATAATTGCTGGAAAGACAAAATTAATGACCAACAACGCCGAGGGCTTCAACAGTAGGATAAAAGCTAATGGCCAGGAGCTCAAAGTGGTCTACCGTTTTAAATATCTGGGTTTGATTGTCAGTGATGAAAGATCAAAATGTGAAGAAAAGCACAGACAATAGCATGCTTGCACGGCTTAACAAAATCTGGCTAGATAAACAGTAAGCACTATGCACGAAAATCAGATTAATGCGTACATTGGTCCTATCAATATTCCTATTTGCTTGTGAGACATGGTTACAACTGACCTTCAGCGAAGGATACCGGCATTGGGGATGAGATTTTTCCGAAGACTTTTACACGTCACGTGCAAAGATCGAGTTACAAATAAGGAAATACGAGATACAATTACAACAGCAATAGGACGTTTCCTTAAAAAGGAAACTCGCTTGGTACGGTCACATATCGAGATCAAATCGTCTTGCAAATACGATCCAGCACGGAAAAGTGGAAGGCAGACGACGAAGAGAACGTCCAAAAAAAAAAAAAAGAGGTGAGAGGACAACATAAAAGCATGGACCAATATCTGACCAGAAGAGGCACAGGCATCGGCCGATGACAGAGAAGGGTGGCCTGGGGATGTGAGGATGTCTTCATGTGTGCTCCAATGACCTCACTGGTTACGGGATGATCTAACCTGAACTCAATCTTCGTTTTTGTATCATTTTCAATATTTATCTGTGTGCTTACTTCAGTGTGCACGTTGTCGTTGGATCTTCTTTCTATCCAACTCACTCTTTTCATTCTATGATAGCACAACAATTCCCACTTTCAAGCTCTTTTCATCATTCGTTACAAGAGTACATGTTTCAGCACCAAACAATGTAAATGGCCATGCATGAGTAATGATAATTCTTTACCTTAGTTCTAGTACAATATTTCTTGAAGTTAGCAGTTTCTTTTATCTTCTGAAGGCCTTTATGCCATGCGCCAAAGCAATCTTTGTCTTAATGTCCGTGCTTCATGGCGGGCATATTCTCTGATGGTTTACCCTAAATATGTCAGTATCGGTACTTGTTCAATTATTTCTCCATTAATGAATATATTAATTTGTCATTTGCCTATGCTGCTTGACTATTACCAAAGTCTTTGTCTTCAATGTGTTTATTTTTATGGCAAACTCTTTGGTGGTGCTGTTAATATTTTCCATTAGGCTTTGCAACATTGCTGCTATTTCTCCTACTATGGCTTGATCATCGGCAAATTTAATGACATTAACTTTCACACCACTGACATTGCCATCTTCTTAACAACTCCGAACATCTTTTTCTTTAATCAGCTCAAAATTATTCCTATTGCTAAAGCTTACTTTGAGGAGTTATAAAACTTACGAATAAAGGTCGATTGTCTCACGCTGTGTGCAGGTTGGGTTTGTACTTTACCACTGATTGATAAAAAAACGTATACCTTTCCGAGATTTTGAACCCGTTTCCAGCATATTAGAAGACTGGAATCCTAACTGCTTCACCACTAAAACTGACTAAGAGGTTTATGTTAAGCTATACATGTATACGTAAATATATATTTTCCCCTCCTTCTATCAGTCTGTTTCGTCAGATTGCCTCCTTGTCAGCTTGCTAGTTCTGTCTGCATTACCCAGTCAATCACCTTTTCAAGTTTGTCAATACTTTTACAATCTCATGATCCATCTTCACATCTTTTTTTTCCTGATTTAACATCCTGTTATTCAATATTTAATTTGAGCGCCCCCATCTTGGTCGGCAACTCGAACGAAAATAAGGTGTTTGCAGAGGTTCAAAGGGGATTACGTGTTTCTAATTTGGATACCCAAATCTCATTTACTGGTCTTCTAAACATTTTCACTTTCTCTAACAGGTTTCTCTGATGCTTTATTCTGCTATTTCTGGATTGGTTGACAGTATTCCCTTTTCCGTTATTAACTTTGCTCTCAATTTCCTTGTTATATTCTTATGTTAGTTCTTCTTCTGTTTCTTCTTTCATTTATTGTTGTTTGAGTAGACAGCGCTTAATAAAAGTAATACATATTATTTACACATATCACGTATATCTGTAAAAAAAACACAATTTATTTAAGGAAAATGTTGCATTTTAAAATACAGTTTCTGCAATTAATAATCTATCTATCTATCTATCTATCTATCTATCTATCTATCTATCTATCTATCTATCTATCTATCTATCTATCTATCTATCTATCTATCTATCTATCTATCTATCTATCTATCTATCTACCTATCTATCTATCTATCTATCTATCTATAGTCCACTTATGTCGTTAGACGTAGTGGGGAGGCGTGACCTTCTTTGTTTCAAATTCTTTGAATTATTTTGAATTTTTTCATTAGATGTCGCGGAAAGGTGTGACCTCGTTTGTTTCTTTATTTTTGGGCAAGTAAAAATCCACTGGTGACTTGCCAGGTCAATCCCAGCAATTGTTAGTGCTTGGAATATACGATCGCCTATTTTTGAGACTGGTGGAGGTGGAAGCGTAAATTATGGTAATGGAAGACCCGCATCCTGTTAGGCGCCATGTAAGCCGCTTCGATAACCACATAACCAATACCTGAAGTTGTAACCACACAGTCCCCTTTTTACGACATATTCTCTGTGGGAATATCCCTAGAATAATTTGAATAGATTTTAAACTTGAATTTAGCCAGTTCAGCGGCTGTTAGGCATACTCTTTTCGATTTCCAACTACTAAGGTATTTTTAACGTGCGTACCAATGGATACGGGTGTCTGGTATCACTACTCTGAGATCAGGAGAAACAATTACCAGATGATCCACGGGAAAAATCCGGGTTTTCACCTTGATTTGAACCCGCGACCTGCAGCACCCGAGGCGAACACCTAACCTCGAGACCATTGGGTTCTTCGCAATAAATAATCAACAGTACTTAATAACTGAAAATGTAAATAATAAATAATAAGTGTAAAATAGTGTAGCTAATGAAATAAAATAAATATCTGAGTAAATGCGTTCTGTTCCGTCTTAGCTATTTATAAGCGTACATCGACCACTGCAGTCGTTTTACACACTCGTCGGTTTACACACTCGGTATTCGTATTTCAGGTAGTTTTGAAGGCGTACTTATGTTCTCTGTTGTTTTTGTGTGTAGTTGTTTAAACATGTACATACGAGGCGTGTTGAAATGAAACCGGACCCAAACTGCAATAAGTCAACTTATGTATGATGCGCATGATGACGTCACTTCTGGTGTAAACAGCACATACCAACCGTCAAATTTGAAAATGTTATTATCCTCCGACTCATTGTTTCCTCGGCAGACCTTGGAAAACGTGGCGGGTGTGATGCGGAATCCGTCCAGAGTTGATCAGCGAGCAGTGATTCGGTTTCTAACAGCTCATGGATGTCGACAAATTGACATTCATCGCAGAATGCAGGCAGTGTATGGTGACAAAAGTGTGTTGAAGACAGCAGTGAAGAACTGGACAACGATGTTTAAAGAAGGACGTGAGTTAACGCAACAATATGCTCCTGACCTGGTCTCGGAAGATCTTTCATAAACTCATGTCCTTCTTTAAACATCGTTGTTAAGTTCTTCACTGTTGTCTTCGACCCACTTGAAATTGGAGAAAGAAATGGGAGAGAGTAACAGTACAGACTCAATCCACCAGCTACAAAGACACCAGCAAACTTCATCTTCTGCAGTAGAACGGGCCACTGCAGACTACTAGGCCACCTATATCGGCTCAAAATATCAATGAATATCCATTTGGGATAGGAGTTCAGACCACTGAACACGTACTTAAAGAATGCCCGGCCTACGAAGAACTAAGACACCAGACCTGGCCAGATGGAGCAGAACTGATGCAAACACGATGGGCTCACCGCTTAGACCTGGCAAGGACTGTGGACTTCATCCTGGCGATAGGACTGTGGACTTCATCCTGGCGATATGACTGTGGACTTCATCCTGGCGATAGGACTGTGGACTTCATCCTGGCGATAGGACTGTGGACTTCATCCTGGCGATAGGACTGAAGATTTAGCATTATCAGAAAACAAGAACGCAGAAGAAGAAGGAGTGGTAAACAAATTGTATACTTAGCTGTCTACAGCTTCGTCTTCCCAGGATGTCAGACTCATGTCCAGAGCTTTCATAACACGATTACACACATCCTTGAGCTTAAACTGTAGTCGGCCGACTGTTCTTGTGCCATCCATAAGTATGCATTGAGGATATATGTAAGAATGCGACTATTTTCCATGCAACGAACAGTCTTCGCTGCCTACGGAGAGTATACATGCTTGGGAAAACGGTGCCATAGCGCATCTCTACACTCGTAACGTTGTACTTACATGTTCTTGTATTTCCAAGAATTTATCACAGGCGCAGTAGATGGAAGTTGTTAAGTCTACGCTCTTGTTTAGCGTAGGTTGTTCAAGTCTCGCTACCACACAGAAGCGTGATGACGACAAATGCATTGTACACCATAACCTAGTAGTAATTGTCAATTTCTGGTTTTTTTTTCAAACATTTGGAGGCTAGCACATGTAGCAGCAGCCTTGTCAATACAGGCCACATTTTTGGGTCTCAACAGAATTACAAAAAAAAAACAAACAGCGAATGATATCAGACCGAGCTACAAGGAGAGCATTACGTTCGGGCTTATGCGCCGTGTTTGACGGAGAAAGAACATAGAAAGATGATACATAATATACTCTATAATTCTGACCACATTAATATCTTATTATAATTTTAATTATAAATGTTTGTTAAAAAAAGTAAGGATGTTTTCATATTTGAACTTTCTTACTTTCCGTGACCGGCAACCTCACATTGTCTTCACCCAAAACCCAGCCACTGTCAGTGCTTTCATTTGCCACCGTCATGATCGTGCACTGCACAGGATTCCTGCATCCTAGGACATATAATCAGGTGTTCTGGGTCCTGGATGGCCCAACATTCCTGCATCCTAGGACATATAATCAGGTGTTCTGGGTCCTGGATGGCCCAACATTCCTGCATCCTAGGACATATAATCAGGTGTTCCAGGTCCTGGACGATCCAACATTCCTGCATCCTAGGACATATAATCAGGTGTTCCAGGTCCTGGACGGCCTAACATTCCTGCATCCTAGGACATATAATCAGGTGTTCTGGGTCCTGGACGGCCTAACATTGCTGCATCCTAGGACATATAATCAGGTGTTCTGGGTCCTGGGCGGCCCAACATTCCTGCATCCTAGGACATATAATCAGGTGTTCCAGGTCCTGGACGGCCCAACATTTGCAATATTCATTGTCTGCAAATCCCCACTTTTTCAGATTAGATCCACATTTGGACACATCATGACAAATCAAGTCCTGGTGCATGTTCTTCTTTGATCTCCATTCAACCTTCATCATTGACGAGGATTGATTTATTAATTTATCCTACTATTGTAAAGGTTAAGATTGACTCATACCTGACTCTGCTGTGGGAGATGATGTGGTAGAGGCTTCATTGTAATAGTCCTCAGCTAGTTCCCAAAGAATCACTCGGGAAGTAAATATTAAAATAACTACATTTTTATGTACAAGATTGTATTTGTATTGCGACTTCTTTGTTGTTATTGTGACTATAAGAGTTTATTTCCTTTGCGTCATCTTCAATGATTACTTCGGGTGGTTCACAATTTTCAACTCGATGAACGTAACTTACTTTTTCACATAGTTGCTTCACTCGACATTTTCAATGTGCCAAATGCGTTATCTAAGGACAGATCATTCGTGGATCCGTCAAAATGTAATATGTTAGAAGGTTGCACTAGTAGAAACTGTTTAGACAATTTCAGCTCTCCAGATTTTGAGAAGTTGTTAAAAATAGGAGAAATAGGAGTCCACGCATGTCAGGTTAAATAAAAACTTGTAAAAAGGTCTAGTAGCTTAATATAAGCATCTCATTCGGTTTTGGGTGAACTAGTCAAGCCTAGAGTTTTCAATACCCCTGTTTTATGGTCAATAGAAAGATACCTTCTACAGAAAATTTACATTTTCGTGACACTCCATTTTCTTCTTTATTTTTCTTTTTCTTCTTCTTTTTCTTTTTCTTTTTATTCGTTTTCTTCCTCTTCTTCTTCTTCCTCCTCTTCTTTTTCTTCGTCTTTTTCTTCTTCTTCTTCTTCTTCTTCTTCTTCTTCTTCTTCTTCTTCTGCTTCTATGTCTTGTTATTCTTTTTCCTCTTTTGTTTTCTTTTTATCACTTTTCTTCTTCTTTTTTGTTTTATTCTGTTTATTCTTCTTCATTTTCATCATCATCATCATCATCTTCTTCATCGTTCGTGGATGCTGTGTCGAAGTATACAGCAAGGCTTTGATATCTGCACCTTTCTGACCGACCACATCCTGCTACAGCTTTTTTTTTTTTTTTAGTACCCTGTTTGTCTTTCGACTACGGCCCATTTATTTTTGGCCAGGCTACACTAGTGCATTTTGTTTTCAGAACCGTCATTTGGAGGCGAAATAAGGTTTTGGTCAACTCTGGTTTGATACTTGTCGCTGGCTACTGTCAACTCATATAAAACGTTTTCGGCTTCATGCTACACAATGATGGTCAAAGTAGTGTGAGAAACACGCCATTAAGCTATGATAGTTTGAATGTCAAACGTTGACCTAGTGCGCACACAATCTACGTGAGCAAACGTATGTGCAATTATGTGCTTAACATAGGAAGGATAATTAATATACCTTTTCCCATAGAATATCAACTAAAGCCATTAATTTTTGTAAGGTATTTGTATTTAAATGAAACAGAACAATTTATAGGGAGGGTCATACGGAAAAATGCATATCCAATTGCACATTGCAATTAATACTTTTACGTACATGTAATTCCCCGTGAGAATCCCAGTGTATTTTACTGGGGAGTAAAGGAATGGGCCATTACATATACATGCATGCTGTAGGAAGCAACCAGCGAGTGTAGAAACAACAACCATTAAAAAAAGCACATAACATGTTTTGGCGCAGGAGGTAAACTGTACTGATGGCTCTTTACTCTGGCTTGAGTTAAAAAGGGAAGGTAAAGTATTAGGGGAGCGAAAGCTATTGTATTAGTCAAGTGAGACACACTGGCAAGACTCCGAGTTGATGTCCATTCCCAAACAGGCTGTGTTGTGGACGCCTCGACAATGAACTGGGTATCGACACTGGTCTGGTATTTGGAGACTCTTGAGAATCCTTACACTGCAATGCGGCGAGTTAAACCCATGCCGCCTTTTTCAGTACAGCCTGGCATATAAGAAGAATCACTACCAGCAGAGGAAATACATCAGGAATGAAGTATTAAGCAAGAGTGGAAGATTAGAACAACACTATAAAGCCAATCAATTGATATTGATCAATCAATCAAAACCTTACAGTTCTCAATGAAGCTCAAGTCTTCAGCAAACGCACATGTTCTAATTAGAAACAGAAATAACAGCACTGGAAATAGCCATATACAACTAGAAAACTATCTTATGCCTTCTCATCGCTATCGTTACAGACTATTATCCGCCCTTCAAGTTCTAGAATAGGAAGTACTTTGTGAACCTAGACTTGCCCAAATATACTTAATTACTAACCAGTTCACTACATCCCATGAAGTCAGAATAGTTATGTAGTGGTTTCCTGGCCACTCAAATACACATGGCAATGACAAGGCAGACAGATTAGCAAAAAATAGATCAAAGTCAAGAACACAAATATTCAACAATGAACGTACGGTCAATTAATCAACTTCTGAAGACTGAACAAAGAGGCATGGCTGAATAAATAGACAGTGGATAATATTGGGAGAGAAGACTGCTCCAAGATCCCAGAGCCTATGTATATTTTCAAATGTAACATGGGTTTAGTGGGATTAAAATCAATCTGTATTACAGAGGAAATGGTTTTAACAAAGTTGGAGGGATTAAAAGTAGATAAATGTCCAGGTCAAGACGGTATTCATCTAAAATTACTGTTTAAAATTGTAGACCAACTAGCAAAAGGATTGGCTGTATTATGTTCTCAATCACTTGTAAAAGGAATTGTTCCAAGAGATTGGAAAGATGCAGTAGTGATCCCCTTATTCAAAAAGGGGGAAAAAACCCGAAAAAGACTAAGAAAAACCGGATTACAGTGTCTTAAGAAGAGAAGTAATCGAGGTGACTTAATACAGGTTTATACGATAATCAAAAGAACGGATTAATTAGACTATAACAAGTTTTTCAATATACAACCACCAACAAGAACAGAAAGACACAGCTACAAATTAACTAAAGAAAGGTCTAGATTGGAAATTAGGAAATTTTTGTTTAGTTAGAGAGTGGTGAATGCTTGGAATGCATTGCCACAGGAGGTAGTCGAGATAGGGACAGTTAATGCACCTAAGAAAAGATTGGATGCACATAGCTTTTAAAATCAGTGTAATGCATGTAACTGGTTGTATACATACTTAGCAGAGTCTTCTAACACGCATAAAGACGTTAAGTTAAGTTTAAATCTACAAACATATGGACATTCCACATTGCAAACACAACAGCAACCTCTTGAAAGGAGAGATCAAAGCACAATTTTCCGACTTCGCCCTAAACATATACAACTTAACAGTAACTTGAACAGAATCCAGCCAGAACATACTCCAGAGAGCCGGCTGTGCAAATAGTGTCCGGGGCTTGGCGGTGTTAGGAAAGAGTTTCTTCTTCTGGGGCCAGACATATGGAACAGGCTGTATGGAACTAAACAACAACTCACAAACACTTGAAGATACAACTATATGGTATTGGGCCAAAGGATAATGGCCAACAAGATTAATAGCCAACCAACCAACCAACTAAACAACCAGCCAAACAACCAACCAAATAACAAAATAACCAATCAGTCAACCAACCAAACAACCAACCAACAAACCAACCAACTAACGAACCAACCAATCAACAAACTAACCAACAGCGAACCAACCAACCAATTGACAAACCACCAACCAACCAACGAACCAACCAATAAACCAAATAATCAACGAACTAACCAACCAATGAACGAACCAACCACCAACAAACTAAACAACCAACCAACCAACTAGCCAACGAGCCAACCAACCAAGCAAACGACCAATAAACAAAACAACTAAATAACGAACCAACAAACCAACGAACCAACCAACCAACCATCAAAACAACCAACAAACCAACCAACGAAGTAACGAATCAACCAACCAACAAATCAAACAACCAATAAACCACCCAGCCAAACAACACACAAACAAACCAACGAACACCAACTAACCAGCCAACGAACCAACAAATCAACAACCAACAAACAAACAAACCAACAAACAAACCAACCAAACAACCAACAACAAACGAACCAACCATCCAATCAAACAACCAGCCAACCAACAAACCATCAAATCAAACAACCAAAAAGCCAACCAACCAAACAACCAACAAACCAACAACCAACGAACCAACCAACCATCCAATAAAAAAACCATTAAACAAACAAACTAACCAACGAACCAACTAGTGAAGCAAACAACCAACCAGCAAACCAACCAACCAACCAACCAACCATCCAACAAACCGACATATACAACCAAAATCACCCAGTCCTCTGCCATCCTATTATGCTCATTCCACATCTCCTCAGTTTCCTTCATGCTTGTGTCGTACCCTCATCTCCAGTGTGTTTTACTCTGTCTCCACTTCCCATGCCTTGGGAATATGTCAAGCTGATTTCCTTAATGTGTGTTCTATCCTACGTCACGGCCTTCTCTTCGTATCATCATGCACATATATATGTCTGATACTTTCTAACAGTTCCACATTAGCGATCCTATCATACCACTAGAATTTCTTTATTCTGCGCAGTATCCATTTATGAATGTATGTACCTATTTGATCTGCTACTACTACAGATGTAGCAGATGTTTTCGTGCCCGCATTGGCCTGTTCAGCCACATGCGCACCCACACCCAACAGGGAAATCTGTGACAAGGATGATGTCGGCGTTCCTCATCGACAACGATGGACAGCTATTAACCTATTTGATAGTTGTTTTTCTCCATGTTACAGAATCATGAAATATAATTTATATTTTATATTGGATATGACGACTTTTGATTTTTGAAAACACTAAGTACTTGACATTCAAATATTTAATCCTCTAGCTTTTCCCGAGTGGTCCGCCGGGGCTTTGTATACACATGGACAAGAATAACACAGAGAGCATGTCGCAAGAGACGACTAACTGTGTGACATGGCAGAACACCGGCCATAGTTAAGTGGTTTGTTAAGAGCAACATAGAGGGTGTCTAACAGGCTGCGGGTCTACTTTGCTGTAGTGTTTGAGTCTATCAAGATAGACTCACACATTGGTTAATGACCTTTTGCGGCACTTGTCCCAACATAGCGGAATAATAAGCTGCTCGAGCCTAGCCCGCTAAGCACAAAATTCTCCTCCCAGCTACATCCAGCTCATTCCAGAGCTGGGACCTGTACAGGGGCATCTGCCCATGTAGAAGTACAGGTCGACTAAAAACTAACTTTGACACTATTAACCATCTGTGTTCACACGTCGTCTGAAAGTAATCGTATTTTTACATCTCATGTCGAGATCTAATAAAACAAGTTAGAAAACGATTGTGACAATGTTTCTGGGAGTGTTCTCGTAGATTTCATGCTGCTCGCATTGGAACAGACATTCCGAGCATGGAATGGACCCATGCATACACCGACGGTTCTTTAACAAACACAACACAGAACGGAGTGGCAGGGGTATTCCTGAGCCTACCAAACGGTAGAAAAATAACACTGTCAGTGGCAACTGGAAAATTCTCAAGCAATTTCAGAGCGGAGGCAGAAGCACTGAGGGCTGCAGTAAGAAGCAATGCTCACAGGCGAAAGCAATGAAAGCCAGATAGTCCTGTTTACATATGCCCTGGCCGTAGTCACAGCACTAAAAAGCCAGAAAAATACTGAACTTAATGATTTACGAGCAGTACTCTGTCAACTATGCCAGCAGTCCGCACCAGAAAGAGTAGTGGTACTGTGAGTCCCATCCCACTGTAACATCCAAGGCAACAAGGAGGCAGACAGACTGGCAAAAGAAGGTGCAAGACAACTACAACCAGATTCTAGTGTGACATACGAAGAGTCCAAAAGATTTATTAGGGCCAGATACATGACCAAATGGGAAACAGAACATACTGGCCACAAAAAACGATGCCTATTACCAATTGAACAGAAGCGAGCAGATCGTGGTCTTCAGACTCCGCACAGGCCACAACAGACTGATGTATCACCTATTCAATAAACTGAAGATAGGTGGCACTGACGAATGCACTTGTGGTACCGGGAAAATGACCCCTGAACATCTGTTGCAAAACTGCCCTCCATACGAGGACCAGAGAAAGCACATGTGGCCATCACCAGTGGCAACACTAGATAAGCTCTATGGCAGTGTCGACAGCCTCAGGATGACCGCTGCTTTCTTCGAAAAAATACAGGTTGACGTTTGACAGCGTACGAAGAAGAAGAAGAAGAAGAAGAAGAAGAAGAAGAAGAAGAAGAAGAAGAAGAAGAACATACATTCAGAAGAACGTCATGCCGCGCTGAGAGCATCTCGTAATTACCTCATCGTTTATTCCCTTCCGTTAGAGTTCATTAGAGGATATGTACGACTGATGAATAAAAGCTGATTGTCTTAACATTCGCCACACAGTGTGCAGGTTAGGTCTTAATTTCGTCACGACAGAAAGAAAGCTATATCTTACCAAGGATATGAACCTGTCTTTACTTGGTCAGTGGACCGATTTCTTAGGAGAGTATACCCATCAGAAACATGGATACACGTATATACAGATGGATCATCTAACGTCTATCAACATCTATTACAGACTAAGGAATGTAGATATAAAAACTCGAGTGTTAACAACGGGAACACACTCCAATAATTTCCGTGCAGAAGCAGAGGCACTAAAGGCCTCAGCTGAAATTGTAATCCAAGATAAAGATATCCACCAAGAAAACATAGTATTTCTGATTGATGCCGCGTCAGTATCAGCAGCACTAAAACAACACAAAGAAGAAGTTCTGACACATCACTTGGTCATACAGTGGATCCCATTCCACTGCAATATTAAAGGCAATGAAGCTGCAGACAAACTAGCAAAAAGTGGAGGAGCATCCCCACAAACAGACCTGAGTATCACATATAATGAGGCCAAGATCATAATTAAAGCCAACTTCAAGGGAAATGGGTTGATCAACACCCGACTTCCGAAAAGAAGACAGCTACCTTAACTCAACTAGAAAACAACAAATCATCCTCTTCAGACTGAGAATTGGGCATAACAGAATTAAGGGTCATCTTTACAACAAAATGAGGTTTGGGACAGATGACAAGTGTCCATGTGGGGAGCATACCATGACCGTGGAACACATCATAAAAAGTTTCATGCTCATGCAGGAAAAGAGAGAACAATACTCGCCTCACGAGACAGATATGAGACAAAAGCTGTAGGGAGATGAAACAGACCTACAAACAACGGGATCCTTTGTGATAGAAACCGGGACCTTGATCTGAGGATGAAAGAAGAAGAGGGAGAAGGAACGGTTTCTAAACCGTTCTATTTCCCTTCCTTGAACATGTCGGAAAGAGAGATAAACAGCTGTTTAAAACCCTCTATAGGAAACTCCAGTAAGGCTTCATACACTCTCTGACTCTGATTTACTATTTCTTTCAATAATATTATCATCAACAATGTCTAGCAACACTGATCAGGATCGTCTGGCTGTGTTATCATTACAGTTTCAGAAGCTGGACGAGGGGACGGCGTGGCCTAGTGGTTAAGTGGCACGGCTCACAATCCGAAGGTGCTGGGTTCGATCTCCACCACAGCACCGGCCGTTACCCCGGGGACGCAAACCCTTAGAAAATGCAGGAGGAAGCAGACCCTTACATAAAATGCATGCTGAAGTCGGATGCACTGGGCTGACTGGCGCAAAATACAAACCGCAGTGCAACGCACACCGCCTTTGGGATTAGAGAAATAAGGCGAAAGCAAAAAATAATAAAAAAAATAAGCTGGACGTCTTTGTTCAACCCTGTAATCACTACACTATCCTCCTGGATGCAACGGAGCAAAGAAAAGGGACACTGGAGACTTCTAAGTATAAGGCGATTGATTTAGCGCAGCTGAAGAGCACTTGCTTTGCATGAGAAAGGTACGCGGTTCAAGTCCCTCTACCGGCATCCCTGGTCGACCTAGTTATAAATGAGTATCTTGCTGACGGGTAAGTAAGGAAAAAGGCAACGAGTAAGGAAACCGGCTACCCTACCTCACAAAGATGTACCATTACTTACTAGAACGCGACTAAAGAAAGCTGTGCATGAATCTAGCAATCTCATGCTCTTTCAACAAATTGCAACAGAAACCTCAACTGCAAGGGCAATGGCGCACACAAACTTTGTCGCAGGCGTCCTATAAAGGACCATCTGCAGCTGGTGGCCATACGTCTCAAAATGATCGAAAAGGGGCGATAATCATAGCACGTTAGGGTCGATTGGTTGGTGACTGACATCTAAAAATTTACTCCTAAAACTAGCTTGTGTTAGAAGTAACGTTGGGTACACGTTATGTCTCTTTCTTGTCTTTGATTAGACTAAAATCTTCTTTGCTCTTAGTGACGTCGACGTGAATAAAATGGTTGATCTGAATGCCGACGAAGCAGCCAATAAAAGGTCCAGTCCAGTACACTAAGAAATGTTCCCACAATGCAGTTCCTTCGCAGCCCAGGGTATGTCCGCTAGCCATTGCTGGGTTGAAGTACATACCTGTAGTTGTCACACCTGGGAGGAAGAAATAATAGATGGAGAGAATGAGAGAGAAAGGTAGTTATTATGTAATAATAATTAGAAGGAAGAGAGAATAACAAAGAGAGAATAACAAAGAAAGAGAGAGAGATGGAGAGCGAGAGAAAGAGAGAGGAAGAGGTAATTATGTATTTACAACTAGGAGTAAGAGGGAATAGGAGAAAGAGAGTGAGGGAAATGTAGTTATTATCTAGTTACTGGGGAACAGTGGTCTCGAGATAAGGTTCTGGGGGGTCGGGTACTGAAGGTTGCGGGGAGACCGGCATTTTTTCACGTGTATATTCTCGTAAAAATTCCCCTGATCTCTGTGTAGTGAGATCGGACTTCCGTGTTTAGTGTCAAGCAGGTTAACATTCCCTTTGGCAGTTAGACTAAAGTTTGAGCTGTGCTTGATTAGCCACGTTCACGATTAGCTCCGGTGTTTGTGTCTGCGTCGGATGTTCTCGAGTTTCTGAACGGATTAATATTTGCACTGATCAATGCCCTGCAGAGCTGCTTTACCGTAAGAGTGTCTTTATTCATCTGAGTGGTGTATTTCGCATGTTACATTGCATTTTGTTCACGGTCTTTGCATCATTTAGTAAAAATAGATGGCCATTTTCGGTCGAATATCGCTCAACTCCCGGTCGCAGAAATCGAGGCCTACATGTCAACACTCGTTCCGCTTGGTTGCTCCCCAGGGTCAGGCCAAGAAAAGATACGATATACAAGGGCCCTTCGTCCCAGCTTGATGTCAATTTTCACTGGATCACCACCGGAGACCCTAAGCATCCTCTCATTTTTCCGTATTCTAAACGGAGAAAGAATTTCATCGCCTCGCAGGAGGAATACATTCAGAGGGTGCAGAGGTGGAGCTAGAGAACGACGGAAGACGATAGCCGCCCCTGGCACCGGTTCTACACTTAGGAGAAGTGGAACACTTCCTCCTCACGGCCCCTTCCCAAGGCAACGGAGTACCCGGCTCCCTCTCAGGAGCCCACAGGGATCGCGGTTGACATCCCCACTGCCCAGTCGAGACGCAGCAGCGGCTCTCACTGGTCTGCAGAAAACTGTTTTGACTGGTCATGGTGGAATCCGATCGACGCAACGGCCTCAGATGCTTAGGCGAACAATATTATTATTATTATTTGTTAGAAACAGAAAAAATTGGCTTAACGGCCGCTGGCCGGAGAAAATTCTAGATAAAAATCTATCCAAATTATTTATGCTTCCCCCCCCCCCCCCCCCCCCCGTGTCTAGTAAGCCGCAGGACGTAACAAAAAAAACAACCGACTACGGATAGTCTTCAGCTAGTACCTGGCAACAGACATTACCATACCTGATTGAATACAAGGATTCCAGGTATCTAGTTACAGCTAGGAGAAATAAGGTATAGAGAGCGAGAGAGAAAGAGAGAAAGAGAAAAAGAGAGTTATTGTATAGTTACAACTAGGATGATGAAAGAAAAGATTAGGGATATATATATATATATATATATGCAGAGAGATAGAGAGAGAGAAAGAAAAAGAGAGAAAGAGAAAGAGAGAGAGTTATTATATAGTTACAACTAGGATGAATAAAGAAAAGATTAGGGATATATATATATATATATATGTAGATATATATATATATATATATATATATATATATATAGAGAGAGAGAGAGAGAGAGAGAGAAAGAGAGTTATTATATAGTTACAACTAGGATGAAGAAAGAAAAGATTAGGGATATATATATATATATATATATGTAGAGAGACAGAGAGAGAAAGAGAGAGATTATGAGAGAAGTAGTCATCTAGGAGAAAACAAGCAGAAACAAAAGGCGAGGGATGGAGGGAGGGAGAGATAGTTATTAAACTGTTGCAAATATGAGGAAAGAAAAGATAACGGACAAATCGAATCACTCACTCATCTCATATCCTTAATGCTGATTGTACGGAACTGCTCACTAACAAGGTCTTGATTCTGCAGGGTTGGGTAGAGCACTTTCGTGCAATTCTAAGTGATCCCTCATCCATGAGCGAACACGTCATAGATCGCATCCCACAAGCCGCAATCAACTACAGGCTAGACTTCCCACCCAACCGACATGGGGCGAAAAAAAGAATGTTTTTTTATCTTAACAATTCAAAGCTAAGGTTGCAAAAGAGCCAGTTTACAATTAAAATTGACACTGTAGAGGTTAGAAAACATAGAAGTCATTATTTCTAGAGAGCATGCTAAGATCTATAGCATACGTTCATGTAGAAACGAAAAGCCAGAACAGCGTCAACAAATATAAACATATGAAATACATAGGACAGTTTTTTTCTGAACCATTCAAAAGGTCTTCTTTTTGCAGGAGGATCATGTTGGAGAGTCGACTACGATGTGAGGAATATGTGCTGCTGGAGTGGGATACCGTTTCTTCTTCTACTTGTTGTTGTTCTTATTCTTTGTTTTCGTTTTCATCTTCTTTATATTCTTTTTCTTGTTCTTCTTCTTGTTCTTTTTTTTTCTTCTTCTTCTTCTTTTTATATTTTCTTCTTCGTCTTCTTCTTCTTCTTCTTCTTCTTCTTCTTCTTCTTCTTCTTCTTCTTCTTCTTCTTCTAATCTTTGCTTCTTAATCTTGTTCTTTCTTCTTCTTCATCTTCTTGTTCTTATTTTTCTACTGGTTCTTCTTTATTTTCTTCTTCTTCTTCATTTTCTATTCTTCTGCTTCTTCTTGTTGTTATTCTTGCTGTTCATTTTGTTCTTCTTATTCTTCTTCATCTTTTTCTTCCAATCACAGAGAGGTCGAGTTATTTAGTCTTTTATTCCAGTAATCATGGAGGTGGTGTTTCTATTGTTATCTATCAAACTAAAAAGACTACTATATGCTCATCGCGGAGAGGAGACTAACGTTTATTCAAGAAAACATACTGATCGGTCAATGTTAGTCAGGGTCAGGCAAAACATACTGATCGGATAATGTTAGTCAGGGTCAGGCAAAACATACTGATCGGTCAATGTTATTCAGGGTCAGGTAAAACATACAGATCGGTAAATGTTAGTCAGGGTCAGGCAAAACATACAGATCGATAAATGTTAGTCAGGGTCAGGCAAAACATACTGATCGGTCATTGTTAGTCAGGGTCATACAAAACATACTGATCGGATAATGTTAGTCAGAGTGAGCTAAAATATATTGGCCAAAACCCCCCTACCTAACTTCCACATAGGTCTCTCTGGAGAGGGGATGTTTTTATGGCTGCCAGGCTAACGAGGTCGGAGATCTGAGTAACCCCAATTGTAATGAGCAACACGCAGACAAATGAAGCCAGACATCGCACAGCCACCTGGAGGATTCTGGTCTACCTTCATTAGCACGTTCGGGATGAGAGGAAAGCTACTGCCACTTAATGTCCTTTTCCAGGCGAATAAAAGAGTAAACTTACTCATTGTGGGTATTCAAAAAAAAAAAAAAACATCAACCGATCAGGCGTTTGAGCTGTGCGAATGACGAGATGTGCACACTCATCAGTTTTAGTTTTCTATTTTAAAGTAGCTAAATTGTATTGTACAGATTAACAGTTTTCTACTTTAAAGTAGCTAAATTGTATTGTACAGATTAACAGTTTTCTACTTTAAAGTAGCTAAATTGTATTGTACAGATTAACAGTTTTCTATTTAAAGTAGCTAAATTGTATTGTACAGATTGACAGTTTTCTACTTTAAAGTAGCTAAATTTGTATTGTACAGATTAACAGTTTTCTATTTTAAAGTAGCTAAATTGTATTGTACAGATTGACAGTTTTCTACTTTAAAGTAGCTAAATTGTATTGTACAGATTAACAGTTTTCTATTTTAAAGTAGCTAAATTGTATTGTACAGATTGACAGTTTTCTATTGTAAAGTAGCTAAATTGTATTGTACAGATTGACAGTTTTCTACTTTAAAGTAGCTAAATTGTATTGTACAGATTAACAGTTTTCTATTTTAAAGTAGCTAAATTGTATTGTACAGATTGACAGTTTTCTACTTTAAAGTAGTTAAATTGTATTGTACAGATTGACAGTTTTCAATTTTAAAGTAACTAAATTGTATTGTACATATTAACAGTTTTCTATTTTAAAGTAGCTAAATTGTATTGTACAGATTAACAGTTTTCTAATTTAAAATAGCTAAATTGTATTGTACAGATTGACAGCTTTCTACTTTAAAGGAGCTACATTTTATTGTACAAAACATGATGATATGACCATTATTTTGTCGAGACCTGTGCCTCAAAGTGATTTGATATTTTTTAATCAAGACTGATAATGAACTACGAGATTAAGACACGGAGTTATCTTATTAAGTTTAAGCCTAATTTCACTCACCAATAGTTATCATGGTGCCTGCATTGATGTACTTGATAAGTTCATCCAGGATGGGAGTAGAGGACACTGTCTGCATGCCCAGCCATGTGTCACTCAGACTAGCGAACAGTTCTATGGCAAAGCCCATGAGCAGAGTCACGTGAAGGTCACTTTCGCATGATGTTTCGTAGTAGCGCTGAAAATGTTAATGAACACAAAACAAATTAATACATATATCTATATTATAATAATCAAAATACATGTATTTGTTTGTCAGTCTTGCTGAAAACTTTGCGAAGATAAATTTTCATAGGTTAGTGTGTCTGGAAACCCAAAATCAATGCGAATATTTTCAGCTATCTGCGACTTTCCTTTTCTGAGTTACTTAACAATTTGAGCTCTCCAATGGAGAGATGTATGAACGTGACAATTACTCAGTTAATTTTATTTTGGTAATTGAACGCAGTATGTTCAGATCGCTGCGTTTCTGTACGATCCCGATCCGTGACTTTGATAAGGATATGGATATTTGACATGGGTGCAGTATGATCAAATTGCAGCGGGGTAATATTACACGAAGATTTCAGAGCCACGGGGCAAGTGGTCGACCATGACGATGATGGATAGAGGGAGTCAAAGAAAGACACCAAAAGTTCAACATGTCGGCAGTCCAAGCTTCCCATCTAGCGGAAACCAAAAGTCTACGCATTCCTCCTCTCTGCGACGCCGAAAGGCAGTAGCAGCAGGACAACAGATGAAGGAGAAGCCACATTTACTCATGAGCTCCTTCTTTGGTGGTAATGGTCCCTCGGACATCTACACTTGCCTTGTGTTTCTCCTTAGCTGAATACGCTGCGTCAGTCTGGAAAAACTCTATTCATGCAAAACTAGTTGATATAGCAATAAATGAGGCGGGTCGGACAGTATCAGGGTGCCTAAAACCCACCCCATTGATAAAATATACCCCATAATTGGCATAGCACCTCCCGAGATTCGAAGAAGCGTCGCAGCAGAAATCGAACGAGAAAAACAGGAGCACGACCCAAGGCACCCAATGTTTGGACATCAGGTACAAAACACAAGACTCAAATCCAGACATAGCTTTCTAAAACCAACAAACCCCATACATACAAACCCTGAAAGTCGCCGTATAGAGAAGTGGCACGAATTGTGGCAGTCCCCAGAGATGGAACTTTGGGAGGAACCTGCTCCTGGACATCATCTACCATTCACAACATGGAAGTCGTGGAACAGACTCCGAACGGGTATATTACGGGGCAAGAGGAATATGAAGCGATGCGGATACACATGATGACACGTGTGATTGCGGCGCAATACAGGACCCAGAAAAGTTGATGACATGCCCCAATCTCCAGGATACATGCAATAGGCGCGATATGCTGGAGGTGAATGACAAGGTAATCCATGTCGCTGAATACTGGATACAAGATATATAACGTGGTGCTTGGATACGGAAAGTAAAGTGAGTATGGTCATCGCTCTAAACTCTTAGTGTGTGAGGTCTTTTTTGGCACCATCACCTCTATGCAGTATGTCACCATCGATGAAATCAAGAAAGCATAGGGAACGCGAAAAACACATATTGACATTAAAAACATACATGTGCAAACCTCGTGGTGGTCTGAGATGAGATCTAAACTCCAGATCAGCTTGGCAAAACGGTAAGATGCCAGTCCTGCTAGGGTTTGAACCACTATCTTCAGCGCAGCAGTCCCAATGGTTATCTTCTTTTCCAATAAGTGATGCAGGGCTTTGACTGGGTTTTCGCTGGAGTCTCCGAATGTCCGAGAGCACACGAAGCATTGAATCACTATGGCAACACCGAACCAGAGACTTCCGTAATGCTGTGGAATATACATACATACATACATACACACATACATAAAAGTTATTGCCCATCGCAAGCGATGGTGGCCACAGCATCAAAAGGTTTTGTCTTAATAATGTTTTGTTTCTGTTTTTTGCGTACCCCTTATTTCTCTAATCCCCAAGGCGGTGTGCGTTGCACTGTCGTTTTTATTTTGCGCCTGTCGGCCCAGTGCATCAGGCATCAGCATTCATTTTATGTAAGAGTCTGCTTCCTCCTGCATTTTCTAAGGGTTTGCTTCCCCTGAGTAACAGCCGGTGCTGTGATGGGGATCGAACCTAGCACCTACTGGTCGTGAGCCGTGTCACTTAACCACTAGCCCACACCGTCCCCTGTCTTAATAGTGTGATGTGCGCTGTATTTAGATTATAGCGTGGAAGACGCTGCGCTGGTCACAATCTCACTCTTATCACGAGTTACCTTAGATCAGTGGCAAGACTATTGGTCGAGACGACTGGAGGTAACTCGGGATGCATGCACTCTGGTCTTACCTCCCGTGAGTCCAGCGGTTGCTTGAAACATGCATACATACATGCTTACATACATGCATACATACATAGATACATACATGCATACACACACACAGACACACACACACACACACACACATATTAATTACTTTTTACGATTCCAAGATAGTAGCTTGTGTTTTTACGATGATTATGGTTTTTAAAAAAAAATAGATAGGTGTTTGGGACAAGAGTAACCAAAGCATTATAAATAGCATCATTCATTATATAGTGTAATACAATAGTCAATAACCTGTCACTAGACTCGTAAATTGACGGTTTGGACACTAGGGCGGAGCAGGTCTAATAAACTGTTATCGTAATAACACATCACTGTCCCGCCTGCCTTATGGGATACCTGTTCACATGGAAACGTTTGGGGAGGAAACCCCGAGGACAAATCTGGAGCCAGTGTTCATAATTCAGTCTGCTGGCGGTACCATCGGTATTCTGGCAACATCTGCCACGTCGCTGATTCCAAGCTGTATCGGCAAATGCCGTCCCGTCGATCAATTAACTAAATGAAGAGGGTGGTCGCTGCTGGAAGTGCAGCGGTTTGCTCTCCATAGAAATATGGCCAACCTTGGGCCCTGAAGAGGCCTTCCAGATTTACCCTGCTGTGTCTAAACAACACGTGCATCAGCAAATTAAACTGGGATGTTGGAATGTCCGTAACATGCTGACTGGACTGTCGGATAACCTGCCTGACACTAGTGATGTCAGAAATACACGCGAAATTAATGACGAACTGAAAAGACTAGCTGGGGACAATGCTGCATTAAAAAAAAACTCTGTTAGCCAACTCATGATCAATGAGTGAGGAAGACTACATACTCTACTGGCAAGGAAAAGACTACAATGAAAAGAGACTGCACGGTGCAGTCTTTACAGTGAAAAAAAACCTGTAATAGATGGTTGAACCAGATGAAAATTATTGACAGCTCATGTTTATACTCGTCTCCATACCACACTATGTCCCGTCACACTTGTCAGTGCATACGTATCTACCTTATGCTTCATACCTGAAGCTGAAGATGAGCTCTACAAAACTTATAAGCAGTCATTAGAAGTATGCATAGTAAAGAACAGCTTATTCTACAAGGTTACTTCAGTGCAAGAGTGGGCTTTGATTACGATTCATGGCTTTCATGTCTTGGAAATTTTGGAGACTGGACAATAGATGCAAATATTCAAATGTTTTTAGAGGTTTGTGTTTATCATGAACTCTGTGTGACCAACTCCTATTTTCAGACAAAATCCCAACATAAGGAGTCGTGAATGCGTCCATGATCAAAGCAATGACATCAACTGGATATCATTCCTGTCAGATGATCTCTCCCGACGTACATGATTCTCGTGCGATCTGATCAAAGTACAGATTATTGGTTGGCTGTAAAATCAAATTGCGACTAAGGAAGTTCCACCGCACTAAAAACAAAGGTAAGCCACACATCGACGCAAATATAATATCGTACCCAGCGTTGATCAAGCGATTTAACAACTCTTTCGAGGAAACTAATGATATCCAGCATTATGACACCACTGTTACAGAGACCGGACAACATCTCCAAATAACCATTCATAGTACTGCATTGGCTTCGTTTGAAAGAAAAACAGTAAACCAGATGTCTGTTTTAAAACGAAAGTGAAGAATATGCTACCCGTCATTGAAGCCAGCTGCTCTACTTAGATACAAGGAGCTTCCAAATGCAGGTGTTCTGCACGTGTTAAAGTTCACCAGAAGACATGTTCAACAAACAGCTAATTGTGCAAATTCGTATTAGCTACAGCTCAGTGAAAACATCCAGCCTGCAGCTCAAATTGAAAACAACAAACAAATGTACGATGGAATAAATAAAACTATTGGTCCTATAAGTAGGAAACATCACCCCTCAAATCCATAATTGCCGTGTAAATAACAGACACAATAAAACGGATGGAGCGATGGATCTAGCAATACTGAACTCTACTCATGAGACAATATAATCATTCTCAAAGGTGTTAACGCCGTCAAACGTTATCCCAGTATGGACTAACTGGACATTGAACTATCACTATATGATCTAAATAAAGCTATTGTCAGCTTGACCGGAGCAACAGGGAATGACGGGATCCCAATGATTTGATCAAGAGCTGTAGGTGTGCGCTCTTGCAACCACATATGTGACATTATGTCAATGATGAAAAAGAGCCATTATACCTCAAGATATGAGAGATGTACATATTGTAACATCATGCAAGAACAAATGGGATAGAAGTGACTCCAATAAATAGCAAGGTGTCTCTCTGCATGTACACAGTCATCTCCAGATTCTTACTGCGGCTACAACAATTGGCTGAGCGTGTGTATCCAGAGCCACGGAGTGATTTCGAATCTGGAAGATCAACGATCGATATGATTTGCTCTCTTCGTCAACTTCAGGAAAAGGCCCATGAGAAAAATTAGCCATTTTATATCGTCTTTATTGACTTGCCGAAGGTATTTGATTTGGTAAGCAGGGATTAACCCTACAGGTTCATCTCTACAATAGGCTGCTCAAGCATACTGCTGCGGCCAATCATATCGTTTCACCTGACAGGAACAGTTCAATTTGATGGTAGCAACCATCATAACCACCAAAACCATTTGGTATTTGCATTAGTGTTAAGCAAGGCTGCATCCTGGCCCCGACACTTCGATAGCTTCTTTGCTCTGTTACTGAAGAAAGAATACAATAGGCAGACATCTGCCTTCATACTTTGTCGGATGGTCGGCTGTTTAAATTTGCAAGACTCAAGACCAAAACGAAGATCAGGTAGATCACCATCCGGGACTTGCTTTTTGCTGACGATGCTGCAATTTTCACTTTCATTAGCAGGAACGTCAGAGCTTGTTGAATCGCTTCTTCAACGCGTGCAAAGACTTTGCTCTCAGAATACGTCAGCTCTCGGATTCCAGAACAATTAAATATTTTCTAACGGGACATGTACACAGAAGGATTACTATCATTATGTATTACCGAGGATATAGTTTTGCAAAAATAGATAGGTTGAAGGTCGATAAATGTCATGGTCAAGACGGTATTCATAAAAAATGACTGTTTGAACTTCGAGGCCAGTTAGCAAAACCATTAGATATTTCATTCTCACACTCTTGAGAACGGGATTGTTCCAAGGGATTGGAAAGATGCAGGTGTCATCCCCTCGTTAAAAAAAAAAGGAAAAAAATCAGGTCGAGTCATTTTCAGACCAGTGAGTTTTACAAGCATAATCTTCAAATGTTAGAGTATATTATCAAGAGCAACATAGTACTGCATTTGGACAAGTTTAATTTAATCAAAAATAATCAGCTTGGGTTCACTAAAGGAAGATCTTGTTTACCCAATGTATTAGAATTAATGGAGGAGGTTACCAACATGTTAGATAGTGGAGAGCCGGTGGATGTTTTCTATCTGGATTTAGCAAAGGCCTTTGATAGAGTACCTCAACAACGATTGTTACGAAAGTTGAAATCACATGGAATAGGTGGTGACGTTGCCAGTTGGATAGATAATTGGTTGACGGGCAGAAGGCAGAGAGTTGGCATAAATAGGGAGTACTCTGACTGGTGTGATATAATAAGTGAAGGGCCCCAGGGATTGATATTGAGACCAATTTTGTTCTTAATATATATCAATGATTTGGACATTGATATCAGATCCAAGATTGCGAAGCTCGCGGATGACACCAAATTATGCGGCAGGGTCTCTTCTCCGGAAGAGATCGGATTGAGATACGTTTCAAAAATGGTCTGAGAGCTGGCAGATGGAATTTAATGTAGAAACATGTACAGCCATCCACATGGGAGGATCCAATAATGAATATAATTACAGTATGGGAAATAACAATATTAGGACAATAAAAAGGAAAGAGACCTAGGAGTTATAATAGATCATACAGGAAAGGTACGATAGCAAGTCCACGTGGCAGTAAAATAGGCTAATGCTATGTTAGTTATGATAAAAAGAAACATTTAACATAAGAGCAAGGAGGTATTAATCAAGTTATATAAATCATTAGTGAGACCTAAACTGGAGTACTGTGTTCAGGTGTGGAGTCCATATAATAGAGTGGATATAAACATTTTGGAAAATGTTTTGGGTTTCAGAGTTATAATTATGAGAAACAATTAAAAAAAGGATGGTCTTCAACGTTTCGAACAAAGAAGAATTCGAGGGGACTTAATACAAGTGTATAAATTAATAAATGGAAATGATAGATTAGACTGTACCACGTTTTTCAAAGTATGATCGGCTACAAGAACAAGAGGTCACAGCTACAAATTATTTAAATATAAGTCTAGATTATATGTTAGGAAATATTATTTTAGTGGTGAATTCTTGGAATGCATTGCCGCAGGATGTAGTGGAAGCAGAGTCAGTTAATGCAATCAAAAATAGATTGGATGCTCACAGTATTTTCGGTATCCGTGAAGTGAAATAAACTGGTTGTATACAGACTCCTTAGAGCCTTCTAAGCCAGTATAATGAAGTTAAGTTAAGCTGGGACAAGAAATACATTTCATGCCAACTATTAGCATCAATACTTTTGAACTTGCAGCTGTGCACCTGTTCACATATATGGAATCCTTCATCAACGACAAGCTCTCTCTAGACATAGGCAACGAAAGTCTCATTGGCAAAGCTGTTGATACATTTGCTCGCCTAACAACGCGTGTTTGGGAAAACCAGAAACTCAAAATAAAAACTAAGGCATGGTGTACGATACATGTGTCATTAGCATGCTCCTAAATGGTTGCAAAACTTGAACAACCTATGCCAAACAACAGCACATGTTTAACGCTTTCCGTCTTCGGTGCCTGCGATCCATTCTTTAAATTACAGGAGGGACAGTGACAAATGCAGAGATGCACTCCCGCACTGGTGTTCCAAAATTGTACACTGACCGTAGCCGTATACAGCAAAGACTACGATGACTTGATCATGTTCGTCGCATGGAAGATGGTCGCATTCTCAAAAAATATTCTCTATAGATAGTTGGCAAGAAAACAGTCTGCCAACCACAGTTGAATTTCAAAAGTTGCGTATAAGCGAGATAAAATGGCATTGGCCAAGATTCTGACATCCTGGGAAGATGAAGCTGCAGACCCATCCAAGTGCAGATGTACCCTGAAGGGCTATCTAACGCTTGATGAAGAGAAACTCTTGCAACAACGAGCAGTAAAACGTCAACGCCGCAAAGAGAAAGAAAGCAATGAAAGGTAAGTGGATAGTTTTTTAAATTACAACTCCAAGATCTTATTATTCTATAGTCAGTTATAGTAAGAGGCTACCAACTTCACATACTCGCACCCACATCCACACACATACATTTATATATATATATATATATATATACACATATATATATATATATACACACATATATATATATATATATATATACATATATATATATACATATATATATATATATATATATATATATATATATATATATAAATGTATGTCAGCATGTATCAGCATTTTTATGACGTAGTTTGACCAGTTTCTGTTCTCGCTATGCTTTGTCTTCCATAATAGGGTTACTCTCTGACTCAGGGACTTTCTGACGCACTGCCCAATTCACTCCTTACCTCATCCAAACTTTCCCTTGCGTCTCCCGAACTTTAAGACGCACAGTAACTTCCACACTCCATCACTTCCTCCTTCCTCCTCATTTATTCACATGCACACATACTCATTAACTAACTTTCTCCCTCACCAACTTCATCTTTTTCAACTACCTATTCTTTATTTATCTCTTTCCCTCTGATTAACTCACATTCATACACTGACTCCCTAATTCACGCCCTCTTTTCATCACCGACAACCGCCCTCCTACATTCTTCTTTCTCACACACATTAACGTCCCCCCCTCCCTCTTCGACTCCCTTTAAACTCCTTCTTGCACCAAAATTATCCCTCAGTCTTTTACATACATGCACTCACTCATCAGCTCCTCGCCAATATCTTCTTCCTCCACCTCCCCCCCACACTCGTTCACATACATGTCCATTCATTAACATTCCCCATCACCGAAACTCTCTCTTTCAAACAACTTTCCGCATCCTCTATCTTTCCCTCACTCAGATGCACACATTAACAGACCAACCGTCTCATCATTTACACCCTCCAACACTGAATCCATCTTTCCTCCATTCCTTCTGACTTATTCACTCACATACACCCAGACTCATTAGCTTCTTTTCTCGCCGACGCCCTCCCTTTCAACCCCAACTCCCCATCTACTCCCCTCTCACTCTTTCCCATACACACTCCCCCACATCCACTCCTTTCCTCACTCGACTCCATCCCTGACCGACTCAATCACTCACCGACTCCTTCCTTTATTGACTTTCTTCATCTGTTCCCTCATATACACACACCCACTCCCTTTCTCCTTCTTATTCCTGTGTCAGTGACTGACAAAGTGGTCAGTATCCGCTATCACTAATGTCGTCTTTAACGACAGTAACAAACTCCCCACACTTCACCCGGTTTGCAGCCGTTCTTCGTACAATTCCTCAGCTCTGATTCACGTTTATCCTTTCAGTATTCACTGCTCTTCGCCAAGCTGTCTTAGGTCAGCCTCTCTTTCGCCTTCCCTTTGGGGCTCTCATAAAGGTAGTTCTGGTAATCATGTCTGATTCTTCTTTTAGAACATGCCCTGTCTAATTCCAGACCCACCGGTTATCAATATCTTCATATCTACTTGATGGCTCAAAATTTTCAACTCTCTTCTGGTGATGGTGTTTGTCCCGAAAATTCTACGAACGTATCTAAGGTTGCGTAAAAGAAACTTCCTCACTCCATCTCTCAAATCTACTCACTCACAATCCATCAACATTTTAACATAAACATTAGGATTTACCTTACCTTCAACACAAAGTTGTTCTCAAAGAAATAAGCACACGCCTCCATTGTGGCGACAAAATCCACAGCATATCCTCTTATGTGACTTGGCAGGAAGACCCTTGACAATGCACGAAGCAGTATCCCAGTCGTCATGTTAATAAAAAAGTATAGCAACGAAGCCATGTACGGCTCCACATACTCCACTTCCGGTTCATGACCAGTGGCGACCGTCCAAACTCCGCGCCAATCAATGCCTGGGAAGACATTTACAAAAATTGTGTAATAATAAAAATAATAATAATTTAAAAAAAAAAATAAATAATAATTCGTCCATCGTCGTCGATGAGGGACCACCAAAATCATGTCATAATTCAACCTTGAGTATGTATGTGCGCTCATGGCTGATCAAGCCAATTTGAGCCGGGTAAGGTCTATAACATGACTGGCTATTGCAGTCAGCAGTTGTCTCTGATATTTTCTCTGCTGTAGACTTCCTGATAGCACGTCTATCCCGGACTTCCTAGATACGGAAATCATCGCTTAGTTATATTCCGTTTGTGTCCGCACTCTTCCATGTTGAGCGATTTTGAGCCAGGTTTTGCCAGGTGTTTATGTCTATTTGACAGCACTTAACAGACTCCTTCAGACCATCCATGAAACGCTTTCTTGGACGTCCTCATCCTTGTCCTTCACTAAGTTCGTTATACAGGAGTCTCTTTGAAATCCTTTCGCTTAACATTCAGGCAAGGCGTCCAACCCATCTGAATTGGGTTTTGTTTTCCTTCAAAAGTGCATGAATACTTTGCATGCTGGATCTGCACAACACTTCAGTATCTGTGATATGGTCCTGCCAACGTATATGCAGTATGCGTTTCAAACAGTCCACGTAAAAATGATTTAGCTGCCCGGCGTCACCAGCGTAGACTTACCAGTTCTCACAGTATCTGGTCATATCAATACATTATTTTTTTACACTTCATTTTGATACAGAATACCACCTCAACCTTGTCTTATTTTTAGTTTGCATTTTAATTACTCGATACTCTTTGGTTTCGTACCGGGACATAGCGCGCTAGGACGCCCAAGGAAGAGGTAAGTGGACGACATCACTGAGTGGTCAAGCCTTCGTCCCGGTGAGATACGACAAGCGGCGGCAGACAGAGAAAAAGGGCGTGGGATTTTGGGAGTGTCTTCAAGTGTGCCCCAACGACCTGATGGGTTACGGGATGAACTGATTTTGATTTTAATTTATTAGTGTTACTTGTAACTTTTCATGAGTGTACTGTAATGGTGTCCTGAATCTTTTCAGCTCCCCGAGGAGCACAACAGGGGAAAACGGTCCTTTTTACACGTTGTGTGGCATATTGGTAATGTGGTGTTAGTTCCATATTGTGTTGACCAGCGGCACACTGAAGTTGATGTGGTCAGAACCATGCTCGTTCCCTTTATTTCCCAGACCAAATTTGAGAGGCTTGATCGATTATAGAGCAGTTTTCAATCGAAAAAAAATACCGCAGCAATTAGGGATTGAACCATGTTCGCTCGGGTGGGTTTCGATTGCTCTGACCACTGCGCTACTACAGAACAACTCTAATACACGGAACTTGGCATTCTATCAGTCTCGAGAGACATTTGACTTCAGCGCTCAATAAAGGCTATTATCAGAAATAGCTTCTCCTTCTGTCGCACACGTTTTCAGTCTGCATATTGATGCAGCATGGTTTCTCCAGCCTACAAAGACAGCATGCAATGGTGTCTCGAATCTTGGAATTGAAGCTCGTGGTCTCTCTCTCTCTCTCTCTCTCTCTCTATCTCTCTCCCTCTCTGACGCCTGCTTGTGCATGTTGCTCGGCCTGCAGATCTTCCCTCTCCATCCAACCGACGAGTTCAGGTGAACTGCAGGTCAATATTGCTTGCTTATCACAATTGGCGTCGCAGTAGTTGTCAGACTGACGTGGAGAACAAGGTCAGGCTGCCTCAGGGACTGTAACTCCTGGTTTGATCTCTGGATTTACTCTCAAACGTCCTTCTCACATGTGAATGTAACCGAAAGGCATCTGAAGTTCTGTTGAGAACGAAGATAACACAGCTGATACTTGATTACCAGCGTAGACAAGTCAGCAGTGATTGCAATATCACAGGCAACGACACGCAACCAGACGTTGACGCCAAGTCGAACTGATGTGTCTTCCTCCTGTGTTGCAAGTATGGCCCTACTAGTAACTATTCAGGAGTATTACATACGTCTCACAAGTCTTAATAAATATACACCAATACATCAACCGTTCTTATTCCTTTCTCTTGTTGTCCTGCTTGTGCGTTTCAGCGCCAGGTTATGATGAGCTTTCTTGATCAGCCCTAGTATGTGCTTCTACACGGAGAGCTTTACTGCTTCTGTTATTTCTGCTATCCATCTTTTGTGTGGTCGGCAATTGGCTTTGTATTCTTTGTACCCGTAAAACATTGTTTTCTAAAGTAAACTATCTGGCTTTTGTCGCGTCACGTGGCCGAACAATGTAGTTTGCTGACTCTTGATGAAGCCTACCACTGGTGTTGTACCTACTTGTCTCATGATGAAGCCTAGCACTGGTGTTGTACCTACTTGTCTTATGATGAAGCCTACCACTGGTGTTGTTCCTACTTGTCTCACGATGAAGCCTAGCACTGGTGTTGTACCTACTTGTCTCATGATGAAGCCTAGCACTGGTGTTGTACCTACTTGTCTCATGATGAAGCCTATCACTGGTGTTATACCTACTTGTCTCATGATGAAGCCTACCACTGGTGTTGTACCTACTTGTCTCATGATGAAGCCTAGCACTGGTGTTGTACCTACTTGTCTTATGATGAAGCCTACCACTGGTGTTGTTCCTACTTGTCTCACGATGAAGCCTAGCACTGGTGTTGTACCTACTTGTCTCATGATGAAGCCTAGCACTGGTGTTGTACCTACTTGTCTCATGATGAAGCCTATCACTGGTGTTATACCTACTTGTCTCATGATGAAGCCTACCACTGGTGTTGTACCTACTTGTCTCATGATGAAGCCTAGCACTGGTGTTGTACCTACTTGTCTCATGATGAAGCCTAGCACTGGTGTTGTACCTACCTGTCTCATGATGAAGCCTAGCACTGGTGTTGTACCTACTTGTCTCATGATGAAGCCTAGCACTGGTGTTGTACCTACTTGTCTCATGATGAAGCCTACCACTGGTGTTGTACCTACTTGTCTCACGATGAAGCCTAGCACTGGTGTTGTACCTACCTGTCTCATGATGAAGCCTAGCACTGGTGTTGTACCTACTTGTCTCATGATGAAGCCTAGCACTGGTGTTGTACCTACTTGTCTCATGATGAAGCCTAGCACTGGTGTTGTACCTACTTGTCTCATGATGAAGCCTACCACTGGTGTTGTACCTACTTGTCTCACGATGAAGCCTAGCACTGGTGTTGTACCTACTTGTCTCATGATGAAGCCTAGCACTGGTGTTGTACCTACTTGTCTCATGATGAAGCCTACCACTGGTGTTATACCTACTTGTCTCATGATGAAGCCTACCACTGGTGTTGTACCTACTTGTCTCATGATGAAGCCTAGCACTGGTGTTGTACCTACTTGTCTCATGATGAAGCCTACCACTGGTGTTGTACCTACTTGTCTCATGATGAAGCCTACCACTGGTGTTGTACCTACTTGTCTCATGATGAAGCCTAGCACTGGTGTTGTACCTACTTGTCTCATGATGAAGCCTACCACTGGTGTTGTACCTACTTGTCTCATGATGAAGCCTAGCACTGGTGTTGTACCTACTTGTCTCATGATGAAGCCTAGCACTGGTGTTGTACCTACTTGTCTCATGATGAAGCCTACCACTGGTGTTGTACCTACTTGTCTCATGATGAAGCCTAGCACTGGTGTTGTACCTACTTGTCTCATGATGAAGCCTAGCACTGGTGTTGTACCTACTTGCCTCATGATGAAGCCTAGCACTGGTATTATACCTACTTGCCTCATGATGAAGCCTAGCACTGGTGTTGTACCTACTTGTCTCATGATGAAGCCTAGCACTGGTGTTGTACCTACTTGCCTCATGATGAAGCCTACCACTGGTGTTGTACCTACTTGTCTCATGATGAAGCCTACCACTGGTGTTATACCTACTTGTCTCATGATGAAGCCTAGCACTGGTGTTGTACCTACTTGTCTCATGATGAAGCCTACCACTGGTGTTATACCTACTTGTCTCATGATGAAGCCTACCACTGGTGTTATACCTACTTGTCTCATGATGAAGCCTACCACTGGTGTTATACCTACTTGTCTCATGATGAAGCCTACCACTGGTGTTATACCTACTTGTCTCATGATGAAGCCTACCACTGGTGTTATACCTACTTGCCTCATGATATCTTCATTTCTTCAATAGCTGCAGCAAATTTGTGTATTATACCATTACCTAGGACAACTGAAATACAAATTGACGGGCTCTAGATAGAGAACTGAGACAATAATCCGGTCAGGCTCATCATACTGACCAGAACGTCGCATCAGGGTTAGGTCAAGACTACTATCTCTCTTCCACTTAGCGTTCCTTGGGAAACATATTTTTTTGTCCAGGCAATCTGGCCGACGAGATGTGGATCGACGTGATCCCCGTAGTCCTCATCGTCATACAGATGAGGTCAAGCACAGCACAACCGTCTGGAGGACGACGATCCACCTTCATCCGAACTCCGGATACGAGGAATGCTACTGCAACCCGCCAATTTATGCCTATTTCAAAGTGCACAAAATAGTAAACATACTCACTGTGGGAATTCAACAACAACAACAGCAACAACAACAGCAACAACAGCAACAATAACAACAACATCACGAACAACAGCCACAACAACAATAATAACCACGGGCTCTACCGGCTCTGAAACATTATTAAAGACCCACGTACACAATTCATTTCAACACCACTTGACGGTCTTTTTATGCGGTGCACTAAAGAGTAATCTTATTCATTGTGGACATTCAAAAACAAAACAACATATAGATTTAGGTTGCGAGCCTCCTCAGGACTCCTAATTGACCCCAGATTGAAAACCATGGCCTAACGTGTGTGTTACGCTAAAATACTTCTTAATTGTTCCGGCCGTGTTGGGTTTCACGGTAATGAAAGATCTGATATACGCGAACGTTAGCAGCATTCATAGTGCGGATATTAGATAAAGGAACGGGAGGCTTACTGATATCGACCAATGACCTGGTATATAAAAGGTTGGCAGCTTTCTCTCGTTTAGGTGCCGGAGGCCACGTCCATGAGAGGATGCAAGCAACTCTCATCGATAAATAATCAATTGAGACATTATTAATACAAAAATTATTTTAAACTAACCAATCAAAACCTGTCAGCGCCTTGTAGATCACAGGTCTTAAAAAATAACGTGTTTCTGTCCTGGACGGTTTGTTCCAACTCTTTTCACAAGATCTCTTTTTAATATATGTTTCAATCGAGTGGGTACTAGCCCCATGTGTGTTTTTGTCTGCCTCTACATCGCCTGGCTGGGATATACAGAATAGAGACTGCCCTTTGATTATTTTAGTAGTGTTCCTTAATGTTTGTCCTAACTAACGCCAACGGCTTTTGTCCGTGGTTTGTTCCACTTGTATCTGTCAGTTCTTTCAAACAGTTCTGTGTTAGTGGTCTTATGATAATATTTTTTTTTCTGTATGGCCCACAATGACCTTTTTAATTGTTTTTGTTGTTCTCAATATTTCTGACCCATACAACGGAATTGACTTTAGATTGTAGTCAAATATGTGTATGTTTGTTTTGGATTTAATTTCTTTTGATTTTCAAAAGTTATCCAATGTAAGAAAAGCTTCTATCGACTTTTGTATTCTTATTTTGATATCTTTTTCCGCGTCTTGAATTTGTCTATGTAGCTGTGAATATATATGAATAATTCTAGAACTTGTGGGTGTATGCTTCAAGCACGGTGATGTTTGCGAAGGAGACTGTGTGTTTCAGGCCTTCATCGGTCCGCCCCAGATTTTCTAGCATGGTCAATCCTGCCTCTCTTTGATTGCATAAGTGGGGCAGTCATGCAGGATATGTTCTGATGTTTGCTTGTGTGCTCCACAATTGCACATTGCGGCATCTCTAAGACCCATCTTGAGTCTGTAATGTCTCGTTCTGAGCCTGGAGATCTGTGTTTGCTCATCTTTGCTAAGTTTGTCTATGATGTCATTTTCTAGCTTTGTGTATTCTATGGAGTGGAACGGAAGTAGTGGCCGTTTTATAAACGTAGAAGTAAAGAACTAGCTATTCGTACAAAGGTTGTAGGTTCAGCACCTATTATCCCACGTTAAAGTCAACCAAGCTGTAAACGGGTACTTGTTTTATTGTTAGGAAAGGAAAGCAAGCGAAGAACGAAACATGACAATCTTCCCTCATATGCAAGTTGCGGAACAACGTTTCCAGTCCGTACTCAGTCGAGATTAATCCAATCAAGTTAAGTTCCTTTATTGTCTGTGTAGCAGTACTACACTACTTATTAGCTTGCTGGTCAGTCACAGGAGTTAAAGGCTGTGCTATTTTCGCCAGCGACTTTTATGAGTAAACCCTTACTTCGTCCTGTTTCCACCTCCTTCGACTTGGCCAAGGAGGTAGTTATTTGTATGATGCCCATTATTCTTGTGCCTCTGAAGAGTTGTAGGAGAGCACTCGCTTATCACCGTAAAGATACAGGATTAAACTATCATAACCGCCATGCTCCAGTCGACCTAGCTGTACAGGGGTTCCTGGCTTTCGATTAAGAATCAAAAGGTAGTATGGAAAGGGCTTGCTCACACTACCTCAAACAAGCTGTGGCTTAGTATACTCCAGTCTCTAGCCAGTTCATTCTCCCACAGCAGGGTAACTACTATTTTTTTGGTTTGATTAAAGGTTTGATTTCTGGATTGTACTGTCGAAAGCACGCCCTTTCCGCCCCACACCGGTCCTTTCGTCAATTTCAGGACGTATTGGCCAGTGCATCTATCTGTTTGTAATGTGAACATGTTGGCCAGTGTATGTATCTGTTTATAATGTGAACGTATTGGTCAGGGTAGAAGAGATGCATGTCAGTGGTATTGCATGGACATGTATCTAGCCAGCCCATGCGCAATCCTCTTTAGTCTCCTTTTACAATACGGTTAGTCGAATAGAGTGGGTTATATTCTTTCCAGCTTGGATAACGCTGGTGTGGACTATATCCATAGCTATACGTATATTATCACTAAGTTGTAACTTATTTTTTAAAACGAATTAAATTGCGAACTTGGCAGTGGTGAGCGACCCATAGCTGACTGCTAGCGTCAGGGCCAGCGAACCAGTGCTGCCAAGACCCTTCTACACCTCCACGCCGTGATCCTGAACAACAGGCTGCAGCAGGCAGACTGGCTACGGCTAAGAGATCGAAGAGGGAAGTCTAACTCGGTACTCAAAAATGCCCGCTGAAGTCGGATGTGCCGGATCAAATATCGCAGTCGTGCTATAGACTACGACCCAACGCACTCCGTTCTCTGAGCAACATCCTGCTACTTGCAAATCCCTTTTCAGGGCTTGGCAGTGGGATATTGAAAACGAAAGAAGACGATGTAGAGGATTGCAGGCTTCAAATTAGAGTTCCACTATTTACATAATATATGATAATATAAGATATAATTTATGTTGTAGTCAGTTGATGTTTTTGTTGAATGCCCACAATGTGTATGTTTACTGTTGTATGCGCCCTGAAGAGGACATTGAGTGGCAGGTTATAGTAGCTTTCTTCACATCTTCGGGTCTGATGAAGCTGGGCTTTGTCCCTCAGGCGGATGTGCTATGCTTTACTTCATCTGCCTGACGATCACTATTACAGGTATCACGTCAACCCACATCTCATCAGCCAGATTGCCTTGTTTCCATGGAACGCTACATGGAAGAGAGATAGTGGTCTTGGTCTGTATATTGTACCTGACCTGACGTGCGTCTCAGTTCACCGTCGTGTTCAGTAATTCTATGTGTCATATCTAGATTGATTTATATTTTAATGTCACACACAAAAATGATAAATATGTTTTCCAAACAAAGTAGTAAACAAATAAAAAAAACTTTAATCGATCATGTGGAAATAGAAGATATGAAAGAATTTGAGTATTGTTTGTGTTATTAGGTTTTTAGTCGACCTGTACTTCCACAAGTGCAGATGCCTCTGTGCAAGTCCCAGCTCTGGTATGAGCTGGAAGTAGCCGGGAGAAGGAATTCCTGCTTAGTGGGCTAGGCTCAAGCAGCTTAATACTCCACTGCGATGGGACATTCGCTTACGGAGGATGTTTAACCGATCTGCGAGCTCATTTCAATAGACTGAAACGCTCGAGTAAAGTAGACCCACAGCCTGTTAGGCGCCATCTATGCTGCTCTAAACAGACCACCTAATCATGGCCGGTGTTATGTCATGTCACACAGTTAGTTCCCTCTTACGACATGATCTCTGTGAGGAAGTGGTGCTATTCTTGTCCTAGTCATACACAAAGACCCCGGCAGACCACTCGGGTATTTAGGATCCACAATCGAAACTCTCGGGTCTGTTCTGTAGATTATCAACCGACAGCAATCGTCACACATCGGCTAATGAAGATGCAAGATGTGTTGCATGGCACCAGAAAGATGTCGAAGATTCAACCGATCGGGACATGTGTGTTCCCCATGGCAACATATGGGTGCGAGGTATGGGAATTTAAAAAAAACAACTTCGAAATGAAGTGTTATAGAAGGATACAGAAAGTAGCTTGGACAGAGAAGAAACTAAATCTAGAGAAATATTAAAACACCTAGGTATAGAAGACAATTGGTTTATAAATAACATCATAAGAAAGAAGTTAGGTTATTTCGATCAAATGAAAAGACACAATGGCTTGAAGAGGCAGACAGTTGACGACACGGTGCCTGGGAACAATTGAAAGAGCACGTCCTAGAAGAAGAAAGTATCAGGACATTACTGCCAGTTTGAAGATGTCCATGTGTGTTGTCCAAGCGGGTGGCCTTGTCAGAAATCGAGATGTGTTCAGTGTTGCTGTAAACGAGACAACGTTCTGGAAAGAATGTCACATGGTATAACATATTTGTTTACGCTCGAGTGTTAGTCGGTACGAACGAGTAGCAAAGAATAGTAACACTGTAACGTGCCAGGAATGTCGCAGAGGCAACAAAGGAAGGTTAGGGATTAGGCTGGCTAACCCCTTCATGCACATACTTTAAGCTTAACACTTTAATAGATAGGGACAGGTCAATATTTTGTGATTTGGAATTTATTTGTTGAAACCTAGGCTCCGTAGGGATCTGAAAACGCCTTGACCGATTGATTGATGTCTAGTTTACGTAAACTCTATTGACCTGTGAGAATCGAAATACCATTGACTCTACTATGTCTTGAAACACTTATGTATCTTGAGTCAATTTTAGCGAGAAAACAAGTCCACTGCAGCCGAACACGAATGAAGTAGGATACTTCAAAGGAGGGTTGTGGATGGGCCTCCTAATATCATCGTCTAAAACTAAATACTTCAAAATCCACATCTACAATAGCACAAATGTTCTTTGTATAGACCATATCCATCAGAGGCGTCATGTTGTTTTGTAGAGGTCATCTACATTTGTTGTCATGCGCTGTTTGTAGAGGTCATCTATATGTGTTGCCCCACGCTGTTTGTAGAGGTCATCTACTTTTGTTGCCCCGCGCTGTTTGTAGAGGTCATCTACATTTGTTGCTCCTCGCTGTTTGTAGAGGGCATCTACATTTGTTGCCCCGTGCTGTTTGTAGAGGTCGCCTACATTTGTTGACACGCGCTGTTTGTAGAGGTCATCTACATATGTTGCTCTGCGCTGTTTGTAGAGGTCATCTACATTTGTTGCCATGTGCTGTTTGTAGAGGTCATCTACATTTGTTGCCCCGCGCTGTTTGTAGAGGTCATTTACATTTGTTGCCCCATGCTGTTTGTAGAGGTCATCTACATTTGTTGCCCCGCGCTGTTTATAGAGGTCATCTGTATTTGTTGCCCCGCGCTGTTTGTAGAGGTCATCCCGAGTGGTCTGCCGGTGTCTTTGTGTATGACAGTGACAATAATAGCACCAGTGCCATACAGAGAGCATGTTGTAAATGGCGACTAACTGTGTGACCTGGTATAGCACCGGCCATAGTTTTGAGGTTTGTTTAGAACAGCGTAGATGGCGCCCAACAGACTGCGGATCTACTTCGCTCTAGTGTTTGAGTCTGTTAAGAATAACTCGCACATCGGATAACAACCCTATACAAACTAGTTGTATATAAACTTTACAGAGTCTTCTAAACCAGTATAAAGACGTAAACGTAAGTTAATATTCTAAGTTAAATTTGTTGCCCAGCGCTGTTTGCAGAGGTAATCTGCATCTGTTACCCTATACTGTTTGTAGAAAGAGGGACTATCGATGATAATTAAAGTATCTTCA
Source organism: Ariolimax columbianus (assembly GCA_036924085.1). Classification (NCBI taxonomy): domain Eukaryota; kingdom Metazoa; phylum Mollusca; class Gastropoda; order Stylommatophora; family Arionidae; genus Ariolimax; species Ariolimax columbianus. The sequence continues at coordinate 71,412,254 of JAVGWX010000001.1, read as the reverse complement.
AATACTCACTTGCTTTCCGTGTCCTATGCACTACATCACACGTTATTCTTCCAGTATTCAGCCACGTGGATTGCCCTGTTCATGGCACTCAGCGGGTCACCCATGCTACAAGTCTCCGGGAGGTTTGGGCAGATCATCAGATAGTACTGGTCTTGTGTTACTCCACATTTGCATGTTTTATCATCCCTTTATCCCCATCTTTTCAGGTTTTTCCTTGCATCCTGATACACCAGTTAGAAGTCTATTTAGTGACTTCCATGTTGCGTAGGGCAGGTAAAATCCAGGCGTAGGTTTCTCCCGTAACTTGATCAAAGGGACCCGTGTCAGCTGTTTCCAACTTTCGATGCTTCGAAATCCAGGACTAGTCTGTAGGGACTGGGTTGACTAAGAAACTTCGTCTTGACTTTAGTCTTGGTTGCTGCACCTATGTCCGAACATAGTGTGTCTTGGGTCATTTACCTGTCTCTCTGTTTCTATAGCTGATGAGACAGTTCTTTCGTATCTCTGGTGGTGCTATGCCGACTATGGGGTATATTTTTTCAGTTGGTTTAGGCTTTAGGCATCCAGTAACTATACAGCCTTCTCATTTATTGATGTTTCTATATGTTTTACATGTGCAGAGTTCTTCCTGACTAGTGCGGCGTACTCAGCTACAAAAAAACACACAGAGCGAGTGCTGATGTTTTGAGGACATCTCACTTTGCTCCCCATATTGTGCCAGTCAGTTATCGTATGATACTATTTCTCGCATGTATTTGCTGTTGTGTCTCCTGACAATGTGCGGCAAAGGACAGCGTGCGATCCAAATTTGCTACCAGGTATTTGGGGACCGTGCTGTGATCTAGATCCTGTCCTTGCCATTTGATCTGCAACTTTCTGTTCGCCTTTCTATTTCTGAGATGGTAGGCACATACTTGAGTTTTGCTGGGGTTTGATTTGAGGTGATTGTTTTGGTAATAAAGAGCAAGGGCAACAATAGCGTTTGTCAGTTTCTGTTCGACTTCCCTGGGCAGCTACTGCTATATCATCAGCATATATGAATTATGTCACCTTTGAATCTATAGGTTGATCGTTGGTGTATATATTATACAACATAGGTGCCAGGATACTTCCTTGTGCCAGCCCATTTTTGGGGGGTTTCGCCATCTACTTTTTTTACCACCAACGTGACGTAGAATCGTCTATTCTGCAGGATAAATTTAATGAGGTTTGTCAGACGCCAGTCCTTTGTCATGGAGTATAGCTTAGCAAACAACTTCTGGTGGGTTATGGTGTCATGGAGTATAGCTTAGCAAACAACTTCTGGTGGTTTATGGTGTCATGGAGTATAGCTTAGCAAACAACTTCTGGTGGGTTATGGTGTCATGGAGTATAGCTTAGCAAACAACTTCTGGTGGGTTATGGTGTCATTGAGTATAGCTTAGCAAACAACTTCTGGTGGTTTAGGGTGTCATGGAGTATAGCTTAGCAAACAACTTCTGGTGGGTTATGGTGTCATGGACTATAGCTTAGCAAACAACTTCTGGTGGTTTATGGTGTCATGGAGTATAGCTTAGCAAACAACTTCTGGTGGGTTATGGTGTTATAAGCTGCGCTTAAGTCAATAAAAGTTACTCATGTGGTCTGTTTACGTTCGTACCCGTCCTCGATCAGTTATGCCGGGTTAAGAGTCTGACCGCAACATCTTCCAGGCCTGAAACCTGCTTGCTCCTTGATGAGTTTCTTGTCTATGACGGGGGCGATACAGTTCAGGTTCATTCTTACAAAGACGTCATACAGATGGCAGAATAGTGAAACCGGTCGGAAGTTCTTAGGTTCTGATGAGGCTTTTCCTGGTTTTAGCAGAGCAACCACATGGGATTTTTTCTAGATTTTGTTAATTTTCATAGAACCAATGCATGTGTTGAAAAGATTTAGCAATACGGCAATACCAGGAGCCATGTGATGGTTTCTGGTTCAAAGTTTTTAATCTGTTGTCCCCAAATCATCTGGACCAGCTGCTTTGTTCTTTTTCATTTGATGTATGATTAGTGCCTAGGTGTTAAAAGCTAAGGAGACTTAACGAAAATAAATAGCAAATACTAGGCAGCGATAAGGAATATAGGAGTAAAATATGAATTGGAGAAAAATGAAACACAACAGAACAGATATAAATATAAGTACAAAGTACAAACAAATTTCAATAGAAGATTTGGTAAAGAATAAGGAAGAGACATAAGGTGGAGATGTGAATAAATAATTATAAAGATAGACAAACAGATAGAAATAGAGCACGACGTAGGAGGGATGGACAGATGAACATGTAGAGAAATTAAATATAACCCCTTGCTAGCTACAGCACTAAAAAGTAGGTCTCATGATAAAGTAGGTAATTGAATAAACTCGTCTCCCGGGGTTACTGTGTCCTCTTCGCGGGTACGAGTTTGAAATCGGTATTCAGTGTAGTAATCCATTTACGGGAAAATAGTGGGCGTCGTGCGACCTATACACGGTTGTCGAACTCAACTTGAAATAGTATCTTAATTGGGAATGGTCTAGAAGATGATGTTTAGTCATTCAATCAATAACCTGTCAGCTCCATATGTTTAGTCATTCAATCATTAACCTGTCAGCTCCCTGTGTTTAGTCATTCAATCAATAACCTGTCAGCTCCATATGTTTAGTCATTCAATCAATAATCTGTCAGCTCCATATGTATAGTCATTCAATCAATAACCTGTCAGCTCCCTATATTTAGTCATTCAATCAATAATCTGTCAGCTCCCTATGTTTAGTCATTCAATCAATAACCTGTCAGCTCCCTATGTTTAGTCATTCAATCAATAATCTGTCAGCTCCCTATGTTTAGTCATTCAATCAATAACCTGTCAGCTCCCTATGTTTAGTCATTCAATCAATAATCTGTCAGCTCCCTATGTTTAGTCATTCAATCAATAATCTGTCAGCTCCCTATGTTTAGTCATTCAATCAATAATCTGTCAGCTCCCTATGTTTAGTCATTCAATCAATAATCTGTCAGCTCCATATGTTTAGTCATTCAATCAATAACCTGTCAGCTCCCTATGTTTAGTCAAGCAATCAATAACCTGTCAGCTCCCTATGGAACATACGTCTGGAAAAAATACTCGTTAAGTCTTCCTATCGTGAGCCATCCAAGTCAATTCTGCCTAGGTCTTGTTTGCTGGCTTTACATTTGCTTCAAGTTCCCTCTTCCACGAGTGTCTCGGTCTTCCTCCACTTCTCTTGCCCTGTGGATTCCTGAACAGAGCTTGTTTGGTAATGTTATCCACTGGTTTCCGTAGTGTGTGGCCTATACGTCGCCATTGATTTATTTGATATTAAGTAGTATGGTTTAGATATCGTTGTGTGTTGGTTCAGATATCGTTGTGTGTTGGTTTAGATATCATTGTGTGTTGGTTTATAAATCGTTGTGTGCTGGTTTAGATATCTTTGTGTGCTGGTTTAGATATCGTTGTGTGCTGGTTTATATATCGTTGTGTGCTAGTTTAGATATCATTGTAAATGACTGACAGACTGAGAGCACTCTCGTTGGGTCTAATAGGGAACGTGTTTTGGTATTAGACCCAAGGAAGAGAGGTCAGTTGTACCTCCTAATGAAAGAGCGTCTGCTACGGTAACCCTGCTTAACCCTACAGAAATCGCAGGTTACAGACACTTGGTCATTGACTGCTTAAAAGCGCTCTAATTCGTTTGATCTAATAGTAAACGGGTGCTGATATTAGACCCTCGGAAGACAGGTCAGTCTTACCCTACTAATGACAGGGCGTTGCAACGGTAGTCCTGCTCAACTCGAGAGGAATCGCGAATCGCAGACATGTGGTCCACGTGCTAGGCTGATAAGCCAACGGCGCGAGGCTACCATAGGAGGGATTACGGCCGAACGCCTCTAAGCCGGAATCCCGCCCTAAATCTCGACACCGCTGCGATGGGAGGCTATGATAGGGTTGGGACCTGGGGCTCATGTCCCAGCCCGACCCGGTCGAGCCGCAGAAAGAGGTCTCTGCCGTCCGCCGATCAAAGCGGGCGGGAAACCGCCCGATATTCACCCCATACGGTGATGAGGTGTGAAACCACTAGTAGAAGACTTAGTTCTCGGTCGGGGTGTCGTAAGCAGTAGAGCAGCCACCTCACTGCGAACTGTTGAGACGCAACCCCTTGATCATGAGATATGCCCGCACACCAGGCGAACAACATCTCCGTGCCATTACCAGGCTTGTTCCCTGGTTAAATGCACTCCTTCGAGAGGGTTCGCAGGTCGCTGACATTTGGTCTACGTGCTTGGCTGATAAGCCAATGGTGCGAAGCTACCCTCTGAGGGACAACGGCCGAACGCCTCTAATCCAGAATCCCGCCCTAAATCTCAGCACCGCTGTGATGGGAGGCCACGATAAGGTTTGGACCTGGGGCTCGCGTCTCAGCCTGGCCTGGTCGAGCCGCAGAAATGCACCTGGCCAAATGCATTCCTGCCTCGCTCTTGACCTCTGTCTGCTATCAGCCATCCCAATGGATGCAGCCCAGCTGACATTGCACCTCTGCCCTATTGTGACAACGTCCCAGGTGGCGGGGAATGCTAGGCGTGCCATCACTGCAGATGAGCCGAGAAAATAAAGGGAGCAAAGAGATACCTCACTGACATGCATATGCAATGTTTCTGGCACACACTGGACTGCCTCTCTTCCGGGATAGTACAAACTAGTACAAAGTCCATCATATCATATCATTGCCAAACCCTATAGACATGAGTGGGGAAGACTCGTTAGTCCTGCAAGACAACTTCCCTAAGAGAGACAACTCTGACCAAAAACAACTGCTGCCTTACAGATAGGCTGGGGACAGCCAAAGGCTAAGGAGGGCAACCCTACAGAAACGCCTGTTGAAATCGGATGCACTGAGCCACAGGCTTGACACAATAAAACAGTGCAACGTAAATATCGCTGTAAACAGCGTACGATGAAGAAGAAGAAGAAGATATCATTGTGTGCTGGTTTAGATATCGTTGTGTGCTGGTTTAGATATCGTTGTGTGCTGGTTTAGATATCGTTGTGTGCTGGTTTAGATATTGTTGTGTGTTGGTTTAGATATCGTTGTGTGTTGGTTTAGATATCGTTGTGTGCTGGTTTAGATATCGTTGTGTGCTGGTTTAGATATCGTTGTGTGCTGGTTTAGATATCGTTGTGTGCTGGTTTAGATATCGTTGTGTGCTGGTTTAGATATCGTTGTGTGTTGGTTCAGATATCGTTGTGTGCTGGTTTAGATATCGTTGTGTGCTGGTTTAGATATCGTTGTGTGTTGGTTTAGATATCGTTGTGTGCTGGTTTAGATATCGTTGTGTGCTGGTTTAGATATCGTTGTGTGCTGGTTTAGATATCGTTGTGTCTTGGTTTAGATATCGTTGTGTTGGTTTAGATATCATCTTTTTTTGTTGCTATAAATATAGTTGTGTTACTATATATATCGGCGTGTGTTTGTTTAGATGTCGTTGTGTATTGTTTTTAGATATCGTTGTCTATTTGGTTAAAATATCATTGTGTGTTAGTTTTGATATAATTGTCTGCTGGTTTAGATACAGTTATCTATCTTTTGGCTTAGATATGGAGGTCTGTTGGTTCAGATATCAATATATGTTGGTTCAGAAATCAAAGTCCTTTGATCTAGATATCAATGTCTGTTGGTTCAGATATCAATGTTTGTGGGTTCACATATGAAAGTCCTTTGATTGAGCTAACAATATATATATTTGTTTAGTTATCATTGTGTGGTATTTTACATTTCATTGAACGGCGTTTTATATTTTATTGTGTGTTGGTTTACATGTAGATATGCTATCCATTACGCCACATGGTGCTGTAGCCCAAGGGCAGCAATCAGGAGTTTCACTATAACCTTCAAGGGGAAATTATGACAAGTTTGGTTACCTTTGTACTGTAGAAAGTAAAAGTCACAAGTAATAAGAACTCATTTACACAATAAGTTAGAAGAGAAGCTATTCAATCAATTTAGTTGCTTTAGAGGTCCATGTTAATACGTTCCTAAATAACTTTCTTTACAGCTTAATTGATGCCCTTTGCCGAACCTTCGAAACGAGTTAGGCTATTATTAATTCGATTTCTATTGCTAAGGTATTTTTCTACAGATGTCAGTAAAAACTGGACGATTACTTAACACTTCTCAGGGTTTTGGCCTGCTGGAATGTCGAAGTGTGCAACATCATGGATTGAAAAGTCTGTACCGTAGATGTTATGTGAATGCCTTGGTTGGATTAAACCGCATTAAAAGGTGTCACGAGCAAAGATTGTACGAAAAAGTTTTAAGAAAAGCACAAAAAATAGCGGTTTCTTAGACTGTTTCATCACCTGTTCAAGTCAGGTTGTAGAAAATATTGTCTGGATCAAATTGATCTGATGGGTCATCCATAGCCCCCTGATCAAAAGGGAGGTGTACCATAGACTACACAGGGAGCACACTCACAATGCTCGTGTGAGAAATCTGTTATTCCACAGAAGGGTTCAGAGTTAAACAAAGGTGCAGATTGTCGGAGACCAGCCACATCGACAGATGACGAAGGGTACTTCACGACCGTAAGATAGTTCGATTATCAATTGAAAATTAGATGCATATTGTTAACTAGCAATATAGGAGGATAGTATTAGACATGCAAACTGAGTGTGTTTTTCGAGATTCCACCAAGCTAGCAGCTAACAGATCACAATATATATATATTGGTAATATATACAAGGCGGGTACAAATGAAACCGAACCCGACTGCACCAAGTGAACATACGTGCGATGCGCATGATGTCGTCACTTCTAATGTAAACAGCCCGTACAAACCGTCAAATTTGCAAAATTTAAAGATCCTCCGACTCATAGTTTCCTCAGCAGGCCGTTGAAAACATGGCTGGTGTGATACGGAATCCATCCAGGGTTGATCATCGAGCGATGATTCGGTTTCTAACAGCTGAAGGACGTCGACAAATTGACATTCATCGCAGAATGCCGGCAGTGTATGGTGATAAAAGTGTGTCGAAGACAACAATGAAGAACTCAACGACGATGTTTAAAGAAGGACGAGAGTTAACGAAAGAGCTTCCGAGACCAGTTCTGGCGCATATTGTTGCGTCAGAAGATGCCATCGCCAAAATTGATGAAGCAATTCGGGTGCACCGTCGCCAGAGCTTACGTTTGCTAGCAGCGAAATTCGATGTGTCGCTATGGATAGTTCAAATGGTGATTAGCCCAGAACTGAAGTATCGGTATTCATTGTGAACACCTTCCGATACTTTAGTTTCTTGCTAACCCCCATTTGAACTGTCCTCCCAATTTGCCTCGTAGATAGGGAAAAATGTAAATGACTAGATATGTAAAAATGAATTTCCTTGTGTTTTGTTATACAAACACGTTTTAATGTTTTCTATGTTGATATTGTATGAAAAGGATAACTAAGTTGAGTTGAAAGAGAGATAAAGCCGCTAAACTTCTTCTTCTTCTTCGTACGCAGTCAGACAGTAACTATTATTTTTTCGAAAAAGGCAGCGGTCATCCTGAGGCTGTCGCCACTGCCATAGAGCTTGTCTAGTGTTGCCACTGGTGATGGCCACATCTTCTTTCTCTGATCCTCGTATGTCGGGCAGTTTTGCAGCACATGCTCAGCGGTCATTTTCCCGGTACCACACGGGCATTCGTCGGTTCCACCTATCTTCAATTTGTTGAATAGGTGGTATCTCAGTCTAATGTGGCCAGTGCGAAGTCTGAAGACCACGACCTGCTCACTTCTGTTCAACTGGTAATAGGCATCGTTTTTGGGGTAGCCAGTATGTTTGGTTTCCCATTTGGTCATGTATCTAGCTCTAATAAGCCGTTTTGACTCTTCGTATGTCATACTAGTATCTAAGCTGCTATACGACAGAGCAAGTTTGATTGTACAAAAGTCATTCTTTTTGATGAATATTTAGAAAAGAGAGGCTGCTACATGATAGTGCAAGTAATAGTGTCTGGTTAGTTTAGTTTAGTTTAGTGTAGTTTAGTTTAGTTTAGTGTAGTGTATTTGAAGAATCAACGTCATTGCGCATGATTTAATCCATACGTGCTCTATTCTTCTCCATATCTGTTTTATATTCTAAACATATTTCCACCCTCTGGTGTAATGTTACAGGTTAGGTCAGATCATCCCGTAACCAGTGAGGTCGTTAGGGCACACATGAAGACATCCTCACAAAACCACGCCACTCTTCTCTGTCAGCGGCCGCTGCCTGTGCCTCTTCTGGTCGGAGATTGATCCATTCTTTTATGTTGTCATCCCACCTCTTTTTGAGACGCCCTCTTCGTCGTCTGCCATGCATATTTCTGCGGAGCATGGTATTTACAAGACCATTTGATCTCGATATGTGACAACTTATAGTTTTATCATCCGGGATGCCTGACCTCTAATTGTTCAACTAGTACTGCTTTGAGTAAGCAGATGCGTCTTATTAGAGGAACGTCTGGCTGGTGCGCTATAGAGAAGTATTTCACCAAGGAGTCTTTATGGTAGATGAAATATGAACATGCTGGAAAAGAAACACACAAAAAGCGGCAAAGCTGATAGTGGAATTCTACAATAACAGTTACGAGGAAAGACAGAAAAACCGGCCTACAGTGTCTAGAAATGAGAAGAATTCGAGGTGACTTAATAAAGGTTTATAAGATAATTAAAAGAACAGATAAATTTGACTACAACATGTTTTTCAAAATAAAATCACCCACAAGAGCAAAAGGGCAAAGCTAAAATTTAACTAAGAAAGGTCCAGATTAGAAATAAGGAAATATTTTTTTAGTCAGATAGTGGTGAATACCTGGAATGCATTGCCACAAGAAGTAATGGAGACCGGGACAATTAATGCATTTAAACATTGATTGGATGCGCATATATTTTAGAGCAAGGAAATATGAACGAAACTGGTTGTATACAGACTCTGCAAAGTCTTCTAAACGAGTGCAAATTCATTAAGTTTTTTAATGAACATATTTTTTCTAATCCTCGACAAAGCCTAATATGTTTTTGTTATTCTATCGGAGGTAAAATCCACATCTATGTGGCAACTTTAGGTGAGACAGCCTTTAATCTCCAGACCATTACTCGTCAACAATGTGAAGTAAACACAGCCGTGATAGTGTACTATTTAGTTATGCCATGTTATATGATTACAAGACATTAACTCCCTGACACTGATTTCGTTCTTTAATTTACTTTTTACGCGTAACTCCTCCATGACCAAATTATTTGCTTTCTTTTCTTGACACGAGATGTGTCCCATTCTTCTTTATATCAACATTTTCAAGCGATGAAATGGCTCCTCCAATTATGTGCATTAAATTTGGATGAAATAAATAAAATTGCAATTTAAGAAAAACTATTTTCTTAAACGTGCGTTGTAAGGGGCGAATAAAGTGAGGGCTCTCTATAAAATCATTAAGAACGTTTAATGATGAATCCGTAAGACTGCTGATTTATATAGATTTTCAATAGTTAATCATAGGACCCCATGGAGTACAACTTCAGACAAAGATGTTGAGTGTGAGAGAGAGAGAGAGAGAGAGAGAAAGATAGATAGAGAGAGAGAGATAGATAGAGAGAGAGAGAGAAAGATAGATAGAGAGAGAGAGATAGATAGAGAGAGAGAGAGAGAGAGAGAGAGAGAAAGATAGATAGAGAGAGAGAGATAGATAGAGAGAGAGATAGATAGAGAGAGAGAGAGAGAGAGAGAGAGAGAGAAAGATAGATAGCGAGAGAGAGATAGATAGATAGAGAGAGAGAGAGAGAGAGAGAGAAGGCGAAATGTGTCTCATTGAAAATAGCAAAAATAGCAGCCTGAAATAGATCTTCTTCTACCGTAGGAAGGTGACATTTTCCTTCTTGTATCAGATGTGTCGCAACCACTATTGTCGTTCTGTATTTCTGAAGTATTCATCTATCCGTTCTATTCTTGGTCTCCAACTTGCTCTGCAGCCATATTGTCTGGTGTTGTAGATCCGCTCAGATGCTAGATTTTGTAGCATTCTTGTCAATTGTCCGAGCCATTTTATTTTCAATCTATCAATGTACTCTATGTACGATGTTGCACTCACCTTCATTGTGATTTCTTCGTTGCGCATTCGGTCCTGTTTTCGGATCCTGACAGCTTTTCTCAAACACATACATTTGTTTACCATGATGTTCTTGTTTGTATTTTGTTAAGAGTACAAGTCTGACAATGGTATAAAAATACCATTAATCAATCAACTGTCTTCTTGTCTCCACTGGGGTGTGTTTGTGTCTTAATAAGAGTGAGAGCTGATGGAATACCATTTTGGTTTATTTTTTTTTTGGTTCTGGAAAAGTTAATTATTTAATATTAATTACATTTTTTCTTCAATGTAAAGAATAGGCCACAAACGCAGATGCATCTTTCCTCCTTCCATTTAAAGTAAGTATGTCTCCAAGCTTTTACAATAATTCACTTATTCGTTTCAACGCGAAGCATAGGTGCCAACCGCAGCTGGTCCAGTTAAAGGAAGCTTGGAACATAGCTTTGCAGTAGATGGTTATCGTGGCAACGCTATTTACATGGTGAGGCTGCTAATAAAACCCTTAAGTCGCCTTTCATGACATGCTGGGAAGGTAACAGTAGATCCATTTTTATGTTTTTTTTATCCCGGTACCACTCTTGTGATATAATAAGTATTTGCTGGATAAATATGCAAATAAATTATAAACTCTATTATAAAATGAACTTTCTGTTTTCAATGTTTGAAATATACACGTGAAACGTGCTGATTTCGAAAATCAGTCAAACTCACAAGATGAAGAAACATTGTTAGAAACTGAAAGGGCAGACAAAAGGCGGAAACAGAACCACACATTGAGATATATAGACATAAAGTGATTTAAAAGGTCTGATATATGCCAACAAAAGTTCAAACATACCTGTGGCACGATCCGAGAATACCAGACAGCAAGGCCTAAGAGCGAATGAAGATAAAAATGGATCGAATGTGCAAATGAACAAGTAAATTGAAGAAAAAAAAAACGACGCTTTTACTTATTTCTTTTGTTGACTTGCAGTCAAGCGTATAGTCAAACAGCAAATTCACCTGTTGTGGGTTTGTGTGATCGAGAAAATGCCTTATTTTGATCTGTTGTGATTTTGTGTGATCGAGAGAATTCCTTATTTTGACCTGTTGTGGCTTTGTGTGATCGAGAGAATGCCTTATTTTGACCTATTGTGGCTTTGTGTGATCGAGAGAATGCCTTATTTTGACCTGTTGTGGCTTTGTGTGATCGAGAGAATGCCTTATTTTGACCTGTTGTAGCTTTGTGTGATCGAGAGAATACCTTATTTTGACCTGTTGTGGTTTTGTGTGATCGAGAGAGTGCCTTATTTTGACCTGTTGTGGCTTTGTGTGATCGAGAGAATGCCTTATTTTGACCTGTTGTGGCTGTGTGATCGAGAGAATGCCTTGTATTGACCTGTTGTGGCTTTGTGTGATCGAGAGAATGCCTTATTTTGACCTGTTGTGGCTTTGTGTGATCGAAAGAATACCTTATTTTGACCTGTTGTGGTTTTGTGTGATCGAGAGAATACCTTATTTTGACCTGTTGTGGTTTTGTGTGATCGAGAGAATGCCTTATTTTGACCTGTTGTGGCTTTGTGTGATCGAGAGAATGCCTTATATTGACCTGTTGTGGCTTTGTGTGATCGAGCGAATGCCTTATTTTGACCTGTTGTGGCTTTGTGTGATCGAGAGAATACCTTATTTTGACCTGTTGTGGCTTTGTGTGATCGAGAGAATGCCTTTTTTGACGTCCATGCAGGCCGCCATTTTTAGTCCATGGCTATATATTTTTTATTAACGGATATAACCTTCAAATATATAGACCATTCATCCTAAAATAAGTTGCCTCAATTTCAAAGTAAGTAAATATAAACGGTAAATGAATTATTAACAGTTCGCACTGGGCTGCTGTGTACACAACTGCTGGTCTCTAGGTTATGGGGAAATTGGTTAAAATATGAGAAATAGAAGTCCACGCAAACAGAGAATGGGCATGTCAAGTTAAATAAAGGCTTTTAGAAACAAAATAAACCTAGATAAGATACAGTACCGGTCCCACAGAAGACAAGTGGCACACAAAATAAGGTTGTACAGCCCAAGAATATCGAACTACATCAGAGGAAAAATTCGAATCGAAACCACTGATTAAAGAAGCCAAGACATGGGTGTGTGTGTGTGTGTGTGTGTGTGTAGATACGGTGGTCAACTTTTTCCATTTAATTTCTCTTCCACATTGATTGGCTGCTAACGAACCTATCAAAATGCGAGCTTCCGTTTCACTACTTGTGTAAATAATGTTTGTCCACATGGGCTTGGCTTTTCCCCAATCGAACACGTGCGGTGCAGAAGTAGTGAGTTACTACTATTATTGTGGCCTTTCTTAATTCCAAGGCCTACTGAAGAAGGGGAAGCTGTGCCCTCCTTGCTGGATTGCAATGTAAGATTTCTCAGCATGTTAATAACTACGAGGATAACAATGTCGATTCCCATCTCGTTGACCAGGTTGCTGTAACACAACCTGTTTTCAGGTACACGACAAAGACAGGTGGGGTCATGTTCAGTATGGTACACCTACTTGACATAAGGGTGGGTGGGGGGGGGCGTCCAGCTTATACACCAAGATACAATAGAGAGATAGGGAATGAGTGGTCTCAAGGTATGACCCCGGCATCGGGTGCTGGAAGTCGTGGGTTCAGATCACAGTGGAGACCGGAATTTTTTTCACGTGGACTTTCTGGTATTTCCCCGGATCCATGGGTCGTAGAGATCAGACGTCCGTGTCAGTGTCGCGCATGTTAAAAATTCCTCGACAATTGGAAATCGAAAAGAGTAGGCTTAACTGCCACTGCTCGGCAAAAATTCTAAATTATGTTAAAAATGTACCCGATCTATTACGGCATTATCGCCGGTGCTACGGAGCTCGTGCATTGTGTTGAGATTCTCTTTAAACGCTGGGATACGTGCATAAAAGTTGCTTGAGATTATATCGAAAGGCGTGGCCTAGTGGTTAAGTGGCACGACTCACAAATCCGAAGGTGCTGGGTTCGATCCCCATCACAGCACCGGCCGTTTTCCCGGAAAAGCAAACCCTTAGAAAATGAAGGAGGAAGCAGACCCTTACATAAAATGAATGCTGAAGTCGGATGCACTGGGCCGACAGGCGCAAAATAAAAACCACAGTGCAACGCACACCGCCTTGGGGATTAGAGAAAATATGGCGAACGCAAAAAAAAAAAAAAAAAAAATTTATATCGAAAAATAAAAGGCATTTTGACTACTTGAAACCTTTTTTTTCCTTACAAAAAAAGCCCCGGTTTGACTTTAAAGGCCCTCATAATTATGATATCTTAAGTTTCGCCCCAGTGCTAAATATGTTTCAGACCTGACAGAATTGCAATCAAATGTATCGATTAGTTTGTAAATACATATATTCTCTTCTAGAAAGTGAAATACACAACATCAAATTATAAACACAGCTGGCGACGCCAATTCCAGATAACATTCCGTATCTAGCCTCATCCAGCTTATCAGCTAATCTTGAAAGACTTCCGGCGAATAACAGTATCAATCCGCACAATAATTTGTGCCACTTATAACTTCCCGCCATAAATGCTATGTAATGAAAATTATCGTTAAAAATAGTTCAGTATGTTTTATTACTTCATTAAGTGGTTAACATTAGATAAATGCAGCATTCCGTTTCCTCTCTGACATCTCCGCTGATTTTTGAGCCTAGAGACCTCTCAAGTATGTACATTTCAATGATCGAACGAAATATTTACTATTGTGAGTGATGTATGAAAGCATGAAATGTTTACAATTGTGAGTGATGCACGAAAGCATGACATATTTACTTTTGGGAATTATCATTCCCAGAGAGAGCATTCAATATTTACTATTGTGAATGATGTATGAAAGCATGTCACTTTTACTTTTGTGAATGATGCATGAATGCATTAAGTATTTACTATTGTGAATGATGTATGAAAGCATGTCATTTTTACTTTTGTGAATGATGCATGAATGCATTAAGTATTTACTATTGTGAATGATGTATGAAAGCATGTCATTTTTACTTTTGTGAATGATGCATGAATGCATTAAGTATTTACTATTGTGAATGATGTATGAAAGCATGTCATTTTTACTTTTGTGAATGATGCATGAATGCATTAAGTATTTACTATTGTGAATGATATGAAGAAGTACAGAATATTTACTGAAATGAAAAATCTGCTCTCGATGCACCTTTCAAGAGCCCTTTGGACCACTGAAATTGTTATCACGTTTCTCTTGGTCCACCAAGTTTGCTCTCATATGGCCCTTTAGTGAATTGCTTGTTCACTCTTCGGCCAAAGAACGGTTTCACATGAAGACGTTCGGCAACTGTACTTATTACCATTCGATCCTTAGACCAATGGACTAGTATTCCCTCGGCTCTTGGGCCGCAGTTCTTGTTTTCTTGCTGTTCTTGGGCAAGTGAACCAATCCTCACGTGTTTCTTTGTTCACTTCTTCACTTGTTCATTCCTTCATGAGGCCCTTGAGCCAAGAATTTGATCTTGATGCTGTTCGGCCATTGAGCCAAGAATTTGATCTTGATGCTGTTCGGCCATTGAAAGGGTTTCTCATGCAGACCTATAGCAACTGTACTTACCCTAATTATACCTTTAGACGAACGGGCTTATCTTTACTGGACATGTTGTCGTTTTGTTTTATAACTAGTGGCCGTGTTCGTGGGACTATTGAATCACTGAACTTCTCCTCACGTGGCTCTAGTGTGACTGAGCCTGTCATCACTTTTCTCTTGTGTCACTAAACTTGTCATCACTCCTCTCTTGTGTCAATAAACTTGTCATCACTCCTCTCTTGTGACACTAAGCCTGTCATCACTTTTCTCTTGTGTCACTAAACTTGCCATCACTCCTCTCTTGTATCACTAAACTTGTCATCACTCCTCTCTTGTGTCACTAAACTTGTCATCACTTTTCTCTTGTGACACTGAGCCTGTCATCACGTTTCTCATGTGTCACTAAACTTGTCCTCACGTGGCTCTTATGTCACTGAATTTGTTCTCAAATGGCGTTTGAGTAACTGAACCTGTGCTTACGCGATTCTTGAGTTACTGAACATGTCCAAGGGTGCCTTTAGAGTAACTGAACTTGTCCTCATGTGACTTGAGTCTCTGAAACTGGCCTCACATGGTTCGTGAGTCACTGAACTTGTCCTCGCGTTACTCTTGAGTCACGAAACCTGTCCTCACATCGATCTTGAGTCAGAACCTGTTATCACCTGGCCATTGAGTAACTGAATCTATCCTGGCATGGCTCTTGAATCCCCGAACTTGTCTTCGCATGGCTCTTGAGTCACAATATTTGTCCGCACTCGGCGTTTTGGGCAATCAAAAGTGTTCTCAGGTTCCTCTTGCGTTACTGAGCTTGTCTACATACGGAATCACTTGCCGTACTGAACTTGTCTACATACGGAATCACTTGCCATACTGAACTTGTCTGCATACGGAATCACTTGCCATACTGAACTTTTCTACATACGGAATCACTTGCCATACTGAACTTGTCTGCATACGGAATAACTTGCCCTATTGAACTTGTCTACATACGGAATCACTTGTCATACTGAACTTGTCTGCATATAGACTCACTTGTCATACTGAACTTGTTCTGCATACGGAATCATTTGCCATACTGAACCTTTCGCGGTACCCAGCAAGAAACACCGAATCTGCCATCATGCAAATTTCGACGCTTCTCTAAACATGCGCCGTTAGGGTTTTTGAGATGGTAATTTTGTACTTTATCGCCCCCTCATCACCTACATTATTCCAATTTCAGCCCACACAACGAACGCTTTTAGCCATCACACCAGTTTTTCTCACCAGTTTTTCTCGGGACAATTAAAACCACCCCCACTATCATAATTCAATCCATGTTCTTTTTCATTTCGTTATCAAAAACTAGATCAACCAAAAACTGAACAAGAACAGACACCAATAAGAAATGCTAAAATCAGAGAAATCCTTTCCACTCGTGACCAGCCCATTTACCAAATTTTGCCACTTACAGCAAAGTTAATTCACGGTGAAAATCACTCTTGCCATTCCATTGACCCGTTCGCCCCCGCCTTAAGGAACCATTTAATAAAGTCCCTGGAGTGCTATTAATTTACATTTTTCTTGGTCAAAGAAATGAAACGAGGGAGGCAACACAGTGCTTGGATCATTGCGAAATTTCAGCTTGAAGCAAATAGCGTAATGAGGTTGTCGTACAAGTAGGTAAGGTCAAGGCAGAAAGATGGTAGGCACTGCTGTTGGGGATGAAGTGATAGTGATTTCATTGTCCTAAGTTTAGTTTTTTTAAGAAGTGATTGTACCAGTTCCATCTTTCGCTGACTTTCGTTCCTAACGGTTAGTCAGGTTGCCTTTTACAACTGGGTAACTTGTGGAGTGTCAGTAACGGGGACTAAACTCGGTACCCTTGCAGTGAAAATTAACCGGTGTACCTCTCTGCTGTCATTAGGTTCACACAAGTAGATGCACTGTCAAAATATGGTTTCTGGCAACGAAACCTGGAAGTCAAACCAGGACAGTCTGTTTCACTTCATCATCAGTTCATCACAACACGCTGTGCCATGAAAACACTCAGAGTGTTTTCCGCCATTTTGATTTGCCTGTCACGTGACTGACCCGTGTCCCGGTTTGATTTGAACGCCCCTCGTTGATATTTGATAACACTGGTCTGTAAGCTTAGAGTAAAGAATTTAAGGAGGCATTTATACCTGCATGTACGATGAAGGTAATCATATAGCTGAACCTGCAGTGGGGAATGAAGTGTAAGAGACGTCATTTGACAGGCAAAGGCAGTTCCACACGAGATACGGCTGTAGATGATGCAGTGTAAACGATTTTATTTAACAGCCGAAGGCAGTCTCATAGACGGCCCTTCTGTAATCGATGAAGTGTTTGACCAAAGTTTTTCAACCAGTGTGTCTGGTCAGTAGTCAGGTATGATGCAACATTTTGAATGATGTTGTTCCTACATTGATCCAACATTGCTCCTACATTACTCCTCTATTAATTGTACATGGTCACTACATTGCTCTTATATTGCTCATACATTACTTCTGCATTACTCCTATATTGCCTGTACATTACTCCTATATTGCTCTTACTTTACTTCTGCATTACTCCAATATTGCCTCTACATTACTCCTATAATGCTCTTACATTACTTCTGCATTACTCCTACATTACTTCTATATTACTCCTACATTACTCCCACCTTACTCCTACATTATTTCTACACTACTCCTACATTGCAAAACTTTATTCCTACTTTACTCCTACATAACTTCTATCTTTTTTCTACATTGCTTCTACATTGTTCCTACATTACTCATACATTACTTGTATGTTAGTCCTATACTACTCACACCTTACTCCCACATTACGTCCACATTACCCCTACAGTACTTCTATATTACCCCAACATTACCCCTACATTACTCCAGCATTGCTC
The DNA here is from genome assembly GCA_036924085.1 of Ariolimax columbianus. Lineage (NCBI taxonomy): Eukaryota > Metazoa > Mollusca > Gastropoda > Stylommatophora > Arionidae > Ariolimax > Ariolimax columbianus. The sequence continues at coordinate 71,394,628 of JAVGWX010000001.1, read as the reverse complement.
CTACATTGCTCTTACATTACTTTTACATCACTTCTATATTACTCCTATATTATTTCTATATTGTTTCTACATTACTTCTCCATTACTCCTATATTGCTCCTATGTTAGTTATACATTGCTCCTACATTACTTCTACATTGCTCCTTTATTACTCCTACATTACTTCTATATTGTTTCTACATTACTTCTACATTTTATTCCTACATTGTTCCTATATTACTCATTCGTTCAGAAAGTAATGCACCACATCGTTTTTCTCAGGAGCTGTTTATTCAAAGGGCATGACATTTCTACACAATATACATGGATATGTCATGTAAATATATGTATTATTCAACATAATCTCCATCAACTTGTACAGCTTTATGCCAGCTCGAAACACGTGGATGTATTCCAAGCCGGTAACAGATTTTGTCTTGATGATGTGACCATTTTTTTTGTTCCACGAATCACTTCTTCGTCATTTTAAACCTTGTCTCACGGAGTAGACCAAACAGATGAAAATCAGCGGGTGCCAAATCGGGACTATAGGGTGGATGGGGTAGTACAGACCAACCCAATTTGGTGATTGCTTCCCCTGTTGCAGACTTGTGTGAGGGCGCGCATTGTCGTGAAGGACAAGCAGGTCTGCTGGACTCTTGTGCGGCCAAACTCTGTGGAAACGTCGACTGAGTTTTTTAAAATTTCTTAATGTAAGCTTGCGAATTGATTGTCTCTCCTCTTGGTATCACATCCACAAGAATCACACCTTAAATGTCCCAAAAGACAGTGACCTTTCCAGCTAAAGGAGTTGTCTTGAATGTTGTCCTTCGTGGTGGTTGCGCGTGATGCCACTCCATAGACTGTCTTTTGGTTCAAAATTATATGCCCAGGTTTCGTCCCCCGTAACGATATTAGCAGCAAAGATGGCGCTAACTGGCTGCGGGTCTACATTTCTCTGGGGATTTTGTTCATTATAGATGCCGCCAGACCATGGATTTGCAGGGAAATCACACTAGTCGACGATTTAGACTTATGTTCACGGAAACGCGTTTTTGTTTTCTATTTAGACTGGTTAATTCGTTCGTTTTGTGTTTTTTTTCGTCCGATTATCCTGGAATGGGTATCGGCTATATGAATACCACTACTCTTAAATATGTGTCATATTTCATGGCCTAGTTCACACAGCTTAATATCACGAGATTGGCGCCCTTTACTCTAGCTGCAAACAGTGTCAGCTTTGTTGTATGCAATTTAGACACAACTATAATGAACTGCCACCTGGAGAGAGATGGGCTCCGTGAGGTGTGTAGCGGTCCAAGACACACCGTTGTTGTATGGCAAGATCTGGTACGACAAACTGCAATAACAGTGCCTCAACTACCTTCTAGGTGATGGGACTGATGATGATGATGATGATGAGCGATATTAGCCAAAAAGTTACTCCACCAGCACTGAAATGCTCCAACAATTCAGAAGTAATTGTTTTCCTTTGCAATCGGTGGTAATTTGTGAGACATCGAGGAACCCATCTTGCGCTTACCTTAGAAAATCCGATAGTTTTTATAACTGCATTTGTACTACCAATGCTGACTGACAGCTGTAAGGCCAGTTGTTGAGAAGTGATTTTCCTATCAGTAGGAGTAATGCCCTCAGCGCATTCTAACATTTCTGCGTTGGTGGCTGTGACAGGACGTCCACTGTGCGGCCAATCAAGCAGCTCCGTATATCTACTTCCCGATTCTTTGATTCTCTGAACCCCGCGACTAACTTTACTCTTGTCAACTACAAAGCTTCCATACACATTACATAGATGCTTGTGAATGTTCACAACCGTTTCCTTCTCTGCAACAAGAAATTCTATCAAAATTCGCTGCTTAATAAAGCAAATCGCTAACATGCTCCATCTCAACAGTTTAGTGCAATCGCATTATTTGACCGATTGCAGCGCAATTTGGTACACATAATTTAAAAATGTCATATCTAAAGTGTGCAAAATATCAGGCTTCTGTCTCTATTATTAGCTGAGAAAAACGATGTAGTGCATTACTTGACGAACGCCTTCGTACATTAGCCCGACATAACACAAACGCTTACACCCTATTTGTAAACTGTAATATTATTGTGGTTTGATATCGCAGATTTCACTTTCGTAACAACGTACATCGTGCACAAATATTTAGAATATATTTTTTATTGTATGTTATTTAGAAATATGAGCGAAGTGTCTGTTTCACAGCAGTCTTGCCAGATTGGAATCGACACACTGCTCTCCATCGTGGTAAGTTTACTATAAGCCTCGCATTGCGCTACAGCCAGGAGATTAGTGGTACGCCTTCTGAAGCACGCTTCGAGAAGTAAGCAGCGCAACTGCAACCCGCCACCAAAGAAATGTTGTTGAAAGATGAATTAACTCAGTGAAAGTGGATTTCGCAGTAACTGGAGAGATGCTAAGTTCGCTATTCCCGAGTGCAGATAATGTTAGTGAAATATGCACAAGCAAAGAGAACGAGACGTAGACAAAGAAATAGATGGAGAAGTCTAAGTCTTAGTCTTAGTTGATCTGTACTTCTACAGGGGCGGATGTCCTTAAACAGGTCTCAGTTCTAGCGTTAGCTAGATATAGCCGGGAGGAGGATTTCATACTTAGCGGACTAGGCTCGAGCAGCCAATTACTCCTATGCTTAAGGACAAGTGCCGCGGAGTGTGGTTAACCGATGTGCTAGTCCAGTTCCCGCCACGCCACTCGATTGTATGCCAGGATATTTTTTCTATGTATGGACCTCCCCGTCCACTCTCTGGCGTTGTCTTCCCATTTATTTTTCTGCTTCCCTCTCTTACGCTTCCCAGGCACAGTACCTTGCAGGACCGTCGTGGTCAACCCAGACGATCTTGAAACATGCCCATACCACGTGAGCTTGCTTTTATTCAGCAAAGCCAATTGGTCTTTGTAATGGCCGACCTATCTCTTTATGGTGTCCTGAACTGCCATATTCGAGGATTCGAGGATTCGAGGATTCGAGGCAGACATTTCATCTCCATTGCACAGATTCGTCGCTCAAGAACCGCTGTGAGAGTCCAAGTTTCGCACACGTAAAGGTACATGGAAGTGACAAGTGCATTCATTAAACTCCACTTGGATTTCAGGTTGATGCTTTTATCCCTCCATATCGGCCTGTTCGATCAGAGATGCCATGGTCATCGTGTCTGAATGTCAGTTCTGGAACCGTCCACATCCACAGGGCTCCCAGGTATTTTAACTGTTAAACACTTTACAAGTATCGCAATCAGACTTGTTGGCCCCTCTGGACATGTGACCATGATTTTCCTTTATTCTGCACAAATTTCCATTTCAAACTTTTGACCGGCATTTTCAAGGTTTGAGATTAGACTCGCAAGTTGTAGCTCCGTTTCAGACATCCCGGTTATGTCATCAGCAAACCCGAGATTGATGAATGTACGACCACATTTGCTGATATTACCCACGTGATCCTACAGAGCGTCGGACAAGAGGCGTTCCAGAAAAACGTTGAATATTGTCGGTGAAAGAATATATGCTTGTCGTACACCGGTTGACGTGCGAAACCATTCCTCAGTTATCCCGTTAAGGTAGGCTGAACTTGTGGTTTGGGAGTAGAGTTTCTCAATGACGTAGGCAAGCCGACACCCATCTTATATTTTCACATAGTTGCCCATAGAGCCTCATGTCAGACCATGTCAAAAGCTTTTTTAAAGTCAATAAACCCTTGGTATAGCTTTTGATTATACTGAAGGTATATTTCGTTGAGCAGACGCAGATTAAAAATGTGTTCAATTGTGTTGCGACCAGCTAAAAAATCGGCTTGTTCTTCTGCAATAACGTTTTCTGTCCTTGGTTGTAGTATGTCCAAGATAACCTTAAGCATTACTTTGCTAGGGAGGCTGATAACACTGATGGCTTGGTCATTTTGACATTGTTGGAGGTTACCCTTCTTATGGAGGGCTATAATAATTGATTTTGTCAAACTTATGTTAACATTCCCCTGTCTGTTAGATCGTGTTACAGATCTTCGTGTGAATGTTTATAACAACCCAACAGTCCATTTTAATAGACCCAAACACTATTTAAAAGTAAACCCGCGGCCTGTTAGGCGCCATCTATGGTGCACTTAGCAAACCACCTAACCATATGGTAGGTGTTCTGCTATGTTACACAGTTAGTAGCCTCTCGACATTCTCTCTGTGGGGCAGTGCTTTGTGTCGTGTCTTTGTCATACACAAAGAAACCGGCGGACCACTAGGAATATGGAGAAGAGCCAGTGAAAATGAACTCATGGACTTCAATCGGAGAGAGACAGAAAGGGCAGCTCACGACCGAACTTGCTGGATGAGGGTTGTCAATGGACTATGCTCCAAATATAGAGTCGAGCACTGATTGATTGGTTGATCCTACTGTTGCAAAAGGACAAAAGGAAAGCTTATTTTATGCCTGACGCTGCTGTGAGGTATAGAGTGGTAGAGAATTCAGTGTACTAGGCCTCAGCTTTATTATTGGCTGGGGTGACCCGCTCCCTTCTTCGTTGCCTTTCCTTCCTTAAGATTAAACTAGGATCCCATTTACAGCTGGGTCGAAGTGGGCGTGCCGATAACGAATTGCTACCTTCGCCATGAAAATTACACCATCTCCTGTCTAATTTGCAAGTTGTTTTCAATCGTTCTTTGTTCCTGACGAAGACCTTGTGGCCGTAACCTTATGTGTCGTTTTGTTATAGTCCTGTTGCGATAACTGCCCCATTACCTGCAATTTCTATATCGACGACACCCATCTCAGCACGGGATCGCAGAGCTGGATATTATCCATTCCTTGATAGATAGTTTTGAAGAATAAAATCACAAACAATGCTTTTATCCATTATAACAAATCATCAATCAATCATTAAAACCATTTAACAAATTCGTACAAAGTCATCATGTCCTTCTTAGCCATACGTTCTACGTATTCCCTGCTCCCTTAACGCATATCTTGGAATCCCTTTTCCGTGTTTGTTTTATTCTATAAGATCACTAATGTGAATCTTTTGGAAGGAACCCAACAACACATTAGTGGATCATAGCGTGAGGATAAAGCGATGTCGTTAGATATGACACACTTTAGGGAAATAGCTGATAGCATTACAGGACCGTCTCTGTTCTTGTTGTTTTCCAATGCCCACAATGAATTAGTTACTCTTCTGCGCGCCCTGAAAAGGACGTTAAGTGGCAGGTTGCAGTAGCTTTCCTCACATACCTATCGTGCTGATGAAAATGGATTGAGGGTTCTCCAGGCGGATGTGCTATGCTTGGTGTCCTCTGCGTGTCGCTCACTACTTCGGGGATCACGTCGAACGTCACCTCATTAGCTAGGCTGCCATGAAAACAGCCCATTTCCAGGGAGAGCTTCGAGGAAGCCGAGAAAAAGGTCTTGGCCAGTATATTTTACCTGACCCTGACTATCTGATCAGTATGTTGTGCCTGACCCTGACTAACATATCTGATCAGTATGTTGTGCCTGACCCTGACTAACATATCTGATCAGTATGTTGTGCCTGATCCTGACTAACATGTCTGATCAGCATGTTGTGCCTGACCAGACGTTAGTCTTCCTCCCCGGTCTCCGAGCACAATCTGATGTTTCTTCTCCTCTCATGAGACCACCGCAGATTTCATTTTGAAGCTGCTGAAGGTCATCCCTGCCCTCTTCATATCTTTATTCTAGCTTTGCAAGATAGACTGAGAGTTGCGCCTCTGATTTAGTAATCATGGCCATACAATTAGCAAACACCAGATCTGACATAAATTTGACATAATCTTATAGTATCCCGATCAGTATTATTCATTTTCACCTTACAGGCGTGAGTTCATTATCTTAGAAGATAATGTAATTAATAGACGTATGTCGAAGAAAGAAGAATAACGCGTGGGATCTATCTATCTATCTATCTATCTATCTATCTATCTATCTATCTATCTATCTATCTATCTATCTATCTATCTATCTATCTATCTATCTATCTATCTATCTATCTATCTATCTGTCTGTCTGTCTGTCTGTCTGTCTGTCTGTCTGTCTGTCTGTCTGTCTGTCTGTCTGTCTGTCTGTCTGTCTGTCTGTCTGTCTGTCTGTCTGTCTGTCTGTCTGTCTGTCTGTCTGTCTGTCTGTCTGTCTGTCTGTCCGTCCGTCCGTCCGTCCGTCCGTCCGTCCGTCCGTCCGTCCGTCCGTCCGTCCGTCCGTCCGTCCGTCCGTCCGTCCGTCCGTCCGTCCGTCCGTCCGTCCGTCCGTCCGTCCGTCCGTCCGTCCGTCCGTCCGTCCGTCCGTCCGTCCGTCCGTCCGTCCGTCCGTCCGTCCGTCCGTCCGTCCGTCCGTCCGTCCGTCCGTCCGTCCGTCCGTCCGTCCGTCCGTCCGTCCGTCCTTATTGACCAGAATCGTGTAACGCAGAATGTTTGCAAGAATAACGACGGGAAGTAGGATCTTGATCGGTATGTTTCCGCTGTCCTGGATTATTGTTCGCTCACTTAGATATACATGTGAGCCGATGTACCGCAGTGGTTAGTATACTATATTTCCAGCAGAGAGAACGAGTTTTGGTCCCCAAATATGGATTCCGGAAGTAAAGTGGGCCGGCGTGGTGTTGATCAGTAGTTTTCCGTTGGTCAAAAACATAATGGACCTAACAACAAAGTCACAAAATGCCACGCAGGCGTCAAATCTGGATCTTTATGTACAGTTTTGATTTATTTAAATCAGTCAAAGACACCTCTCTGATGGTGGTGTTGCGATCGATTATCTAGCCAGACGTGCACATATATTTTTGTTGGTGTGTGGGGACTGTATTCGTGGAAAAAGTAGAAGCGGGTACAACCAGTAGGCTAAAGGAACCACCAGTCGTGTACTAGTCGTTTCCCTTTTACCGTAGGGTGTCGAGATCCCTTGTATTGACTTGCAATCGAGTGCGCAAAGAAACAAGGGATTAGATTGTTGTGTCTTTGTTGGATAGAGTGACTGTCTCTTGTAATCACGTGGAGTTTGCAGAGAAATGGGTGACTGAACTGTTGTGTCTTTGCTTGTAATCGAGGGTAGTGTTTAGACAAACAGGGAACTGGCATGTTGTGTCTTTGCTGGATAGAGTGACTGTCTTATAATTGAGTGTAGTGTGCAGACATACAAGGGACTGGACTGTTGTGACTTTGCTGGAAAGAGTTACTGTTAACTGTAATCGAGTGTAGTGTGCATTCATACAAGGGAGTGGCCTGTTGTGTCTTTGCTGGATAGAGTGACTATTTCTTGTGATCGAATGTAGTGTGCAGACAAACAGGGAATTGAACTGTTGTGTCTTTTTTTTTTAATGAAGGAGCCACATCCGTTTGTTCTACATTTGATAAATACCGTACATTTTCCCGACATTCTATTCCAATGCTTCCAACATTGCATCTGGCTACAAAAAGCCAGAAAAATACTGAACTTAATGATTTAAGAGCAGTACTCTGTCAACTTTGCCAGCAGTCCGCACCAAAAAGAGTAGTGGTACAGTGGGTTCCATCCCACTGTAACATCCAAGGCAACGAGGAGGCAGACAGACTGGCAAAAGAAGGGGCAAGACTACCACAACCAGATACTAGTGTGACATACGAAGAATCAGAAAGGCTTATTAGAGCTAGTTACAAGACCAAATGGGAAGCAGAACATACTGGATACACAAAAAACTATGCCTATTACCAGTTGAACAGAAGAGAGCAGGTCGTGGTCTTCAGACTTCGCACTGGCCACAATAGACTGAGGTACCACCTATTCAATAAATTGAAGATAGGTGGCACTGACAAATGCTCGTGCCGTACTGGGAAAATGACCGCTGAACATTTGCTGCAAAACTGCCTGACATACAAGGATCAGAGAAAGCAGATGTGGCCATCACCAGTGGCAACACTAGACAAAATCTATGGCAGTGTCGACAGCCTCAGGATGACCGCTGCTTTTTCGAAAAAAATAAAGGTTGACGTCTGACAGCGTACGAAGAAGAAGAAAAAGTATCTGGCTATCTAGAGCATATTTTTAGGAAAGACATTCCAATCACTTGCAGTGTTGTTCTAAAGCAATGGTTTCCTACATGGGTAGTATGCCAACTCCATGCACAATCTTCCCCAGTCTTCTTCTGCGACATTCGAAGAAGGAAACATTTGTTTCATCCTTGCTTACTTCAAGAACCAATCGGGAGAAACCATTAGTATACATGTCAAACACTTTACCAATTTCTGAAAGGGACTAGGTGCCTATAAGACTCACATGAACGCGGTGATGTCGAACCTTTATCACAGCTCATATAACGTAATTTTTTATTTCTGTGTTTATATTGGACCTAGATTGTAATTCACCTTCATAATCTTGATGATATCCTAAGACTGGTTGTAAGGTTGTGTGAGCGTGTTTCTTGGTTGACCGTATCCTCTACAATTCTCTTCATTTCAGCATGTTTATACTTTAATGTTTCTGCACGGCTAAGATGTGTTGGTCACCACGTTCCTCTATTCACCTGGATCTTGCCCTATTGTATCTTCCGTAGAAGACTTTCATGTCACGTATTGTGTTCCATCCAACTCAATCTTCGTGTTTATGTCATTTTTAATATCTGATCGCCTACCTCAGTGAGATCTTTTTTCTGTAAAACTCACGAAAGCACCATATTTCAAACGCTTCCAAGTTGTTTTCAGTCATCTTTGCCATGTTTCAATCCACGCATTGCAACTAGCTTTACATGAGAAGTAGTGTGTATTCTTTTCTTCAGTTCTATCCTGAAAATATTTTAGGTTGACATTTCTGTTTTTCTCTGAAGGCCTCGTTTATCAATGCAATCTTTGCCCTAATAACCGTCGCTTCGCAGGCGTCGCCTCTGATAGTTTGCCCCAATTATGTAAACTTCTGTACTCGTTCGATTATTTTCCGACTGATGCTAATATTTTTGTGTCTATGTTGCTCGTTTATTACTAGTCTTTGTTTTCAATGTGTCTATTTTCATGCCAAAATCGTTGACTGTGTTATTGATTTTGTTTAAACAACCTTCGTAACGTTGCTAGTGATCCTCCCACTATGGCTTGATCCTTGACAAATTTCCTGACGTTAACTTTCATACCATTGACTTTGACATGCCTGTTACAACTCGAGCAACTATTTCCATCGTCCTCTCCGAATATGCGTTAAAGAGAGTCAATGGAAGAGGCCGTTGTCGTACTCTTGTCGTACCCCTTGTGTTATTGGAACTGGATCTGCTAGACCATCATTGATTGAAATAAGCGCCTCTTGATTTTTAATTCATGTTCTGAAGTAAACTAGTGATTAATCTCTATATAAATGTTTGCCAACATCTGAAAGAGTTTGTTCTAGTAGACTGCATAGCATACCTTCTTGTACTCAATAAAGCAGATAAATAGTGATCGTCCTTGATCGATCATTCATTCTGCCTGAAGCCATAATGATCCAATGACGTCTCGAATACCTTTGGCCTTGCGAAATCCAAACTGGTTATCTTAAAACACTTCTTCAATCTTGCCATCGATTCTCTGTTTAATTATTTTTAATATAATTTTAGATACATGTGGATTAAGTTTATAGTTCGGAATCGACCGCATTATATTCCATTTCATTTTTGGGGACACAGTAATTATTATTCAGGCTGTGTGTTCCTTTAGCCATATTCCACTTTTGCAAATATCATTACCATGCTTACACAACATATTAGGTGAAGACTTAAGATTGTAATCAAAAGCAACAAATAAATTCACCATATAACAAATATCGTGATGCAAATATAACACTGACGTGATCGTGATAACCATATCGATGATGCTAGCATAATTATCTCCAACAATGTGCACCTTGACATTAATAAAGTGGTTTCTAAACGAAGCGCTAACGATTATATTCAAGGACATCGGGCAGTGGGTTTAGTAATTTAGTACGTCTGGTACCCCTGTTGAAAAGAAAAGATTCCTTCCAAGAATGCTGAGAAAGCGACAATTTAAGGCCGTGTACGGGACTAGGTAGCTAGCTAGCTACCTTATCATGTACAGGCTTTGCTATTTTCTTTTTCTTCTTCTTCTGATCTTCTCGAACTCCACGTTTTTGTTATTACATTTGCACATGAAGTCGAGTTCTCCAGATACAAATTGCTGTAGTGGAGAGTTCTTCTAGGATTTCAAAAAGCTGTCTGTGGAGGTTTGTCTGCCTGTGCCAGTGCTCAGTACGCAATTGGCTAAGCATTCGAGTATACTAGTCTTGCAAGATATGCTGGGTTTCCTGTGCTGCGTGCCGGCACATACACATGGGTGATGGAGCGAATTTTAGCCCGTGTAAGTGGCCATTCAACGTGTTATGTCCCGCTCACACGCGAAACCAAGATCACTTTCTCGGTATCATAAAGACAGTGATAGTTGTCTCTTGTTTGTTTGACTGACCTTATAGCTTGGATAAGGGTCTTCTTTTTTCTTGGAAGGTGTGTGTGTTCGTTTTGTACTTGTGTTGCTCTTTCTTTCTCTAGCCTGTTTTCCTTTCTCATTTCCTGGTATAACATAGTACGATGGTATCCATTGAAGCACTACCCTTCCCTTGTCTTTTAGTTCATCAAAGACTGCTTTAAACTCTGGCAGTTTATCATTCTTGGTGGCTTGAAGAATTGCCATTTTATATAAAAATAGGCTGTGTTGTGTTGGTAACCATAAAAGCCCGAACACAAGTGTACTGTAACAACCAGTGAAGGAAAGGAGGCATACCGTTTTACTTGGAGCGAAGAGTTACATTAATCATTTGCACGCGTATGCATTCCGTCAACACTTACTGGGGAGGAAAGAATAGCACCACTGTACACTACAATAAAGGAGCTAAGGTAGTCCAATCGCACATTTTGCTTGCCGTGTTGATTATTACAAGTCTTTATTGTACGACAAACCGTTTATTTATATTGTGGTGTGGCCTGTTCACTTCCTTTCTGCATTTCCTTCTTTATTAGTAAACCATGTTCCCATTTACATCTGAACAGAATGGAGCCTACTGGTAACAGGAGCCGAACCCCGTGCCTTTATCGTGGAGAGCGAGTGCTTTAACACTATGGTTCCTGCAATGCATTTAGTAAAATGCGACCATTGAGAGTTATGTATGGGACTGGCTTCAGCATTTCAATAACAGCGTGCTGCTTGGAATACTTGGAACGTTGAAATTCAAAAAGACAGGTTGTGCCTCCTGCAAAGCATCCGAAGACCACCCATAATACGTATTTTATTGTAGGGCAAGGTGGACCTATACTTTCCTCCCAAGTAAGTGTTCACGGAATGCATTCATGTTCAACTGATTTATTTTACTCTAGACTCCAAGTAAAACATAGCCTCTCCTCCCCCCCCCCCCTCGCGCCCTCTCCTCTACAGCGGGTCCTTTTACAGTGCACTTGTGATCGGGCCTTTATGATTACCAGCACAGCAAGTCAATGCCAGCAGGCTGTATTCCCATTTATACTTCTTCTTCTTCTTCATCGTACGCTGTTTACAGCGATATTTACGTTGCACTGATTTAATTTGTTAGCCAGTGGCTCAGTGCATCCGATTTCAACAGGCGTTTCTGTAGGGTTGCCCTCCTTAGCCTTTGGCTGTCCCCAGCCTAACTGCAAGGCAGCAGTTGTTTTTGGTCAGAGTTGTCTCTCTTGGGAAGTTGTCTTGCAGGACTATCGAGTCTTCCCTACTCGTGTCTATAGCGTTTGGCAATGATATGATGGACTATGTACTAGTTTGTACTATCCCGGAAGAGAGGCAGTCCAGTGTGACTTTTTCCCAGGATCGTCACGTCCTGCCAGAAACGTATCATATGCATATGAGTGAGGTATCTTTTTGCTCGCTCTATTTTCTCGGCTCATCTGCAGTGATGGTACGCCTAGCATTCCCCGCCACCCGGGAGCTTGCCACCATAGGACAAGAGGTGCAGTGTCCGCTGGACTGCATCTCTTCTGCGTCCATTGGAATGACTGATAGCAGACAGATGCAAAGAGCGAGGAAGGAGTGCATTTTACCAGGTGCTTTCCTGCGGCTCGATCGTGCCGGGACACAAGCCCCAGCCATGTCGTAGCCTCCCATCTCAGCGGTGCTGAGATTTTGGGCGGGATTCTGGCTTAGAGGCGTTCGGCCGTAATCCCTCAGATGGTAGCTTATCAGCCAAGCACGTGGACCAAATGTCAGCGACCTGTGATTCCTCTCGAAATAGTGCATTTGACCAGGTGACAAGCCTAGTCTTGCACGGAGATGTTGTCCGCCTAGGGAGCGGACATGGTCAAGGGTTGAGTCTCAGCAGTTCGCAGTGAGGTAGCTGATCTACTGCTTAGGGAACCCGACCGAGAACTAAGTCTTCTACAAATGATTTCATTCCTCATCGCCGTATGATTCCCATTTATACAATGTCAGTTCCTTAAGTCATCAAGAATGATAAACTGCCAGAACTTGAAACAGTTTAGGCGAACTAAAAGCCAAGAGAAGGGAATTGATGAAGTGGATACCATTGCACTATGATATAACAAGAGAGATTAGACAGGTTAGCGAAGGGAAGAGTAACGAGAGAACGAAAAAACAAACAATCACCTTTCAAGAAAATAAGACCCTTGTTCAAGGCATAAGGAGCGTTGATCAAACAAGAGACAACTATCACTGTCTTGATGATGACGATACGTGATCCTATTTCGCATGAGAACGGGACATAACAGATTGAAAGGCTACTTACACAGTGTCAAATTGGCTCCATCATCAAAGTGTATGTGCGGGCAAGCAGGTAAGAAAACAGAACATATTTTGCAATGTCTATTTTCTACGGCTTACTAAGCCTGGGGGAAGGTAGATTGAGTTTTGAGCAAGAATTGTATTACTTTTTAGAGTTTTTGTCTGGTCAACGGCTAACAGCTTACTATTTTGTATTTCCAACTGACAATGATTTATTTGCGTGCACATTGGGGCCGGCGAGGACTAGTGGTTAAGAGACACAGCTCACAACCCGGAGGTTGCTGGGTTCGATCTCCATTACAACTCCGGCCGTTACCCTGGGGAAGCAAATCTTTAGAAAATGCAGGAGGAAGCAGACCCTTACATAAAATGCATGCCGAAGTCGTATGCACTGGACCGACAGGCGCAAAATAAAAACCACAGTGCAACGCACACCGGCTTAGGGAATAGAGAAATAAGGCGAATGCAAAAACAAAAAAACAAAAAATTCAAACAATAATTTGCGTGTTCCGCGTGTACACGGGATCTCCGAGATTTTCGGCAACATTCAATATGACGCTTGAAACTTGTGGGATTCTAAATCTAACCGCTTTTGGCTTTTGTATTTTGAGAGGCAAGCACTTTTACCTTTCAGTTATAGATGAGAGAACATTAGCGTAATATACTGATCAGACTATGTTGGTCAGGATGAGGTATAATATACTGATCAGACTAAGTTGGTCAGGATGAGGTATAATATACTGATCAGACTAAGTTGGTCAGGATGAGGTATAATATACTGATCAGACTATGTTGGTCAGGGTGAGATATAATATACTGATCAGACTATGTTGGCCAGGATGAGGTATAATATACTGACAGACTATGTTGGTCAGGGTGAGGTATAATATACTGATCAGACTATGTTGGTCAGGGTGAGGTATAATATACTGATCAGACTATGTTGGTCAGGATGAGGTATAATATACTGATCAGACTATGTTGGTCAGGGTGAGGTATAATATACTGATCAGACTATGTTGGTCAGGATTAGGTACAATATTCTGATCAGACTATGTTGGTCAGGATGAGGTATAATATACTGATCAGACTATGTTGGTCAGGATGAGGTATAATATACTGATCAGACTATGTTGTTCAGGGTGAGGTATAATATACTGATCAGACTATGTTGGTCAGGATGAGGTATAATTTACTGATCAGACTATGTTGGTCAGGATGAGGTATAATATACTGATCAGACTGTGTTGGTCAGGATGAGGTATAATATACTGATCAGACTATGTTGGTCAGGATGAGGTATAATATACTGATCAGACTATGTTGGTCAGGGTCAGATGAAAACACTAATCAAGACCCGCCCCCCCCCCTTTTTTTTCTATGACATGCATGCAGTTCTCCCTAGAAACAAGCTCTTTTATGACAGTCTAGCTAAGGAGGGGTAGAGGTGTCAAAATGATCCCATAGTAGTGAGCGACATGCAGGTGAAGCCAAGCATATCACAATAGCCTGAGCACCCCGCTGTTCGACCTTAACAACGCACTCGTGATCTAAGGAAAGCTACTGCAACCCACCACCTAATTCACTTTTAGGGGCGCACAAAAGAGTAATAACAAAAATTTTTTTTTTTAAACCTGTCATACGAAACTTTTACCATTGTTGGGGTAGTCGAGGGGTTTTGAAGGCTTAGGACTACAGGCCGCTTCGCCACTGCTGTTGCCACGTCGTGTGCTGGCTACGTTTGTTTATTTCACCCCCAACATATACCATAACGGGGATTCGAACCGCTGCCCTCCTTGTCGGCATGCAAGCCTCGAAACCATTCGGCCATGCGCTCCTCAAAAGAGTAAACTTAGTTATATTGGGCATTCAACAGCAATAAAAACAACAACAACCTTTCAGGCAAAGCTACCCCCAAAGTGCTATGGAAAACGAAATGCAAGAACCCTACAAGTACTTTAACTAGGCATCCTGCTAGGAGACAAACTGTAGTGGTAATTCACTGCTATTTTTTCTTCTTGTTTCTAATTCTCTCATTACGAGGAATAGACAACCGAATAAAATTAACCCGATATGGAAACGAGCTTCAAAAGATGTTGCATATTCTTATAGTGGTGGGTTCTGTGACAATGATTCTCAAAGTGACGCGCAGTGGACCAGTGTCTGTCCGCGAGCTATCAGTCCCCTGTCCGCAAGGGGCTTATTGAAAAAAAAATTGTAGACGTTTTCTTTGTTGGATCTCGATATTGAACTATCTTCAATAAACACGAATGTCTCACTATGAAAACTTGATATCTGCTAAATTGTTAATGTAAAAGCGGATGTAGCTCTTTCGATATATACATTAATTCAACTTAAATGGCGATTTGAGTGAGATTTAAATAAAGGATTCTATTTTGTATTTGCTTATACTTTCTATTACATAATGGTAAAAGAGCAATATAATTGATTACGCATGAATCTAAACAAATGGTAGCACAATTTTAAGGAGAGTAATCAAAACAATTCACACCGGGCACTGCTGCCATCTATGCATACCTAGACGTCCGTCCCACTGAACAGTTTGCGAGCACTTCTTTACATGGTGATGTTGCTATCCTTAAGCTCAGTGGCGTATCCTGGATTTTGACAGACGGCACGAAATCGTAAGTGATCATAGAATATATTTAAAAGTGAACTTAGTTTGACAACTGTAGTTAATGATCCGTTTCTTTCACCATTTTTATATGTAGTTTAACTCATCACCCAGAAGTCCTCTGTGGCTTTATTGTACGACATCGTTTGCCTTCGAGGAAGATATTTTCTATGGACATCATTGACTGAGCAGAAAGACGACTTTGTCCTTCAATTCCTTGTGAGTTTCTTATTAAGAATGTTTTTATGCAGAAAATGAACGGTCCCCTAATGAAGATGATGCAAGAATTGTCAATATTAAATCACAAAATTCATAAAGTTCTTGAGGCCAACTTGGATTCCTTTGTTAAGAAGTCTACACAAACATTTTTGATTAGTGTACAGGGAAATATTAAATCACAAAATTCATAAAGTTCTTGAGGCCAACTTGGATTCCTTTGTTAAGAAGTCTACACAAACATTATTGATTAGTGTAATGGAAAATCTGTTCTTCGTAAGGTTAAAGTTTATGTAGTTGCAAACAGTCGAGAAATGTATTACTGCGCTCGGACCTATTTTGCATTTATACTTACAATTGCATGCTTTCGTTTACTATTTTCCCCGGACTGGTCACTGTCAATTTGTCACGCTGTCAGTGCGAACGCCTCTACTTACGATTTTTAACATTGAAAATTGTACGACAACAAAGAATAAGTGAATATCGCTTTATAATTTACAACTATTATACCAGTGATAAGCTATTTTGGAATTAAAATATTTAAAAATCCTTTTTACAACCATTAACATCTTAAGAAAGACATGAACTGCATACTTTGCATTCTTAAAGTAAACGTAACTGCTTATAAATATTTAGTTGCGTCTCTGAGAGGATAGTAATGATAACAGTGTTTCTATTTTTCTCTTTCCAACCTTATACTTGAGTAAACAAGTATTTACAATGACTTGAACAGGAACAATTATTTGAGATCCTCTTCATCCCTCTGCTTCCCAATTAACTGCTCACGATTCACAGCCATACAAGAGTAATGATGCAAATTACTATCGCCAACAACCAGTTTCCCAATCAAATTATTTTCTGATAGTGTCTATGTTCAAAATACATACATCCATACATACATCCATACATACATACATCCATACATACATACATACATACATACATACATACGTACGTACGTACGTATGTACATACATATATACATACATACATACACACTTACATACATACGTACGTACGTATGTACGTACATACATACATACATACATACATACATACATACATACATACATACACACCTACATACATACACACCTACATACATACGTACGTACGTATGTACATACATACATACATACATACATACATACATACATACATACATACATACATACATACATACATACATACATACATACATACATAGTTATTGTCTACCGCAAGCGATGATGCCTACAACATCAGACGGTCTTCTCTTAATAATGTGATGTGCGCTGTATTTAGAAGATGAAAAAGACAGTCAGCCACATAATCTGGAAAGATATTGTCAGAGGTACAGATGTTGATTTAGCTCCATTATTGGTTTCAAAACATGAGGAATTATGCTGTCGGCTTGCTAGGCCAGTCACAGGATCAGTTAGGCTGTTTCTGCGCTAGGTGGAACGGCATCAGTGTTAACAGAAGAGACAGAATGAGGAACGACGACATTCGAAGTATGACGTCTTGTATCAAATACATTACCAGGCAGAAAATAAGTTGGTTTGATCATCTCATGAGAATGCACCCTCATCATCTTCCACTGATGGCTCACAATGCTGGTAGATCTGGCTACAGGGCAAGGGGGCGGCCGCCAGGTAGGTGGATAGATGACATGAGAGTGATTGTGCGGCGACAAGAGCTCTCATTGACCGACGCAACGCATTTGAGGCAGGATAGACGACTTGAGCTCCCCAGGACGCTAAACGGCACAAGTGGAAAGAAAACTACTACTACTAAAGGTGTTGAACAAGAGTGGGAGAGTTTCAAAACAGTTTTAGAACAACTAAAAATGGAATGTGTCCCATGTAGAAAGGTAAACACCAGGCATAAAAAGTGGATAACCGGATTTGTAATTAAATGTAGAAGAGCTAAAAATAAAGCATGGAAAGATATATAAAGGCAGGTAAATCAAAAGAAACATATTTAAAGTATTATATTTGGACAAGCAGAACATAGCTCAGAAAGCGAATAAAGCAGCAAAAGACTTCACCAAAAAAAAACTTGCTAATAGGATCAAGACTGATAGTAAAAGCGTCTTTTCTTATGTTAAAAATAAACAAAGAACGAAAGACAAGGTAGACTCTCTGACAGATAGCACAGGTAAAATAAAAAGAGACAATAGGGAGACAGCTAATCTGCCAAAAAAACAACAACAATACTTTGGCACAGTCAATACCAAAGAAGATCCCAGAGCCTATAGATATCTTCAAATGTGAAATGGATACAGCCGGATTAAGATCAATCTGTGTTACACAGGAAATGGTTTAAAAAAAATTTGGAGTCGTTGAAAGTGGATACATGTCCAGGTCAAGATGGTATCCATCCAAAAATGCTATTTGAAATTAGAGACCAACTAGCAAAACCATTGACTATATTATTTTCTCAATAACTTGTAAAAAGGATTGTTCCAAGAGATTGGAAAGATACAGGAGTGATTCCCTTATTCAAAAAGGGAAAAAATCAGATCCAGTTGATTATAGACCGGTACGTTTAACGAGAATAGTCTGTAAATTGTTAGTCAATAATCAAAGAAAACATTGTAATGCATCTAGACAGGATTATTCTAATCAGAAATAGTCAGCATGGCTTTACTAGAGGGAGATTGTTCTTAACAAATCTATTGGAGTTCATGAAGGAAGTTACTAAAATGATATATAATGGGGAACCAGTGGCTTATATTTATTTAAATTTTGCAAAGGTTTTTGATAGAGTACCTCATCGAAGATTATTATTTATTTTTTTTTTAATTTTTTTTTTTTTGCGTTCGCCTTATTTATCTATTCCCCAAGGCGTGTGTGCGTTACACTGTGGTTTTTATTTTGCGCCTGTCGGCCCAGTGCATCCGACTTCAGCATGCATTTTATGTAAGGGTCTGCTTCCTCCTGTATTTTCTAAGGGTTTGCTTCCCCGGGGTAACGGCCGGTGCTGTGATGGGGATCGAACCCAGCACCTTCTGGTTGTGAGCCGTGCCACTTAACCACTAGGCCACGCCGTCCCCCTGAAGATTATTTAAAAAGTTAAAATCACATGAAATAGGTCGGGAGGTTGTAGAGTTGTTTGAAAGTTGGTTAACAGGAAGAAGGCAGAGAGTGGGCATAAACAAGGAGTACTCTGAGTGGTGTGAAGTAAAAAGTGGAGTGCCACAGTTTTGGGACCGATATTGTTCTTGATATATAAACGATTTGGACATTGATATGGGATCCATGATTGAAAAATTTGCAGATGACACACAACTATGTAGTAGTGTATCAACTATAGCAGAGGTGGATATATTGAGGTCGGATATAGATACAAATTTGAGACTGCTCTGTGAAATGGCAAATGGAGTTTAATATAGATAAATGAACAGTCATCCACATGGGTAGATCCAATTTGGAACATAATTACAGAATGGGCGAGAGCGATATTAGAATAATAGATAAGGAAAGGGACCTAGAGGTTCTAATAGAGCATACAGGAAAAATGAATTAGTAAGTCTAAGTAGCAGCGAATAAGACAAACGCAATGTTAGGTATGATAAAAAAAGGCGGTGATTGTCAAACTGTATAAAACATTAGTTAGACCTAGATTGGAGTACTGTGTTCAGATGTTGGGTCCTTGTCGTAAAGGAGATATAAACATGCTAAAAAGAATACAAATCAGAGTGATAAAACTGATAGTGTGATTCCATAATTACAGACGAGGAAAGACTAAGAAAAACCGGCCTACATTGTCTAGAAAAGAGAAGAATTCGAGGTGACTTAATACAGGTTTATAAGATAATCACAGGCAAAGTTAATTTAGACTATAACAAGTTTAAAAAAAAATACAACCACCAACGAGAACAAGAGGACAAAGACACAAATTAACCAAAGAAAGGTACATATTTTAGGAAATATTTGTTTAATCATATAGTGGGGAATGCTTGGAATGCATTACCCCAGAAGGTGGTGGAGGCAGAGACAATTAATGCATTTAAGAATTTATTAGATGTGCATAGGTTTTAAAGAAGGGTAATCCAAATGTGACTGGTTGTCTACAGACTCTGATGAGTCTTCTATACAAGTATAAAAACGTTAAGTTTACGCTTAAGTTTAGATTATAGTGAGGACGAAGCTGCATTGGTTATCAATCTCACTTATTTCCCGACTCACCTTGGATCAGTGGTAAGACTATTGGTCGAGACGACTGGAAGTAACTCGGGATGCAGGCATTCTGGTCTTACCTCCCTTGAGACCAGGGGTTGCTTGATACTTGTGGAACTCTACTGCTCACCGTTTCCTTTCATCCATGTGAGAGGCGAGTGCCATAACCTCTTGACTACAGACACCCCCATGTACACATACACATACATACATACCTTTCATCCCTGTGAGAGGCGAGTGCCATAACCTCTCGACTACAGCCACCCCCATTACACATACACATACATACATACACATATACATATACATTGTACCTTGAGGGGGAGGGTGGGGGCAAAACCTCTTATTGTAGGGTCAATGGCCATTTGTATGTCTCCATACATGTCCTGAATATTTCTCGCCTCTGCAATTATATCTATTTATTTACACAGTTTCTGCCATTACTCGTTCGCGCATAGTCTAGCGGTTCGTAGATTGGTGCTTCGGCCGTCCTTCCTGAGGGAAGCAAGCGTCCTCTAATTTAGACCTTTTTTTGTAAATGATGAAGGCTTCTAGTTTGGCCTCGATTACTACTTCCCTTCTTGCGTGGTGTGCATTGAACCAGTCATGATTGCCCCGTTCTTTCATTCCAAACGTAGCTAATACTGCATTGTAAATTACACCTTCCGAAGCTTTCTACTTACCTGAGACGTTACACTTGGATCCTTTTTCAAGAGCAAGATTCAGGTCAGATACAAACCTTTCCCCCTTGGAAGGAATCCCCATCTGTCCAGTGTACAAGCGGACATGCCCCCTTTGTGTGGAACGGTGCGAAGCTGTAAGCGTACCCTGCTGCACACATAAGCATGGTCGGAGTCACAGTCTGCAGTGTGATAACTTCTGGTGGAGAGGACAATGTTTAGAGCTGAGCTCTGCCGAAGACGGATGTGTTGGACCGAATGGTGCAAATATCACAGTCTGTAAACTGTAAACTACCAGCACAACGCATACCGTTCTCCGGACTATATCCTGCTACTTGCAAAAACTCTGTTCAGGACTTAGTAGCCGGAGATTGTAACGAACGCAGAAGAAGAAGAAGAAGAGCTGAGCTGAGCGGGCAGATTGGGTTTATTTGCCTTGGTTAGCAGCCAATCTATGAGAACGTCAATTCTGACTTTAAACCTCGGTAGACGTTGCTCGTTAGCCTGTTCAGGTAGTTCGGCCGGAGATGGGGTAACTCTGTTTTAAACCTACACGTTTCTGGGAGTGTTGGTTAGTTCTTGGACGATGAAAGTATCCTCAGATACGTCGAGCAGATAACAATACATACATGCAAACATACATACACACATACATAGATACATGCATACATACATATACATACACACACCTACATACATACCTACATACATACATACATACATTTATACATACATACATACATTAATACATACATACACACATATGTATTTACATACATACATACATACACACATACATACATATATGTACACATACACACATACATACATACATACATACATACATACATACATACATAGATACATACCTAAATACATACATAAATACACACATACATTATACTCACTCGCTCAACAATCATTCACTCACTCATACACACACACTTCCATTATCTCAATTTCTGACACGCTCATTCTCTCAGTCTGTTACTCACTCTTTCCCGTTGTCATTCAATCACACATACACACACCAATACACTGACATATTCATTCACTAATTCACACAATCACTCGTTTACATATACAGCCACCGTTTCCTCACTGACTCATTCACTCATCCAGTATTTCACAACCAATACTCTCTCAAATCACAAACTGTCTCGCTCACTGCTTCATTCCCGCACTCATTCACTCAAATACACTCACTCAGACATACATCAAATCACTCAATCACATACACTCACACGCAATCATTCTCATATCTTTTAAACACATCGATTTCCACTCAAGTTCTAACACCCACGCCCTGGGATGTCCTACCCCTTCTCCCCACACTTCTCAGAATGCCGGCTAAGTACCGTAGGGCAATGATTTGTATTAAGCAGATGCTACCTCGCGTTCTCAATATTGTGCCTGGGGCTAGTATTCAACAACTCAAACCTTCTAATGCTCATCAGAAAGGGTCAACGAGTTTACACGACCTTGTTATGTATTTATTTGTCACAAATATTCAACTGGGGTTACAGTGCTCCTATCAAAGGCCTAAAATGACGTAGCTGTTCGTGGCGACGACGGATGTAAAGGTCAAATGGTTGTTAGAAGAGATATAAAAATATGATGCATCGATAACACTAATATGGGAGGATGGACAACAATAATTCACGTGTGTGTATGAAGTATTAAAACACCAGTTTGTATCATGGGGAGTAAATAATAGAACGGCTGTAAGCATGTTGCAAAAGGATACTAGCAACGGTGGTGCACGGGGATAGCAAGCTAATCACTTAAAACAACTGTTACGTAAATTTTTAATGTTGCTGTTGGTAACTATTCGTGATTATGACGTGTTGGAAGCAGATTACAGTGGTTCTTCGAATATCACTTTGCGAACTGAAGACTTTCGGTTCCCTCCTGGTTATAGTTGAATGTATGACTTCTCAGTAGGTTCACCTTTATAGAGATCATAGGATTGAATCTCATCTCGTTGGCCAGGCTGATTAGAATGCTTGGTCATAAGCTTCCTGAATGGGACCACGTGCAGTAGATGCCCAATGATTTGTATGGAGTCTCAAGCATCCAGGGGCTGGTGTGAATCTACTGTCCTGTCGTGCTGAAGTTCAGGACAACGGAAGAGTAGATGTTCTTATTTAACATAAATCTATTTTGGACACATTAGATATGTGAAGCCGTGACATTTAAACCGCCTGTTGGATGATGACACCGCATTCGATGAAACAGCAATTAACCGTCGGCATAACTTTGATTTCAAACAAGGTTCGAGCGGTGTGGGATGCGTGATAGAGCATAGCAATAGTGCGCTCAACCAACTAGGGGCAGGAACCATCAATATCCAAACCCTTCACCATTACCACATACAGATTGAGCACCTAGAGGTATGCCAGGAATGCGGTGAAGTCGATTCTTAGAAACAGAAAGGAGCAATGAAGCAATAACCGCACAACAAGAACATTATATTGTGTTTCATTTTGTCGATGTAACGCATCTTTCAGTCATATTTGTAATAAACGTAACATGTTATTGCAAGGAAGGATGTTGTTGTTGTTGTTGTTGTTGTTGGTGTTGTTGTTGTTGTTGTTGGTGTTGTTGTTGGTGTTGTTGTTGTTGTTGTTGTTGGTGTTGTTGTTGGTGTTGTTGTTGTTGTTGTTGGTGTTGTTGTTGGTGTTGTTGTTGGTGTTGTTGTTGTTGGTGTTGTTGTTAAATGCCCACAATAAGTTGGTCCACTCTTTAGTGCGGCCTGATACAGACATTACATGGCGAGTTGCATTAGCTTTCCTCACCTCTCGAGCGGGCTGAAGAGGGGTAGACCGGGGTCCTCGAGGCTGTTGTGCTATGCTTGGCTTCATCTGTGGGGCTCTCACCAACTACAGGGATCACGTCGATACTCCACCTCGTTAGCCAGACTGTCATAAAACAGCCGATTACAAGGGAAACTAAGGTGGGGTTCTTGTTCAGTATGTTTTGTCTGATAAGACGTTAGTCTCATCTCCCCACGCAGAACAATAAAGATAAACAAATTCTAAATTATATTCACTGATCTAAACGTGATTCAACATTCCCCGGCTGCAACGACATTTCATTTGGATGAATAGATTAGGGCCAGTGTGTCATATATTGTGGCTCTAAAGGGTTGTGTATGGGGCTAGCAATAATGATCCTAAACCGCGAAACGTTATTTCATAAGTCTTTATAACATTATTTTAAAGAACAACATGTTTAAGCAAATAGTTGGGTTTCAGAACAATAAGCCTGAAGAAACACATTAGTAAAATACTGCTCGCAATTATACATGACGGATATATGTGAAATAAGCATACATTTATATATATATATATATATATATATATATATATATATATATGTATGTATATATATATACATACATACATACATACATATATACATATATATATATATATATATATATATATATATATATATATATATATATACATATATATTCACGTGTAATGCGCATTCGTAACTTGCGCGTATATACTCGTGTGTCGCCTATCTCCTATTACACATCAGCTTTCTGATGACATTTACGCGTTTTCCCAAACAGAACTAGTGCCAGAAATAACACAACCCCGTAGCATCAGTGATGACGTCACTTATCAAAAGTTTGCAAGTTACTGTTTCTGAACACGCACACGAACGATAGTTTGTAACAACATTTAAATCTTAATTTTAAACTGAAAAGCTAAGTAAAATAAAACATTAATTAAAATAATAAAGTTAGCTCTTCTTAGAGAGTGAATGTCTTGCAACAGACTTACCTTGCATGATTAATGTGGAGATGTACCGTACTTGAAAGTGAAAGACAGCCAAGTGAATTGTTGCCCGAGAATGATACCTGATGTAGATAACTGATCACAAGAAGAGAGCCAGGTAGATTTGTTACTACCATGTTCTATGTATATATGTCTGACACATTGAGGTAGAGGTCAAACACTCGTTTTTCAATGTCAGAAATGCACTGATCGTGCACACGTGTTATTTTTATTGAGACTGTGCCAAAAAAGCACACTGCAGGCTGGGATACTATATAATTGCATAATTACACGTGTGAGTTGTGCGGCATAGGTAAAGAGGTATGAGTACGCTGGTTGTGTAACAAGAAAGGGAATCATTTGTTACTACATATTGATTGAAATATTTACACACGAAAGCATACTCACAAACATGCATGCACATATTGCATAATTACAACTTATACAAACATACAAACAAAAAACAAACACTCAAAGTTGTACTAGCTCATACATTCATAGTTGCATATCTATCTATCTATCTATCTATCTATCTATCTATCTATCTATCTATCTATCTATCTATCTATCTATCTATCTATCTATCTATCTATCTATCTATCTATCTATCTATCTATCTGTCTGTCTGTCTGTCTGTCTGTCTGTCTGTCTGTCTGTCTGTCTGTCTGTCTGCCTGCCTGCCTGCCTGCCTGCCTGCCTGCCTGCCTGCCTGCCTGCTGCCTGCCTGCCTGCCTGCCTGCCTGCCTGCCCTGCCTGCCTGCCTGCCTGCCTGCCTGCCTGCCTGCCTGCCTGCCTGCCTGCCTGCCTGCCTGCCTGCCTGCCTGCCTGCCTGCCTGTCTGTCTGTCTGTCTGTCTGTCTGTCTGTCTGTCTGTCTGTCTGTCTGTCTGTCTGTCTGTCTGTCTGTCTGTCTGTCTGTCTGTCTGTCTGTCTGTCTGTCTGTCTGTCTGTCTGTCTGTCTGTCTGTCTGTCTGTCTGTCTGTCTGTCTGTCTGTCTGTCTGTCTGTCTGTCTGTCTGTCTGTCTGTCTGTCTGTCTGTCTGTCTGTCTGTCTGTCTGTCTGTCTGTCTGTCTGTCTGTCTGACTATATGTCTATCTGTCCATCTGTCTTTCTGATTTTCTATCTACCTATCTATTCTTCCATCCATCTTCAGCAAAAACAAGATTTGTTCCATTTATTCCTGTATTCCTGTCTAACAAACACGCTATTGTTTCTAGATTATTTATTCAATCCCAAATGCCTAATCGGCACTCAGCAAGTCTCTATACATACATATTTGCATCCATCCTTCCATTCATTCATACATACTAACTGTCCATCGGTGTCGATGACGACCACGGCATGATCGTTGTTGCATGTTTTGTTTTGTTTCTGCAATGACTGTCATGTTTCGGCCCGATGCTTGCTGAACCTCTTGTGGATTATCAGTTCAATGCCGACACGGAATGTTCTATTGCACGGTCTGCAGACGTTGTCTTTTGCTGCCGGTGCGTGCATACTTACGTACGTTTGAATGTACGTGCGTACGCAAATAAATACATACATACACACATGCATACACACATTCATACTCACACACATATAAACATGCATACCAGGGGCTTCAAATCAAACCGGGCACTTTTTTGTTCTAGTTCTACCTGAATGGGCTATAGTGTGCTGGAACTACTATCATTAGTTAGGGGCACTTGTGTCCTATTACTGCTAGATGGCCCACTTGCCATGGGCCAGTCACGTGACAGATAAATAAAAATGGTTTACAACACTGTTATTGCTTGCATGGAACAGCGGGTTGTGATGAAGTTTCTTGTAAAAGAAGTCGTGAAACCTGCGAAAATTTATATAAGACTGCAGTCACAATACGGCGAAGAGACACTCAGCCGCAGTAAGACGTTTGAATGATGTAAACGTTTTAGAGAAGACTGTACATCTGTGAATCATGATCCTGGCTGTAGTGACTCTGAAAACATCACAGTTATTCCTGTGAATATCCAGATTGTGGAACTCGTAATCATGGAAAATCGACGCATAACCTGTCGCAAACGTTGCATAAGAGGCAAGTTTTTACCTGGTTACGGTGAACACTACTATTTATGAATATTTGATTTGGGTACCGCTGGGTACCGCTTTTGATCGGCAGAGAAGAGTTCAAACCTACTGCACTGAATTGAAGGAGCGTTTTTTCTTTGATAGACAAGACATTTTGGATCGCTTCATTACATGGGACGAAACATGAGCCTATCATTCTACTCCGGATAAGAAACGAGCATTCAAACAGTGGAAGTATACCAAATCACCACTAAACAAAAAAAATGTCAATCAATTGCGTTTGCAGATAAAGTGCTCGCGAGTGTTTTCTGGGACCAAATGTTCTTCCCCGTGGTGCCATTATCAACAGTGAACAGTACATACACATTTTGAGTGATGTGTATACATGTCTGCAGAAAAGAACGGCAAGGTTTGGTCACAAAGCGCGTCCTCCTCCTGCAAGATAACGCTCGACCTCATACGGCTCACTGCACTATGTACCATCTGCAGCAACTCAACTGGGATGTATTGTCATATACACCTTACGGTCCTGACCTCGCTCAAAGTGATTAAAAACCTGTTTCGACCCCTAAATGAATTCCTGCCAGGTCGGCATTTCAGTACTGATGATGAAGTGAAATAGGCTGTCCCGGATTGGTTCAGACATACTGACAATTCATTCTACGCTTAAGCAATATTTAAACGCTGGGATAAGGGCATTAACGTTTCATGAGATTATATAGACAAATAAATGGCATTTTGACAACTTGTAAAGAATGTTTTTTTCCTTACAGAAAAAAGTCCCGGTTTGACTTCCCTGTTTCGTAGCAAGAAATAATATTTTAACTTGAACGTCTAGTGTACATTCATACATACATACATTCATACATACATTCATACATACATTCATACATACATTCATACATACATTCATACATACATACATACATACATACATACATACATACATTCACACATACATACACACACACACATACATACATACATACATATAAACGTTCATATAGGACTAGCAATAGCTTGAATGGCATAGTGGTAGGATCGCTTTCCTCTTACGGCAACACTGGTAAGGTACTCAGGTTATTCTCTACACCGCCTAGTATACTCTAACTGTAAAGTTACATCTGGTCGTGTCAGGTAAGAATAAGTACAGATCTCTACACGCAGCAAAATGAAGATAGGGTACAATCAAGGCACTTTCATTGTTCTAGCTTATACAATGAGGAAGATAAAATAATCTCTTCAACTGGGAGCTAGTAGCTCTTGACAGTTCAGTGCCTTCTGGACAGAATCACCCGACGTCTTCAGTTGGATTTCGTATAAATTATCTTGTTTAAGAGTCATCATGAAAAAGGCTGCTACAAGATAAATGGTCATTGTAACAGACTCCAAGAACGTACTCCAAGTCATCTTAAGCCCCAAAACAAGATTGACTCTTAAATAAAATATAACGGGTTGTGTCCTCCTAAAAAACTAGTTGAGTTCTACATAGAATTCCTGCCCACTGTGGGACCCGGCTCACTGTGGGACCCGGCTCACTGTGGGACCCGGATCACTGTGCTACCCGGCTCACTGTTGGACCCGGCCCACTGTGGGACCCGGCTCACTGTGGGACCCGGCTCACTGTGGGACCCGGCTCCCTGGGGTATCCTTAGTTACGAGAAGACAGATGAGCTCGCAAAAGCCGGTAGTGGCAGCACCGTGACTCACCATCCGCATCTCAC
Source organism: Ariolimax columbianus (assembly GCA_036924085.1). Lineage (NCBI taxonomy): Eukaryota > Metazoa > Mollusca > Gastropoda > Stylommatophora > Arionidae > Ariolimax > Ariolimax columbianus. Next base: position 71,366,637 of record JAVGWX010000001.1, on the reverse strand, counting down.
GGAGAGATCAGCAGAAAGAATATAAACCAGAAAATGACAACATATTTACACTTGGCATAGTTGAATAGATAATGATCTTCATACTCATAACCAGACATTGAAGACTCAAGACTCACCTCCATAGAATTGGTCTTAGAGACGCCGCCACGTGCGATTGTAGAGCACCAAAGTAAACACCAGAACATATCCTCGAGGACTGGTCTACATATACAAACCAACGAGAGGCAGTCTGGACCGGTAGATCGACCATGCTCGAAAAGCTGTGGAAGACCAGCGAAGACCTGAGACGTACAGTATCCTTCGTAAACCTCAACTGGCTAGAAGTATGGCATCAGTTGATAGTAGTAGTAGAAGAAGAAGGAGGAGAAGAAAGAGAAGAAGAAGAAGAAGCATATTGATATCGAATGGGAGGGTATTAATGTACCTTTCTAGTTTCTCATAACGGAGGCAGCCCAGAATGTCAGTGTCCCAGGATTCTCACGGCTTTCCAGAGACGTTGCACAACCATCTGAGTCGGTCATCTCATTATTTCATTATTCCTCAAATCGTAACGCCAGTCTATCTCTAGTTGCGATATGTCTGGTATTCTCTGTCATCTGGGAGATCGCCATAAGGGGGCAGAGGTGCAATGTACTCTGCCCTGCATCTCTTCGTCATCCATGACGATCATTGGCAGAGGAAAAGTACCAAAGAATGAGACTATTATGCATTTAACTCATGGAATAGGCGTGAGCACACACCTCTAGTCGGTGGGTTCTGCAGCTACATTTATAGGACTTCACCTGCTCCGTAGCCCTAAGTCTAACCCCTTCTTTCATGACTTGTCCGGCTTTGGTGACCCTAATACTCCCACTTGCATCGCTCCCGAGATAAATGCGGCGCGGAAGCCCTCCGGAAGGCTTTCGCTTGGAGTCATTAATACTACAGAACACGGCTTCTCGACTGTATTCAGTAACTGGTCTTACGTTCAACACTAGAAAAACCGAAGCACTCTTCCAGCCTGCTACTGGGCAGACATACACTGAGCCCAACAGTCGATAGCTTCCCCTATCTAGGCAGTACCCTCACAAGCGAGTTAATAACGAAACCGAGTTCAAAAACAGGATTGCATTGGTTAGGTCTGTGTTTGTAAGGCTTCAAGCAAACGTTTGGAGCCGACAGGGCATCAGTGCTGTCACCAAAATTAAAGTGTGTCGTGCAAAAGTATGCTTGCAAAACATGGATATTGTATAACAAGCACGCTAGCCATCCCGACAGCTATATAGCTTTCACTTGAGATGTCTGCATAGACTGCACAAGATCGGATGACAGACGAAGTGCCGAACTCTGATATTCTAAGTAAAACTAACATGTTCAGCAACCATACTCTAATGCGAAAAGTCTAGATAAGATGGACTGAGCATGTTCTTTGCATGCCCTATGAGCGCCTTCTAAAGCAGCTGTTATATAAAGAGCTTATAACAACAGACGCTCATTAGAAGGATAACAATCAACGCTACATAGACTCATTGAAAGTGGCTATACAAATCTTCACCATTCATGGCACTTTCTGGGAGTTGCTTGTATAGAACCATTCCGCCTAGCATCACTCTAAGATCGCAGAGCGAATCCTTGTGGCAGAACCCAGAGTAGGTGTGCCAATGGAAAGAGCAGGATGCACGCGGAATCCGCAGCCGACTCCTAACAGAAGTGTTCTGGCTGGGGGAAAGTGTGATCTGCCATGATTGGTCTCTATAGCCATATGAGAACACATCTCCCAGCGCAAGACGGTTGTTTTCGTCTTTTTCTCTTGTGATGGGAAACTATTATGATATTCTTCTATTAGGGGATCAAGATGCTGAGCAGCGCATTAGCAGCAGTGGTTAGCGACTCATAGCTGACTGCTAGTGTCAGGGCCAGCGAACCAGAGCTGCTAAAACCCTTCTACACATCCACGCGATGATCCTAGATAACAGGCTACAGCAGGGCAGATTGGCTGAAGAAAAAGGATCGAAGAGGGAATGTTAACCCGGTACTCAAAAGATGCTTGTTGAAGTCGGATGTGTTGGACCGAAAGGTGCAAATATCGCAGTCAATCTGTAAACTACGACACAATGCATATCGTTCTCTGGATTACATTCTGCTACTTAAGCCCTTTCATGGTTTGGTAGCGGGAGATTGAGAACGAACAAAGTCAAGCCAAGCCAAGTCAAGCCATATTCTTCTATTAGAACACCTAAATTATGTTGGTGAGTTTTGGAATGGCAATCCAGCATTTCTTATTAATGACGTCAAGCTATAGTCTACTCAGCTGTGCATGTGTATCTGGCTCTTTAAGGTAAGGGTCTTGCAAGGGTCAATACACCACTTAGACCAGGTACAAGGACGTTTCTAACACCACATTATTAACGAAAATATCTGCCAAGGGTCTTCCTTGTACGTTATATTTTAGCAATACAAATATAATCACAAAAATGCCTGAGCAATGGAGATATAACGATAAGAATATTACAAGCAGATCAATGAACATTAAGAAGAGGCTAATTATCACATAATTTTGTGCGAAAAATGTTTCTGTTTTTAGATCTGTAGTTTCCAAATAGGGAAAATGATATTGCTTCTTATTTTAGCCACCAATTAAGCTCTATTAAAAATCCGCCCTAATCGTTAATGGCTCTAAACCAGTGGTCAGTAAATAGATTTTTGCGATGGACCTGTTGTTATAGACATTAGGAACACCACCAGACAACAAAGCATGACCTAGGAGCGTTGATGGGCAGGATACTGTGTACAAATATATAATTGAAATAAGAACTTGGGTTTCTGTGGTCTCAAGGTAAGGTGTCAGCCTCGGGTGCCGGAGATCGCAGGTTCGAATCCACGGTGGAGACAGGAGCTTTTTCACGTGGATCTTCAATATAAAATGCCCCTGATCTCTGGGTAGTGAGATCGGATTTTTGTGTTCAGTGTCGAGAACTTTAAAAATCCCTTGACAGTTAGAAATCGAACAAAATAGGCTTAACGGCCACCGCCCGGACAAAATTCAAAATTCAAGTTAATAATCTACCCAAATTATTGGTACCTTTCCTCATACCATCTAAGCCGCACACCGTTTGAAGCCTGTTTTAATACCAGAATTCCAAGTAAGAACGTGTGTCTACTATTACCACTGCTTTTTCTGCATACCATTGACAAGGTTATTAAGTCTACAACATCCGTTCTGCGACAATGCCATTAAATAGACACTGAAGAGACAACTTGATTGTCAATGATGAATTGGCTCTTATGTTCATTACCAATAGCCAGATGCAAAATAAGATACGTATACTTTATGAGTGGTCGCTATAGTTTGGTCTGAACACACACTGAGGCAAACCACAAGTTTTGAAAATAATTGAGATCGATATAACTGTGCTGGAAGACGCACACTAATAGATTGTGGAATCGGTCATCTATCTGTCTAGCAACATAGACATATTGGTAACAACATAGACATATTGAGAGGTACAGAAATTCATGTTACATAATGATGAATCTTTCATCTGTATTCGTAGCAGCATAGACATATTCGGAAGTATAAAAGATTATGTTCCTTTATGATAAATCTTTCATCTGTCTTGGTAGCAACATAAACATATTCAGAAGGAGAATAAATTATGTTACTTTATTATGAATCTTTCATCTATCGTGGTAGAAACATAGACATATTGAAAAGGATAACAAATTATGTTACTTTATGATGAATCTTTCATTTATCTTTGTAGCAACATAGACATATTCGGAACGATACCAAATTATGCTACGTCATGGAAAATCTTTCATCTGTCTTGGTAGCAGCATAGACATATTGGTAGCAACAAAGACTTATTCAGAGATACAGAAAGTTATGTTACATAATGATGAATCTTTCAGCTATCTTGGTAGCAGCATAAACATATTGATAGCTACAAAGACATATTAAGAGGTACAGAGGTACATCTATAATAACATAAACATATTCAGAAGTCAAGAAAACTATGTTACTTTATGAAGAAAGAAGGCACCGCGTTTTCCTGATGTTAGAAACCTTATGGAGATCCCAAAAAATTCAAGCTTTTTTCAAATGAAAAAACCTTAGTTTAACGGTTGTCCGTTCTATTGTATGGTTCTGAAACATGGAAGACAGCAAGGGCACTTACGTAAAAGGTGCAGTCTTCCGTAAAGTAGTTGATTTGACAGAATAGAAGGGTGGAGATTGAGAACAAAATCACAAATGCTGAGTTGTTGGATAGAACGGGTCAGATACCAGTGGAGAATGACAAAACGTGGAGGCACTGGCGATGGAAAGGTCAAAAGTTATGGAGAACAGTTGATAACATGACAATCTCTGTTCTGGAATCCACAGGTGAAAAAGAGTAGTGGTAGAATGAGACACTAGGGAAGAATGAGCGTGATGGCTTTTTCTTCTTCTTCATCGATGAACTGATGCTATGCTTCTAGTTCGGTGAGGTTCACGAAGGAGACTGTGGGTTTCAGGTCTTCGCCGGTCCCCCACAGCTTTTCCAGCATGGTCGCTCCCCAAGGCCAGACTGCCTCTCTTTGGTCTGCAAAGGTAGGGCATTCTTGCAGAATATGTTCTGATGTTTGCTTGGGTGCTCCACAATCGCACGTGGCAGTGTCCCTAAGACCCATTCTGTGGAGGTGAACCTTGAGTATACAATGCCCCGTTCGGAGTCTGAATATCGTTATCTGCTCATTCTGCCAAGTTTGTCTATGCTGTCATTTTCTGGCTTGCATTCTTTGTACTGCTATCTCTGTTTTGTAATCATGGACCGTTTGATGAGTGTCTTTGCTTCTTTATAGATCTGTAGATGGGGAATCTGCTTGCTACCACTTCCGGCTTTTGAGAGCTCTTCTGCGTTTTCGTTTCCAGGGATTCCACAGTGGACCAGAATCCATTGTAGGTCTAAATCTGTTTTTTGAGACAGCAATCCTATGTTGTATTTTATTTCATGTGAGAGTCTATCTTGTTTGTGGCTTGAGATGGCTTGTAGTACACTGCACTTCTAGAGTCTGTAAGAATGACAATTGACCTTGTATTTTTGTTTTGGCTGATGCGAATTTGAGTTGCTGTATAAACAACTATTGCTTCAGCTCTGAAATTTGTATAAGTCATTCCTGCTGGTATGGAGTGATATCCTATGTAGCCATTGGAGTGTTACATATTGATTCCACTGACTCCCCTTTTATCGCTCACCGAGGCAGATCCATCTGTATACACGTGTGTCCAAGAGTTGCTAGGACACTGTCTCTTGAGCTCCTATAGAACGTGAATATTTTGCTGTGTTGCCGACTGCTTTTCTTCGTTTAACCTGGAACCTCCAAGATTGCTTTGGGCCGGTCCTGGCTTTGTGTCCCGGGTGAAGCCAATATTAGGACATAAAAAGGATATCGTGTCTGGATGGTTTCATTGCCCGCATGCTGACAAGGAGAACAGTGGTTCAAATCCCCGGTTAAGACATTTGTTGTTTTTCCGTTGGGGCTGAAATAAACAAACATAGCGCCAGCACTCGACGGGGCAACAGCAGTGACAAAGCGACCTTTAGTCCTGAACCTTAAAGCCCCCCCCCCCCCCCCCACCCAACCTACGACAGTTTTATCAGTTTGTCCGGCAAGGCTTGGACAGAACTGGCTCAGATGGCGCTTGATAGAAAGTCTTAACGGTTGTTTGTTGTTTGTTTTACATATATATGTATGTATGTGTGTGTGTATGTATGTGTATATGTATGTATGTGTGTATGTGTATATGTATGTATATGTGTTAGTGTGTGTGTGAGTGTGTGAGTATGAGTGTGCGCGTGTGTGTATGTATGTATATGTGTTAGTGTGTGTGTGAGTGTCTGTCAGTGTGTGTGTGCGATTGTGTGTGTGTGAGAGTGTGGGTGTGCCTGTGTGTGTATGCATGCATGTGTGTATAATATAATATATAACACTGGTCTCGCTGGTCTCTGACTGCTTCGTCAATCATCGAACAAGTACAGCAGAGATGCAATATTGCATTTTCTATTATCAACTGTTATTGTTGATTACCTATATTATGCACGCTGATAGTCCACAGATCAGAAACATACCCTAGAACTAGTATGGCCCAGGGGTTCACCAGTTGATGATCACTGTTCTAAACCTCTGTCCCCCTTCTAGGCTGATCTTTAAAAAGTCGAACATCCGATCTCACACCAACTCCACCTTTCCAGAAACTGTCATTATCGCCACACGGATTTATCAGCTTTTTCGTCCCATCCTTAAAGAAACCGTCTCACCCTTCTTGTACCAGTATCAGCATTTTCTTTCTCTCCACCCCCTTAATTTTCCCGCACCAGAACAAACCTTCGTCAACCAACCCTCCTCCTTTAACAAAAATGGTCCTGAAGTTGTTCAAATTCTGTTCGTGAGCTGTTCTATTCACAGCCTATTACCGAGGATGAACGTTTATCGATACGCGTTGTCCTTAAGTGGCGCGGGGGAAGACACAGAAACACAGAAAAACGATTGATCCTATAAATGGCACGAATGCAAACAGATCATATCTAAAGCACGTCTGACAACGGAAAGCTGCAACAGAACCTGTGAACATTTCCTAGTTTCATCCCAAATCATAATTACCAAGGAACTGTGTAAACACCAGAGTGGTGCCCGTGTTGAATAGAAATAAGCCCCTGTAACCTTCTTAACCATTCAATCAACATCGCTAAGATCGCTGTTGAGCAAAGGTCTTTAATAAATTCACGCTAATTCATTAAATGCTGACCTATCTAAATGTTAGAATGTCATAAAAAGATGATATGTTGTTTCGAATGCCCACAATGAGTTGGTTACTTTTATGTGCCCCCTGAAAAGGGCGTTAAGTGACGGGTTGCAGTAGCTTTCCTCACATCTCGAGCGTGCTGATGAAGGTGGACCCGGGTCCTCCAGACAGTTGTGCTATAATTGGCTTTATCTGCGTGTCGCTCACTACTACGGAGATTACGTCGAACCTCACCTTGTTATTCAGACTGTTGTCCTCTACAACAGACCGTTTCCAGGACGACCAACGAGGAGGTCATGTGAGGGTCTTGGCCAGTATATTTCTCCTGTCCCTGGCTAACATTCTCTTTTCAATGTGTTTTGCCTGACTAGACCATAGCTTCATCGTTCCTAGGCATAGGTTAGATGTGTTTGTCATTTCGAACAAAACCTACCCGGTTCCTAAATGTAACTTTTAATTATTTGAAAATCATGTCATGTGAACGTTGGCTAGATGACGGAAAGAATTACTGTCGTTCATTATCGGCGATTATTATCCATAGTTTCGTTTGTTCTAAATGTTGGACTAGTGTACATGCATGTTAAACTTGGGGATGGTCCTAAGACATTTTTGTTAAGAATTGTCACTTAGGCATGATTTAAAAGGATCAGGAATTAGCAGACCCATCCGTGTGGTAGTGACGAACTGTCCAAGGATAAGTGTGTGTTGTGGCGTTTTTAAGAAGGAGGGAAGGGGAACTGAGATGCTAGTCCAGTCAGCCACAACTGACTGACCAAGACATCTCGTCAGGAACAGGGACAATACACTGACCAAGACCACATTCTCTCTTCCATCTAGCGTTCTCTTGAAACAGGCTATTTTCAAGGCAGCCTGACTGTCGAGATGTGGATCAATGTGATCCCCATAGTAGTGAGCGCCACACAGATAATGCCAAGCACTGCACAGCCGCCTGGAGGACCACGGTCCACCGTCATCAACATGCTCGGGATGTGAGGAAAACTGATTGAACTCGCCATTTAATGTCTTTTTCAGGGCACAGAAGAGTAAACTTACTCATTGCAGGCATTAAACAACAACAAGGGAGGAAGGATAATCCAGAAATTGAGCTATGGCGAAAGAGTTGTCAACCACGAAAACCGTCAAACGGATTGTTCACGCAGTGGATACTTTGGGACGACGTGACTAGCTCTCAGCGACAGCAATGAAAGAAGGCGAAGTGTAGAAGAGATTGCAGACAGATTTGGCAGAAAGGCTACCCGAGATACTTATCTGAGTTCGCTGCGCTACTCTATGAGGTGTGCCCTCTGGGCTATCCAGACAATACTTAAATGGTTTCAGAATATTGGTCAATTCAAAGGCTTACACTAAAATCGTCCTTTGCACAACACTGGTCGACTGACTCCAGTAAATATCTCTCAAACGTAAGTGGGTTCAAAAACTAGTAAATTGTAATAAGTGTGGGCAGAGGTATAGTCAGGACACCAACGACTGATCGAAGTCTTGTACGTTTTAAGAAGGGTGTGCAAGGGCCTGCGACAAAAAACACAAGAGTAGACGAACAGCAGAGATACTATGCCTTCGTACGTATTCGATATACTTATTCCACAGCGGAAACTGTAAAGATTGAAGCTGTCAGGACGTCAGAGGCCAGGCATGTTACAGGAGACGAAAACTCCCAAATTTAATATTTCAGATAGATATTATATAATGTTAGGGATACAAAAATGATCAAGGAAGGAACAGGGTTTAAGACCAGAGAAAGCATCTGGCTAACTGCCGAAACCCTCTGATAAGAGAATTTAGATAGGTAAGGATTAGAGCGTAAATGGTGTGGTCATACATTTATGTCAATTAATTAATAACTGTTCTTTTTTGTGTGAAAGAAAATGTGTTCGTGTTTAATTTAAGTTTTAATGTGAAAGAGGAAATAATTAATTCAAAAACAAAAAGTCTGCCAAAACAATTGCCAACGGTGTACAGGAAAGCTAGTTGGGCTGAGTGGGTCTGGTACATAATTTAAAAAAAAACTGATAGTGCGACCCGTCTTCCTTAAAGGTGTACCAGAAATCGATCGCACCAAATCCGCTTCTTGTTATCAAAATGTCTTTGGTGGTGCTCAATTTCGTGGGGCATACAATGTGTAAATTTGTCAGACAAGCGTTTTACATTCGCAGACAAACCTAAATAATTATGTCATAGTATGGTAGCAATTGTAAGTGGTATCCAGGAAGGAAGGGGGGGGGGGGGGGGAGAAAGTCCACTGTAACTCTCCATACATGTTGTAAAACAGGCCTTAAGATAGCTGTTAATGGAGCGTGCAATCTCATTATATAAGTCGAACTGCTATAGAAAGAGAAAGTGAAATGATAGGCGCAAGAGCTTCTTAATTCGTGCATCTTGTATGTGAGGCAGTTACAGGGGTGGAAGTACGATTCGAGTGAGGATACTCACGACATGACACAAGAAGCTGCTAGGGACAGTTGTGAATGTGACTGGCATCATCACCATTTAAAAATGTGTGTTAATGGTACCGCACTGCAAACATGGGATTCAGGATTCTATAAAAGCTGGCTAGGGTAAACTACACGCTGTGTTGGACCTATACACCCTTATCTTGATTGACAAGGTTAATAACAATGATGACAATAAAAGGGCAGTCATTGTTACAGACGCATGTGCCGTACTTCAGAAGGTACATAAGGCATGGATTAGGCACGAATGGATAGCAGACTCGGTGGATTGCTCTAGCTTGGCCACAGTTTCTGTGTCGCCCGTGCCTTGCACGTGGTGATCGGTGGTCGCCGCTTGTGGATTCTGTGGGAAGATGCGTCGACTGATGATGTAACGGACTCACACTACAATTAGCCCATCTGTTATGTAGCAAGTGGTTGTGACAATTCACGAACGTTACAGTGTGCACACATGTAGATGTGCACATATGTAGGTGTGTAGATATGTACGTATGAGTATATATATGTGGACATTTTAATTTACACTTATGTATGTATATATAGGTTTATATATGTATATCCCTTCTGCGGGCATCCTCACCACCATATATCTACACTTAATATAATTATACTACTACTACATCAACCTTTTTTATCTATAATTATTTAATCAATTATCTACCTTTCTATTGTTTTTCTGTTCCTGAGCCTACCACACACTCAACACCTAATTGACTGCGATAGCTAGAGGGCACAGGTGAGACGAGGGATCTACAAAGTGACACACAAATCAGTGAATCGCTTACAAGTTGGAGAGTACATGGCTGCGATGAAAAAATATATGAGAGCGGGCAAAACCTGATACACCAAGACCAGACGGAAGGAAGTCAACACAAGTGGGTCTCACAACAGAAGGAAGACACTTTTAAATTAATTTATATTGTACTCTTAATCCGTATGTATCAAGTATATTGTTTGTCATATTTCCCAATCATTCCATCTCATTCATTCTCGTTGTACACCTCACTACACTGCTATCTTCACAATTGTGTATAAACTGTATGATGGGTTTTATATTTAAAAAAAAAAAAAGGGGGGGGGGGGGATATATATATTAAAATCAGGAAATAAAAAAAGAGATCCGAATCAAGTATGAAAGAAAATAAATATACTCAATCCCAAAATGGTCACAGGAAAACAATTGTGCATATTTATGCAAATACCTACGGCGGACAACTAGGAACATCAAAAGCGAGGAACAACGGGAGGAACATCACGGAAATACCAGGCTAGGTACAAACAGATACACACACGCATCCAAGCACTGGTTTATGCGTCTTAATATCGCCCAAATTGACTACGATCTGGGGTGGAATAGGCGCGCCTCCGCCAGTAGAAATTAGTGTGGCAAACACATAAAATAAAAAAAATTAAAAAAAAGAATGGATAGCAGCTGTTTAGGCCTCTAACGTCCAGGTGTTGACATGGATCTACTGTCCTGCTCATGCTGGGGTTCAGGGCAATGAAAGAGCTGACATCATGGCTTCACAAGATCTCATCACGTGCACATTAGCGATGGATATAAGTGACATTTTGAAATCAATCAATGACCGCCTGTTAGATGAGGCCACTGCAATAGATGAAGCAGCAATCCACAGACTGCAACGTTTCGACATTAAACGAGGTTCGAGCGGAGTATGGCGCATGACAGCACGGAGCAGAAGAGTGTACAACCAACTAGCTACAGGGACCATCAGTATTCATACCTTACGCCATTTGATGAGAGAGACCGAGCACCTATGGGTACGCACGGAGTGCAGTGACGTCGATTCTTAGAAACAGAACAGGGCGCACAATAATAGCGTTATTGGCCAAAACCTAAACACAAAATCGAGGCGTGTTCAAATGAAACCGGACCGAATTGTAACAAGTGAACATACTTACTATGCGCATGCTGACGTCAATTATGGTGTATATAGTGCATACCAACCGTCAAGTTTGCAAAATGTTATTATCCTCCGTCTCATAGTTTTCTCAGCAGACCGTTAAAAACAGGTCGGGTGTGATACGGAATCCGTCCAGAGTTGATCAGTGAACGGTGCTTTGGTTTCTAACAGCTGAATGGTGTCGACAAGTTGACATTCATCGCAGAATGAAGACAGTGTGTGGTGACAAAAGTGTGTTGAAGACAACAGTGAAGAGCTGGACAACCATGTTTAAAGAGGGACGTGAGTTAACAAAAGATCTTCCGAGACCAGGTCAGGCGCATATTGTTGCGTCAGAAGATTTCATTGCCAAAATTGATGCAGAAATTCGGGTGGACCGTCGCCGGAGCTTACGTTCGCTAGATGAGGAATTCGCTGTGCCGCTAGAGACAGTTCAATTGGCGGTTAACAAGAAACTGAAGTATCGGAAGGTGTTCCCAATGGGTACCTCGGTTTCTGACCAACCACCATATGAAGAACGCATGGGATGGAGTTGGAACCACTTGCTCCTATACGAAGAGGAAGGTGATTCGTTTCTTTTGCCCATAGTCGCAGGGGGTGGGTCGTGGTGCCACCACTTTGAGCCAAGTAGCAAAACTGCTAGCATGCAATGGAAACATCCTGGATCACCGAAACTAAAAACATTCAAGTCACACATCTCTGCAGGTAAGGTTATGCTGACAGCGTTTTTTTACCATGAGGAACTTTTGTTAGTAGACCATAAAGAGCCTGGCGTGAACAGCAATGTTATCCGTGACAATGACACACTAGGCAAGCTGCAAACATCAATCAAGAATAAACGACCGGGCATGCTTTTGCGGGGTGTGATTCTGTTGCACAACAATGCACATCCACATGTCGGAAACATTGTTCAGAAAGCGTAGACACAGAAAAAGTGGAAAGTACTACCACCCCCATCCTATAGCCCCGATATGTCCCCTTGTGATTTCCATTTGATCGGACCCTTAAACGAATTTTTGAATGAACAAAGATTCGTAACCGATTCAGATGTGATGGCCTCGGTGACCAAGTGGTTCAAAGAGCAACCAAAGTTATTTTTTTTGGACCGCATCTACCGTATACCCAATTAGTGTGATGTGTGTCTCACTCAGACTAAGGCTGATGAAAAAACTGGCAGGGACAAACTGGGGCGCAGATGCAAACACAGTCAGACAGGTCTACACTGGATACGTACGGCCAACACTGGAATAGGGCAAAAGCAGCAAAGACCAACCTACAGAAACTAGACAAGGCACAGAATACCGGACTCAGAATTATTACCGGAGGTCTGCGAAGCACCCCAATTAGAGAAGCGGTAGCAGACCTCCAGAGCCTCGGTGAGCGCAGAGAAGTAAAAATACTAAACCTGGCAGAAAAATACAAGCGTATGAATAAACATCCAATGCAGGGAAATGTCAATGAATTAACAAAAAACCGCATAAAAAGAACAAGCTTCAATCATCTATCAAAAGCCCTTACAGCCAGGAACAGTGACATCATATCAAAATGTCCAACGACATGGGAAATGATACAGGAATATGAAAACACAGACCAACAGCCCAACTTCATGGTGGAAGCGAAAATACCAGGTATCGATAGAAAGGTGGACGAATCAGACCATGCATTGAGATAAAAAAAAACCTGAAGCATATTGGAGACGCCTATCCTCAACCCATGTGGACGCACGTCTACACAGATGGATCATCAGAGGAAGCATTGAGGAAAGGAGAGGCGGGACTCGTCATATTTCTACTGGATGGAACCGTTAGAGAAAAAGCAAGTGCTGCCGGGGAGACATCGACAAATCTAAGAATAGAGCAGCAGGCAGTAATTGAAGCAGTCAAACTATTGGATGAAAAGGGGTTAAAGGATAACACAATAGTATTTTTGTGCGACTGCATGGAAATTTTGCAGGCCACACAAAGAGAACCACGAAATAGTATGGAAAGGGAACTGATATGCCAGCTAAACAAACTTTCAGACCACAACAAAATCACTCTCCAGTGGATTCCAGCTCACTGCGGCATACCTGGGAATGAATGGGCGGACAGACTAGGCAGGGAGGGAAGACAAAGAGAACAATTCACCCACTCAGTGTCACTGCCAGAATTCAAGGCAAACATCCAAAAATAATATAAACAACAGTGGATAGAGAGAACAAACAGTAAATACCCACAGGACCCAATCAATAGACTGAATAGGAAACAGTATACCACAATTTTTCGCCTCAGAACAGGTCATTGCAGACTAAATGCACACATGCATAAAATGAAAGCAGCACAGACTGCACAATGTACATGTCAGAGAGGACCCCAGACTCCAGAATACATCCCGCAAACATGTCCACTGCACCAAGACTCCCGTGAGAAGACCTGGTCCAAGGAGAGAAACATACAAGACAAACTGTGGGGAACCATTGAGGACCTGCGACTGACGTGTCACTTCATGGAGGCAGTCCATCTGGTGGCATTAAACGAGCATACGAAACCGAACGCAAAGAAGAAGAAGAAGAGGATGTGTGTATGAATGCCTATGACGACTTTTTCAATATTATACTTGCTGTAAAATAACAATTTCTATATTTCATTATGTCCCACCAGATGATGTATCTTTCATATGTTTGTAATAAATCCACTGGGTCCGGTTTAATTTTAACATGCCTCGTAGAATATAATAATCAAAAAAGGTAAGAGTGCGAGCAATAGCGAACAATGTCGAACAATGTCGTCTGAGATAGTGTGTTAAAAACTCCACAGTACAATTTAAAACGTTTTTGTGACGTGAGTTGACTATTTGGTTTTTTAATGATATACAATGATATACAATAAAGAGCTAGAGTCGTATGTCTGTTATGAAACATTTATGACCTAGATGTATTATTAAATGAGGGACAGCCATTAAGTAAAAGCAATGTTATTGATAGCCTTTTCATAATGTCACCATAATATGTTCGACATATTTCCCATCTCTGGCATTACACTTTGTCCTCCTGTTCATTAGATTGTGGATGCTATCTAGAAAAAAGTCTTATGGTGTGACCGGTAAGCAATGTTGTCCGATAATAAGCCATTTTTTGCAAACAAGTCGTTAACAGATACAATGAAAATCAACCGAATAGAGAACACACTATATCAGCTGATGAAAGCACATACATTAAATAGGTAAGGGAGTTGGGTAGAGTGCTAACAGAAAATGGAAAGATGGATACATAAAGAGAATGAAGTGTTCACTCCCACAGTTTTTGAGAGATAAACACATCCCAGTGGTGACACAATCCACAGTTGATAAATCGTATTTTTATGGTATCTCTCTGATTCCAGTGTCGTACAATCACGCTCACCAAGACACAGTAAATAAAAATAATAAAATGCGAATTGAGGTGATTGAGTAAAAAGTTCTGGATCACAAGGCTGGACAGGGTACGAAAGGAAGAAATCACACAGAGGGTGGCTGCAACACCGTGTATACATGGAACAGCAGAGAATGAAACGTTATCAACTACATGGATCCACAACACCAGACATGAGGGTTATGTGCCACACGAGGAAGACCAAGCAAAAAATGGATAGAAGGTGTAAAAGAGACACTGAGGAAATATGGAATGACAACAACATCGGCGATACATACTGGCACACGAGAGGAAACTTCACCTCCCATAATGGTGTTTTAAGGTGATGCTGATGATGAATCATTAACATTGTTAATATCATGAGTTTAAATATAATTTATGGGAACAGGAGACTAACGTTTGGTGGGGCAAAACACACTGATAGGACAATGTAAGTTATGGACAAGCAACATCTATTAGTCAAGACCCCCATCTCACTTCCCTGCATGGGATCAAGATGCTAAGTAGGGCATGAGCTATAGCGGTCATCGACTCAAAGCTGTCTACTTGCGTCAGAGCCAGCGATCCGAAGCTGCAATGACCGTTATTCACCTACAGGGTTCATCGTGGATAACAGGCAGCAACATGGATAACTGGCTATGGATTATGGATCAAAGAATGAAGGCTAACCCGGTAACCAAAAATACCATGCTGAAGTAGGAAGTATCGAGCTACGACACAACCCATTCCGTTCTCCAGACAACATCTTGCTACTTGTGAAGCCCTTTTCGGGATTTGATAGAGGAAGTTTGAGACCGATCGACGAAGAAGAACTACCACGCAGTTCTCCATGGAAGAATAATTTTAATGGTAGTCTGGCACGAAGTAGGGCATCGAGTGATCCCCGTAATAGTAAGCAAACCGCAGATAAAGCCAAGTGCAGCACAACCGTCTGGAGGCTCCCAGTTCACCTTCATCAAGTGAGGAAAGGTACTGCAGCCCACCACATAACGCCCTCTTCATTAGGTACAGAAAAGTAGTCATACTCATTGTGAGTATTCAACAACAACAACAACAACAAAAAGATTTAAAATTTATGAATTGACAAAAATGTATTTTATGACCATCATCGGCGTGCGAGCATAGGCTGATGTAAGATATAGCGTATTTTCATAAAATTATGTCAGTGCTGCAATTTATCAGCTATATTGTTTTATCCGTTCATATCCTGGTATTGAACTATGCAGTATCTACCACCAGGAGTGTTCAAATGAATAAGGACCAAACTGCAACAATTGAACATATGTACGTTGCGCATGATGACGTCACTTCTAATAGAAAAAGCACATAACAACCGTCAAGGTTGAAAAATGTCATTATCCTCCGACTCATAGTTTCCTCAGCAGACCGTTGAAAACATGGCGAGTCTGAAACAGAATCCGCCCAGAGTTGATCAGCCAGCGGTGATTTGGTTTCTAACAGCTTAAGGATGTCGACTAGTTGACATTCATCGCAGAATGCAGGCAGTGTATGGTGGCAAACGTGTGTCGAAGACAGTTGTGAAGAACTGGACAACGATGTTTAAAGAAGGACGTGAGTTACGCAACAATATGCGCCTGACCTGGTCTCTGAAGATCTTTCGTTAACTCACGTCCTTGCTTTAAACATCATTGTCCAGTTCTACACTGTTGCCTTCGATACACTTTTGTCACCATACACTGCCTACATTCTGGGATAATGTCAAATGGTCGACATTCTTCAGCTGTTAGAAACTGAATCACCGCTCCCTGATCAACTCTGGACGGATTCCGTATCACACCCTCCGTGTTTTTAACGGTCTGCTGAGGAAAATGTGAGTCGTAGGATAAATGAAATTTAGTAAACTTGACGGTTGCTATATGCTGTTTACACCAGAATTATCGCCATCATGCACATCATACGAATGTTCACTTGTTGCAGTTTGGTCCGGTTTCATTTGAACACGCCTCGAATTTTTGTTGCTGCTTATGATGCGATAAACTGACCAGTATCTTCTCTGGTTGTCATTTCAAATGGGAAGAGGTTGAAATTCCTGGTATATGCTCCATTTGTCAATGCGTACTTTATATTGTTGACTGTAGTTTAACTTCGCTCTTTGTCTGCTTATATCTTATGATACTAAATGTTCACCCTTCTCTCTTCTTTCCGCCTCTTATATTGCAATGATATACTTCCATTATCGTTTCTCTTTGTCATATGTAATCTTACGATGCTAAGCTGTCCAGAACCTACTTTCTTTGTACGTTTTTATTTTAAGCTGTTAATTTTGCTCAGTATGTTTTCACTTTATTGCATTGTATGTTCTAATGTTAGACTGCCCAGTCTCTTTAAAGTCATCTTCAAAGTGTTGAAGCTATACCGACTAACGTCTTCGTTCTTTGACGCATTTTATCTTCTAATGTTAAACTGACCAACATCTTCGTTCTATGACGCATTTTATATTCTAATGTTAATCTGACCAATATCTTCGTTCTATGACGCATTTTATGTTTGTTCTAATATTAAACTGTCCACTGTCGTCTCCCTTTGCAGTTATCTTCAACGTTTTAAGCCTAAACTGACTTACATCTTCGTGTTTTGGCGTCTGCTATGTTCTAATGCTAAACTATCCAACATTTCCGCTCTTGAACTTTTTTTATGCTCTTAAGTTCTAGCAATATTGTCAGCCATAAATGTATCTGTAGAACTATCAAATTAACCACGTATTTTGATATGTCTACCAAGCCACCATAGGAAGCCAATAGTAATTAATAATCGTAAGTATATTTATTAAACGAGACGAAGCGTTTAGTATCAGCTTTCAACTATACCCGACGTTAACGCTAACTGATAACAGAGTTATTGCATTTCCAAGACACCTTTAGGTCACTCTTAACATCTATTTGCCGTTGCTCATATATCAGCTTTCTTCGCAGTTCCTAACGTTGCTGAACGATTCTTCCAGTCCCGTCTTTGTAATTGTCGCTCTCGCCCCTTTTTAGTTGTTATCGATTTCCATCACCAGGTGTTCTCAAATTTACTTTAATATGGGAACACTATACTTCAATTGCATGATTTTGTGTCACAAACGTTTAGTTTATTATGTCGATTATTTGTTTGAGTACATCATGCATCCCCCTTTGACTTCGGCAGTTATGTACTTATGTTTTATTAAGATTCGAGTTCACTGCATCTCGGGCACATCCATAGGTGTCAGTATTTTTTAGAATAAGGGTGTAGATACTGATCCTGCACAAACTCACGCTGGACACATGTCTAGTTTCATATTTTTCGCTTCATCGAATATTCAAAATTGGTTAGTTTATCGACTTCCAAATGTCTTCCCCCCCCCCCCCCCCTCCCCCATCTCATCATCAGTTGAGATTACGGGTGGCTTATTTGAACCCTAGACCATAACTTGTGTTTCCGTTTTGCTGATTGTTAACTCGATCTCACAGCAGGCTTTCGAAAATGCAGATAGTTAGCTTTGCAGTTCTTCCTCTGAGTGAGCCGTAATTGCAGCATCATCCGCAAAGAGCTGGTTTCTCATCAGTACCCTGTTTAGTTTGGTCTTGACTTTCAGGTCAGGTCATCCCGTAACCGGTGAGGTCGTTGGGGCACCCATGAAAACATCCTCACAACGCCACGCCACCCTTCTCTGTCAGATGCCGCTGCCTGTGACTCTTCTGATCGGAGATTGGTCCATTCTTTTATGTTGTCCTCCCATCTCGTTTTTGGGACGGCCTCTTTGTCGTCTGCCATGCACCTTTCCGTGGAGGATTGTATTTGCAAGACCACTTGATCTCGATATGTAACCGCACCAATCGAGTTTCCTTCTTTTGACAGTTGCCAAGAGGTTTTCAAAAGGTCCTATTGCTTTCAGCCTTTGGGAATTGAATAGGCAACCATCTGTGCGAGAATGTATGAATTCTCTTGAAACTGTCGTAACGAGAATATCATATATGTGGTAGATCTATTGCCACGAATACGGCGCTGTGAGTCTGGGTAAACCTGGTCTCCAAGGACCTGGAGTCTATGCATAACAATTCTGGCAAGTACCTTCCCAACGGTACACAGAAGCGAAATTCCTATATAGTTGCTGCAGTCACTCCGGTCCCCCTTGTTCTTGTACAAGGTTACAATGTTCGATTCTTTGAAATCCTGCGAGTCCTGTCCTTCATGCCAGCATAATGGTATCAACTGGTGTGTCTGTGGAGCAAGTAAGTCTTTTTGACCAGAATGACAGATATTACATTCCTGCAAACTCAAGTTTGACCGAGACGTAGATCCATACAAACCACAAATGTCTAAGGCATATGTACTGTCTGCTTTTCTCTGCATCCGTAATATCTTTTGCTTGTACAGTCCGAAGCAAGGGTTGAGAGGCGGGCAAGTTGTCGTTTCTAATTAAAGCGGTATCAGATAGCTACGTATGTGTTAACTTACCGCATCACTACGTATGTGTTAACTTACTGCATCACTACGTATGCGCTAACTTACTACATCACTACACATGTGTTAACTTACTGCATCACTACGTATGTGTTAACTTACTGCATCACTACGTATGTGTTAACTTACTGCATCACTACGTATGTGTTAACTTACTGCATCACTACGTATGCGCTAACTTACTGCATCACTACACATGTGTTAACTTACTGCATCACTACGTATGCGTTAAATTACTGCATCACTACGTATGCGTTAAATTACTGCATCACTACGAATGTGTTAACTTACTGCAACAATCTCTAATCAGCATTTTGTAAAGGAAATACTTATAAATTAGCACAAGCCCAGAGATAAACTACTTATACATTAGTTAAATCTCAGATATGGGATCAAGATGCCGAGCAGCGCATGAGCTGCAGTGGTCAGCGAGCATAGCTGACTGCTAGCGTCAATGCCAGCGAACGAGAGCTGCCAAGACCTCCACGATAACAGACTGCAGCAGGGCAGACTGGCTAAGATGAAAGGATCGAAGAGGGAATGCTAACCCGGTACTAAGAAAATGCTTCCTGAAGTCGGATGTGTTGGACCGAAAGGTGCAAATATCGCAGTCAAGCTGTAAAATACGGCACGACGCATTCCGTTCTCTGGACTACATTCTGCTACTAAAGCCCTTTCAGGTTTTGGTAGCGAGAGACTGATAACGAACGAAGCCAAGCCAAGTGAATTTCAGATATAAACTACTTATAAATGCATTCAATATCATAAATAAACTACCCATACATTAGTCCAAGCTGAGATATAAACTACTAATGGAAGTATGGTCGCTTCCCATCCACAATGTCTATACCCTGCATTGTCAGGTGGGAGGGAGCGTCTTCGATAATGCGGGTCACATGTCCAAATATGGCTAAACGGCGACGGTTTAACATGATGAAAGTGTTTTATAGGCCCGTCTGTTAGATGATTTCTGCTGTTTGTCACCCGACCATATAAGTGGATCGCAAGGATGTGTCTCGAGTTGCACACGTAGTAGACTTCAATATCTTCCACTGAGAAACCTTTAGAGTTTATTACTGTTTGAAAAGATTAAACTTAACGTATTTATACTAGTTTCGAGGACTCTACAGAGACTGTCTACAACCAGTTTCTTGGAGGGTGGCTAAACGATATGTACATTGTTCTAACTAGACTCAAACACTAGAGCAAAGTAGATCTGCAGCCGGTTAGACGCCATCTATGCTTCTCTTAAAAAAACCATTAAATCCTTAGTCGGTGTTATCCTTTGTTAAACAGTTAGTCGCATTTTACGACATGATATCTGTGAGGCAGTTGTGCTATTCTTGTCTTTGTGATACACAAAGATCGCTCAAGAAGATCTTGCTCTGTTAATCATGATGTTAACATCCTGGTTTGTCCTCTCGTCTTTGTCATTGCTACTTCTCAAATTCAAACGATTCACATATCTGTCCATCAATATTTTTTATGTTTCTATATCTGGTTTTTATTCGTAATACTTTTTTTATTGTTCTCCTGTAGAATATGATGTACGTCCATCACAAGTGATGAAGACCACTCTCTTTGCTCAGCCGTGTGGACAGTCTTTTCTTTTGCTGTGGATGAATGACTGGAAGGGATGACTTGCCTGGTGATTTGGATTAAAGTGAAGAAGAAACTGCGCTTTTTGTCAATCTCCCTCTCTGGTCCTGAGCTACCTTTGGTCAGTGGCAAAATATTTATCGAGACTCCTGGAGATAACATAGTATGCAGATTTCTCCTCAGGGTTTACTCCCGAAGCCTTTCCCGTAAACATGTATCCCGCAAGGCAGCGGAGGGGAGGCGGTCGGGGGTAGGACATCTAACGTTGTGTGTCGTGCCCTCTCCATAACCACAAGAGGTCGTAGGGACATCACTCAGCGTGTGAGTGAGTCTGGCATCTCTCCCAGGCTGTGTTCAGCTCATTATAGTAGTGTCTATATTTCTCACACGCCAATTTCGTGAAGTGAATAATATACTTTCACGGTGTCAGCCACTGTAAAAGATGAGTGAGTAATTTTATGCAGACTTCCTGCAAGTATGACTTCAAGATGTGATCAATGTTTAAAAGACCATTCCACATAAGCCAAATTGCTGCTAAGTGTGGAGCACCTTCCACGGTTTGAAAGAAGCACCAGAAAAAATACGCCAAATGTGATACAGAAATGCAGAATCGAATTACACGTTTTAAAAATTAGATTGGAGGGCGACAGAGGCAACACAAGCTTTGGAATATCAGTTAACTAGTAGCAGTGATGTCTCAATCCTTTGTGTGGAACTCAAATCAGAAGTCTCCGGTCGTAAGAACCAGGGTTTCCCTTGCATTTCATAATCAGGGAAAAGTGGGATAATTAATATTTCGCAACATGCAGTTGTACCTTGTGATACGAATGTTTAGTAACCGCTGTCCTAAACGCTGCAAAAACATTGACAGGTCTTTACTACCCCACTCTAACCTCTATTATACAGGCTATCTTTTATTGTAGGTTTTCATGAAACTGGCGTACGGGAAATTTCCATGCTATTGTCTAGAGATTAACAACTGAGATGCGTCGAATATTCGTCAGCAATACCATTCATGTGTAAGGGTAGGGTAATCAGAAGGATGTGAAATATAATTATCAAGACAAAACCGATACCTCACGTCATTGTTCGTGCTCCTGTAAACAGGCTATTTTACAGCAGCCTGGTCAACGAGGTGGAGAACAACAGTGTATTGGTGAGTTCAGTGAGGAGCCTCGAGACCGTCTTATCAAATGCTTCTCTGTACCAGAGAAAAGTAATCAACAGTTAACTCAATTCAGAAAACGTAGATTCGAACAATAACAACAACAAAAACAAAACTAATAAGAACGACAGCAACAATAACTACAGCATCAACACTAATAACAACATTAATAACAACACCAAGAACAACACCAACAACAACAACTTCAATTACACCACAACCGACAACACTAACAAGGCAAATAGCAACACCAGCAGCAACAACAGTAACGGAAAACAGCAACAACTCTACTAGGAAAAACATTAACAACACCAATAAGATTAACACTAACAACAGAAACACAAACTTCACTAATAACGGCACCACAACCAACAACATCACCACCAGTAACAGCACCAACAACAGCATACCAAACATCAACACCAACAACATAATCACCAACAACAACGGCACAACAACAGCAACACCTCCATCAATACACTATCAACAACAAGATCAACAAATATCACAACAACAAGATCAACAAACAGCACCAACTTCACCAACAACAAGATCACAAACAACACCACAAACTACACAAACAACTTCAACTCGAACATCAACAAGAATACAACCACCAGCAGCTCCAACAACAACCATTTTAATACATTAAATTTATTTATTGTCTTTTTTTATCATCGACCAATAAAAAATTCTGATAGTGGAGTTAAGGGCGCTTTGCTATCAAAGAAGGAACAGGCCTATCTCAGCTGTTATCTTTATGCTGTAGTTGGATGCACTGGGCCGACAGACGCAAAACAATAACCACAGTGCAACGCACACCACTTGTCGAATAAATAAATAAGGCGAACGCAAAAAAGGGTATCTTTACATGCATGCAATTGTTCCCTCCAGAAAAGGGCATAAGCTCTGCATGGCATATCCTCTTCGAAGAAAATAAATTCAAATTATTTATGAGTAGCGATGAGATAATTGAGATTTACTGAAGGACGTATTTCCATCATGCACTTGTTCAGGATTCTGAAAAAAACCACAAAAAAACAGATGGTCTGGCAAACGATGTGCTTAAAAGTAGAGACGCTTGCGGGAAATACCTAGCTTTATATAGAGGCAGGTAGAACAAAAGAAACGTATTTAAAATATTTTGACAAATAAACCATAGCCCAGAAAGTAAATACAGTAGCAAAAATAGACTACGTTAAAAAACTTGCTAAAAAGATCAAGACTGATAGCAAAAACTAATTTTCTTATGTTAGAAATAAACATAAAACGAAAGACAATGTAGACACTCTCAAAGATAGCACAGGACATATAATAAGTGCGAATAGGGATGCCACTAATATACCCAATCAGTACTTTTACAGTCTACACAAAAGAAGACTGCTCCATGATCAAATATATTTTTCAGAAGGACATGGAAAGATTAGGATTAAGATCAATCTGCATTGCGAAGAACTTGTTGTTTTTAAAAAAAATTGGAGGTGTTGAAAGTGGATAAATGTCCAGATCAAGATGGTATTCATCACTTTGTTCCAAAAGGGAATAAAATCAGATCAAAGAAAACATTGTAATGCAATTAGACAATCTTAATCTAATCAGAAATAGTCAGTATGGATTTACTAAAGGAAGGTCGTGCTTAACAAATGTATTAGAATTTATGGAGGAGTTACTAAAATGATAAATGGATTGGCGACAGTGTATATTGTTTTGAAATTATTTTTTTTTAGATTTTCAAAGACACTTGAAAGACTACACCATGAAAGATTGTTTAGAAAGTTAAAATCAAATGGAATAGGTGGGGAAATTGCTAAATGGATTGACAATTGGTAATCGGAAAGAAGACAGAGAGTGGGCATAAATAAAGATTATTCTTACTGGTTTGAGGTAAAAAGTGGAGTTTCACAGGGCTCGATTTTGGGAGCAATTTTGTTTTTGACACATATAAACGATTTAGACAATGATATCAGATCATGCTTGCATAATTCCCGGATTACACAAAACTTTGCAGAAATGTCTCATTTAAAGCAGTAGTAGATATTTTAAGGTCAGATTTAGAGAATAGTCTAGAGCTGGCAAATAGAGTTTAATGTAAATAAATGTAGTAATCCACATGAGTTTATAAAATATGGAACAAAATTACACAATTGTACAGAACAAAGTTAGAAAGGTGAAAGGCACCTACTGGTTATAATAGATCATGCAGGTAAGGTGAGTGAGCAAATTCAGGTAGCAGTAAAAAAGGGCAAATGCAATGTTAGTTATGTTAAAAATAAATATTACACATATGAGCATGGACGTGATAGTCAAACTGTATAAAGCTTTTGTTAGACCTAGATTGGAGTAACTCATTGAAGAAAGAAAACAATTAAAACAAAGGGAACGCGTGGGGACCAACACAGCATTTAAAAACTGCACAAGAAAAGTTAGAAAAGAAAAAAGAAATCATAAAAGAAGATATAGCATGAACATTTATAAGGACATAGATAATTTTCAGCAACAAGGCAGGAGAGCGATGCTTTTAAGGCGATAAGCACACTGACAGGGAATTCCGTTCGGTTCCGCATGTCTTCAATGACAAGGAGAATAACACACTAATAGAAACCAAAGACATAATGAATAGATAGGGAGAGTACTACATAATCATGAATGAAGACAACACAACGTGCTCAGTACCAATTCTACCAAAAGTTGAGAAAGAAGCTGTACCAACATTGAAGGAAGTACGCTCAGCAATCAAATGCCTCCAGGATGTAATCATATTCAAGCAGAAGGGGAGGTCATGCTCGAGTTTATTACATGCTGTGTAACAAGATCTGACATAGCGCAGGTTGCCCAGAAGCATGGAAGAAACCAATTTATATTACATTCCCCCAAAAAGGGCAATCTGAAGCTGTGCACAACTACCGAACTATCGCGCTAATCAGTCACGCTAGCAAGATGCTCTTGAGAATCCATCCTATTGAGAAGAATAGAGAAACAAATTGAATTTGAAATTCACAAAGTCCAAGCAGGTTTTAGGAAAGACATAGGGAAAAGAGATCACATATTCATTATGAGGAAAATCTACGAACAATATAGAGATTTAAACGTAGATCAGTACACGTGTTGTATTGATTACACCAACGCAGCGATACGGTAAAACATCAGAATCTGAGGTACATCATGAAAAAATGGGTTTTCATGTGCATATTATCCATCTCATTGGAACATTATATCAAGATCAACGAGTCGATATCCGAGTATCTGGGCAAACATAAGATTGGTTCTCAATACAAAAGGGAGTAAGATAGGGATGTATCCTCTCACCTTATCTATATAACATATATGCGGAATGTATAATGAGAAATGTTAGAGAAGACGAGAACATTGAAAGTTTCGATACTTTTACGATTGGTGGGTACGAGATTCCAGAACTACGATACGCAGACGATACAGTGATAATATCAAGAAGTGCAGTGTAGATAGAGCAGCTACTTTTAGCCGTAAATGGACACAGTAAAGATCAAAACATGTTTATAAACACAACAAAGATAATGACCCCCGATAAAGCACAATGTCAACATAAATTTATAGTAGATGGTGAGTAAATAGATCAGGTTACACATTTTGAATATCTGAGCTCCAGAATTGATTGACAACAATAATATTTATTGTCTTTTGAAAAATGTCACGTCTACTACAGTAATTACATTCAAAACAAAGGCGACGTCAACAATAAACATTACTTATGCGCAATTGTTTTTCTACAAAAATGCAAATTGATTTTATATGGAAAACACAGACGCTGTAATTTGTCAATTGTTTTGTCAGCTTAATTAATATTTTCATAATTGACAAATAATTATCTTTTTTTATTTTCCATTAGCGCTCTGTCTGTGACTCAGATGAGAATAGAGTCAATGCTTGTTGAACGGTTGTCTCAAAAAGCGACTGTTTAAAATGCGATCTAACGACTATGTTGTAGACGACCATTCAATACATAACTAAACATTCAAAGAGGTCAAACGTTTACCTATTGTTGAGTATACACCTGGGCTTCCATGAAAACTGTGCAATCAAAATCCAAATATGTGGCACAATAATATAAGCGTAACTAAATAGTTTTTCTTTGGTTCAGAAAAGTTAGCACAAGAAGCAGAAGACGTTGAAGAAAATCACCAAGATAACTATTTACGATTACCTTAAAAAAAATTCACGAGAAACATGCGGCCTTGGTATAAAACACAAGATAAAAAATCACTATTACTAAAAAAGAAAAAGCACCATTTATTGTAAAAAAAAAGTGTAGCGGTAAAATAACAAGCTAACAACCACGATTGCCTCAAGAGAAAACACCATTTAGTATACATAATGAGGCCTGGTGTAAATAAAAAGCTACCAATCGGGATTGCCTCAAGAGAAAACACCATTTAGTGTACATAATGAGGCCTGGTGTAAATAAAAAGCTACCAACCAGGATTGCCTCAATAGAAAACACCATTTAGTGTACATAATGAGGCCTGGTGTAAATAAAAAGCTACCAACCAGGATTGCCTCAAGAGAAAACACCATTTAGTGTACATAATGAGGCCTGGTGTAAATAAAAAGCTACCAACCAGGATTGCCTCAAGAGAAAACACCATTTAGTGTACATAATGAGGCCTGGTGTAAATAAAAAGCTACCAACCAGGATTGCCTCAAGAGAAAACACCATTTAGTGTACATAATGAGGCCTGGTGTAAATAAAAAGCTACCAACCAGGATTGCCTCAAGAGAAAACACCATTTAGTGTACATAATGAGGCCTTGGGGTAAACAAGAAGCTCACAATCACGATTACCTCAAGGAAAGAAAACATCATTTATGGTAAACAACAGCCGTCCTTTGCGTTAACAACAAGATAAATGATCATGATTGCATTAAAAAGAAGCGCATTCTAATGTAAAGAGACATGCGACCTTGGTATAAAACAAAAAATATCCATAACATACAATGCCTCCTGTTGACAGCTGTGAGATGTCTTCGTCGAAGTTAAATTCTTTTCTGGCACATACGCCTGGTCAAAGTTTCCATTGTCAAATTATTTCATCGCAGTTGTCTGAAATGCCAAGTCTTGTTCAAGTCAAGTGATGGAAAAAATATGGGCTGTTCATGCGGAAAAGCAAGAAAATTATGTATTGATTTACCATGAAGAAAGAACAAATATTTGTAATATGGTTAAGTCTTCTATAATAATTGATGGGTTTTTGTGTTAGGGAAATATTCTAACTGTTTACGTTGATTATATCATTAAATTTGTTCATTTTTAATGTCCAAAGTGTTGATGGATACAAAAATTTGATATTATAACACTAAAAGAATGTAAAACGATTAGCGACAGTGAAGTCTAGCTTTGCAATTTACGACACTACCAGCCCCACTATGCACACACATAAGATGGTATACTCGCATTGTAGAGTTTATTTGATTTAATTGACAGTTCTAGTAACAATCACATTTCTGGATAGACCCCTATAGAAACACTGCCTCATGATATGATAGAGCGATCCAGAAACACTGCCTCATGATGTGATATGGCGATCCAGAAACACTGCCTCATGATATGAAAGGGCGATCCAGAAACACTACCTCATGATATGATATGGCGATCCAGAAACACTGCCTCATGATATGATAGGGCGATCCAGAAACACTGCTAAATGATACGACAGGGCGATCCAGAAACACTGCCTCATGATATTATAGGGCGATCCAGAAACAATGCCAACTGATATGATAGAGCGATCCAGAAACACTGCCTCATGATATGATAGGGCGATCCAGAAACACTGCCTCATGATATGATAGGGCATTCCAGAAACACTGCCTCGTGATATGATAGGGCGATCCAGAAACACTGCCTCTTGATATGATAGAGCGATCAAGAAACACTGCCTGATGAAATGATAGGGCGATCCAGAAACATTGCCTCGTGATATGATAGGGCGATCCAGAAACAATGCCAAATGATATGATAGGGCGATCCACAAACACTGCCTCATGATATGATAGGGCGATCCAGAAACACTGCCTCATGATATGATAGGGCGATCCAGAAACATTGCCTCATGATATGATAAGGCGATCCAGAAACACTGCCTCATGATATGATAGGGCGATCCAGAAACACTGCCTCATGATATGATAGCGCGATCACGAAACACTGCCTCATGATATGATAGAGTGATCCAGAAACAATGCCAAATGATTTGATAGAGCGATCCAGAAACAATGCCAAATGTTATGATAGAGCCATCCAGAAACACTGACACATGATATGATAAGGCGATCCAGAAACACTGCCTCATGATATGATAGGGCGATCCAGAAACACTGCGTCATGATATGATAGGGCGATCCAGAAACACTGCTTCATGATATGATAGGGCTATTTAGAAACACTGCCTCATGATATGATAGGGCGATCCAGATACAATGCAAAATGAAATGATAGGGCGATCCACAAACACTGCCTCCTGATATGATAGAGCGATCCAGAAACACTGCCTCATGATATGATAGGGCGATCCAGAAACACTGCCTCATGATATGATAGAGCGATCCAGAAACACTGCCTCATCATATGATAGGGCGATCCAGAAACACTGCCTCATGATATGATAGGGCGATCCAGAAACACTGCCTCATGATATGATAGGGCGATTCAGAAACAATGCCAAATGATATGATAGAGCGATCCAGAAACACTGCCTCATGATGTGATAGGGCGATCCAGAAACATTACCTCATGATATGATAGGGCGATCCAGAAACACTGCCTCATGATATGATATGGCGATCCAGAAACACTGCCTCATGATATGATTGAGCGATCCAGAAACACTGCCTAATGATTTGATAGGGCGATCCAGAAACACTGCGTCATGATATGATAGAGCGATCCAGAAACACTGCCTCATGATATGATAGAGCGAACCAGAAACATTGCCTCATGATATGATAGGGCGATCCAGAAACACTACCTCATGATATGATAGGGCGATAAAGAAACACTGCCTCATGATATGATATAGCGATCCAGAAACACTGCCTCATGATATGATAGAGCGATCAAGAAACACTGCCTCATGATTTTATAGGGCTATTCAGAAACACTGCCTCATGATATGATAGAGCGATCCAGAAACACTGCCTCATGATATGATAGGGCGATCCAGAAACACTGCCTCATGATATGATAGGGCGATCCAGAAACACTGCCTCATGATATGATAGGGCGATCCAGAAACAATGCTAAATGATACGATAGGGCGATCCAGAAACACTGCCTCATTATATGATAGGGCGCTACAGAAACAATGCCAACTGATATGATAGAGCGATCCAAAAACACTGCCTCATGATATGATAGGGCGATCCAGAAAAATTGCCTCATGATATGATAGGGCATTCCACAAACACTGCCTCGTGATATGATAGGGCGATTCAGAAACACTGCCTCATGATATGATAGGGCGATACAGAAACAATGCCAAATTATATGATAGGGCGATCCACAAACACTGCCTCATGATATGATAGAGCGATTGAGAAACACTGCCTCATGATATGATAAGGCGATCCAGAAACACTGCCTCATGATATGATAGGGCGATACAGAAACACTGCCTCATGATATGATAGGGCGATCCAGAAACACTGCTTCATGATATGATAGGGCGATCCAGAAACACTGCCTCCTTATATTATAGAGCGTTCCAGAAACACTGCCTCATGATATGATAGACCGATCCAGAAACAATGCCAAATGATATGATAGGGCGATCCAGAAACACTGCCTCATGATATGATAGAGCGATCCAGAAACACTGCCTCATGATATGATAGAGCGATCCAGAAACACTGCCTCATGATATGATATGGCGATCCAGAAAGACTACCTCATGATATGATAGAGCGATCCAGAAACACTACCTCATGATATGATAGGGCGATCCAGAAACACTGCCTCATGATATGATATGGCGATCCAGAAACACTGCCTCATTATATGATAGAGCGATCCAGAAACACTGCCTCATGATATGATATGGCGATCCAGAAAGACTACCTCATGATATGATAGGGCGATCTAGAAACACTGCCTCATGATATGATAGGGCGATGCAGAAACACTGCCTCATAATATGATAGGGCGATCCAGAAACACTGCCTCATGATATGATAGGGCATTCCACAAACACTGCCTCGTGATATGATAGGGCGATTCAGAAACACTGCCTCATGATATGATAGGGCGATACAGAAACAATGCCAAATGATATGATAGGGCGATCCACAAACACTGCCTCATGATATGATAGAGCGATCAAGAAACACTGCCTCATGATATGATAGAGCGATCCAGAAACACTGCCTCATGATATGATAAGCGATCCAGAAACACTGCCTCATGATATGATAGGGCGATCCAGAAACACTGCCTCATGATATGATAGGGCATTCCAGAAACACTGCCTCGTGATATGATAGGGCGATCCAGAAACACTGCCTCATGATATGATAGAGTCATCAAGAAACACTGCCTCATGATATGATAGAGCGATCCAGAAACAATGCCAAATGATATGATAGAGCGATTCAGAAACAAAGCCACATGATATGATAAGGCGATCCAGAAACACTGCCTCATGATATGATATGGCGATCCAGAAAGACTGCTTCATGATATGATATGGCGATCCAGAAACACTACCTCATGATATGATAGGGCGATCCAGAAACACTGCCTCATGATTATGATAGAGCGATCCAGAAACACTGCCTCATGATATGATAGAGCGATCCAGAAACACTGCCTCATGATATGATATGGCGATCCAGAAAGACTACCTCAAGATATGATAGAGCGATCCAGAAACACTATCTCATGATATGATAGGGCGATCCAGAAACACTGCCTCATGATATGATATGGCGATCCAGAAACACTGCCTCATTATATGATAGAGCTATCCAGAAACACTTCCTCATGATATGATATGGCGATCCAGAAAGACTACCTCATGATATGATAGAGCGTTCCAGAAACACTACCTCGTGATATGATAGGGCGATCCAGAAACACTGCCTCATGATATGATAGGGCGATCCAGAAACACTGCCTCATGATATGATAGGGCGATCCAGAAACACTGCCTCATGATATGATAAGGCATTCCACAAACACTGCCTCGTGATATGATAGGGCGATTCAGAAACACTGCCTCATGATATGATAGGGCGATACAGAAACAATGCCAAATGATATGATAGGGCGATCCACAAAAACTGCCTCTTGATATGATAGAGCGATCAAGAAACACTGCCTCATGATATGATAAGGCGATCCAGAAACACTGCCTCATGATATGATAGGGCATTCCAGAAACACTGCCTCGTGATATGATAGGGCGATCCAGAAACACTGCTTCATGATATGATAGGGCGATCCAGAAACACTGCCTCATGATATGATAGGGCATTCCAGAAACACTGCCTCGTGATATGATAGGGCGATCCAGAAACACTGCCTCATGATATGATAGAGCGATCAAGAAACACTGCCTCATGATATGATAGAGCGATCCAGAAACAATGCCAAATGATATGATAGAGCGATTCAGAAACAAAGCCACATGATATGATAGGGCGATCAAGAAACACTGCCTCATGATATGATATGGCGACCCAGAAAGACTGCTTCATGATATGATATGGCGATCCAGAAACACTACCTCATGATATGATAGGCGATCCAGAAACACTGCCTCATGATATGATAGAGCGATCCACCAAACACTGCCTCATGATATGATAGAGCGATCCAGAAACACTGCCTCATGATATGATAGAGCGATCCAGAAACACTACCTCATGATATGATAGGGCGATCCAGAAACACTGCCTCATGATATGATATGGCGATCCAGAACCACTGCCTCATGATATGATAGAGCGATCCAGAAACACTGCC
The DNA here is from genome assembly GCA_036924085.1 of Ariolimax columbianus. Lineage (NCBI taxonomy): Eukaryota > Metazoa > Mollusca > Gastropoda > Stylommatophora > Arionidae > Ariolimax > Ariolimax columbianus. The sequence goes on along the minus strand of JAVGWX010000001.1, from coordinate 71,334,884 downwards.
TCATGATATGATAGGGCGATCCAGAAAAACTGTCTCATGATATTATAGGGCGATCCAGAAACACTGCCTCATGATATGATAGAGCGATCCAGAAACACTGCCTACTGATATGATAGGGCGATCCAAAAACACTGCCTCATGATATGATAGGGCGATCCAGAAACACTGCCTCATGATATGATAGGGCGATCCAGAAACACTGCCTCTTGATATGATAGAGCGATCAAGAAACACTGCCTCATGAAATGATAGGGCGATCCAGAAACATTGCCTCGTGATATGATAAGGCGATCCAGAAACACTACCTCATGATATGATAGGGCGATCCAGAAACAATGCCTCATGATATGATATGGCGATCCAGAAACACTGCCTCATGATATGATAGAGCGATCCAGAAACACTTCCTCATGATATGATATGGCGATCCAGAAAGACTACCTCATGATATGATAGAGCGATCCAGAAACACTACCTCATGATATGATAGGGCGATCCAGAAACACTGCCTCATGATATGATAGGGCGATCCAGAAACACTGCCTCATGATATGATAGGGCGATCCAGAAACACTGCCTCATGATATGATAAGGCATTCCACAAACACTGCCTCGTGATATGATAGGGCGATTCAGAAACACTGCCTCATGATATGATAGGGCGATACAGAAACAATGCCAAATGATATGATAGGGCGATCCACAAACACTGCCTCTTAATATGATAGAGCGATCAAGAAACACTGCCTATTGATATGATAAGGCGATCCAGAAACACTGCCTCATGATATGATAGAGCGATCCAGAAACACTGCCTCATGATATGATAGGGCGATCCAGAAACACTGCTTCATGATATGATAGGGCGATCCAGAAACACTGCCTCATGATATGATAGGGCGATCCAGAAACACTGCCTCATGATATGATAGGGCATTCCAGAAACACTGCCTCGTGATATGATAGGGCGATCCAGAAACACTGCCTCATGATATGATAGAGCGATCAAGAAACACTGCCTCATGATATGATAGAGCGATCCAGAAACAATGCCAAATGATATGATAGAGCGATTCAGAAACAAAGCCACATGATATGATAGGGCGATCCAGAAACACTTCCTCATGATATGATATGGCGACCCAGAAAGACTGCTTCATGATATGATATGGCGATCCAGAAACACTACCTCATGATATGATAGGCGATCCAGAAACACTGCCTCATGATATGATAGAGTGATCCAAAAACACTGCCTCATGATATGATAGAGCGATCCAGAAACACTGCCTCATGATATGATATGGCGATCCAGAAAGACTACCTCATGATATGATAGAGCGATCCAGAAACACTACCTCATGATATGATAGGGCGATCCAGAAACACTGCCTCATGATATGATATGGCGATCCAGAAACACTGCCTCATGATATGATAGAGCGATCCAGAAACACTGCCTCATGATATGATAGGGCGATCCAGAAAAACTGTCTCATGATATTATAGGGCGATCCAGAAACACTGCCTCATGATATGATAGAGCGATCCAGAAACACTGCCTACTGATATGATAGGGCGATCCAAAAACACTGCCTCATGATATGATAGGGCGATCCAGAAACACTGCCTCATGATATGATAGGGCGATCCAGAAACACTGCCTCTTGATATGATAGAGCGATCAAGAAACACTGCCTCATGAAATGATAGGGCGATCAAGAAACATTGCCTTGTGATATGATAAGGCGATTCAGAAACACTACCTCATGATATGATAGGGCGATCCAGAAACAATGCCTCATGATATGATATGGCGATCCAGAAACACTGCCTCATGATATGATAGAGCGATCCAGAAACACTGCCTCATGATATGATAGGGCGATCGAGAAATATTGGCTCATGATATGATAGAGCGATCCAGAAACACTGCCTCATGATATGATAGGGCGATCCAGAAACAATGCCAAATTATACGATAAGGCGATCCAGAAACACTGCCTCGTGATATGATAGGGCGATCCAGAAACAATGCCAACTGATATGATAGAGTTCTCCAGAAACACTGCCTCATGATATGATAGGGCGATCCAGAAACACTGCCTCATGATATGATAGGGCAATCCAGAAACATTGCCGCATGATATGATAGGGCGATCCACAAACACTGCCTCGTGATATGATAGGGCGATCCAGAAACAATGCCAACTGATATGATAGAGCGATCCAGAAACACTGCCTCATGATGTGATAGGGCGATCCAGAAACACTGCCTCATGATATGATAGAGCGATCCAGAAACAATGCCAAATGATATGATAGAGCGATCCAGAAACACTGCCTCATGATATGATAGAGCGATCCAGAAATACTGCGTCATGATATGATAGTGCGATCCAGAAACACTGCCTCATGATATGATAGGGCGATCCAGAAACAATGATATGATAGGGCGGTCCAGAAACACTGCCTCATGATATGATAGGGCGATCCAGAAACACTGCCTCATGATATGATAGAGCGATCCAAAAACACTGCCTCATGATATTATAGAGTGATCCAGAAACACCGCCTCATGATATGAAAGAGCGATCCAGAAACAATGCCAAATGATATGACAGAGCGCTCTATAAAACGTAATTCCTGATGTGATATAAGAAGCTCTACAAACAATGCCTCATGAAATCAAAGATCGCCCTAAAAGCAATGCCCTATGACGGGATAGTAAGCTTCATAACTAATGCCTCACGATATGATAGATCAATCTAAAACAATGCCACGTTTATATGATATATCGCAATAGAAACAATGCCTCACGATATAGTAGATCACTTTAGAAACAGTTCCACATGATATAGTTGATCGCTCTATAGGTAATGTCTCATTTTATAGTAGATCGCTGTAGAAACATTACTTCGTTAGATAGTATATCGGTCTAGAAACAATGCCTCATTTTATAGTAGATTGGTCTAGAAACAATGCCTCATTATATAGTTGATTGGTCTAGAAACAATGCCTCATATATAGTAGATTGGTCTAGAAACAATGCCTCATTATATAGTAGATTGGTCTAGAAACAATGCCTCATATATAGTAGATTGGTCTAGAAACAATGCCTCATTATATAGTAGATTGGTCTGGAAACAGTGCCTCATATAGACGAGCCTTTGAAATGTGAGATCGCTAACACCTCACACCCCTACGGCAGTAATGCTATGGGATACTTTACTTTACTTTTTACTAGAAACAGCACCTCATTATATGAATGATCACTCTAGAAACAGTGCATCATTATATTATCGATCGCTCTAGAAACAGCGCCTCATTATATTATCGATCGCTCTAGAAACAGCGCCTCATTATATTATCGATCGCTCTATAAGCAGCGCCTCATTATATAATAGATCACTCTAGAAACAGTTCCCCGTGATGCACAAAGAAAAGTGTCAATAACACATTTTCCTGAATAGACACGGAAGAAGACAATTTCAAACTGTGCTAATAAACACACCTCCCTTTTCGAGAAACAATATTGATCTTGTTTTGTTACATTTTACCAAAGTCTGTTATCTATGATGGATACCCTTCGGAAGATGTGTTTTTTTCCTCAGATCAAATAATTGAGTACATTTTTGTCATCTTCTTGAACTGGCTCATTTTATTGTCCAGTTTTGATGCCGAGTGTTCCAGATTTGGCTAAGAGAGTTGTTGGCTAAATTGGCAATTTCTAGAAATGAATTCCATGTCTGTTGTAACTTCTTTGTCCATTGAGAAGAAAAGGTAGTCACGCAGCAGATGATGCTGTCGAGGATGACGTATGTCCGTTCTAGCTTCCTTTCCTTTACTAACAGTGATCAGTGTACTCAGTGACAGGTTAACTGGAGCGTGCAGAAAAAGGCGGTTGAATCCTGTACATTTTCTGTGAGAATCATTCCATCTACTACTCGATTACACATACGCTCATTGTGAATGTAGCTTTGATTACACAGACGCACTTTGTCAATGTAGCTTCGATTACGCAGACAATCATTGGTAACGTAGCTTCGATTACATAGCTGTACTTTGTCAATGTACCTTTGACTACACATATGCACATTGTGAATGTAGCTTCGATTAAACTCAGACGCTCGTTGTAAACGTAGCTTCGATTACACAGACGCTTGCTGTCAATGTAGCTTCTATTACACAAACGTACTTTGTGAACGTAGCTTCGATTACACAGACGCACTTTGTAAAGCTTTGTAGCTTCCTACTTGGATAAACATTAAACATAATTATCTTAACGGTGGCTATACGGTTACACAGCGGAACTTGAAACAACCGGATATCAAGGATGCGAAATGAAAATCAAGCAGAATATAGAGATGGACATTTATATTTTAACCAACTTTATCCAAAGAAAGAACTAATAAATTAAACATGAGAATTGTCAGGTTCTGTGTGGCGTAGAAACGTGAGCGGTCGCTGGGGTCGAGAAGTAAGGCACTCGGCTTTCAAAGCGATGAACGGAAATGCCATGAGTTCAAGACCCAAATGTTTCAAGCGACCCTATGGTCTCAAAGGAGGTGAGACCAGAATGCCTGCTTTCTGACTTATCTCTAGTCGTCTTGACTTATGTCTTGCCACTGGCCCAAGGTAGTTCGGGACCAGAAAGTCAGATAGATGATTCGCTCAGCCTCTTCCTCACTAAAATGAAAGTACAGCGCAAGTTACATTATCAAGACAAAACCGTCTGATAGTGTCGTCATCATCGCTTGCGATGAGCATCTGACTAGAAAAGTGGCGAGTTGGAGAAGAGAATTTATGGTTTTGAAGTGCAGATACATAGATGAATGTGGTTCATCTCGTATAATAATAAAATGAGTAATAATAATACTAATAATAATAAAAACAATAATAATACGCATATACGACAAGGACCCGTCGCATCCAATGACTGTGTTTGTAGACACGTCTAACAGTCGAGTCACAGGTGGCTGCAGTTTTGATGCGGAGAGGGCGATCTGATTCATTCAGGTGTTGCGAGGGCAGCCCCAAGGATGCCTCGAGGATGAACACGGCTTCTTCCCGCCCCTTGCCTCTCGTGGCCAATAGAAGCATACGGTGGTATGTGGCTCTCTGAGAAAGGCGTGCCACATGATCGAAGACGGAGAGGGGACGCAATATATTGTCGAGGCAAGGCCTGCGAGAAGGGTACGTCGGACTACCTCCGAAATAAGATCGTGCCAGTGCATCCCGTGGATACACCTATGGTTGGGCAGGGCCAAAGGCCTCAAGACGCTGTGGTCCCGCTACAGTTGTGTTAAGGTCTCGAAACCGTACATAAAATGTAGACACGGAGTTTGGTCTCCAGGGAAAGTTTCCTCAAAGAGAATCCATTAAATGATCCACAAGGCCCATCGGCTTGGCTTGGCTTTTTTCATTCTCAATCTCCCGCTACCAAACACTGAAAGGGCTTAAGTAGCAGAATGTAGTGCAGAGAACGTAATGCGTTGTGTCGTAGTTTACAGCTTGACTGCGATATTTGCACCTTTCGGTCAACACATCCGACTTCAGCAAGCATTTTTTGAGTACCGGGTTAGCATTCCCTCTTCGATCCCTTCTCCTTAGCCAGTCTGCCCTGCTACAGCCTGTTCTGTTATCCAGGATCACTACGTGGAGGTGTAGAAGGGTCTTGGCAGCTTTAGTTCGCTGGCCCTGACGCTAGCAGTCAGCTACGAGTCGCTGACCACTGCAGCTCATGCGCTGCTCAGCATCTTGATCCCGTGCCCATCAGACGTGTAATGTCGAGATTGCTGCGTGTGTCAGAAGACTGCCTGCTGCTTAGGTAAGACACAAGCCCTCGGTGACCATAATAGATAGGATTGTCGTTTACGGTGATGCATGACACAGGGGTGCTTACCGAAACCATGGATTAACGTCTTGGCCCAGAAGATGTGAAAGCCGAAGTTGGCAGCTGACAGATCTAGTGTTTCCAATGCCTATTTGGGACCCGGATTGAGGATGTCGTCAGTGTAGACAAGATCGGTCACCACGGAGTCGACGTCAAAGACATCTGGGGTGTGTGGGACTCAGTGGTCTAGACGTAACTGATCTGTCGCGGGTTCGAACCACTGTGGAGTTAGGTTTTTTTTGCACATGAATCTTCTGGTAGAAATTCCCCTGGTCTCTGATTAGTGAGATCGGACTCCTGTCTCTGGTTAGTTAAATCGGACTCCTGTCTCTGGTTAGTGTGATCGGACTCCTTTCTCTGGTTAGTGAGATCGGATTCCCGTCTCTGGTTAGTGAGATCGGACTCCTGTCTCTGGTAAGTGTGATCGTACTCCCGTCTCTGGTAAGTGTGATCGTACTCCCGTCTCTGGTAAGTGTGATCGTACTCCCGTCTCTGGTAAGTGTGATCGGACTTCCGTCTCTGGTTAATGAGATCGGACTCCCGTCTCTGGTTAATGAGATAAGACTCCCATCTCTGTTTAATAAGAAAAAACTCCCATCTCTGGTTAGTGGGATCGGACTCCTGTCTCTGGTTAGTGAGATAAGTCTCCCGTCTCTGGTTAGTGAGATAAGTCTCCCGTCTCTGGTTAGTGAGATAAGTCTCCCGTCTCTGGTTAGTGAGATAAGTCTCCCGTCTCTAGTTAGTGAGATCGGACTCCCGTCTCTGGTTAGTGAGATAAGTCTCCCGTCTCTGGTTAGTGAGATAAGTCTCCCGTCTCTGGTTAGTGAGATAAGTCTCCCGTCTCTGGTTAGTGAGATAAGACTCCCGTCTCTGGTTAGTGAGATAAGTCTCCCGTCTCTGGTTAGTGAGATAAGTCTCCCGTGTCTGGTTAGTGAGATAAGTCTCCCGATTCTGGTTAGTGAGATAAGTCTCCCGTCTCTGGTTAGTGAGATAAGTCTCCCGTCTCTGGTTAGTGAGATAAGACTCCCGTCTCTAGTTAGTGAGATAAGTCTCCCGTCTCTGGTTAGTGAGATAAGTCTCCCGTCTCTGGTTAGTGAGATAAGTCTCCCGTCTCTGGTTAGTGAGATAAGTCTCCCGTCTCTGGTTAGTGAGATAAGTCTCCCGTCTCTGGTTAGTGAGATAAGACTCCCGTCTCTAGTTAGTGAGATAAGTCTCCCGTCTCTGGTTAGTGAGATAAGTCTCCCGTCTCTGGTTAGTGAGATAAGTCTCCCGTCTCTGGTTAGTGAGATAAGACTCCCGTCTCTGGTTAGTGAGATCTGACTACCGTCTCTGGTTAATGAGATCAGACTACCGTCTCTGGTTAATGAGATCGGACTCATGTGTACAGGGTCGAGCACTTTCAAAATCCCTTGGCAGTTAGAAATCGAAAAGAGAAGGCTTAACGGCCGCTGCACGGAAAATAAATCCAGTTAAAATTATAACCCAAGTTATTTGTATCTTTTCCCAGGTTTTTGTTAAGAGCAGCTATAGAAGACGCCTAACTGGCTGCGGGTTTACTTAGCTCTAGTTTTTGAATCTATTAAGATGGACTAGTACATCGTTTAAACCACCCTCCAAGAAACTGGTTGTATACAGACTCCGTAGAGTCTTCTAAGTATAAAGACATCAAGTTAAGTGTGTAACTGACTATGAACGGAATCAGTACATAGATCAGCAGAATAGCGTTGGGTGAGTAGAATGAAAATAAAAAGTCATTTGATGAACAAAATAGAGTAAGACATTTGAGAAATTGTATAGCCATTTCGAAAGATATGAGCCTTTCTGAAAACATAACCAAACAATACGGGGGACGACATTGGAGTTGAAGATTTGTACTTGTGTGGTGAATTTTGATGTCCACAAGTTTCCAAAATCAATAAAAACCGCTCTCGCCTTTTTGAATGATTAATTTTATATCTCTATATAGAAGTATAATTTTCACGTATCCACTCTAATCCCTCTCCTCACGTCTATCTATTTCACTCTCTCTCTCTCTCTCTCTCTCTCTCTCACTTTGCTCTGTCCCCTCCAATATCTCACGTGTTGCCCTCTCTCCTCCCATTTATCTCACGTATTGCCCTCTCCCCTCCCGTTTCTCTCACGTGTTGCCCTTTCCCCTCCCGTTTCTCTCACGTGTTGCCCTCTCCCTACCGTCTGTCTCACGTATTGCCCTCTCCCCTCCCGTTTCTCTCACGTGTTGCCCTATCCCCTCCCGTTTCTCTCACGTGCTGCCCTCTCCCTACCGTTTCTCTCACGTGTTGTCTTATTCTCTCCCGTCTCTCTCTCGTGTTGCCTTGTTCCCTCCCATCTCTCTCCTGTGTTGCCTTGTCCCCTCCCGTCTCGCTCTCGTGTTGCCTTGTCCCCTCCCGTCTCTCTCTCGTGTTGCCTTGTCCCCTCCCGTCTCTCTCTTGTGTTGCCTTGTCCCCTCCCGTCTCTTTCTTGTGTTGCCGTGTTCCCTCTCGTCTCTCTCTTGTGTTGCCTTGTCCCCTCCTGTCTCTCTCTTGTGTTGCTCTCTCTCCTCCCGTCTCTCTCTCTTGTGTTGCCCTCTCTCCTCCTGTCTCTCTCTTGTATTGCCTCTCTCCGCCCGTCTCTCTCTTGTCTTGCCTTGTCCCCTCCCGTCTCTCTCTTGTGTTGCCCTCTCTCCTCCCGTCTCTCTCACGTGTTGCCCTCTCCCCTTCCGTCTCTCTCTTGTGTTGCCGTGTCTCCTCCCGTCTCTCTGTTGTGTTGCCCTCTCTCTTCCCGTCTCTCACTCGTGTTGCCTTGTTGCCTTATCCCCCCCCCCCCGTCACTCTCATGTATTGTCCTCTCTCCTCCAGTCTCTCTCAAGTGTTGCCTTCTCCCCTCCCGTCTCTCTCTTGGGTTGTCGTATTCCCTCCCGTCTCTCTCTTGTGTTGCCCTCTCTCCTCCCGTCTCTCTCTCTTGGGGTGGCCTCTCTCCGCCCGTCTCTCTCGTGTGTTGCTTTGTCCCCTCCCGTCTCTCTCTTGTGTTGCCCTCTCTCCTGCCGTCACTCTCAAGTGTTGACCTCTCCCTACCGTCTCTTTCACGTGTTGCCTTGTCCTCTTCTGTCTCTCTCTCGTGTTGCCTTGTCCCCTTCTCTCGTATTGCCTTTTCCTTCGCTTCTCTATTTTGTTGGCATGTCCCCTCTCGTCTCTATCTCGTATTGCCCTCTACCCTCCCGTGCCTCTCTCGTGTTGGCCACTCCCCTTCAGTCTCTATCGTGTTGCCTTTTCCCTATCCGTCTCTCTCTCTCCTGTTACCCTCTCCCCTTCTGTCTTTCTCTCTCGTGTTGCCTTCTCCCCTCTCGTCTCTCGGTCTCGTGTTGCCCTTCTCTATCTGTCTTTCTCTCTCGTGGTGTCCTCTCCTATCCCGTATCTCTCTCGTGTTATCATGTCCTCTCCAGCCTCTCTCTCGCTTTGCCCTGCCCCTCCCGTTCCTCTCTCTCGTGTCGCCCTCTTTGCTCTCTCTCTTTCTCTTTCTCTCGTTTCTCCCATTCATCTCGTCGTCTATCAATGTTTAAATGCTTTGCCATTTTCCTCAGTTAGGATTGTAGAAAGGCAATTTAATACGTCAATAAATGACCAAAAATTCAAGCTCAGCAGTAAAGAGCGAAAATAAGACGTTTATTAAATAACAAAATAAAAACAATATTTTTACTTCGTTCAGAAAAATGCTTTTTATCCCTTCGTTTAACAAAATGTTTAGTCCAATGCTTAACAGGTTACTTCAACAAAACAACTATAACAAAAAATTGCAAATAGGCTTACGCCTGTCTATCACGAGATAAATATGCCGTTGAAGTTCATAGGCTAGAAGCTGACGGAGGTATTTTCTAAACACGAATTGTCTGAGACTCTTAGGCATGTATGTAAATTGACAATTAATCAAAGTGGTGAAGATATATGGCTGAAACAGCGACAGCGCCATCAAATGAGAAACTAGTCGTCCCATCTGTCGTTATATTGATGCGCTATCAGAAGTAAAGGGTCACACCTACCACTGGCCTTGTCGCAGAACAATTGATGAAAAGCGTGTTAGAGCTATCGTTGTGGCTATTGAGCTTTTTATTTTTTCATGATCATCTTGTCCGTTCCATACACAACCTTCCTTAGATAATTTATACAACAGTATATACGTCAATCATCAATCATTAAAGCCTGGAGACAAAAGCGACCGACCCAGCCAGGCACGTCCATGGATGCATGGAGGAGCGACCCAAGTTAAGATATGTTGTCTGTATGTTTGTGTGTCTAAGCCAGTTATCATCACTGCTGGACAAATAAGCAGCCGTGGACCAAACGGCGATGCATCCCAATAGGACTGGGTGGGACGAGATGTGACGCTGTTGTCCTCACTGAAATACCTGGTACGTAATATAATACGACTACATTCTATATGATCTAGCCACAGGAAGGGAAACTTTGGAAAACAAACCAACCTTCTGCTTTGCAGTCACCACCGATATATGGAAAGGTTATGGAATGTTATTCATAATACTCAACACAACTCAGTCTGCCGAAGACGAAGTGTGTTACCTGCATGGTCATGCAACAGTAGAATCAATCAATACAATAGCTTTTAAACTCTCTCCAGGTGTAATCATTTCTTAATTCCATTTAACATTCTCTTTTCCATATCTCTTCTGGTTTATCTCTCTTTCTTCTCTTTCCTTGACAATTCCAAGTGAGAGCCTGTCTGGCTTTGTTGGACGGTGCCTTCCGTAGTTTATGTAAAATCCAGCCTCATTTTCATCGCTTATATTGTTGTTCTAGTTGCTGTTACTGACTCATTTCCCCGTAGACCTTCATTCCCCAACATGTCCTGCCACTTTATGCCCATTATCCTAGGTAGACATCTGACTGGACTCTTTCATGGCTGTATGGCGTTCTTTGTTTTCCATATCTTCGACTCCATACAGCAGCACCGACACTGGCGCTGAATATTCTTCCTGGAGTGAATGCGAATCTCCATATGTTGTTTAGTGTCACGAATGTCATTCTTGTCTTTCCAACTCCGGACCTTTCATCTGAAGCTCCTGATGTGTCAATTGTGCTGTCAAAATAGGTAAAGTTATTCACCTCTTTCCACGGCTTCCCAACATGGTTGGTTATTTGTTGATAGTGTTGAACTCGCCTGTCTTCATGGTTGGTTATTTGTTGATAGTGTTGAACTCGGCTGTCTTTATGGTTGGTTATTTGTTGATAGTGTTGAACTCGGCTGTCTTCATGGTTGGTTATTTGTTGATAGTGTTGAACTCGGCTGTCTTCATGTTAATATGCATTCCCAATTTGGCTGATTGTTCTTTCACCTTATCAAAATTTATGGTATTTGGCTATAATTAATTGACAATCATTTGGACTACCAGATTCAAAAATGAAAAAAGACAACCGTTCTGAAATAAATTGACATGGAGGACATTTCAAAATAAAACTAAATTTCAGATCTACTCTTTCATTACGAAGAACAAAAAATCGAAACATTAAGGTGGGCAATGAAATAATTTGATAGTGTTGATATGACCTTTTTATAAGTGTCAATTTCAGAGACCTTTTTTGCTTCTTGAGAGATAACTATGTCGGTCATATTCTTAAAATTGTCTTGTGTGAGTATTATTGTCTTCACTAACCGACTTCAGGTCGTTTATACCGCTCTTTGGTTCCCATTGCATTATCAGCAAAATATAAACTCTCAACGTTTGAATTCTTATTCTTCTTCTACTTCTTCTTCTTCTTCTTTTTCTTATTCTTCTTCTTCTTCTTCTTCTTCTTCTTCTTCTTAGTCTTTTTCTTCTTTTCGTTCATCCTATTTGTATTATGAGCGGAAAAACACATATTAAATTTAGATATTTAAAAAAAACAGATGTAATTATGTGGAGTCAGAAGTGCATTTTATTTAATATTATAATGGAGGACGTATTGTGCTTTTCAATACCATATTGTAACCCTATAGACCGTCTTTTAATTCATAAACAAGGTCTGAAGCAATTTTCTACTAAACTGCATGTCTGATCCAAATGATCTTTTGCAGCCTTAGAATATCCATGACGTTATATAAATATGTTTTTCTCTAAGAAATTTGATGAATTTTGAAAAATGAATTCATTTCGCTTTATTGAAAGCAACCTCATTGAATGGGGCATACTGTTTACATGTTTAAGGTACACAGACGTGCTGATTTAAAAGTTTATGTTTTGATTTTCAAATATGCTCAGTAAATACAAATTCCAGATTTTCCCGTGCACCAGTTTGATACTTTGTCAAATTCGGAAAACAACAAACGTCACTAGCGCAAAACTGTCTATTAGTTACATGCGTATACACTAGTGTTGGGATGAGAAGGTCGTATAACAGGACATGAAAGACGACAGCATAATTACCTTTTACAAGAAAAACGGAGACAGAGGACACTGCAACAATTACAGGGGAAAATCGCTGTTCAATTCATGTTCAATACCGTATCATCCTGAGCAGATTGAGAAAGCTGGCCGACAGGATCTACCTGGAATCTTAGTATGGTTTTCGAGCAGAAAGGTCCACCGTTGTTATGGTATTTTCACTGTGACAATTGCGAGAGAAATGCAGAGAACACCACATACATTTCTATACATTGGCCTCACCAAGGCATTCGACCGGGTAAACGAAAAAGGTCTTTTCAAAGTATAGTCAAAAGTTTGCGACCCACCTAAACTACTGCGCATGATTAGGTCTTTTTATGTGGGCATGAAAAATATAGTGCTGACGGTCAGGAACCTGAGGCCTTCGACATTAATAGTGGAGTTAAACAAGGTTGCGTTCTGGCTCCGACTTTGTTCGGAATTTTCTTTGCCATCGTGCTTAACACGCCTTCGGAACTGCTGCGGTATGGGGTGTGTCTGCATACTAGTTCAGAGGGGAGACTATTCAATGTAACCAGATTGCTTGCAAAAAGGAAGAAAAGGGAGACTGTCATTCGCGATATGCTCTTCGTAGGCGATGCATCCTAATCGCCCACACGGAAGCCGAATTACAGGTTCTCATTAATAGGTTTGCAAAACCTCAAGATATGTTTGGTCTCACTATTAGCGTACAAACGACAAAACTGATGGCTCATGGTGCTGATCTTCCAGACATTGTCTTAAACGATAAAATACTGGAAGTAGTAACTTTAACTACCTTGGATCTATCATCACCGACAACCATTCACTGTTGCGGAGCTGCAGAAGTGATTAGAAATAGCCTCATCAGCACTTTCCAGGATCTCACAGAGAGTGTGGAATAACATCATGTTGACCATCTCCACATATGTTGCTGTGTACAGGTTTTGTGTTATTAGTACATCAAAACATACACTCTGTATGCCTCACATGACAAAAGGCTAAATGATTTTCAAATGCGCCGTTTGAGACGCATACTTGGAATTTCATGGAGCGGTAGAGTGATTAATAACGAGGTGCTGGACCATGCAAAGATGGAAAGTTTCGTTACGATCCTCCGCCAGCACCGCTTGCGGTGGTTTGGTCACGTGTGCACAATGGAGGATGGGTGAATATAAAAATATATACTATACGGAAAGCTGACAACGGGCAAACGTAAAAAAGGTAGACCCTTCCTCGCTACAAATATATTTGCAAACGTGACCTGAAGGCGTTGGATATGAACATCTGCAGCTGGGTGGAACTTGGCAAAGACAGACCTGGCTGGAGGCAGGCTTTGTATGTTGGTCTGCAGACAAGGAAAGAGAAGATGCGTCAAGATGCAGACTCCATATGTGTGCTGCAAAAGCAAGGGTAACAACTGACCTTCCCCTCTCTAGCGTGAAGTCTCATTGTCTCTCGAGACAATACGCATTAATAGTTTGAGGTTATTGTGGTATCTAGTTGCTTTTTACAAATTTACATTGATATCAATTTCAAAATGATTTTGTAGTGTACATTTATAAAATAGTTTGAGGTTATTGTGGTATCTAGTTGCTTTTTACAAATTTACATTGATATCAATTTCAAAATGATTTTGTAGTGTACATTTATAAAATAGTTTGAGGTTATTGTGGTATCTAGTTGCTTTTTACAAATTTACATTGATATCAATTTCAAAATGATTTTGTAGTGTACATTTATAACAATGCAGAAGATTACAGTTTTAATATAACGTTTCTTCCGCAGGAAATCTAAGATCATTTATATTGTGATATTCATGACCCAGAGGAACGCAATTGGCGTTTGGTCTAGATATATCATCCTTTTACCGTTGGATTGGACAGGATTCAGAGTGCATTCATATCAAGCAAGGAAGGAAAAAGAAATTTGACGATTTCAACACAGATGTTATAAAACGAAAGATTTTGAAACTGTTGACGAAAAATCAACTTGTTACTCTCCGGAACTAAAATTAACATTGCAATCTGACTGCAGTATTGAAGTTTCTAAAAGTGCTCTTTGGAAAATTGTAAGAGCCGCCGTCCTTACATTCTGGAAAACTTCAGGTGGGATGAATATTATATGTGAAATGCCACATGCCACATGCCACATTTGATTGCTGCCCGAAGCAAATACCTGAGACAGACACGTGAACGGGGTAGGTAAGGTTATACTATTGTATACTGGGACGAATCCTGGGCCAACGCCCAGAGGAGAAACTTTGAGAAGATCTAAGGCAATACAAAGGGAACTAGTTGTTCGTCAATAAATGTTGTTCGTATAGGCTGGAAAGACATGGTGAAGAAGAAAGACCTCTGTGAAAGGAACCAACAACTACCACTGGGAGAGAATAATATTGGAAAGATAGATATAGAAAGTGACCTATGGGTTATAATAGATCATACAGGTAAAGTGAGAGAGCAAGTTCATGTACCAGTGAAAAAGGCAGATGCAATGTTAGGTATGCTGAAAAGAAATATTAAACATAAAGGCAAGGAACTGATAGTAAAATTGTATAAAGCATTAGTTAGACCTAGATTGGAGTACTGTGTAGAGGTGGGGAGTCCTTATCATAGAGGGGATATAAACATGCTGAAAAGAACACACAAAAAGAGCGGCAAAGCTGAAAGTGGGATTCCAGAATTACAGTTATGAGGAAAGACTCAGAAAAACTGGCCTACAGTGTCTAGAAGAGAGAAGAATTCGAGGTGACTTAATACAGGTTTATAAGATTATTAGAGGAACGGATAAATTAGACTACAAGTTTTTTTTCTTCAAAATGCAGCCACCCACAAGAACGAGAGGCCATAGCTAAAAATTAGCTAAGGAGAAGTCCAGATTAGATTTTAAGAAATATTTTTTTAGCCAGAGAGTGGTGAATGCTTCGAATGCATTGCCACAGGAGGTAGTGGAGGCAGGGACAATTCATGCATTTAAGAATAAATTGGATGCACATAGCTTCTAGAGCAAGGTAATGTAAATGAAACTTGTTGTAAACAGACTCTACATAGTCTTAAAAATCAGTATAAAGACGCTAAACTAAGTTAAAGGGAGCAATAGACAAAACGTAAGGAAGTTGGGTTGGAAACCACCATAAAACATGGCCAGACACGCCCTGACATGGAATTCACAGAGAGCAGGAAGAGAAATAGACCAAAAAACACTACGAGAAGAGATTGTGAAAATAAACTTTGGTTCATGGATCAAACTGGAGAGAAGCAGAAATGACAGATCAAGACTAAATTTGCCTAAGCCCTGAAAGGATTTGCTAACAGTGATCATGATCATGTGATGATTTTGGTCAAATATGTTCGTACAGGTAATCACTACCCCTATTTGGGTTGTTGGGAGGGTATGTTCGATGATTGTGCAAACATACAGCGCGATACGCGAAGTAACTTTCAGTCAGCTAATCGTTAGGCGAGATCAATTTCGTCAGTGGTTCCTCCCAATTCCAATTTGTCGTTATAGGAAATCCAATAGGAGATACTACCGTACGTTAATTTACGTGAAGATAGTCATTACTATCATTATCATCACCATCATCAACACCATTGCCATCACCTCCATCATCATTACCATCATCAGAATCATCATCATCGTCATCACATCATTAACCATCATCATCACCATCATCATCATCACCATCATTTACCATTATCATCATCATCATTAACCATCATCACCATCATCATCATTAACTATCATAACCATCACCACCATCATCATCATCATCATCACCAATGACCATCATCGTCTTCATCACATCACCATCATCGTTATAACCATCATCACCATCATCATTATAACCAATGACCAACACCATCTTAATCATTAACCATCATCATCATCATCCTTATAATCCTCACCATGATCATCACCACCATGAAAAATCACCATCACCATCATCACCACCAGGAACGTGACCAATATCATCATCATCGTCTCAATCACATTGTCATCACTATGACCATTACCCTAGTAGTCATCACCATCAC
This sequence comes from Ariolimax columbianus, assembly GCA_036924085.1. Taxonomy (NCBI): domain Eukaryota; kingdom Metazoa; phylum Mollusca; class Gastropoda; order Stylommatophora; family Arionidae; genus Ariolimax; species Ariolimax columbianus. The sequence goes on along the minus strand of JAVGWX010000001.1, from coordinate 71,318,560 downwards.
CCTCACCATTATCATCATTAACCATCATCATCCTCAGCACCATCATTACCATCATCACCAACATCATAACCATTATCACGTCACCATCATCATCATCGCCATGACATCACCATCACCAACACCATGATCATAATCATCATCATCATAATCACATCATCATCACTCTTACCATTACATCATTATCATTAGATACCATCATTACCATCATCATCACCATCATCATTAATCATAACCATCACTATCATAATAATTAACACCATCACCATTATCTTAACCATCATCATCTTCACCATCATCATCAACACCATCATCATCTTCACCATCATCATCACCATCATCATCAACATCATCATCATCATCATCATCACCATCATCATCATCACCATCATCATCATTACCATGATCACATCATCACCATCATCATCATGATCATTACATCACCAGTATCTCTATCATCCTCATCACTATCGCCATCATCATCATCATTATCATTAGCTACCATCATTACCATCAACATCACCATCACCATCATTAACCACCATCATCACCATCACCATCATCACTGCCATCGTCATCACGAACATCTTCACCATCATCATCACAATCACATCATCATCATCACCATTACCATCATTATAATGACCATCATCACCATCACAATGACTTCCTTTTGGTCGTTCTCCTTCACTCATTTCGCTATATAGGAGCCTCTTTAGAATACTTTCGTTTGACATTCGGGCAAGGTAGCCAGTCCATCTTAACTTAACTTAATATTTTTATACTAGCTTAGAAGACTCATCATAGTCTGAAGACAACCCGTAACATCTGCATTACCCTGCTCTAAAAACTATCCACATCCAATCTATTCTTAAATGCATTAACTGTCTTTGCCTCCACCACATCATGGGGTAATGCATTCCAAGTATTCACCACTTCAGTTCAGTTCAGTTCAGTTCATCCCGTAACCCATCAGGTCGTTGGGGCACACATGAAGACACTCCCAAAATCCCACGCCATCCCTCTCTGTCTGTCGCCGCCTGGCGTATCTCACCGTGGCCTGACCACTCAGTGATGTTGTCCACCCATCTCTTCCTTGGACGTCCTCGCCCTCTCTGTCCAGTTACGGAACCAAAGAGTATCGAGTTGATAATTCCGTTGGACCTCGCGACGTGCCCTTACCAGGCCATCTTTCGTTTGTTGATAGCTGTGAACAGATCTTCAAAAGGACCAATAGCGTCTTCAACTCTCTGACGTACTTCTATGTTCGTGACACGATCTTTATATGCAACATTTAGGAGTTTTCTATAGCACCTCATTTCCATTGCATGTATTCTGCCCTGGGTATCTGCTGTAATGGTCCAGGTCTCGCAGGCATACAGAAATATTGATAGCACCAATGAGCGCATTAGTCTAGCTTTTATGCCGAGGGCGAGTCGCTTGTCTTGCCATTTAGGTTTCAGCCGAGCCAGCGCCGCTGTTGTTTGTGCTATTCTTGCAATTACCTCTGGCTTCGATCCCTCTTCACTGATCAACGATGCCAGATATTTGAAACGTTTTACCACCTCAAGTTCCTGCCCATTTGCCTCTATTACAGATTTAAATCCTGCTATGTTATTGGTTATGAGCTTTGTTTTATCTGCATTTATTTCCATACCAAATCTCAGGGCCGCTCTATCCAATCTACCAATCAACTCCTGGAGTTCCCTTTCTGTGCCTGCCAATACATCAATATCGTCAGCACTCTCTGACTAAACAAATATATTTCCTTATATCCAATCTGGACCTTAATTTAGTTAATTTGTAACTATGCCCTTTTGTTCTCGTTGGTGGATGTATATTGAAAAACTTGCTGTAGTCTAATTTTACCTTTCCTATGATTAGCTTATAAACATGTATTAAGTCACCTCGAATTATCTTTTCTAGACACTGTAGACCGGTTTTTCTGAGTCTTTCCTTGTAACTGTAATTCTGGAATCCCACTATCAGTTGTATCGCTCTTCTTTGTATCATTGCCAGCATGTTTATATCCCCTCTACGATAAGGACTCCACACCTTTACCCAGTACTCCAATCTAGGTCTAACTAATTCTTTATACAGTTTTACAATCACCTCCTTACTAATTTGTTTAATATTTCTTTTCATCATACCTAACATTGCATTTGCCTTGTTCCCTGCGACCTGGACTTGCCTATTCATTGTCCCTGTATGCTCCATTATAACTCCTACGTCCCTTTCCCAATCTATCATTCTAATATTGTTCTCGCCCATTCTGTAAATGTGTTCCATATTGGATCTACCCATGTAGTTGACTGTACATTTATCTACATTTAAACTCCATTTGCCATTTCACAGAGCAGTCTAGGATTTTTATCTAAATCCGACCTCAATATATCCACTTCTGCTATAGATGAGACACTTCTACGTAGTTTTGTTCTGCAATCATGGATCCTATATCAATTCCCAAATCGTTTATATATATCAAGAACAATATCGGTCCCAAAACGGAGCCCTGTGGCACACCACTTTTTACTTCACACCACTCAGAGTAGTCCTTATTTATCTGAATTGTGATTTTTGCAGAAGTGGATGAATACTTTGCATGTTGGCTCTAGACAGCACTTCAGTATATATGATATGGTCCTGCCAGCGTATATGCAATATGCGTTTTAGACAGTTTATGTGAAAATAAATTAGCCTACTGGCGTCACCAGCGAAGACAGTCCAGCTCTCACATGCATAGAGCAGGGTGGGGACAATGGCGACACGGTAGACCTTCAGCTTTATCATGATGCTGATTCCTCGACGTTCCCATACTGTTGCGCGGATTTGGTCAAAAGCTGTGCTGGCCTTTGCTATTCTATTAGCCAGCTCATCAGCAATAGTCACTGATCTCGACAGCGTGCTTCCGAGGTAGACCCATTTTTCAACCGATTGTAATTTCTGTCCCTTCACTGTAACTACTGATTGTTTGTACGATGTGCCTTGTGCCAGTTGATACATGACCTAAGTTGTCATTGTGCTAATTGTCAAGCCAAAGTTATCACAAGCAGCAGAGAACTGGTCTATACCCTCCTGCATTTTCCGTTCTGAGGTACTGTTCAGAGCAGTCATTCGCAAACAAGAGTTCGCACATCGTGTAACGCATCACCTTGGTCTTAGCCTTCAGTCTGCGTAGATTGAATAGGCCACCATTCATGCGGTACTTTATTGGTATACCATACTTGGTATTCTTGAAGGCCTCCGTCAACATATCTGAAAACATACTGAACAGTGTCGGAGCAAGTACACATCCCTATTTCACACCGTTGTTGACCTCGAATGATGGAGAGGTCTCGCCGCTGTCAAGTACACGTGCGCGCACGCCCCCACAAATTTGCTAGGACAGTCGTATTTAGACATGAATAGCCATAGACCGTATCAAATGCCTTTGTGAGGTCAATGAACGAAGTATAGAGTTCGCGGTTATGTTCTCGGCATTTCTCCTGTACCTGGCGCGCTGCAAATATCATGTCCACAGTTCCTCGACCAACTCTAAATCCGAACTGTCTTTCTGGGAGCTGACGATCTAGCTGAAAGATGTTTGTTCCGGCGGTTGAGCAGCACGCGCGGAAGGATCTTTCCGCCTATAGATAGCAGTAAAATTCCGCGGTGATTGTCACACTCTTGGCGATTGCCTTTTCTCTTATAGATATGCACTATCTACCGATCCTTCATTTACTGTGGGACTGATCCTTCAGCCCACGTGAAGCAGAAAAGTTCAGGGAACCTTTTGGTGAGACATTTTTCTGCTGCTCTACACACCTGTGCTGGTATGGCGTCAACTCCAGAGGATTTTCCAGGAGAAAGAGATTTTACGGCTTTTTCTACTTCATCCTCAGTTATGACATCATCAATGGCGGTTTCATTTCTACATGGGACATGCGTTGGATGTCCTCTTCATTTAGGGATGATGAACTGGTTAGAACATTGTAAACATGTTCTGCCCACCTGTAGAGGATCTGCACAACGCCATCGGCGTTGCAAACTGGAGAATTACCAGAAGGCTGTGGACCATATAGTGATTTCAGCGCCGCATAGAACCTTTTGAGGTCATGGCGCAGAGCAGACGTCTACATCTCATCTGCCTGTCTGCTTAGCCAGGAATCATGTAACTCCCTGTCTCTTTTGAACTATTCTTCGAGCGCTAGCGAAAGCCATTTTCTTTAACATGGACGATGTGTCATTTTTAAGAGCCCTGTGCAATTGACGCTTTGCGTCGAGAAGAATCTTAATTTCGCTATCATTTTCGTCGAGCCAGTCTTTGTGCTTACATGTGGATGGGCCAATGTGTTTTGCGCTGTAGAGTAAACAGTATCCATTAGGGTCGCCCAGTTTTGGTCGATGCTGGAGTTTCCAAGCTGAATCTCATCCGGTCTGGTTTCTAGCTCAGCAGCGAAACTGTTTCTAATATATCCCCATTGTAGCTTCTCAACCATTAGTCTCCCCGGTGCTTGTGTCCCCTGAAAACGCCTCTTGGGTTGGACTTTGGGAATAAACTTTGTTATCACGAGACGATGGTCAGTCCAACATTCCGCGCCACACACACTCTTAGTTATTTTGACATCACATCGGTCCCGACGTCTGACAGTGATGTAGTCGATAAGATGCCAGTGGCGAGACCTGGGATGCATCCACGTTCTTCTTTTACTAGTTGGAAGTCAGAAGCTGGTGCTGGTAATGATAAGCTCATTTGCGGCACATGTCTTTAATAAGAGTAGGCCGTTGACGTTACATTTACCTATGCCATTTCGACCAATGATTCCATTCCTCGCAGTGTAGTCTGCGCCAACTCTGGCGTAAAAATCTCCTAGCAGAATCAATATGTAAGATTTTGGGACCGTAGCTATAAGCGACACGTGATCTTCATGGAACCTAATTTGGCTGCGTCCGAGTTTGTCAAAGTTAGTGCGTATGCATTTATGATTGTGGCCTGAAGTTCTCCGGTCAGAAGTAGTCCCATTATCATGATTGCTGATTTCCTTAGGTAGACTTTTTAATTGCTGTACAATGTTTCCGAAGACTTTTACACGTCACGTACAAAGATCGAGTTACAAATGAGGAAATACGAGATAGAATTACTACAGCGATCGGGCCTTTTGAAGACCTCTTGGCATTTGTCAAAAGAAGGAAACTCGCTTGGTATGGTCACATATCGATATCAAATGGTCTTGCAAGTACGATCCTGCACGGAAAGGTGACGATTGTGAACTTTATGGCAAATCCAAAACCAGCCTCACGTCGTTCCTGATTGCTGTGGCCGCTCCAGAAAACAAGAATAGCAGTACCATTCTCTGAGAGTTGTCCCTCCTACGCCAATCGCGTCTCGCTCAGGGCCGCTATGCTGATGTTATATCTAGTCAGTTCCCTTGTGTCTAGGGAAGTCCTCCGTTCTTGCCTGTTAGCCCTAGTATTTTCAAAAGGTGTTCGCACATTCCATATGGCAAGTGTAATAGGCATTACCCCTTTCTTATTTATACGTCGACCCTAATATTGTGGGAGCCCCTCCAGCCACTGCATGCTGGTCAGGGTGTAGTGAAGCAGGCAATGTTTAGCGAACCTTTTCTAGCCCTTTCGTTGGGCTACGGAGGTGAGCAGTGCAGTCCTAGAAAGGGCTGCTCAATCGTTCATGAGGCTGTCGGGTTCCATTGCTGCAAGTCAGTGAAAGCCGACCATTTGGCCTGGATCGCCTGCGTGCAGGTCTGCTACTTTGCCGCTTGCCCATCGCCACAGGACATTTTCATGAGATATGAGTTTCGGGTGATGTCGTTAGGACGCGTGAATTTGATTTAATTGAGAGATATTTGCCTAGTCAGCCTCGCCCTGGCCAGACATGGTCTAGTAGCAAGACAGTGTCGAGACGGCTAGTGAAAGGTCCAGATGCAGAAGATGGCCAGGGCTTCTTTCGTGTCACGCTCTGCTCTTAGCATTCTTCAAAGCCTGCCGGCTCCATCTTTTTGCAGTTGGACACACTTTTTGTCTCTTTCGCCCAATCCGTCGAGGTCATGCTTCACATGTCTGGGCTGACATACCCAATTACGTTGAGAGGATTCTCATTCAGCAATCCACACCTTATTCAGTTTGCTAGTCAAAGTTGTTTCCTAAAGTGTGGTCGCTGCTCATGGTCCAGCTGGTCACAGGATGAAAAGACTTTCCGTGACGGCCGGGTACTGTATCAGCCATGTAAACATGTAAACACAGTAACAAGCTGATAATTACAGCCATATTCTGGGGCTGTGTCTATAGCCTTTAACTGTCCCCAGCCGAACTGCAAGGTAGCAGATGCTAGTGGACATGTAAATACCTTGTGACCGCTAAGTAAGAAACCGCGACATCATACTGGAGAAATCATGACGTCATGGTACTAAAACAAGCGTAATGTTTCATAACGACGATGGACACATTCAGAAAAGCGTTTCACACTTCCATGATACATACATCACCGTTTTTAATTAAAAATGCGTCGTGAACTGCACTGCTTATGGCAGATTTGAGCAATGTAGCGCCATTTTGAACCGGATATACAAGTTTATACGCTGTATGCATTGTTTCACTACTGCTTTCATTAAATGCATTTTGAGTTGTCCACTAATGTTATTAATATATAGGGAAAAGTGACTTCATTTGGTTATTCAAGTAAAGTTGGAGGGACTGGTGTCAGGTAGAAAACCCAATGTTAATTACAGTAATAAGTATGAGGTATTTATTCATAAACAACAATGCAAAAACAGCATGTATTACAACCAAAATGTCTTCTTCGGGCACTTACGACAACACATATAAAAATATCTAGCTCATCTAAATGATAAAGATGATCATGGTTAAAGGAATAATATACTTATTGGGACTATAAATATTCTTAAGTACAGGTGAATGTCATAAATTGTTGCTAACTGAAACTTACCAGTGTCCTGGTGGTGTAATCATGACAAATAGTAGACCATTGTTAGTTAAATAAGGAACACCTGTCGTCATTTGTTCTCGCTCACTGCTTCTTGTTTAATTGCTTTAATTGTATTGAGTTTAAATAATGCAATTTCCCCCATGGTTATTATTAGAGTATTACCAGCATGTTTAAAATAGAAACCATCCCATGTTTTGTTACATCACTTGCAGTATTTCAATAGAGTTTATGGGACTTTTTTAAGACAGCTTAATGAACAATTATACCAGCATTGTGAAAATAGGTTGTTTTGTGCAAGAAGTATTAAAATAGATTGTACTTACATTTTGTATGTGTGGCATAGTGCAGGTTTTCTGAAGGTTGTTATCTAGAATATTTTAACATGTATCCACAGCACGACACGATTACACACAGAAGGTAATACAGTAAACACTCTCCATGTAAAATGGTGTATATTTAATAACAAATAATTGACAGAAACAATATTATTAGAGAACAAAATACATCTGAACTAAATGATCATATATTATTAAATTTATATAAATATAAACTACTGCGAGGTTTTAAGCGGAAGCTTTTGAATATTTCCACCAGCTGATACAACCCAGTTCTAGCCGCTACACTCCCTTCCCCTTACTGCACACTCAACACAGTCTCACAAACTCGTCTTCATGATCGTATTCTGTACTCTGCCGTTCTGTGCACACATTCACACTCAGATCCATTCAGACAGGTGATATGTACATTCACAAATACTTACCATTCACATTTACTATTAGACCAATTACCAGCTGGCCATCTGTTGCATTCACAAATACTTCGATCACGTTCTGAATAGTCGGAATCACGTACTCACTTAGGGTCACACATTCAGTCGATCTGTGCATACACATACTTCAGAACACTCGGTGTCCTGCACAATATTATATACATTCAGATCTCTTCTAGTCACAGGGTGTCCAGTACACAAACTTATAGAGCGGCTGGTCAAAATTTGAAGGCGTATGCTGGTTCAGTCGCCCTGAAACTCATCCTATCTCTCACAAACACCTAGTCAGCCTTTCTTGCTAGCCCCTGCAACTCATTCTCTCTCTCTCTCTCTCTCTCTCTCTCTCTGTCTCTCTCTCCCGGCCAGTCTTCTGAGTTCATCTTAGTCGAGTATTATATAGTCTCAAACAACTTCATGGCTGTCAGTTGGTTGTCTGACTTAGCCATCACTCTAGTTTAGATCTACCTACAACTAGTTGTTATTGGACGAATCACTCAGAATTTATGTCATTCTAAATGTCGCAGCAGCAGAACCTGACGACTTCTGACCGCTACAAACCCCCCGCTACCTTAATCGGAACGCCAAGGTGGTCAGCTCCTAACCCCCGCCTGTACCAGATACATTCTTCCCCTAACCCCTCGTTTCCTTTGACGACTTAGTGTCAAGATGGTCATTGACCTTGGCATACATTCAGGAAACCTTTGTTTCCAGAGTCGCCGGCTCCGTCAACCCTACGCGTAACGCCCATATTCCAGCTGGAACTGTTACATTTCTTTTTGCATTTGGATTTGTCATAGAAATACAAGCCCATTAGTTATGAGGCTTGAGAGACGGATTTTTCTCTGAATATGTCTGTGAATTATTGATTAATGTAGAATGTATACGTTTACAACATAAAAGCAACATACGAAGACCAATTTACCTTAAGCGGGCTAGCTAATGTACACTGGGAACACACGCATGATATCCCGAGGAATTTCATATTAGATCATGTGTGCGACACGATTGTTCACTCCCCTTTACTGTTTATCCCATTTTTAGATGCAATATGTAAGAAAGTCAACATTAGCGAGTGAAACAACCTCAGTGGTCACTTATATGAACTTCTGTTTGCCGATGATGGCAAAACACTAATAGCAACCTCGGAGTAATACCTGCAGGAACATTTGAATAATCTTAATGAGGTCTGTACGGATTGCGGTATGAAAATCAACTTAGAGGAAATCAAAATTATGACGATTCCGAGAAAAGAAGTAGAATCAACAGTATTAATGCCAAGACTAGCAGTTAAAAGGTAAAAGGCCACCGTCCATCGTAGACGATGATAGCATAGTTAATTTTGCTAGCGCTATTTTTAGTAAGGATTAACTGTGCTACTTTTTATCCTCACTCTCTCGTCTCGAGCCGCCCGACCCCAATGGCATTTCATGGACAAGACGACTAGGGGGCGACTACGAGATGCAAGGGACTCTGCATTAAGCACCCGTGAAAAAGACGGCGGAGTCTGGAGTCGAACCCACACCACCTGATCACGAAGCCGACAGCATAACCACTTCGCCACGGAATCCCATAACTGCAAGACTAGCAGTTAAAACAGGTGAACAATTTCATGTGCCTGGATAACATAATCTCAGCAGATGTCAAAGAGGACACCGGGGTCCAAGACATGTAATAATGCAAGCCAAAGCATTGGGTAAATGTCTCCGATATTACTTTGTAACCACGTGACAATGGATACACAACGAACGCCACTCAGCCCAATATTGCTATCCACATTGTGCTATCAGTGCCAACATTGAACATTGACAAACAACGATAAAAGAAACATGGTAACAACAGAGACGAAATGCCTGCGCACAATGCATGAAGTGACAAGAATGGAAAGAATCAGAAACGAAGAAATTAGGAGACAAATAGTTACAACGCCAGTGCTAGACCTCATCAAGAGATAGCAAATCAAATGATTCCGACACGTGACACGTCAAACACAAGATAGTATCCCTCAGAAAGCAATGCTGTACAGATACAATGGATGCACAAACAAAGGTTGACCACGTAAAAGAGAGATAGCAGAAATAACAGACGCATTAAATTTCCCTGCGTATGAAGCACATACTAGGACATGGTCAAGAAACCTCTTCATAACCTGTCGCTGAAACACACAAGCAAAACAAAAAGCGAGAAGAAGAAAGAAAGAAGAAAGAATCATAACACGCAATCAATTATGCATCTTCACTTTTTAATCTTTGCCAGAAATGCATAAAGTGATTTCTGAAATTGTTTGCGTAGGAGTGATGGACGGATTAGGTTGCTTGTCTCTAACAGCAAAACTGACAGGTCACAAAATTAAATCTCGTAGCGATCCAGTTCACGCAAATGTAAATTCGTACTTGAAATTAGAGGAGGAAATGATCTCGTTCATCTCATCTCATTCATCTCTTCTCATCTTATCTATCTAAGTGTGTGTTTAAATATCATGAGAATGTGCAATCTTCTTTTGTGTGTCATTTGTACGTCCATTAATATTTTAAATTCGTGCCTGTGTAGTTTCATTAACACCATGAATCCATTTCCTTCTTGGCCTTCCTCTTGTGCTGTAGTCCTGCAGTTGCTCTAGTTAACTAAAAATAGAGACTAATACACTGGAACTCCTACAACTTCATTCTCAACAGCATAAAATGACGTGGGATTGCCTTTTAGCTTTACTTATTGCATTTTTCGTTTCATGGTTTCGTGAATTCCAATGTACACTCTTGATTTCCTTGTTCCAAACGACATCAAATGATGTGGTATAATATTTACATGTACTTAGTATTTAGTGTGCATCTGGTAGTTGCAAAGATCTAAGATTTAGACTGGCTTGTTGTTTTTATTATGGAACCCTGTTGTATTACGTTAGTTCAACTCTTGACGGCCTTTCTTTGTTTAGTGTCTCTTCTTACTTTTTCGAGGCACACTTGATAAGGTGGTCCGATGTTCTTCTGGCTGTAGTGCGATTCAAGGATACTTAGTATGCTAATCATTATGGGCATTACAATGTTGATTCTCACTGTTATGGCTGGACTGACGTGACACACCCTGATTCCACTGAGCCCGATGTTGGGATATTGATCAGTATGTTTCACCTGACCGTGATGTTACTCTTCGCTTCCTGTAAACTATAATTTAGACCGCTTCGGTCTTAATGAAGCACCGAACATTAACCGCAGATCTCTGTAGCGTTTTAAATTTAATATGTTGACTCAATTCACTAACAACTTTAAAAATGTATTTACAAATATTCTGATGAATGCGTTCAGTTTCATGAACAAGGTTTTTGGTGTAATGCAACGTAGACCAAGCTTTGGGCAAATTTATTTTCAACTTAAATATACAGTAAAAATAAGAAGTCAACATAAATTCAATTTCCAGAGTGTGGAAATAGAACAGTTCATGAACTTCGAGTAACTGAGATCCAGAATGGATAACAGTGACGACTTCTCAAATGAAGTCAGAACGCAATGCAGAGGTTGACAACCCTGAGAAAATTATAGCAGAATACAAGCAAACCAACAAAATAGAACATTTTGAGAAACTGTGCTTTTCTCGTGACAGCAGACGACTGCAAATCTCAATGAGGAGAATGACGTTGTTCTAGTTGAAATGTTATAGAAAGTTTCTCATAATACCATGGACCGAAAATAAAAAGAACGCAGACATTCGACAAGAGTTAGGCATAGAGGAGAAAAGGTTCATAAATTTCATCCTATACACAAAATTAAAATACTTTAGCCACATCAAAAGACACAACCGTTCATAGAGAGTGATCATGGAAGGTATATTTTTGAGCAAGAGAGTCAGAGGTAGACCAAGAAGGCGAAGGCACCAAGATGTACAAAAATGCTTGGGCATCACTCTAGAGCAGGCTGGAGATTTGGCAAGAGACTGAGTTTTGTTCAGGCGGATCGTGATGGGAGCGACGTTCTGCAAAGGACATGCTACATGATGAGAACAGCTCAACTACGTGGTTCACTAAGTACGAAGTTATTCCTGACATACGCCCACAAATACACGCAAGTCACGACAAGCGTTGTTAAAACATCAATTGGAAAATGTCTTTATAACAGGAGATAGGTTCTTGAGGGTGGTAATTAATTGTTCCCTCTTCTATCCTCCTGTTGATTAAAGAGATGTTTACATATTTATTCAGGAGCACGACCCAAGGCACTTAATATTTGAACATCAGGTACACAGCACAAAACTTAAATACAGACATAGCTTACTAAAATCTACACAGCCCATCCAGACAAGCCCTGAAAGCCGCTGAAAATTGATGCAGGCCCCAGAGATGGAATTACGTAAGGAACCTGCTCCCGGACATCATCTGCCATACACACCATGGAAGTCTCTGAACAGACTCCGAAATGGTATATCACAGTGCAAGAGAAATATAAAACGATGTAGATACACGTATGGATGATACATGTGATCGTGGCGCAATACAGGACCTAGATCACCTGATGACCTGCCCTAACCTACATGAAACATGCAATAGGTGTGATATGCTAGAGGCAAATGGCAAGGCAATCCATGTCGCTGAATACTGTATGCATACTGTATAACGTGGTGCTTGGACAAGGGAATTAAGTACGTAAGTTTTGATTCAGTGTTTCATGCAGCATCTTAGAGGTTATTTCTAGAGATTTATTTCACACAGAGTAGAGTATTCATGGTCGGTGAACGGTGCATTGTCAAATGTTGGAGAGTCTTCTATAGTAGAATAGAAATAGCCTAGAAAAAGACGTTTAGCGAAATTACCTATGATGACATACGTGTTTTGTTTCTGATACTAATCCTGTGTATGCAGGCTTGCAATATATTTAGTAGGAGAGAGGCAATATATAAGTATCTACTGGCATGTTATATACGTGTATTATTTTGCATGTTGGTTATATACATACACATACATACATACATACGTACGCACATAGTACCTACCTACCTACATGCATAAATATATACATACATTTACACACATACATAAATACATAAATATATATATATATTTATATATATATTAATATATATATATATATATATATATATATATATATATATATATATATTCATTCATCATGTAGCATGTCCTTTGTAGAACGTCGCTCCCATCACAGTCTGTCTGAAAGGAACTCGTTCCCTTGCCAAAACACCAGCTTACGCCACTGTCATACTCAGGCATTCCTGGATATCTTGATGCCATCGCCTTCTTGGTCTACCCCTTCCTCTTTTGCCTGGCACCATACCTTCCATCACCGTTCTCTCAAGACCATTGTGTCTCTTGATGTGACCAAAGTATTTGCATTTTCTAGCCAAAATGGAATTGATAAACCAGTTCGCCTCTATGCTCAACTCTTGCCGAATGTCTACATTTGTTCTTTTCTCTGTCCAGGGTATTCTGAGGATCTTTCTGTAACATTTTGACTCGAAGGATTCGATTCTTTGTCTAGAAGTTTTGATAATCGTCAATGCTACTCAACCATAAGCCACCACAGGAAAAACACAGGCTCTCAAGACTTTTACTTTTATCGTTTTGTTGGTGCCCTGCCATAATTTCTTCAGGCTGTTCAGTCTCTGCATTGCCATAGCTAGTCTTCTGATATATATATATATATATATATATATATATGCATACCGACACACGCATAGACACACACACACATATACTGCGGCGCTGATTTCCAGTTCTAGTAGATTTTTTAAGCTTTCAAGCTGAGGAATAAATGTAAATCTCCACTTCGGCCATCCCGTAGCGTGTACACTAGACTTTTATTTAACTCATGATAGAATAACAATACGTAACCTCTACCTGCGGTCTAAACCATATCTCCAGACTACTGGACATGCATTCTAACGTCTCGGCCACTTGTTTACATAAATATGCACACGCTGGAATTGTTTTGTTTATAATTAGTTATTAGATTCACAATATTCCAATCCACGTTGTGCTATCAGTGTCAGAATTGGATGCTATCAAAAGAAGATAAAAGAAACATCGTAACAACAGAGATAAAAGAAACATCGTAACAACAGAGATACAAGAAACATCGTAACAACAGAGAAAAAAGAAACATCGTAACAACAGAGATAAAAGAAACATCATAACAACAGAGATAAAAGAAACATAGTAACAACAGAGATAAAAGAAACATCGTAACAACAGAGATAAAAGAAACATCGTAACAACAGAGATAAAAGAAACATCGTAACAACAGAGATAAAAGAAACATCGTAACAACAGAGATAAAAAAAACATCGTAACAACAGAGATAAAAGAAACATCGTAACAACAGAGATGACATCTCTGCGCAGAATGCTTGAAGTAACAAGAATGTACAGAATAAGAAACAAAGAAATTAGGAGGTAAGTAGAAACATGACAAGTGCAAGACCTCACCAAGATACAGCGAAACAAATGGTTCGGTCATGTGACACGTCAAACACAGAATAGTATCCATCAGAAAGCAATGATATACAGATGAAATAGATAGAAAATTAAATGCCAACCACGTGCAAGATGGATAACAGAAATAGAAATAACAGAAGCAGAAATGCTTACCGTGTACGAAGCACATACTAGGGCCCGATCATCAGCTCTGGGGTAACTCTGGCCTCTCTCTTCTCACCTCACTCTGTTTCATTTGACTGTCCTACAGTCACACTCTTGCACAACTTTCACACGCGCCCTCAGGGTGAGGCCCTTCCATTACACTTTGGTTGGGCTGGCTTCTGAGAGCGCACACACCTAGCATAGGTACATACTGATGCACCCATACATCCAAGTACTGGTTTATGCGTCTTAATATCGCCCAAATTGACTACGGTCTAGGGTGGAATAGGCGCGCCTCCGCCAGTAGAAACTAGGCAGGCAACACGTAAAATCAAATCAAAATTAAACAAAAAACAAGCAGGGCAGAGAACGAAAAGAAAGAATTAGTTATTGCGAAGTGTTATTCCTTCCTGAAAAAGAGATGCGTGTGTCTGGCGACAGTACACTAGTTTGTTCTCGTGATCACAACGTTAGCGTCGGCAAAGATCTAATGGCGGTGTCTTGAAAACGCCGTGACACGTGGCTGACAGAATCAGACGCGACCTAGCGTTCACCTAGGCACCGGTTCCACGATAAAAACGGCAACGCGGAATGATTTCGACAGCATTAATCAGTGTGTCTGTGTCATTTCCAGTGGATCAGTTAATTTGTGGGAGAAGGAGCGTAGTCGCAGATCAAGCATGGATTTGGGGAATCTGAACGGACAGGGTCGGCGTTCAAGTCCGCGATAAATCGCGGACAAAAGTGGACTAACAGCGGTAAAGTCATCACAAAACAGATTTAAGGACTTAAACAGCGCATGGTGTAGTTGGCTTGTAGTCGGAGGGTCAAACACTATATCTAGCGAAAACAAGCAATAAATTATCATAATTGAGACCAAGAGGAAATGACTAAAACAGGTAAGGTATTCAAATATTTCAGTTTTATTTTTGTTGAGAGAGTGCATCAAAAATGTACATTTGTCAGTTTGTTGCATGAAATCTTCTCTTGTTTGGATATAAGAAGATTGGATTATTGCTTTTGTGGGTTGCGTAACGAAAGGTACTCGTATAGCAGACATTGCCGTCAGGGATGAGGTGTTGGAGATTTCAATTATTATGATAAAGCTTTTTGTAAGTTTGGATGGCCAGTACCTATCCTTGCCGCCACTCCTTCTCTGACAATTCACTAAGTACTACTTCACAGTTGGGAGGACTGGGTCGTCATTATAATGGGGCTGGAACCCAGCACATTTGCGAGCGTACTATCACTCTGCTACTAAGACGCTCTGTATTTTGCGTAAGATTAATGAACCCAGTTTCTTTACGTGTCAATAGTCCGCCACTTTACTAAGAGTTCAACTCGTTTAAAGATTTAATCATTTTAAGCGCAGCTCCTAAGTGAAGATTTGGATGCATATGTTTTAAATTCTAAAGCCCACACACCATTGTATTTCTTTCGTTTCAGTAGGAGTATTGGGCCACCTCTGTAACTGGCCTCCATGCACAATGTTGTCTCTAAAACATTTGTGTATGTGAAAGTTGCGGATATCGTGTTTAATATAAAAAGAGGTTGCCATTCCCATGCGCAATTCTCTCCTCCCCTTCATATTTTGTTTATTTTTGCCTTTAATGAATTTGTTCAGTGACCTCTTCTTCTTGCTCAAGTTGAAACCCCAGACACGTAAGTTGGTATACCTCTATTTAACTGAACTTGTTTATACTTGTTTAGAAGGCTCGGCAGAGGTTGTATACAACCTGGTTTTTCTACCCAACTTGATCTAAAAATAAGCATGCACATCCAATCTATTCTGGAACGCACTTATTAACCCTGCTTTCACTATTTCCAATGCATTTCAATCATTCACCACTCTCTGAATAAAAAAAAAATATTTTCTATTATCGAACATGGACCTTTCTTTAATTCATTTTTTGCTGTGCTATCTTCTTTGTGAGAAGAAGAAACTGTACTTTGAAAAATGTATCCTTTTCGCTGATTATCTTAAAAATCTGTATTAAATTACCTCGAATTTCTCTCTTTTCTAAACACTTTAGCTCGATTTTCCTGGATCTTTCCTCCTAACAATAATTCCGTGATCCCATTATCAGTTTTGTTGCTTTTCTTTGTTTCCTCTCCAGCATGTTTAAATCCCCTCTACAATAAGGACTGCACACCTGAACACAGCACTCCAATTTTTCTCTAATTAATGCTTTACACAGTTTGACACGCCCTTCCTTGCTTCTATATTTAATTTAATCAAAAGGACTAGTTCTTGCCACAAATTGCGTTAAAACTACTAGCAACATTAGCAATAAAGATTTGGAATTTCATTCAAAATATATTTATATGATCTTGGTTAATAAATCCAAAGGGCCAGATTTAAATCACGACTTGCACAAGTTCCATAGATCCCTACATTTCTTGTTTTCTTCCATGGTATGCCCTCTTCTCCTAGTCGACTCAGCTGTAAATGGGTACCTCACGAAGTCAGGGGAATATTTATGAGCGGTCACGGGAGACGAGTTCATGCTTTGTTAATTCAAAAATATTTATATTAATTTTCTCCGCTTACGACTCGCGACTCATTTTATATTTATTGTGAGTGGACATGGGAATTCACTCCTCAAAATGGAGTCATTGTTGAACCGCCTGGTTTCCCTTGGAAAATAGAGCCACTATAGATGCTTTCCCCCTGCTCCTACTTACCAACTGTCCTTGTCCAAGCACAACGTCATACAGCATGCATCCAGTATTCAGCGACTTGGATTGCCTTGTCATTTGCCCCCAACATGTCACAGCTGTTGTATGTTTACTGGAGATTGGGATAGGTTATCAGGTGGTCTGGGTCCTGTATTGCGCCACAGTCACATGTGTCATCATCTGTGTACCTCCATCGCTTCCTATTCCTCTTACATCGTGATACACCATTTCGGAGTCTGTTCAGTGATTTCTTTGCTGTGTGTGGTAGATGATGTCCGGGGACAGGTTCCTCGCGAAGTTCCATCTCTGAGGCCTGCATCAATTCGTATCATCTCTCGATACAGCTACTTTCAGTGCGTATCTGTACGGGCTGTGTTAATTTTAAGAAGATAAATCTGGATTTGAGTCTTGTGCTCTGTACCTGCTGTCCAAACATTGGATGCCATGGGTCGCGCTCCTGCTGTCCAAACATTGGGTGCCTTGGGTCGCGCTTCTGCTTGTTTCGTTTGATTTCTACACCGATTATTGGGTACTTTTTTTTGTTGAAGTTGGTTTTATGTATCCTGTAAGTCTCTTTTGTGATTACTCTTGAAATGGTTCATATGACCTATTGCGTCACTGAACATGTTAATCTAGCCTGTATCTTGCATTCTCTTATCTCTTATCTTGTCTAGTTTAAGCACAAGTCGGTCATTTCGATCTTTGGGCACCACGAAATACATAATTGTAGATAACTTTTGATCCTTATATTTTCATGCACCTTTTTCCTAATTTCTTAATTTTTACTCGTTTTACTCATAGAGAAGTATAGAACCAACACTCACTGAGTTTTCGCATTGTCTTGCTATTGATTCCTTACAAGTATTGGGCCATTATAACATGTAGCCATCATACAGTATTTTGTAGCCATGCAAGGGAACTCTGAATCAGTTATTGTGTCTATACCAACTACTTTTGCATATTGAGGGTGCTAGCTAATGCGCAACCATATTTAGTCGCTACTGATGATACTATAGATGTCCTCAGTAGAGGTATTATTTTCTTGTGGTATACTAATTTGGTAATTTATCGTATATTGTTCCAATTAAAGTTGATCCTTAAATAATTAGACATCTAATTTCTGAAGATAATAAAGCAGTACTAAGCAATTCTTTTGTTAGAAGAAGACTACAACGGTCAAATATTTGATTCGTTTAAAAAATAATTGTATTAGTTTTTAGTTTACAAGAACTCCTGCATAAATTAACATACAATTTCAATACTTAATGTTAGACAGTGCGTGGTTAAGGGATGTCAATCAAATGCAACCTTGGCTTTCAATCCAAACATGCCGGGTTCTAAATGACTTTGTGTCCAGTTTGACTGGACTTGTCCGGAACTTCTTGCTATGGCACTTCACTTCGTGTCCAGTTTGACTGGGCTTGTCCGGGATTTTCTTGGTATGGCTGTAACAGTTCCAGCGAAGCATGGGCGTTTAGGGCAGGGGTGATGGGGTCGGCGACTCTGAGAACAAAGGTACCTCAATGGTGGCCAAGGTCACTCACCGTCTCGACATTAAGTCGACAAAGGAAAACGGGAGGTTAGGGAAAGAATTTGTCTAGTACAGGTAGGGGTTAGGAATTGACAACTCTGGCGTTCCGATTTAGGTAGTGGGAGGTTAGTGACAGACATAGGCTATCATGTCTTGCTGCCACATTCTGAGTGACAGGAATTCGGAGTGATTCGTGCGAATAACAACTAAATGGAGGTAGATCAAAACTAGAGGATAGCTGAGTCAGACAAACCACAGAGGACCATTGGACAGCTCTGATAGAGCTTGAGACTATATATTACTGGGAAAAGTTGCTCAAGCAGAAGGGCAATGGAGAAAGAGAAAGACTGAGAGTAGCTAGGGTCCTGTTTTAGCTCACCGACGTTCTAGAAGAGCGATCGATAGACTGTTTTACGAATGTGTTAGAGAAATGGAATGCGTAGCAGGGTGGGTGAACCAGCATACGCCTTTTAATCTTGGGCAATGAATGAAATGGATGAGGCCATGAGAACTTTAAAGAAAAAGAAATCGCCCGGAAAAGATGGGGTAACAAACGAAATGCTGATGGGATTGGGCCAAACAGCAAAGAGGAAGTTACTATCAGTCCTGAAGCAAAGCTGGAAAAGGTGAATTGTACCGCAGGCTTGGAAAGAGGCTGTACTTATGCCAGTACCATGAAAAAAAAAGATAGAACAGATCCAAATGGATACAGGCCCATCATTCTACTGAGCTGTGTAGGCAAACTGATGGAGCGTATGATAAACACCAGACTGATGTGGCTCCTGGAAGAAAAACACATCCTAATTCTACAGCAAGCAGGATTTAGACAACACATATCCACTGAGGACCAGATCACTCTCATAGCACATGAAGTAGAGGATGCTTACCAAGAGAAAAAGCAAACAGTAGCAGTTTGGGTGGATCTAGAGAAGGCATTTGACAAGGTGTGGAAAGAGGGACTTAAAGTCAAGCTACGAAGAAGTGAAGTATGTGGGAAAATGTACAGATGGAGAGCAGGTCGTGGTCTTCAGACTCCGCACAGGCCACAACAGACTGAGGTACCACCTATTCAATAAACTGAAGATAGGTGGCACTGACGAATGCACTTGTGGTACCGGGAAAATGACCGCTGAACATCTGCTGCAAAACTGTCCGACATACGAGGATCAGAGAAAGCACATGTGGCATCACCAGTGGCAACACTAGACAAGCTCTATGACAGTGTCAACAGCCTCAGGATACCGCCGCTTTTTTCGAAAAATTACTCGTTGACGTTTCACAGCGTACGAAGAAGAAGAAGAAGAAGAATCTTGGCCAGTCGCTCTATAAGGCGTGTGTTGGGCACTCTGTGATTAAAAGAGAACTGAATGTGTGTTTTACGTGCAGGACACCTTGTGAACGATGTATGTTCTGAATGGTTACACGAGTGTACATATTGCCTGCATACGTGATCTGATTATATGTGAGCATACATATTCGTCTGAGTACGTAATCTGATCGTGAGGACGAGCTTGTGATTATGTGTTGAGTGTGCAGATAGGGTAGTACAGAGGCAAGAATACTGGGTACCATTGATCTTGGAGGAACCATCAAACGCTTATACTTAAACCTCCGAGTTTACATTTATATAATGTTAATGATTATTGTTGTTATGATATGTTCTGCTTCGTTGATTTATTAATGAATGTTAATAAATCTGCCACCAGCTGTGTGCTTTGTTAATTGCTGTGTGTGGTCATGAAAGATATGGATGCATGTGGTACCATTGAAGATAGTTGAACAACTGCGGAAACGCCTTACGCTGCCATATGGCCACTTCACTTCGTGTCCAGTTTTACTGGATTTGTCGATTATCTTGGTATGGCCACTTCACCATGTGCATAAAGAATTGCCAAAAAACAACTGTACTGCAAAACTACTATGGTTGAACACACACACCACGTTACAATCATTGACACACACTCATCCATACACCAGGCAAAGCGTCCTACTATAACCTAAAAGACTACCGTCTTGGGTTGAAAAAGGTGTGCTATCGCAAAGAGAATCTGGAAAGGCATATTTTTGAATATTAAAAAAAATGCCGCATTCTCCTTGTTCTTTTGTCCTACTGCTCCAGCTATACGGCGTCGCAGAGAGGCGAGATTACTGCTCCAGCTATACGGCGTCGCAGAGAGGCGAGATTACTGCTCCAGCTATACGGCGTCGCAGAGAGGCGAGATTACTGCTCCAGCTATACGGCGTCGCAGAGAGGCGAGATTCGAAGATTTCTTGTTATCTCTAAGTGTGAGGCTTGTGCTGTCATTAGGCGTAATTTCCTGAGCGCCAGAGACACCCTCGCTCCAACGACGTCGAGGTCTGCTCCTTGTTCGCGGACCGGAGAACTGCATACCATATGCTCTGAATGTATGCTGATCATAATACATTCTGACTAAATGACGAAACCACTTGATTTGTTGGGAGTCAATCTAGGTACTTCTTCGTTCGTTCGTTCGTTTGTTCGTTCGTTCGTTCTGAATCTCTTGCAATAAAGCCCCGAATGTAGTCCAGAGAACGGAATCCGTTGTGTCAGGGTTTACAATTTGACTGCGATATTTGCACCTTTCAGTCCAACACATCCGACTTCAGCAAGCATTTGTGAGTACCTGGTTGCCCTCCCTCTTCGATCCCTTCTACTTAGCCAGTCTGCTCTGTTGCAGTCTGTTATCCAGGATCACCGCATGGACGTGTAGAAGGGTCTTGGCAGCTCTGGTTAGCTGACCCTGACACTAGCAGTCAGCTATGGGTAGCTGACCGCTGCAGTTTATGCGCTGCTCAGCGTCTTGATCCCCGTCTAGGTACTGACTGCGGTTGTCCCCACTGTCTACCTCAGTGAGGTGTTGTGAATTCGGTTACGGATTGTCTTTCCGGCTGCACTTCTCACACAGCGCATCTCACAGCTCTGGATTTTACGCGTATGTATTTCTAGTAAGAAGCAATATTGACATTGGTAAAACAATGTAGAAATAAATAGTGTATTTATCATCTTCCTCCTAGGGGTGAAAAAAACACTAGTGAGATTAAAGTAAAATAATTCGTTGTCTTGAGTGTAATGGAGACCGATGACTATCTTTACTGAAGCCCTCAAAAGATGGAAATCAATTCCATACTTCTCGATTATGCCCCATAAGTAACCCATGCTGACTATCGCATTCCTATCTTCTGGTCAGTTCTTCATCATAGTCGATGTCTTTCTCGCTTAACTGTGTGGTAGTGCACATATCGTGTTCGTACACCCTCTGGCTTTCCTGAAAGCGTGTTGGGATTTACTGAGCAGCTATTTTACCCTTCATCTAACTGTATGTTCTAGGATCATTTGAAATATATTAGCTAGGTGACTATAGAAATACATGTCTCTGTGTGAGATGCAGAGGTTGAATAAAATGTGAAACTTATGGCAGACCACTAATAGAGTGACGAAAATAAAAATCTTGCGAACTTGCATCTTCGCGGTGGCAACGTACGGATGTGAAACATTGACCACAACACAAAGACTTAAGAACAGGGTTGAATCTTTTGAACTACAATACTACAGGAAAGTGCTCAAAATACCATGTGTAGCAGAAAGAAAAATGCAGATATCCTAAAAGAACTGGCTGTCGAGGTACATTGACTAGTTTATAATAATTTGTCTAGAACGCTAAAATATTTTGGCCACATCAAACAACATAACGGCCTGGAGACTACGACACTGGAGTGCAAAGTGTCTGGAAAGTGAGACAGAGGCGGACTGATGAGAAGATTGACAAAATATATGACAGAGGTCCTGAAGATGACAGCGACAGAAGCGGGAGTTCTGGCTAGAGATCAAGAGTCTTACAGATCGGCTGTTGTGAGAGCGACGTTCTTGCCAGAGATCGAGTCTTACAGATCGGCTGTTGTTGGAGCGACGTTCTGGCTAGAGTTAGAGTGTCTTAAAGATCGGCTGTTGTGAGAGCGACGTTCTGGCTAGAGTTGGAGAGTCTTACATATCGGCTGTTGTGAGAGCGACGTTCTGGCTAGAGTTGGAGAGTCTTACAGATCGGCTGTTGTGAGAGCGACGTTCTGGCTAGAGATCGAGTCATACAGATCGGCTGTTGTGAGAGCGATATTCTGGTCAGAGATCGAGAGTCTTACAGATCTGCTGTTGTGAGAGCGACGTTCTGTCTAGAGATCGAGTCTTACAGAGCGGCTGTTGTGATAGCGACGTTCTGGTTAGAGATCGAGAGTCTTACAGATCGGCTGTTGTGAGAGCGACGTTCTGGCTAGAGTTGGAGAGTCTTACAGATCGGCTGTTGTGAGAGCGACGTTCTGGCTAGAGTTGGAGAGTCTTACAGATCGGCTGTTGTGATAGCGACGTTCTGGCTAGAGATCGAGAGTCTTACAGATCGGCTGTTGTGAGAGCGACGTTCTGCAAAAACATGCTACATGACGATGATGATGAGATGTAGTCCTTTCTGCTACCCTTTCTCTTCCAAATGCGTACAACCACCGCCCTTTTTCAATCTCCCTGCACCTTCATTGCTCGTCACGTGTTATTGATGATCTAAGATAGTTACTCATGAAACATATACCCTTATGGAGTCCCCCGGTATGTTGTCATCTCCTCGGGGCTTGTTTTTAGAACTTCTCTTAATAGCCTCTCTGACTTCCTATTCTTGGATTGTTCTGTCGCAATGTGGGATATGGCCGTGGGCCGTTTGCGACAATTGAATCCGTACAAGCACGTTCTGGGCTTCATCGTTTGTGCGTGGGTAATACCCTGCCCATCTTGCTTTTATCTCGTTGATCTTGAAGACAGACATGCCATTTACGTCATTCACTGTTATCGTGGAATTTTATTTCTAGTCTCTTATTTGCGTAGTATCTTCGTATCTTTTTGTAACTTTCGAAAGTCCATAACGTATCTTTTTGTAACTTTTTTACGCCTAGTACGTATTTTTTTGTAACTTTCGTAAGGGTAAATCAGGTAAATCAAAAGAAACATATGTAAAATATTAGTACAAGCAGAACATATCCCAGAAAGCG
The DNA here is from genome assembly GCA_036924085.1 of Ariolimax columbianus. Classification (NCBI taxonomy): domain Eukaryota; kingdom Metazoa; phylum Mollusca; class Gastropoda; order Stylommatophora; family Arionidae; genus Ariolimax; species Ariolimax columbianus. Next base: position 71,295,010 of record JAVGWX010000001.1, on the reverse strand, counting down.
AATAAAACAGCAAAAATAGACTTCGAAAAAAAACTTGCTCAGAGGATCAAGACTGATAGTAAAAGTTTCTTCTCTTATGTTAGAAATAAACAAAGAATGAAAGACAAAGTAGGCTCTCTTATAGACAGTACAGGGACAATAATAAGTGAGAATAGGGAGGCAGCTAATCTACTCAATCAGTACTTTGGCACAGTCTACACAAAAGAGGACTGCTCCAAGATCCCAGAGCCTATAGATATTTTTCAAAGAGACATGGATACAGCGGGATTAAGATCAATCTGTTTTACAGAGGAAATTGTTTTTTTTTTTAAATTGGAGGGGTTGAAAGTGGATAAATGTCAAGGTCAAGATGGTATTCATCCAAAATTGCTTTATGAAATTAGAGACCAACTAGCAAAATCATTGGCTATATTATGTTCTCAATCACTTACAAAAGGGATTGTTCCACGGGATTGGAAAGATGCAGGAGTGATTCCCTTATTCAAAAAGGGCAAAAAGTCAGATCCAGCGAATTATAGACCGGTGAGTTTAACGAGCATAGTCTGGAAATTGATAAAGTCAATAATCAAAGTAAACATTGTAATGCATTTAGACAAATAATAATAAATATTTTATCTTTTCGAATTCATGGATGAGGTTACCAGAATGATAGATAAAGTGGACGATATTTATCTACATTTTGTAAAGGCCTTTGATAGAGTACCTCATAAAAGATTATTTCTTAAGTTAAAATCACATGGAATAGGTAGTGAAGTTGCAAAATAGATTGAAAATTGTTAAACGGGAAGAAGACAGGGTGGGCATAAATGAGTACTCTGAGAGGTGTGAAGAGAAAAGTGGAGTGCCACAGGGCTTGGTTTTGGGACCAATTTTGTTCTTGATATATATATAAATGATTTGGACATTGACATGGGAACCATGATTGCAAAATTTGCTGATGACACAAAACTATGCAGTAGTGTCTCATCTAAAGCAGAAGTGGATATATTGAGGTCGGATTTAGATAAAATTCGAGAATGGTCTGTAAGCCGGCAAATGGAGTTTAATGTAGATAAATGTACAGTCATCCACATCGGTAGATCCAACATGGAACATAATTACAGGAAGGGAGAGTACAATATTATAAAGATAGATAAGGAAATGGATCTAGGGGTTATAATAGATCATACAGGTAATTTGAGTTAGTAAGGTCAGGTAGCAGTGAAAAGGGCAAATGCAATGTTAGGTATCATAAAAAGAATTATTAAACATAGGAGCAAGGAAGTGATAATCAAACTGTATAAAGCATTAGTTATGATTAGATTGGATTACTGTGTACAGGTGTGACGTCCTTATCATAGAGAGGATATAAACATGATAGAAAGAATACAAAAAAGAGCGACAACACTGATAGTGGGACTCCAGAATTACAGTTTTGAGGAAAGACTCAGAAAAACTGGCCCACAGTGTCTAGAAGAGAGAAGAATATTCGTGGTGACTTAATACAGGTTTATAAGATGATCAGAGGAATGGATAAATTAGACTATAACAAGTTGTTTTTTTTTAAAATACAGCCACCCGCAATAGAAAGAGGGCATAGCTACAAGTTGACTAAAGACAGATCCAGATTAGATATTAGGAAATATTTTTTTAGTCAGAGAGTGGTGAATGCCTGGAATGCATTGCCAGAGGAGGTAGTGGAGGCAGGGACAGTTAATGCATTTAAGAATAAATGGGATGCGCATAGCTTTTAGAGCAAGGTGAAGTAAATGAAACTGGTTGTATACAGACTCTGCAGGGTCTTCTAAGCCAGTATAAAGACGTTAAATTAAGTTAAGTTAAGTTAAGTAAGTCTACAACGTATCTTTTTGTAAATTTTCTACGTCTAGTACGTATCTTTTTTGTAACTAACCTGTCTAGTACGTATCGTTTTGTAACTAACCTGTCTGGCACGTATATTTTTGTAACTAACCTGTCTAGCACGTATCTTTTTTGTAACTTTACTACGTCTAGCACGTATCTTTTTGTAGCTCTCCTGGACTCATTCTTTAGTCATCTGTTTAGTTTCACACAGGTAATTTAATTTGTCTTTGGTTCTTTTTCTAATCTTCTTTTCTCTGTGTTCTTTGACCGGCACATTTGTTTCATTGTTTTGATATTGACGTAAATATTATTTCTGTTTTCTGGGTCACAATGATTCACTCACACAGTACATACTAGGACGATTTGAAAAATGTTACCTCCAGCGTCATTATTTTGACAACTCAGCCTCAAGCCACGTGACAGCTACGTACAAATAATCTTTTTTGAAGTGACTACAGGGACATGAAGTGACATGCGTCTGGAACGTGACACATGTATACAGAAGACAGTCAAATGCCGGCCAAGATAAAGATATATACCAAGAAAACATAGTATTCCTGACTGATGCCGCGTCAGTATTAGCAGCGCTAAAACGACACAACAATGAAGATCTCGAGCAATGTATGTACTCCATGACACAGCTGTCATCAGAACACCCAAGGTTGGTCATACAGCGGATTCCATCCAACTGCAATATTCAAGGTAATGAAACTGCAAACAAACTAGCAAATAGTGGAGGAGCATCCCCACAAACAGACCTTAGTATCACATATAATGAGGCCAAGACCATAATTGAAGCCAACTTCAGGGTAAATATGCTGATCAACACCCCGACTTCCGAAAAGAAGACAGCTACTAACTTAACTAGAGAAGAGTAAACCATTATATTCAGACTGAGAACTGGGCCTAACAGACTCAAGGGTTATCTTTATAACAACATGAGGATTGGGGCAGATGACAGGTGCCCATGTGGGGAGCATATTAGGACCGTGGAACAAATCTTGCAAAGCTGCACGTTCACGCAGGAAAAGAGAGAACAATACTGGCCTCTTGAGATAGATATGAGACAAAAGATGTATGGAGATGAAACAGCCTTAAAAACAAGGGTGTCCTTTGTAAGAGAAACCGGAACCTTGATCTGAGGATAAACGAAGAAGAAAAAGAAGAAGAAGAAGAAGAAGAAGAAGAAGAAGAAATGACGGTCTATATGAAAAAACGGTTGAAGCAATGTGCTGTGATTGTCTTCCTGACGACGGAAGGTCTAGTGTCTATCTACATGCATCGAAGAATAACTGCGGTATATGGTGATGGCTCTGTGGATGTCAGCACTGTCAGGAGGTAGGCAGGACCTGCAAAAAGCGACAATGCAGCCATGGCGAATCTGCATGAAAAGGCTCGCAGACGATGACGAATCACAGATAGAGCTTGAAGCGAGCTCGCGTGGACTGATTCGTGCCAGTCGCCGTGTCAAGCAGAAAGATATCACCGCAATGGTTATAAACATGAGCGAGTCCATCACATGCCCTGCTTGGATATAGACAAGTCTGTGCGAGATGGGTCCCAAGCATGCTGACAGGGGATATGAAACAGCGTCGTCATTAGGACAAGGGATATAACACAGTGCCGTCATTAGGGCGGGAGATATAACACAGTGCCGTCATTAGGGCAGGGGATATAACACAGCGCCGTCATTAGGGCAGGGGATATAACACAGCGCCGTCATTAGGGCAGGGGATATGAAATAGCGTCGTCATTAGGGCAGTGGATAAAACACATCGTCGTCATTAGGGCAGGGGATATAACACAGCGCCGTCATTAGGGGACTCAGGAATTTCTGACGCGATATGAACTGGTAGGCGATGCCTTTTTCCACCGGATTGTCACCTGCGACGAATCATGGGCACATCATTATGGCCCAGAAAACCAGAGTTCCATCTGGGTTTCAACATTCCGAATGCAACTCTTGCTTTTTATATCCTTGTTTTTATATCCTCATCTGTCCCTTCTTCCTTGTTGATGATACTTCCTAGGTATCTAAATAGCTCTACCTCTTCCAGTGGCGTTTCTCTCAGCCTGATTGATTCAATGTTTGCTGCATTGACGCTAATTATTATTGACATTTACTCATGAATCTTCAAACCGACTTGTTTAGCGGTATAACCCAGTTTATCCGGATTCCTTTGCATTTGGATTTGGCTGTGGGACAGAAGGACTATATCATCCGCAAATTCCAGGTCCTCCCGCTCATTCAAGGTCCACTGGGTTCCATTTTTCTCATTTGTTGTTACTTTCATAATCCAGTCCACTACCAGGATGAACAGGAAATGCGATAGTAGGCAACCCTGTCGTACCCCTTATTAAAGTTTGCATGGCTCTGTGAGTTGTCCTTCGTGTATAACTCTACATTGCATACTTTCATACGTCTGTCTAATTATGTTTGTGAGGTTTGGAGGAATTCCACAGTGCTTCAGTAGTATATCGCTGTCCAAACTGTCGAAAGTCTTTTCACAAACAACGAAATGGGATAAAATGCGTTAAAAATAATAACACATCACCTAAACGACATTTCAAGCATTACGAAAATGTATATTTCATGTGTAAATCTCACATGTTAATGGTATTAATTACTCTAAGGTAAAACTTTTCAAATCGCCTTAATAATAAGAAAGGAACGATACTCATACACAAGTTCCGGGATTAAATGTTAACCATTACCCCGAAGTGCATCAATTCGGTACATCCTGGATACAGGCACGCTTCTAGTACACGGATTGTCTGACTAACTCTAAAACTTCAAGTAACCGCGCCAAAGCAGCGCAGCATTATAAATATTTTTGTGGAGTAACATGCTGAACATCCATCCTCATCTATACGTCTGATTCGCAATGGAACATGGCCCCGCAACGAATTCTCTTCATCCGAGCGATCGGAGTCAGTCCCCAGTTAATGCGGGGAGTTTCCTCTCGCTATAACGGTTCCTGGGGTCGACTATAGGCTACTTTAGATAGACCGTCGGACTCACTGACAAAATCCCTATGTAACGTCACATTCCAAGGCCGACTAAATAACGGCACTCATATTGTAACAATGTTTGCAATCAATACATGCTCCATACATATAAATAAAAAAAATTCACGGTACAAAACACAACAGATCGTTTTTGAGAGTGATCCTTTCACAGAATCATGCCCTGAAGCCAACTGCATATCCATCTTTGTTTCTCGAATAAGCTATTATTATTCCACTGATAGTGCACACATGCAAGTTCCGTTATTTGTCAACATTAGAATGTGACGTTTCAAAGGGATTTCCTCAGATAGCCTGTATCTACAGTCGGCTGTGGGTCGACCCTACCTTAAAAATTGAGTACCAGAATAGTCTGGAAACATATAGGCAGCCGGGGTGATGATAATTGCATCAGCTTTACTATGCCATTGATCGAAAGAAAAATATGGACCTGACACCATATTCCTCATATATATACTAAAAAAAAAGCGTGTTAATGGGGTCTGTACTTTTACTTTGTTTCAAAATCACATAACAGAACAGATTATACATTGACGTTCTTATTATTAAACAGCTTTCATGAATAAGAATATCTCTCGGAGACTCTAGTTAATAGTGCTGGAGGTCATGTGACATTCCTCCCTACCCCGTACAAAGAACCAGAAATGTGGCTCTTTCCGGCCCACAATGGGGAACGTGATACATTAGAAAGTGTGCAAGGTCGAACGCCGATCTAAGACAATTCTAAAGAGCCTCTGACGCGCTTTCGATCTCCACCAACATGCGATGTCTCCGTCAGTGTCTTCGTGTTTTAGTTTTGCAATAGGGCAAGGGGTGCGTTTCTCGCAGTGAAATGCGGAGTTGACAAACTCTGCCATGTGTAATGACAATTTCGACAACCTCTGCACTATGCAATGCCATTTTTGCACGGAGATATCTGCCGTTTTCCATATTGCGTCAAGAGAGTTGAAAGCCAATCTGACATTGTTAACCATGGTTTTAACATCCTAGTCTGTACATACGTCTTTGCCAATGTTACTTCCCAGATAGGTATAATATTGTACATCTTCATTTATCTGACCAGTTATCATTATGGAGTTTTTTTTAAACATTGTATTTATTGCCATTTCTTTTGTTTTGTTTAAACTAATCTACAATCATTCCTTCAGATATAAATAAATCGGTTCGTGTGTTATGCAATTTATACGAAAGCGAGAACATTTCATCTGCCTTCCATCTTGATACGAGTACTTATCAATTGTCCACTGTATCTTCATTTTTATACAATGCTCTTTTGTCACATTACCCAGTCTATAATCATGTTAAAGACTGCTGGAAATAGTATAGTACTTTTACCCCAGTTTGAATTGTAAATTTGTCTGAAAATGTCTCGTTGTGTGTTATTCTTCAGTAGGTTTCAAACAATTTTTGATCTGCATCCAATTTAGTAGAAAATTGCTTCGAACATGATTTATGAATTAAAAGACGGACTATAACATTAATATTCACCGACAGTAGTGTAACAACTATGGGACAAACTTTGACTTAGTATACTGAAGTTTCTGACAACTTCATTCCTCGACAGTAGTGTAACTACAATGGGGCAGAGCTTGACTTAGTATACAGAAGTGTTTAATACCTTCATTCCCCTACAGTAGTGTAACTACTATGGACAAACCTTGACTTAGTATACTGAAGTTTCTGACAACTTCATTCCCCGACAGTAGTGTAACTACAATGGGACAAAACTTCACTTAGAATACTGAAGTTTCTAACAAATTCCTTCACTGACAGTAGTGTAACTACTATGGGACCAACCTTTACTTTTACTTAACTATAACGGAACCTGGACAGGGCTTCGAGGATCAGTCAAAATTTAATAGATTAAAAGGTCGTATAACTGGAGGCTCTGCAAAAAAATATCAGGTTTTTGGGTTATGGGGTAGTTGGGTAAAATAGAAGAAATAAAAGTCCACACAAAAGGACAACAGTCATGCCATATTAAATTAATCTTGAAAAAAAATAAGTTCGCAACACAAACATGGTAGCTAATAGACAGCGTAACCACCAACTACAGAACGGAAATCAACATCAGTCATTATAAATAGCATCATGGACAAATGTCGCCGAGATCCATAAAATCATTAGCCAGTGGTGGAGTTACAAAAACTGAAGTAATAAAACAAATAATAATATTAAAAATAATTTATTGATGTTTATTTGATTAAAAGAACAGCTCTTGATATTGCGTAATTTACTGTTTTTAGAGTTCGATTTTACAGTAAACTGTTTATGTTGCTACCGCGCTATTCAATAATTTGTATGAATATTTTTCTTCAACACCATGTCGCTTTGTCTCGTTTCGACCCCTACAAAGTATAGATCCACTGTTGTACATTGTCTCTTTACAGGTCGCCTATAAGGTCGTATTTATATTCGCGCTTACAGTGATAACTTCTGAGGCAATTCGATTTATGAAGCTGCTAGTCTTATGTACAACCTTCTATATGCATGTTTTGAAAGATGAAGCGTAGGACTGACAGTGAGGGGGATGGCGTGGACTAGTGGTGAAGTGACACGGCTCACATCTCGAATTGCTGGGTTCGATCCCCATCACAGGACCGGCCGTCACTCCGGGGAAGCAAACCCTTAGAAAATGTAGGAGGAAGCAGACCCTTACATAAAATACACGCCAAAGTCGGATGCACTGGGCCGACAGGTGCAAAATAAAAACAGGGGAACGCAAACCACCCTGGAGGATTGAGAAATAAGGCGATCACAAAAAACGTTTACATTTACCCTAAAACGGGTGTAGGTTACAGTTGCTCTATTGTAACCTCCTCAGTCTGAAAGGATGGACTTAGAGTCAAGCTAAGAAGAGTGATGTCTGTGGGAAGATGTACAAGTGGATCAACCACTACCTCAAACAAAGAACGGCCAGAGTCCAAGTACAAGGGCAGATGAGCAAAAAGGTGACACTCGAGCAGGGAGTACCCCAAGGGGGAGTATTGTCACCCACACTCTTCCTGGTATATATAAACGATATTACAGAGAATATACCAAGAAGAGTCCATAGCTCAATGTTTGCAGACGATCTGGCTATGTGGACCTCTGAAAAGAATCTCACCATAGCAAGAAATCGGATGCAGACGGCCCTAACATCGCTGGAAGAATGGGCAAACTCATGGCTGGTCAAAATAAACGAGGAGAAAACCACGTGCACAATATTCTCGCTCTCATTAAAACCCCAAAGTACCAAATTAAGGCTAAATGGCAAAATCCTGCAGCCAAACGACAACCCAACCTATCTGGGAGTCACATTTGATCGGCGCATGACATGGAAAAGTCAGATTGAGAGAAACCGAATGAAAGCCAGAGAAAGAATGGCGATCATGAGGAAACTTGCTGGCACAAGCTGGGGAGCAGACGAAGGCATACTAAAGAAACTGTACACTGGAAGAGTGAGACCAGTTCTCGAGTATGGCATTGCGGCATGGACAACCGCAGCGAAGGCGAACTTCGATAAAGTTAACAAACTTCAAAACCAAGCCATGAGAATTATAACAGGTGGCATGAAGTCAACGCCAATTGTAGAACTTGAAAAGATTACAAAACTGCAATCCATGACCGATAGAAGAGCTTTCAGAGCCCAGCTGCAGTCAGAGAAACTCAGAAGACTGACGGACCATCCAATGTACCAGAGACTAAACAATTTGGGAAATGGGAAACTAAAGCGGAGAAACTTTGCAGAAATAGCCAAAGCAAAGATGCACGAAGATCCCATAAACGCACTAACAACACCAAAACCCATCACTACTGTACGAAAACCTACTTGGAGGCAGGATATATTTCCAGAGGTGGTAGAAAATATACCAGGTATTGCAAACAAAAACTGCCAGAGTGAAAAAGAAAGGAGAGACACTACCCTAAGCTTCATAACGAAAAGCTACCCAAGCATGGACTGGACCCATGCATACACCGACGGTTCTGTAACAAACACTACACAGAACGGAGGGGCAGGAGCATTCCTGAACCTACCAAATGGCAGAAAAATAACACTGTCATTCGCTACTGGTAAGTACACAAGCAATTTCAGAGCAGAGGCAGAGGCACTGAGGGCGGCAGTGGAAGAAATGGTAACACACAGTGAAAATGAGAGCCATATAGTCCTGCTGACAGATGCTCTCGAAGTAGTCACAGCTCTAAAAAGCCAGAAAAACACTGAGCTTAATGACTTAAGAGCAGCACTCCCAGCAGTCCGCACCAAAAAGGGTAGTGGTACAGTGGGTTCCGTCACACTGCAACATCCAAGGCAACGAGGAGGCAGACAGACTGGCAAAAGAAGGTGCAAGGCTACCACAAACAGATACCAGTATGACGTACGAAGAGTCAAAACGGCTTATCAAAGCCAGATACATGACCAAATGGGAAACCGAACATACTGGTTACACCAAAAACGATGCCTATTACCAGTTGAACCGAAGAGAGCAGGTCGTTGTCTTCAGACTTCGCACTGGCCACAACAGACTGAGGTACCACCTATTCAACAAATTGAAGATAGGGTGTACCGACGAATGCCCGTGCGGTACTGGTAAAATGACCACTGAACATCTGCTGCAGAACTGCCCGACATACGAGGATCAGAGAGAGCAGATGTGGCCATTGCCAGTGGAACTGCAAGACAAGCTCTATGGTAGTGGCGAGAGTCTCAGGATGACCGCCGCTTTTTTCGAGAAAATAATGGTTAATGTCTGACTGTGTACGCAGAAGAAGAAGAAGAAGTAACCTCCTCGAATATCATTCTCGTTGTTATATTACATGACCCTCCTATTTGTTCGACTAACAACCACTATTTTACATCATTATTTAAACCATCAACCAACACAAAACGGCTTCCACATCAGCGGCAAAGCACTACAGCAGTTAAAACAATTTACGTACCTGGGAAGTGTTTTCACTGATGACGCCAGACTGAACAGATAATATAATTCAAACGACAAACAAGGTGGACTACCAGCTGCCCCGAAACTGAAGCATCCAAGTGTCACTTTTTTCACTAAACACCATGATTAACACGTTGATCATTGCTTGATAAACGTGAAGATCATCCCTGCGAAATGTTACCAAGTGTCGAACTTGGATCCTATTAGGTACAAAGGTATGATCAAGACCTGTGAGGTGCGCTGTGTACAAAGTTCTTAGTCGACCTGTACTTCTACAGGGGCAGTTGTCCCCGTCCAGGTCCCAGCTCTGGTGTGAGCTGGATTTAGCCGGAAGAAGGATTTCCTACTTAGCGGGCTAGGCTTGAGCAGCTTAATACTCTGCTGCGTTGGGTGGTTGACAGATGTGCGAGTTCATCTTAATATATTCAAACACTAGAGCAAAGCAGACCCGCAGCCTGTTGGGCGCTATCTATGCTGCTCTTAACAAACCACCTAACCATTGTCGGTGTTATGCCATGTCACACAGTTAGTTGCCTCTTACGACGTGCTCTCTGTGAGACAGTGGTGCTATTATTTTACTTCTTATACACAAAGACCCCGGCAGATCATTCGGGTTGTACAAAGTGCATGAGGAAAAACAATTAGCTTCAAAAATCGCGACAACCCGTTGAGGATGTGCGGATGTATTGAGTGGATAAAATAAACTCCAAAAGTTCAACATGCCAGTATCACAAGCCTCCCACCAGCGCAAACCAGAAGTTTATGCATACATCCTCTCTGCAACACCGCAAGGCAATAGCAGTATGACAAAAGAAGAAGAAGAAAAAGAGAAATAGGAAGATGAAGAGGAAAAGGAGGAGGAGGAGGAAGAGGAGGAAGAGGAAGAGGAGGAACAGAAAGAGGAGAAGGAAGAGCAAGAAGAAGAGATGGAAGAAAAAGAACTACTACTACTACGCCTTAAAACAAAACAAACAAAAAAGCAGTCTACTTTTCTCGGAGCAATTTAAAAGGAGCGAATTTAAACAGCTAAAATAGTGCACAAAGTCATCCACAGAACAGCCCCTTAGTCTTAAGTGCTAAATTGCTATCGAGAGAAGGTCTTTAGATACTAATCGATGCCAGAAGAGACTTTTACCAGAACACAATGACGTGAAATAGCTGAGGAAATTTGAAGGCAATTAAGCAGGAAATTCTAAAGAGCTTTATTACAGTCATCATAAGTTATACACCCACATAATTTTTCTTTTTATCGTATATAATTGATTGGTCGTTGCCAAGGCTAGTTAGTTTTATTTCCACTTGTGCCGTTCAGCGTCGTGGGGAGCTTAAGTCGTCTATCCTGCGCCAAGTGCGTTGCGTCGATCAATGAGAGCCCTTGTCACTGCCCAATCACTCTGTCACCTATCCACCTACCTCGCGGCTGCCCCCTTGCCCTGTAGCCAGATCTACCAGCATTGTAAGCCATCAGTGGAATATAATGAGGGTGCATTCTCATGAGATGACCAAACCAACTTATTTTCTGCCTAGAAATGTATTCAACACAGGACGTAGTGCCGACCATACTTCGAATGTCGTCATTCCGCATTCTGTCTCTTCTGGTAATACCGATGACTTTCCTCAAACACTTCATTTAACAAGTCCTAATTCTGCTCTTCGCGCCCTTAACAGAGGCCATATTTAGCAATTTTAACTTTATTTATTAGGTTCAAATGCAATTGGTATAATAAAGATATAGATGTTATTATTGCAAATATGATATTGTGATAATTATCAGTTATTGTAGGTTGTTCATGCGACAATGTTATTACTTTTCTGTTAAGTTCAAAGAGTGCTGTTGTAGCTGTCGCTCCATTTTAATTGGTTTCCTCTTCTTCTTCTACATGTACTCTCTTATTATTGTTTGTTTACTTTCCACCTTGAACTGCTTATACTGAGTGGAATTGTATTTTTAAAAGGACATGTTAGTATGGCTGTAATCATTCTTAGTATACACCGTGATATTATGTAGAAGGGTCTACAAAAGTCTCCAAACATATTGAAAATTAACACATTTAGTCCGTGGCCTTATTTACAAAATAGATTACATGACTTCAATTACAATCATATCGTTGTGGTCGAGAGGGCACGTCTCTCAAAGCGCTGAACGGAAAGGGTGAGCGATCAAATCCTGCAAGTTTTAATTGACCCCTGGTCTCAAGTGACATGCGACCAGAATGCCTGCATCCTGAGTTACTTCCAGTCGTCACGTCTTGAGTCTTGCCACTGGCTCAAGCTATTTCGGGACTGGAGAGTGAGGTTGATGACCAGCGCAGCCCTTCCTCACTATAATCCAAATACAGCGCAAGTTGCATCATCAAGATAAAATCTGTCTGATGATCAAGCCATCATTGCTTGCGATGGGTAACTCTAACTGTCAGTAAAGCAACAAATAATTCATTATATAACTATTAATATTTATTTACTTAGTCACTTCTCGTCTACTCTGATGTGTCGATATTGGCCAGAGAGATTGCCACACGGTTCTAACCACCGTTTTTTTGCTTGGCCTGGTTCCATCCCAGTCCTCGGTCTCTTAAGGACTCTCCTTTCTTGTCTTCTCATTTTACTTTGGGACGTTCTTGGGGTCTGTATCCTGGCTCTTGGCCTCCAATGAATGTCGTGGTATTCAGTCATATTTCATTCCATAACCAAACCACTGTAATTGAGACTGCTCCGTCTGCAGGTGGTGGACCGATATCTTGAGACATTGTCTGGTTATGAATCTTGTCTCTTCGCATCATTTGGACTACTTTTCTTACGCACTTCTTTTCCACGAATTGTAGCTGGAATTTGTGGGCTCTTCGCATTGTCTATAACTGGTATTCGTATGTCACACATTCATTTTTGATTTCCTGCAAATTTTATTTTCCGCTCAGGAATCCTCTGTTTATCGCAAGAAACAATCTATCTCGTTCTACTTTTGTGCGGCTAACTTCTTTAATGCAGTGGTTAGCGAGCTGGTTTCGTATCTGAGTGGTCCTGGATTCATTTCCCAGTTGGGGCGGAAATATGTTTTCAGACCACAAAGGATCCCGGGTCGACCCAGTCTAAAGTGGGTACCGGTTCATTCGGGAAAGTAAAAGCGGCGAGGGAGAGGAGATGGCTACCGCCCTCATTTAGCAGAGGCTTTGAAATATGAGATCGACAACACCTCATACCACTTCGGCATAATGCTATGGGTTTACTTTACTTTAATTTTTGTTGATCTCTCCAAGATATATCAGTTGGCAGATTTACTGCAATGGCTGATTTTTCTAGGTATATCTGACGTAGTTTCGTTTCTTCTCTCGACCATCGTTTTTGTTTTGGAGCTGCTGATGGTCATACTATCTCTTCCGCGAGTCTTCTCTCGTGACTTAGAAGTTGGTCTGCAGATGTTCCTCCGGCTTAGTTGTTAAGGTAACATCATCTCCAAATGCCAGCTCCGATATATATGTTGGTTTAATCTTCCAGTATCCCATTGCACATTTTGTTTGGCCTTTCCTTGCAAGCTTCGATAACATTCTCAACTAGAATAATGGAAAGCTATAACGATAGGATGTCACGCTTTCACTAGTGGTCCTTAACTCCTCCGATTTGTCATTTGATTATACTATCAATTAGGAGTTACAAGAGGGTACAAGATCCAGGGAAAAGAGAAATGGGACGATAAAAACTTAGCCGTATATTGCAGACATGCAGAGACATTAAAATACGAATATACGATGATATGTAGATAGCTGAAGAGGATAGAGTCAAATAGAGAGACATGCTCAGACAACCTGACAACCAGCTTATGGATGATGGTTCTGCAGCTTCGTCCTCCCAGGACGCCAGACTCATGTCCAGTACCTTCATTTAACGCCTACACACATTTTAAAATCTCAGCTGTGGTCAGTCGACTGTTTTTTTTACACACGCCATAGAGAATATCTATGGGGATGCGACCATCTTCTATCCGACGAACATGACCCAGACGTCGTAATCTTTGCTTTTGAGACCAATCTACATGTTTTAGAAACTTGTCCCAGAATACACCTCTGCATTTGTCACAGTCCATTCATGTAATTCCAAGGTTGGATCGCAGGTGCTCATAGATGTAAGTTGTTACACCTCTGCTCTTGTTAGGTAAAAGTTGACCAAGTTTCTCTACCACATAGGAACGTATTGACAATAAATGTTTTGTAAATCCCCTGGCATTTACGGGACGGGAACCGTTGCTCTTACTAGCATTAGAAGAGACGAAGTCCCCCCCCCCCCCAAAAAAAAAAACAAACCATTGCTTCGTACGCCATTTGTAGCAATTTATATAAGAGAAGGAAAAACTCTTATTTCCAAACCAACTGCTATTTTGCAAGTCCTGTTGTTCGTCCAACGTAATCGATGAGGACCACTTTGTCAACATTCACTAATTGCATGAGTTTGCATATGGTTAAATAGTCTGGAATCGTCTGCTGTATTTAGAACACGGTGTTGGTAAATGGTTGATGTGAGCAGACTTGTCAAAGCGATCGTCTTTGTATAGCTTTATTTATTCTTGATACCGCATGTCTCTGAAAATTCTCAGCAATACTGATGCGCCAGTCGGTGCGATTGGTGGCTATTCTTCTCCAGTCATCGGCTATTCTTCTCCAGTTATCATTATTAATACCGGACTGAATAATACATTGCAGGTAGGCTACAGACAGCCGACAAACGATTCTATTTGTAGTGTGGCATACTTAGTATCTAGCATTGCAGGACGAGCGAGCTGTTCTCTAAACTTCATCTGACATTTGACTCAGAAAGCATGAAAGATAACAGTAGCCCGAGAACAGAGTTGATAGCGGATTGTGTGCAGGACGTGACGATACCTTGGGAAAGCCAGGAAATAGCACACTAATTTAACACTGTAGAGCCCGCTTGGATGTCGAGGAATGCACCATATGCCACTCCCTTTCACTCTTTAGAGGTTTGGCTTGGCTTGGCTTCGTTTGTTCTCAATCTCCTGCTACCAAACCCTGAAAGGGTTTAAGTAGCAGAATGTAGTCCAGAGAACGGAATGCGTTATGGCGTAGTTTACAGCTTGACTACGATATTTGCACCTTTCGGTTCAACACTTCCGACTTCAGCAAACATTTTTGAGTACCGGGTTAGCATTCCCTCTTCGATCCCTTCTCCTTAGCCAGTCTGCCCTGCTGCAGCCTGTTATCCAGGATCACCGTGTGGAGGTGTAGAAGAGTCTTAGCAGCTCTGGTTCGCTGGTCCTGATGCAGTCAGCTATGGATCACTGACCACTACAGCTCAAGCGCTGCTCAGCATCTTGATCCCCTTTAGAGGTTTAAAGGCGAGGGCTCGACTTCATCGCCGGAGGTTTCTCCATATAGTCCAGCTCTGTCAGCAGAAAGATATCCCTCCTGCGGAGAGCATTGCACAAAGCACGAACTCCAGCGATGAACCTAGGGATCTCCAGACAAATTGACATCATGAACCGACCATCGCGGCTCGAAATTGAACCCCGACCGTCTGAACACGAGGGAAACGTCTCGACCACTTCGCTACAGAGACCTTTTTCACTCTAAGGACTCTCAAGAGCACAGACCTAGCGACGCCGCGTGACATAATAAAATGTCTGAATAGAGGCCTAGAGCTCAGTAAAAGGATGCAAAGTACAACTAACCTTCCTTCAAACAAGCTCGAACGTCGCCAGGGTAAATAAGGTATGCGCAAAGCAGTGACACCCCAAGCTGTTGGCGAGAAGTGTACTACTGGGAACATAAACATTATACAATTTTAACAAGAGAAACCAACCAATAGATCTAAAGACATTAACCTTGGAAACAATCAACAGCTACACTAACATTACGATACATGCGTTCTCAGATGGCTCTGCTTTTAAGGCCAATATAACAAAGTGCACGAATGGCGATATATTCGAACTATTTAAACAATGTGGGATTACTGTAATAACCATTAAGCAGAAATAACAACAACAAAAACCACCGCTAATGTAATACTCAAGAAGATTCAGCAAGGAAATGAAAAACCATCTGATTTCCTATTCTTCACTGATTCGAAAATAACGTTACAAGAACAGGAAACATGCCTTCTAACTAACAACAAAGAAGTTGCAGCGCTGGATGGGACTACTGATACGATACAAACAACACAAACCATCAAAGTCAACCTCTAATGGATTTAAGAACATACCAACACATCGGGCAGATCCTCTGTCAAAACTAGCAGCAAACATTGTTCAGGTACCAACCAACATTCAGATACCAGAGCAATTCTTCAAAATAACTTCAAAGAGAAAATGATGAACGGATGGAAAGAAGGGTCTAAATAGGTATGCCACGTATAAAGAAATAATTCACCCAAATACAACTGACATTATGAACAAACTGCCAATTCAAGGAGCAGGGCATAATTGTTTGCAACTTAGGAATGAAAACATCGGACTTAACACACACTTAAACAAGTTAGATTCTGCACATGAATCTAACTGCAGCAGCTGCACCCATCCATACGAGGCAGTGCAATATGAATTGTTCGCTTGTCCAGGATTCGCCATAGACAGAGTAAAGTTATTGCCTTGCAACGCACAATACGTTTTTACGTAACACAGTTCCCCACACCAGCTACAGAATACCTACACATTCTTCAACTTTGACTGTAATTGAGTGAACAGCTCCGCAGACATTCTCAATCAACAGTAAAAACAACTACTACAACCATGACCTTGGCTTTAATTGTAAGTTTCATTTTTTTTCAAAAGACGAGTTGGGAGATGCGCAAATGTGGCAACAGCTTTATCAACTCGACTACTGACAGTCTCAAGAGATTGAGTAGGACCACTTATTATGTTAATCAGAGAAAAGGTTTTGAGGATTTGGGGAAGTGATGGGGTGGGAGTGGGGGTTAGTGGTCGTAGTATACGCACAGGACGAATACCAAGGTGTTAAATAATTCATTTTATTTGGTCTCAGCTTTTTATTTTTCTTCGACATGTTTGTTTATCATGTTCAATTCTTTTCTGCATTGCGTTGCATTCCTTAACATTGTGCCATATTCTCATTTTCAGCTAAGTAGATGAAGCCACCCTTAGCAAAACCGACTGGAGTACTTCGGTCCTCCTTCATCAGCACGTACGGGATGTGAGAAAAGCCACTGCAACCGACCGCCTAACGCATTATTCACAAATGAGTAAACTTACTCATTGCAGTTATTCAACAACAACAACTTCACTGGCATATTGAAAAATTAATGTAATGTAAATACAATTTTGCTCTGTTAATAATTGACCTCACAATAGTTCGCCGTGCCCATCTTACGTTCACAGACACATGTAAACCGAACATAAAGACGCTGGATATGGATCTTTTATCTTGGGAAAACATATATTGCCAAACTATACAAATGGAGATATAACCTAAAGAGCTACCTCAGACTGGGAGAAAATAAGATATTGTAACACAGAAGTGAGCAGAAGCGCGGCAAGGAAAAAAAATAATAAAAAACTGAGTAGAGAGATGCAAGTGAAATATCACATCAACCTATAGCCAAATATGATTGGAAAGAGGCTGCAACTTATCATCGACGTTACTGCACACTGGGAAATCCATAGCAGCTGTCTCCTTCTGCGAATTACGAAAAGTGTGGATACTGATAGCACCAGATCTAACTGTTTGTAGATGATCCTGCTTTGTTCTCTCATGCTCTCATCTGTGCTCAATCCGCGATTAAATAAAAAATACTTCAGTAAGTGAGGTGTATGTTCCTTGATTGCAGTCCAATATAATGTCACGGATTAGCCGCTCAATTGTTACCCTATCGTTTCCAAAGTTTCACTGTAGCTATATTTGAGGAGAGGAAGCTAACTCGCCCATTACACTGACCACTAACATAACCAGGGTATTAGTTCCATACATTCATCTCAAGGCGTGATGTTTCTATCCCCACTATCCACTCATATCGTAATAAGCCCCTCTGTACTGACCAAAGCAAGGATTTATAGAGTTCGATATGAAAACTGCCTTGCCAAAGAAGTATATAATAGCCATCTCAGAGATGCATCCACTTTATTGATCTCCATTCTCATTCCTTAATCTACTATTACGTATGCACCATTCCACTAGATAACAACCTGACCTCCTTCTCTAACGGGGAAACAGCGTCCGTCCCGATATTACACTGCCCTGATTCGTCGGTATATACATCATCATCATCAAGAGTATTACCACTTATGAAGAGATGAAACTCCAGCTCCACTTTCCCGCCGCATCACTCTCTGCATTCCAAATCAATAATGATAATGATTCCGGTGAAGTCTATAATTGCATGTGCATTGTGGATCTTTGAAACCCAAATACGTATTGCATTTTAACAATGACATTATCCCTTGTGTACACATAGAACCAGTCGCATTCCTTCATTCTGAATATGTTCCCGCCTTTCATACTACGACATTAACAGTCTTGGAATATATAGCCAATAAATGTCCTATATAGTCGACACTGGTAACAAATAGCAAATAAACCAAGTGATGAAGCTATAGACTGACTACACTTTAAATACACTGACGTTACAATGTTACATCCTTCCCCTTGTCACACATCTTAACAAAATGTTGGACCCTCACGGTGTTACGTAAAAGGCAAATGTCCCCCAATGAAGATTGAGTATACTTTCGGTAAACTGTATTAAAATAATACGCAGAAACGATATGATATATTCTTAGTTTCTAGTTCTTAGTACATCTGTACTTCTACATGGAAAGAGACCCCTGTGGAGGTCCCAGTTCTGGTATGATCTAGATGTAGCCTGAAGAAAGATTTTCTGCTTAGCTGGCTAGGCTCGAGCAGATTAATACTCCACTGCGGTGTGACAATCGTTTATGATGGTGGTTAACTGATGTGTGAGTTCATGTTAATAGACTCAAACAATAGAGCAAAGTAGACCTGCAGCCTGTTAGACGCCATCTATGCTGCACTAAACAAACCACCTAACCATGATCGGTGTTATACCATGTCACACAATTAGTCGCTTCTTTCGACATGCTCTCTGTGAGGCAGTGATGCTATTCTTGTTATAGCTATCATCATTAATGGTCTAGTTCCCCCTAGAGCATAGGACCACAACATATGCTCTTCATCTGTTTATATTCTGAGCCATCTTCTTTAGTTTCGCTCATGAGACTCCGATTGAACTATCTAAACTGTTCGCCACCTGATACTCCTTGGCCATCCCACTCATTTCTTTCCCTGTGGGTTCCATTTCAGCGTATGCCTGGTTGGGCTGCCCGGCTTATTTCTGAGAGTGTGTCCTACCTATCCTCACTTAAGTTGCTGTGTTCTTTAACACACATCAGTATTTATTATGGCCTGTGATCTGACTCTTGAACACAAAACTAAACTAAACTTTCCAGCATGTATGTATTATGACTAAACCTGCACTTTGATCCCAACCCCCATGTTTCTGTTGGTGTCCATGTTTATATCATCCAGTACATGTTTACATGAATGACACGCTAGCGACACAACACATTCTCAAAATTCAAACATACAAATTGAGGTCAAGATTTGAGCAACAAGTGTCTTCGTGCTTCTGCAAATATGTACTTGAGTTTGTATGCCTCGGCCAGAAGTTCGCTGATCTCCTTGTCTCGCCAGTACAGCGTGGGTAGATTCTGCAGGAGCATCAGGATTCCCTGAAAGTTATGTTCCCTGAGAGCATCATTTGAAAGCCGCTGGAGAAAGGCAGCACACACATACAGGTGAATGTCAACAAAACTGTTGATCTCTGATTATTACGTGTACCACAGGCGGACCGTGCAGAGCAGGGGGGTCTCTCGCATCAGTAGGTTGTTCATCCAGAGAAATGAAAACCGCAAGAACTACACATCTTGGCTCTCAAGATGACTATAAAGGAGCATCGATTCTCTTGATTAGTTCCCTTAGAGCGATGACTTTCATCTGTATGCTTGGATGAGCAAAGGTGTAGTTGTCCTGTATTCCATCGAGAAGTTTAGACAAGCACTAGAAATTTTCAGCTTCAATCACATCTCTAGTCGACTGCGACAACTCCGTCAGATCATAGTTCTCTCCCTTAATATCATTCTCAATATACTCCAGGAGAAAGACCTCGAACAAGTTTATTGTCACATTACTTTGTGTAGGATAATTATTATGATTACTAACTTTACGTCTTTATACTGGTTTAGAAGACTCTGCAGAGTTTGTATACAACCAGTTTCCTTTATATTTCCTTGCTTTAAAAGCTATGCGCATCCAATTTGTTCTTAAATGCATTAATACTCCTTGCCTCCACTACTTCCTGTGGCAATGCATTCCAAGCATTCACCACTCTCCGACTATAACAACAATTTCCGAATATAAGATATCTACCTGTCTTTAGTTAATTTGTAACTATGCCTTATTGTTCTTGTAGGTCGTGGCATTTTTTGAAGGAAAAAAAAATTGTAATAGTCTAATTTATCCTTTCCTTTAACTATCATATAAACCTGTATTAAGTCACTTCGAATTACATTAACTTATTTATAAAATATATTTTGCAGTGAAATGTATAGGTCACATTACCAGATGTCACTGCCGTTAAGGATGAAGTATAGATACCATATTTGGCAGCGTGGCCTAGGGATGAAACGTCTGTTTCACAATACCAACTCAGCGGATTGAAATCACGTTGTGTTCAGTTTGGCAGACATGGTTTTTTTTCTTGATGCGATCGCGCGAGTGCCTGCATTCTGAGTTACTTCTAGTCGACTCGACTGATAATCTTACCACTGGGATAAGGTAGCTCGGGACGTGAGATGGAGGTTGATGATCAGCGAATGGCTTCTTCATTATAATCCAAATACAGCGCGTTGCGTCTATCAAGAAAAAAAATCGTCTTCCGATGGGCAACTAGCAAATAGACGACATTGTAGCAAGTACAGCTTTGTAAAGTATAGTGAACAGTTCGCTCTCTCAATGAGACGACATTCTAGCAAGTACAGCTTTGAAAAGTATGGTGAACAGTTCGCTCTCTCAATGAGACGACATTCATTAACTGTAGGTCGTGTAACATTTTAAAGCTGGGTAAAGTGAAGCGTGTCACTCCGTTGCACAAACACGGTTCCCAGGTTCGCATTAATTGCTTGAACGCTTTGGAAACACAATTCCTTATTTGGAACGCACACGTGATTTGACTTAAAACTTTTTGTTCACCATTACAACGCAATCGATCAAAAACATAAACAGTTATAGATCAATTACATTACTGAGACAAACGAAACGAAACCAATCTCACAACAAACATATTGTTTCAACAGTTGCATCCCACCCTCCACACCCTTTTCACCCTAACCTTCCCCCACCCCCCTTTTCTGTTTTCAAGCCGGCGTCATCGTCCACAGTTCTTAGTGATTTGTTCTTTGCCTTCCTCCAACTTATCTTCTCTAGTTAATTCCAACTGCTCTCCTGAATGGGCATTTTGTTTGGCTTATGCCTGAAGCTATGCACATCCTTTCTCAGTTCTCCATCTCCTTACTGTTTTCTTTGCCGTGGGTCAGTTTGTTCTTTATCTAGAAATCTAACAGCCCGGAAAAGGGCGTTAAGTGACGGGCCGCGGTAGCTTTCCTCACATCCCGAGCGTGCTGATGAAGGTGACCCGGAGTCGTCTATGTGCTTATTTATGCATGGCTTCATCTGCGTGTCGCTCATTACTACAGAGATCACGTCGATATCTCACCTCGTTAGCCAGGCCGTCATGAAAACAGCTCGTTTCCAGGGAGGGCTACGAGAAAGCCGAGGTGAGGCTCTTGACCAGTATATTTTACCTGAACTCGACTGAAATGTCGAATAAGTATATTTTACCTGACGCTGTTACTAACATGTCTGATCAGTATATCTTGCTTGACCAGACGTTAGTTTTTCTCCCCTACATATATTGTAATGTATGAAACGAGTGTTATTAATGTACGTGAATGTTTAACTCAGTGTGTCCTCCTGAAAGATATTGTTCTATTCTGTCAATAATTGACACCATTGCACTCCGGGCAGACCCATACTCGATCGGTCTCTCTCAGCAATTTGCGAATAGTGTAGAAACTGATGGTTTATGTAGCTCGCTGGTTGTACACATTCGTGCTTCGTCGTCTCTGCTTGACGGCATGCGATTTAAAAAATCCTGCCATCTGTGCATTGCTGTTCGTCGACTGCAGTGTCTCCATCCAAAAGGCGGTGGTTGATCAGCTTCAAAATGTAACATCTATCTATTCCAATGTTCCTACTGTGACTGCCAATGAGATCGTGGTGTCAGTAATCTAGCTATCCAAAATCGGAAGTCCTGGTCTATACGTATGGATCACCATTCAAATCTACCTCTTTTGCAGGGTATGGTATCTATATGAAATAACCGGATGGGTCCATATACTAGTTTTGTGATTCATGAAGCGAAAACTGCTCAAATGACGAAGTGGAGGCCGAGGCTATAAAAACAGCAGTTGAGATTTTGCACCAACAGCTTGACTTGGGCGAATTGTTACCGATGGAGTTTGTCCTTTTAGTCATTACTAGTCGGTTCTGGAGGTGCCGAAGAACTTCCCATACAAAGAAAAGGTGATATGCTTGGTGGCGATGACGATCAACGACATCATGACTGCCCACGAGATAAATATCACCTTGCAATGGATCCCTCGACGAAGTGGGCTACTAGGGAACGAGATGGCGACATATTGGCAAAAACAGGAGCCTCGAAACAACAATTGGATAGACAATGCAGTGACCACACAGTCAAGTGAATTATTTAGAATAGTACCCGGGAAATCTGGATAAGCGAGTGAACGACGGGAACAACAGGTCGCAGTGTAATTAACGAAATGTCACAGCCAAAAAGTAACGATGACATAAATAAACTACATATAAGATATCAAAGTCTCATCTTTCAGATCTGAACAGGATATACCAGTCAATAGCCACTTGAATATCATCAACCTTCAGCACCTGCCCTTGTGCAGACATTGCTCTCATCCTGATAAAACAGTTCGACACCTACTCATTGAGTCCAAGGCGCTTGCGGACATGAGTAAAAGATTTATACAATTACTGCTGACAATTGCCAACTCACTATACGGAGTAGTGAAACAACTGAAGAGGACCTGTATCTATATAAAAATGGTATTGAGCTGCCAAGAGCAGGCTTGCTCAGCAGCTATGGGATAACAACAATAACAACAACATCCATCCAGTGAGATTATGATGGCAGACTGACCATGACCGCCAGATCAACCCACAGCCAAGTGAAACCACTGACCAAGACCTATACTCGCATTCAAGCCTTGCACCCAAAAACAGACTGTCCAACGTGGTGAGAATCAACACTGTGATCCCCATTTTTCTGATCCTGATCAGAAACAAATCTTTGCACAGCAAGCAGGAGTGCCCACGCAGAATCTGAATTAAAGGGAAGCAACTGAAATATGTTTTCAGTGAAACATCACAATAACAACATCCTTAATACATATGAAAGAAGAGGCACATACAACAAAATCACCTACATAAACTACATTTCAAATCATTTCATGTCAACCGTTTTTGCAATCATCTTTGTTAATTTCTTCAGCTGTCTCCACAATTGCAGATTATAATAGACATGTTTATTTTAAGACTTTCCATAATCTGCGGAAGCCTACCTGTTATCCTAAGTGACAGAACAAAAAAGGGAAACAGAATAATGTGTAGGGTAATAGATAAAACCATACGAGATGACGCGGCCAGACACGTATTAGCAGATTTTTCAGAACATGTAGTTCTTCCTTGACAACCTTTTAATGAGGAGACGTAAAAATTGTGAATCTCAGGATGTTTTTCTGCTGGTGTTGTCAGAGATTGAATATTCTAGCAATACTTTGCATGACAGAAGACCGGATTTTAAGAGCAAGAAGAATTAAGGCTTTGTCTTTACGCGTTTGAACGAGCAGTGTCTCGAAAAGTAACATTGTGTCTTAGCAGCAGAGAGGGTAGAACGCTTGGCTTGTCCAAGCAAAGATGCCTGGTTATATCTTCAGTTTTGGTAAACACCAGTCTACACAGTTGTAAATGGAAACCTGATGTATTTCTAAGGAATGAAAAACCGCAAGGAAAGGAGCTTGTTGTCCAACATAAATAAAAACTGAAAAGCTGACACCAAGTAAAACTAAGTCTTAACTTATCTTAGTTTAACTTGACGTCTTAATACTGGTTTAGAAGACTCTGCAGATTCTGTGTACAACCAGTTTCGTTTACATTCACTTGATCTAAAAATACCTATGCGCATCGAATATATTCTTGAATACTTTAATTGAACCTGCTTCCACTATTTCCCGTGACAATGCATTCCAAGCATTCATCACTATCGGACTAAACAAATATTTTCTGGTATCTTCTTCTTCTTACGCTGTCAGACGTCCACATTTATTTTTTCTAAAAAAGCAGCGGTCATCCCTAGGCTGTCGACACTGCCACAGAGCTTGTCTAGTGTTGCCACTGGTGATGGCCACATCTGCTCTCTCTGGTCCTCGTATGTCGGACAGTTTTGCAGCAAATGCTCAGCGGTCATTTTCCCTGTACCACACGAGCATTCGTCAGTGCCACCTATCTTCACTGTGTTGAATAGGTGGTACCTCAGTCTATTGTGGCCAGTGCGAAGTCTGAAGACCACGACCTGCTCTCTTCTGTTCAACTGGTAATAGGCAACGTTTTTTGTGTAGCCAGTATGTTCGGTTTCCCATTTGGTCATGTATCTAGCTCTAATAAGCCGTTTTGACTCTTCGTATGTCATACTAGTATCTGTTTGTGGTAGTCTTGCACCTTCTTTTGCCAGTCTGTCTGCCTCCTCGTTGTCTTGGATGTTGCAGTGGGATGGAACCCACTGTACCACTACTCTTTTTAGTGCGGACTACTAGCATAGTTGACAGAGTCATGCTCTTAAATCATCAAGTTCAGTATTTCCTGGTCTCTAATCTGGATCTTTCTTTAATTAATTTGTGACTGTATCTCTTGTTCTATATATAAATAGACTACATACTAGTCAGAGGGAAAGACCAGAAATTACAGACTCAATAGTGTTTCCCAAATCATTATGGACACCGATCATTGTCCTGGTGTACTAACTCATATACATACTCCCCAAAGCGAAATAAAGTTTCAAAGACAGATATACGTCACAAATATGGCAAAACTTGAGGAGGAAGACATCCACATACATTGGGAAATAGACATATACGAGGCTCTGCCCGTAACAACTGGCACTGTGACGAATGGGTGGCAGAGGATCAAATCAGCACTGATGAACACAGTGAACGCAAAATGTCGTAGAAAAAAAATTCGACAATTCCAAAAGAAAAGAACAGCGTGATGGAATCAACAGGTACAGGAAGCAATACAACATAAGAAAAAATTATACAAGAAGGGGTTGAAATCGAAGTCAAAAGAAGATTACACAACAGATTCGCAAGAATGCATTCGAAAATCGTAATAAAGAACTCCAAAGCAGACGCATGGAATAAATAAGGCGAACAATTAGCGCTCATGTGTCGCAAAAATTCTGGAGATTCCTTTAAAAGTGTCAGGGCAATGAGAGAGACACGACAGCTTTAACAATTATAAACGACAAACATGGGACGCCGATATTAGATCCAGAAAAAAGGAAAGTACGATGTAGAGAGCATTTCCTAGAACTCCTAAACCCAAATGACACTGGGAGGCATTCCACTCACACGAGATTTAAACACAGGAAAAGCAGAGACCAAAATATTAATCCAGGAGATTGAGGAAGTCCTTTAAAAAGCCCAAATCGAAAAGCTGCAGGTGCGCACGGGATTACCTGTGAGACAATTAAAGCGTGTGGATATCTTGGAGTCAAATGGTTACATAGAATATTCTCAGCAGCTTGGGAGCAAAGTAGAGTCCATGAAGACTTGCAATAAACTATAATAGTGCCAATCTGGAAAAACAAAGGCAACAAATAGAGTGCAATACTAGCCGGTAGATATTGGTTCTAAGCCACACAGGACAAATGTACGCGAAAATCCAGCAGCAATGAAATCGGCCTATCCTAGAACCACAGCTAAGTGGGGCTCAATTTAGATTCCGACGAGGTAGGAGCTGCACAAATGCTCTATTCACCCCGAGACAGCTAAGCGAAACAAACATCGAATTTGATCGGAAACAACGTGGCTTTCATAGATGAAGAAACGGCTTTCGATAGAGTAGACAGAAATGGCTTGGCTTGGCTTCGTTCGTTCTCAATCTCCCGGGGCTTAAGTAGCAGAATGTAATCCAGAGAACGGAATGCGTTGTGTCGTAGTTTACAGCTTGACTGCGATATTTGCACCTTTCGGTCCAATACATCCGACTTCAGCAAGCATTTTTAGTACCAGGTTAGCATTCCCTTTTCGATTTTTTCTCCTTAGCCAGTCTGCCCTGCTGCAGCCTATTATTCAGGATCACCGCGTGGAGGTGTAGAAGGGTCTTGGCAGCTTTGGTTCCCTGGCCCTGACGCTAGCAGTCAGCTATGGGTCGCTGACCACTGCAGCTCATGCGCTGCTCAGCATCTTGATCCCGAGTAGACATAAATAAACTATAGGTTATCCTATACGACTACAGATTACAGGGGCAGCTATTAGAGACTATTAGAGCACTGTACCATGGGTGTCAACAAATAGTAAGAACAACAGATGCTCTGATCGAAACAATGGAGATAACAACCGGGGTATGACAAGGGTGTGTGTTGTCGCCCCTACTCTTCGACATTTTTGGACAGAATAACATTGGAGGCCAAATTGGAGCATCTGCCAAGAAATGCAGAGGACGAACGAACAGAGGCTGATCAGTTAAATGAACTCCTTTTTGCATATGACCAATTTCTACTTTACGAAAGTGAAGATGATCTGCAGCAACATCGGATGGCGTCCAACTCTGAGTGTGAAAGATACAGTATGAGATTTACCACATCCAAAACAGAAACTATGCAGATAAGCAGATCGCATGAAAACATAAACATTACGGTAAACGGGACCAAGATCAAACAAGTGCAGGAGTTCAAGTACTTGAGCAGTGTTTTCACACATGACGCAGGTTTAGATATAAATATTGAGATCAGGTGACAAAAAGCAAATGCGATTGCATACCAGCTGTCGTCATTATTGAAACACCCTGAAATAAACATGTCCACCACAAGAATGCTAATCAACAGTATATTCATGCCAACTCTCTGTTACCAGTGTCAAACATGGACTTTAACAAAATCTCTGGAGAGAAAGATCACGACATGTGAGATGAGATGCCTCAGAAAACAATTATCGTACCTAGGACAGACATAATGTGCAATGAAGATGTGAGAAGAAAACTAGATACAAGACCCTGCACTGAATATATTGATGAGGAGAGAATGAAGGGGTTTGACCACTTAAAGAGAATGCAACCTGACCAACTACCCCTGTACGCCTATAACGCACGACGTTCGGATTTCGCAAACAGTGGCAGATCGAGATGTAGATGGATAGGAAATGTTGCGGATATTCTAAATCGTCATGGGATGACGACCACTTCAACGACACGTCTCGCCCTGGACAGAAATCTAAAGCTCCCAACGCCGCCTCAGGGCACAGGTCGAGAAGGCAAGACAAGACAGAACCTCTTGTTCTTGTAGGTGGCTGTGTTCCGAATAACGTGTTATAGTCTAATTTATTCTTTCCTTTGATTATCTATATAAACCGGTATTAAATCACCTCTAATTATTCTCTTTTCTAAAAACAATGTAGGACGGTCTTTCTGAGTATTTCTCCATAACTATAATTCTGGAATCGCACTATCAGTTTTGTCGTCATTCTTGATATCCCCTCCAGCATGTTTATATCCACTCTACGATATGGACCCCACACATGTGCACAGTACTCCGATCTAAGTCCTAATTCATTATATCGTTTAACAATCATTTTCATGCTCATGTTTTTCAAATTTCTTTGTATCGTTTCTAACATTTTCACTGTAACCTGGACCTGCTCACTCACCCTACCTGAAAGATGTATTATAACCCCAAGCTCCTTTTCCTTTTCTATGATTCTAAAATTGTTTACCACTTTAAACAGAGAGGTGACTAAAGTCCTGTCAGACAAAACATACTACAAGCAATCAGACTATGTTAGTCAGGGTCAGGCAAAACATGCTGGTCAGACCATATTAGTCAAGGTCAGGCAAAACATGCTGATCAGACTGTTAATTATAATTCATCAAAACGTACTGATCAGACTGTTACTTAGTCAGGCAAAACATACTGATAAGAGTATGTTAGTAAAGGGTCATTCAGAACATTCGACATATCTGTCAAAAAAGTGTTATTCTTTATGTGTCGGCTTTTTAATATGGATTTGTGAAAATGGTGAATCTCACGGATGCTTTTCCCATAACGATGTCAGATATATCGAATATACGTCATTGCAACAGTGCTAGCACGCCACAAGTCAACATTAAAGCACAGATAATGCAGGCTTTGTTGCTCTTAGCACGAGCAGTTTCTTGATACAGATTGCTAAATACGAGAAAACAAAACACAATATAGCTAAAGAGGGGACGAAGAATTAGTTTCATATTGTAAACAAACGATGGACAGGAAAATTTAAAAAAATAGTAATTTCAGTAAAAGCATTTATTTATACTTAGTCATGTTTTGTTTGGAACTACAGGAGTGTAATTTATTATTGTGATGTTTCTTTAGTCTTCTCCTCTTCCTTCTCCTCTTCCTTCTCCTCTTCCTTCTTTTTCTTCTTCTTCTTCTTCCTATTCTTTTTCGTACGCTGTCAGATGTCGACTTGATTTTGTTCAAATAAAGCAGCGGTCATCCAGAGTATGTTGACACTGCCAAAGAGCTTGTCTAATGTTGGCACTGCCGATGGCTGCATGTACTTTTTCTGGTCCTCGCATGTAAGGAAGTTTGGTAGCAGATGTTCTACGATAAATTTTCGCAGTATTACAGGGCCATTCGTCGGTAGCACCTATTTTCAGCTTATTGAATTGGTGGTACCTCAGTCTGTTGTGACCTGGGCTGAATCTGAAGACAACCACCTGCTCTCTTCTTTCAGCTGATAACAAGTATCATGTCTTGGGCAGCCAGAATGTCATGTTTCCCATTTGCCCATGTATCTGCTCCTAATAAACTGTTTGGACTCTTCGTAGGTCACACTTTAATCTGGTTGGAATAACATGTTCCTTTAGTGAATTGGTCTATTGGGACTTTTTTTTTAAAATTATCGGTATATACATTTTTCTGTGACAAACATTAAATATTAGAATATTTTCGAATATGATCATTATAAAAGCTATAGATAGTTTCATATTACACCAATGTTGTTTATTTAACTTCTTGGGAAAATATGTTTATTTCATAATTCGATGAATCAGTATTTTCCACTTTTGGTTTCGAGTCTGCTCAAGTTTAAAGCTACACATATTCGTCCATTACATGAATGTTATTTATTTACCTGCTTAAGAAAATTTATTAAGAACGTTTAAAGGTGAGATTCGTTGAGAGACTTACTATTTTGACAACAAATGTTTTTTATAAATGACATGTTTGTTGCATTTTACTGACACCATCTTGCTCGTTTTGACAAGTCTCTCATGTTGGGACTGATGGAAAATAGTCAGATAATATGACATGATAGAACAGAAAGAAGAAAAAGGAAACTACGCTTTTCGGTCAAATCTTTTGAACGAGCTGTCCAATATGCATGAAAATTTGAAAGATTAACAGGTAGCACAAGTGGAGTAAATGTACACACTTTCTGCTCGCTGGGTTATGGTGTAGTGGTTAAGGATGGAGAAACAGACAAACATGCATCCAACACATAACATGACAACGCTCATGTTAAGTTAAATAGAAGCTTTCGAAAAGCAATGATATACGGGACTCTTTCGAGGCCCCGTAATTGGAATGAGTACACTTTAAACCCTTTAACGAGGATCTATTGGAGGGCAAGTCTGGTGCCAGCAGCCGCGGTAATTCCAGCTCCAATAGCGTATATTAAAGTTGTTGCAGTTAAAAAGCTCGTAGTTGGATCTCAGGCGGGCGGTCCAGCTCGCACCGGTTCACTGCCCGTTGTCTCCTGCCCTACCGTCTGCCGGCTCTCTCCCGCGGGTGCTCTTCGCTGAGCGGCCCGGGTGGCCGGCGCGTTTACTTTGAAAAAAATAGTGTTTAAAGCAGGCCAACGCTGCCTGAATAATGGCGCATGAAATAATGGAATAGGACCTCGATTCTATTTTGTTGGTTTTCGGAACTTGATGATTAACAGGGACAAACTGGGGCATTCGTATTGCGACGTTGGAGGTGAAATTCTTGGTTCGCCGCAAGACGAGCTACTGCAAAAGCATTTGTCAAGAATGTTTTCATTAATCAAGAACGAAAGTCAGAGGCGCGAAGACGATCAGATACCGTCGTAGTTCTGACCATAAACGATGCCGACTAGCGATCCGCAGGAGTTGCTTCGATGACTCTGCGGGCAGCTTCCTGGAAACCAAAAGTGTTTCGGTTCCGGGGGAAGTATGGTTGCAAAGCTGAAACTTAAAGGAATTGATGGAAGGGCACCACCAGGAGTGGAGCCTGCGGCTTAATTTGACTCAACACGCCAAAACTGTAAAATGACTGACAGACTGAGAGCACTTTCGTTGGGTCTTATAGGGAACGTGTGCTGGAATTAGTCCCACGGAAGACAGGTAAATATTATCCTCTTAATGAAAGAGCGTTGCTACCGTAATCCTGCTTAACCCTAGATGAATCGCAGGTTTCAGACACTTGGTCATTGACTGAAAAAAGCCCTATATTGATTCGTTGGGTCTAATAGTGAACGGGTGCTGGTATTAGATCCTCGGAAGACAGGTAAGTTTTACCCTACTAATGACAGGTGGTTGCTACGGTAATCCTGCTCAATTCGAGAGGAATCGCAGACATTTGGTCCACGTGCTAGGCTGATAAGCCAATGTCGCGAGGCTACCATGTGAGGTATTACGGCCAAACGTCTATAAGCCGGAATCCCGCCCTAAATCTCAGCACCACTGCGATGGGAGGCTACGATATGGTTGGGACCTAGGGCTCGCGTCTAAGCCCGACCCTGTCGAGCCGCAGAAAGAGGTCTCTGCCGTTCGCCGATCAAAGCGGGCTGGAAGCTGCTCGATATTCACCCCATACGGCGATGAGGCGTGAAACCACTAGTAGAAGACTTAGTTCTCGGTCGGGGTGTCGTAAGCAGTAGGGCAGCCACCTCACTGCGTACTGTTGACACTCAGCCCTTGATCATGAGATATGTCCGCACACTAGGCGAACAACATCTCCGTGCCATGACCAGGCTTGTCCCCTGGTTAAATGCACTCCTACCTTGCTCTTTATCTATTTCTGCTATCAGTCATCCCAATGGACGCAGAAGAGATGCAGGCCAACGGACATTGCACCTCTGTCCTATTGTGACAACCTCGCAGGTGGCGGAGAATGCTAGTAGTGCCATCACTGCAGATAAGCCGAGAAAATAAAGGGAGCAAAGAGATACCCCACTCACATGCATATGCTACGTTTCTGGCAGGATGTGACGATCCTGAGACAGTCACACTGGACTGCTTCTCTTCCGGGATAGTACAAACTAGTACATAGTCCATCATATCATAACATTACCACACCCTTTAGACACGAGTGGGGAAGACTCGATAGTCCTGCAAGACAACTTCCCTAAGAGAGACAACTCTGACCAAAAACAACTGCTGCCTTGCAGATAGGCTGGTGACAGCCAAAGGCTAAGGAGGGCATCCCTACAGAAACGCCTGTTGAAATCGGATGCACAGAGCCACAGGCTTAACAAAATAAAACAGTGCAACGCAAATCGCTGTAACCAGCGTACGATGAAAAAGAAGAAGAAGAAGAAGAAGAAGAAGAAAAGCAATGATTGACCTGGCTGTGCCATAATTTACGTCATGAGTGCTCAGTGAAGAAAGTCTTGGAAGACATAACACAGGGAAATAGGGAAAGAGGCAGATTAAAACACTTTTGTGACACCTTTGTGACACGGCGCTGAAGACTTTCACCAAGCTGCTGCTTCTTCTTCTTCCTCTTTTTCTTCTTCCTCTTTTTCTTCTTCCTCTTTTTCTTCTTCCTCTTTTTCTTCTTCCTCTTTTTCTTCTTCTTCTTCTTCTTCTTCCTCCTTCTTCTTCTTCTTCTTCTTTGGCGAACTGACGCTACGCTTCTAGCCCGGCGAGGTTTGCGAATAAGACTGCGTTTCAGATCTTAAACGGTCCCCCACAGCTTTTCGAGCATTGTCGCTCCGACGGGTCAGACTGCAATCTCTTTGGTCAGCAGGAGTAGGGCATTCCTGCAAGATATATTCTGGTGTCTGCTTATGGGAGGGGGGGGGGGCTGTGTTGCATGCACAAAGGTACGTAGTGCCAACCTTGAACTTGTTGTGCAGATGGCACCTCAGTCTGTTGTGTCCTGTGCGTAGTCGGAGAATGATCACCTGGAGCGTTGGTGGTAGGCATCGTTTTCTATGTGGCCAGGGTGGTCTTTTTTCCATTTGATACTTTATGCTCCCCTGATGGCTGCTTTTGTCTCAATGTATGTAATTTCTGTATCACTCTGCTGCAGCATTCATCGTTCTCTGGCGAGTCTGTCTGCATCCTCGTTGCCTGGAATGTTGCAGTAGGCTGGTATCCACTGGACTATGATTATTTTTTTAAGCTCTGAGACAGACGTTCGCGCGAGTATGCCAGAGCGCCGAGTTCATTTTTGTGCTGGTTCTTGAGCGCCACTAACACTGAGAGGGCATCTGTGAAAATGACCACTTGCTTTTCTGCATGTTGGTTATGGTCTATAAGAGTTTCCGCTGCTTGTCTCAGGGTGTTGGCTTCGGCCGTGAAGTTGCTGCAGCGTCTCACAGTGGAAAATGCTGTTGAGTATACTTGGCTTTTTAGCTTTATAGTGATATGTCTCCTCCCCCCTTTCCAATGGCATCTTTGATTGAGTCAATTTGTATAGGCGTGTGTCCAGGCCGTTGTTGGAAATTTTTGGTTTATGTAATTTGTAACTATGTTTTTCCTGTTCCTCTGTTTGTGACTTTTTGTCTTCGATGTTTGGGATATTGCATTTAAGATCAGAGAAGGGTATTCCTTTTCACAGGCAGTGAATGAAGCATGCTGGTATTGGTTTAATTTTTTGGTTTAAAAGTACAGCATTGTTTTTAATCGTTCCTTTTGCATGGACTAAAACTGTTCCTATTTAGCCTGCCGCATCCCAGCCCATTTAGCCTGTGGTGCATCGGGAGGGTCCATGATTCTTTTGAATTTTCCCGCTTGCTGTAGGATTCTGCAGTCTCGTCTGTCTTCCATTGTCTGAGTCTGAAGATCTTTATCTGCTCATCTCAGCAAAATGTGTCTATGCTGTCATTTTCTGGATTGTACTCTCGTGCTGATCTCTCCCTTCCGTCCTCATGGATCGTTTGATGAGTTTCTTTGCTTTTTTATAGCTCTGGGGTTGACTTCTGGCTTTTGCGAGCTCATCTGTGTTCTCGTTGCCAAGTATCCCACAGTGGCCCAGAACCCACTGTTGGACTAGATCTGTATTTTTGGGGGGACAACAATCCGATGTGTTTTATTATTTCGTGTTAGAGTATATCTTCCTTTGAGCTGAAAACGTCCGCTGATAGGCAGAAATGGAAAGACGGAATAATGAGATTGTAATGAAGTCCCGTGATTGAATGACTTGATTATGATTGTGAACAAAGAAACGAAAAGGCATATTTTCATATCCATCATGTGTTCAGTATATTCCTTGTTTCTCAAGTCCAAGTTTCGTTCGGAGTGTGACTGATCAGGGACCTGTGAAGCGTACTGATCAAGACAACACTTCACTGTTTCGTTTGTGCTCCTAGAACCAGTTTGTATCAGCAGTTTGACCAAGAAGCTGGGGATAAACTTTGCAATCCTCAAAATGGTGAGCTTACTGAAGAATCTCGCATTGCCACGGTTCATCATCTTGACCATGATTCGGGGTGTATGAAGAGCTACTGTTACTCACAACAACAAAAAAACGACAGCAATTTTTAACTTACCTCAGCAAGAGAAGCTTCGACCAATAACAACAACCCTCTTTTGGTCATTAGGAAGCATATAATATTCTCTGCAGCTGACCATAAACTATGTGTAGCTGACAATTAGTTATATACAGCTGACATTATGTTCTAGACAGATGGAATGATGTTCTGTGTAGCTGGTATTACGTTATATGTAGTTTCCATTATATTCCCTGTAGCTGACTCCATATTCTTTGTAACTGGCCTTATGTTCTCTGTATCTGACCCTAAGTTGTATTTTTAGCTGGATCTATGCTCTATGTAGTTCAACCTATGTCAACCTATGTTATTATTAACTTTACCTATGTTCTCTGTAGCCAGCCATATGTTCTGTGTAGTTGACCCTTGTTCTCATTAGCAGGACCCGTGTTCTCATTAGCTAGACATATGTTTTCTTTAACTGAAACTATGTCTCTGTAGTTGACCCTTTGTTCTCTTTAGCTAGATCTATGTTCTCTGTAGTTGACCCTTTGTTCTCTTTAGCTAGATCTATACATGAAGAAAAGGTAAATGTGATGACAGAACATAGAATGCCGTCGGTAATGAAGTTAACGAGACCTGATTTGACAAAGGCACAGCTTATTTTGTAATCAGTCTCCGGAAACCTTCAGCACTGTTATCATCTCCTGAGAGAACCTTGCACAGAACCGTTTCACTTGGCGTGCTACCATCACACAAAGTGCAGAAATTGAAGAGCCAAACTTCATATCCAAGTTTCAGAGATAGCGAGCCGCCCGAAAGAATAGAATTCACGACGACCCCACAGCTGACTCCTCACATGGGTGTCATAAGTGACGTAGAGTGTCGTGCAGGGATTGGACTTTACAGTCAAATGAAATCACATATAGCAGCTCAAGTCTGATGCTGTCTCTATTTTGGCAACTATTATTATGAGAATAAGTTACCGGCTTTGTTGCCTTGCCTTTCATAACTGCAAGTTAGCTAATTATTTTCAACTGAGTACACTAGAGCATGTCAAGACAGGGAATTAGACACAGCTATTTTGTCGTGAGAAACAAGAGCTCTAACCACTCAACTAACCAGACATTTCAAAACACTTGCCAAATATCTGGTGAATGGTGTATTTTATTCGTGGCCTTGGTAGTATATACTTCTACATGATGAGGTTACTGGTCGAAAGAACAGCTAACTTAATACCCTTTTATGACCCCCTTGGGAAACTACATTTGCCGTTATTTGCTAACCATAAATTACAATGTCGTTTCAACATTGAATTCGCAGGAAATGACTTATCAGAAAGAGAGAGAAAAGGTTTGCAAATGAACGATATTAGCTGCCCGCGCGGTGTCCATTGCCAACATAGTAATTCACAATGTAAAAGGTCACTGTATAAACAAATAAATCATGGGTGTCGTGTGCTTTGAAATGTTCTTTTGTTCTGTTCTGCTTTAAAACTTGATTACACTGCAATTCGGTCTTACCCATAGCTTCTCTGTCACACATTCACATGTTCACATTACTGGATTACCCGTTCCTCAGCTGCGGTTACACTGTTGCGGGTCCCAACTTCTCTTCCAACGATCTTGGGCCATGGTGGACCAGTGGATAATGAGTTGTCCACCTGTGACATTGTAAATGTTATTGTGGGATGCAAGAGAGTCGGACCAACGTGTTGGAAGTCGTCCCCGTAGTCGTTGCTTATCTCTAAGGTATCATATTGCTGTCGCTGTGCTCCAACAATCGTCCGTTCTTCGCAGTAAGTGCCACCCCCGCTACTCCACGATGTTTCTGAAAGAACTGAATAACTGAATCTTCTACTAGAGACAATTGTATGTCTGAGTTGTAAAGACATTTTGTGCGCTGGCTATGAAGTGTGAGGCCGACCATGCGGCTCTCGAGGGAGACTTGGATCACTGAGTTTGTACTACATCTCTTTCGCGAGTGTCCATCTTTCCGCCGAATAGCATATTACAGGTAGTACTGTGGAGTTTAATAGAGAGATGCGCAGGCTCTGGTCGTAGATGTTATCCAGTACCGGCGTTATCGAAAAGAAAACAGCCCAACCCGTGTGACGTTTTCACATTATCACCGGCAAATATGCCGTTTGTAAAAAAGCCAACACTATTCTGTATGTGTCCCACATGTTTACAGTGCTGTACCCATGCGTGTCTAGGCCATTGGTCAGTCCTATCTAACCATCGAATAGGTGGGCGGTCTTGTGGACGTGTACAGGCATATGGCCAGCAAAACGTTGCTCTACGTGTCCAACCGATGTCAAGCATGCGTACTACATGTCTAGTCCAGCGATGTTTGCCTGTTATCATTGCTTCCACAAGGTCCCGAAACAAAGTTTGATGTTGAAATTCTTCGTATCGAATCTTATCCCGTATCTAAATATGTTGTACTCGTCATTTCATTGCTTTCTGAGTGACTTGGAAATCATTGTTGGAATGATCATGGCATTGAATGTGTATGCTCGTGCCGTGGTGTCTGTCAACTCTTGGAGTGTGGCTTAATGGAGTTGAAGTAATACAAATCTGCTTTTCGTCGTGTATAGATTTCGAGGTCGATTTGTTGGTTGGCATTTATATTTTGGCCTAGGTAGATATAGGAGTTGGCATCCTTGATAGGTTCTTCTACTAGCTCGATGTCCTGCTTTGGGCAGTTTGGATTTCTGAGTCATTGTGTTTTACTTGTATTCATCTTCAGACCAGCAGATCTGCTGATCCAATTTAGGCCAATCAAGGATTGCTGGTGCTCAGTTTCTTTCAGTAAATGGCAAACGTTGTGCGGATAGTGACGGTACCGGTAGCTCATTGGATGTACACTTCTGTTTCTTCCTTTCTTTCGCCCCGGTCCG
Organism: Ariolimax columbianus; assembly: GCA_036924085.1. Classification (NCBI taxonomy): domain Eukaryota; kingdom Metazoa; phylum Mollusca; class Gastropoda; order Stylommatophora; family Arionidae; genus Ariolimax; species Ariolimax columbianus. The sequence goes on along the minus strand of JAVGWX010000001.1, from coordinate 71,258,256 downwards.
CTTGAATCTTCGTTAGATAAAATTATTTGCCTTCTGGGAAATGCGGATTCATCTGTTCCTGAGTCGTCATCTAACACAAACAGATGGTCCATGGTAGACTTCCAAATGTCACTCATGTCAATATCTAGTGTACCCGTAACTGATGCTTGTGAAGCCAGGATGTCAGCTCTTTCGTTTCGCTGAACCCCAGAAAAACCAAGTCAGTAGATCTACACCATCCTCTGCAGTTGCCATCCATTCGTGCTTTAACCAGCCGTTCAGTACCTTCTGAAGTAAGGATTAAGGATCTGACACGATGGCTGTTCCTGTTAAAGAGGTCACATATAGCCATCTCAGAGCAGAATCTTCATTCTTGCACTGGATAATGCTGTTCTGCATCACCCGCTATGCTCAGCGACGACCTGACCTGTAACTCCAAGAAGCCCTAACCAGGTACCTCATTTCGCAGAACCGCTCCATCGGTTCTGATGGCATCACTATACTGAATGTTATTATTCATCAGCGTGTTAACCTCAAGATCTGCTCTCGCGTTTGAACCACTCTCTGTGTGCTTTTTTAAAGTTAATGATGACTCCGTGGCAATCTGCCATTTTATTGCAAGAATGAACCCACTATTCTGCCTCATATAATAGAGATAATAAAAGAATTCTCACGTAAATAAATAAAACATTCTTTACCAAAGTGTAAGTATAATCATTTTTTACTGCCAGAGCGTCTGTTTACCAAGATGTAAGTACACTAACCTTTTACTGCCAGTGCGTCTGATTACCACAGTGTAAGTACACTCCCTTTTGACGGCGAAGGTGCGATATTCAACGCTCGTTACTGGAGCGCTCATGTCGACTCAGTTGCAAATGGGCATACGATTATCTGGTAAGTGTAGGAGAAGCAGCGAAGATTTGAAACTGGCTTTCCAAACTCTTTATTTAGACATGGGACTGTCAGCTCTGTTTGCAAGATCTATATAAAGATGTTAAATCATCGATTCTACTCTTCACATCTCTTCTTGAGACGAGTCAGTAAGTCCCAACTCTCAGACGTCAATTCGATACATCTCCCTCTTCTCATATTAATATTTACTGACTAAAAATAAAGTAACAAGCTGACCGGCAGGCAAATTGAATTGCATAAACACAAAATTGATATATAGGTATGGCCAAATATCGGGCAAAGACGAAAACACAAACAAAACCTACATTACGATCAATAGGCCTTCGTCAGGAACAACAAACAGCAATATAATTTAACTAGCGAATCACAGAAGGGAAGATTACATCCATGGGGGATATCAATATTCCCGGTTGTCTTGATTTAAGGTGTTCGCTTCGAGTGCTGCAGGTCACGACTTCAAATCATTGTAAAGACCGGAATTTTTTCACGTGAATCATCCGCTAAACATTCCCCATATTTCTGAGCAGTGAGATCAGACACTCGAGGGCAGTGGCGCGCAAACTAGCTTTCCTTTGGCAGTTCCAAACAAAAAAGAGTAGGCTTAACGGCCGCTGGTCGGGCAAAATTCAAGTTAAAAATCTACTCAAATTATTCTAGGGATTCTCGCCCACAAAAAGATTATGTCGCCAAAATGGGACTGTGTGGCTATAACATCAGGTCTTGGTTATGTAGTTAGCGGAGAGGCATAAATGACGTCTAGCAGGCTTCGGGACTACCTTGCTCTAATTTACGCTCCCACCACTACCAGTCCCAAAAATTGGCGATTGCATTTTTCAGAGACTGCCAACTTAACCGTTGATAACAGATCCTGGGATTGACCTGGCAAGTCAACTGCCGATTTTCGCCTGCCAAAAAAATATGGTCACACCTCCCAACGACGTCTAACGACGTAAATGGACTGAAGATAGATAGATCAATATATAAAGACGTAAATATGGTACTTATCTGAGAAAACGTCATATGGTTCTTCTCTGGGCGGAGGCAAGATACAAAAATTTCATTTTTTTCCACCCTTTATTTGAACCCACAGTGCCGCAGCAGCCTCGCCTTACTTTAATGTTATATAAAGACTCAATTAGAAACACATTAATCTTAACAGTTGCCCGCAATGAGTAAGTTTACTCATTTCTGCGCATTGAAAAATACGCTAAGTGACAGGTCGCAGTCGCTTTCATCATATCCCGAGGGTGTTGAAGGTGGATCGGTGCCCTCCATGTGGTTGTAATGTGATTGACTTCACCTGGTTATTACTCACTACTACTGGGATCGAAAGCGTTTTAGAATAACATAAAGAAAAAACAGACGGGCAAATTAATTGAAAGAATAATATTTAAGTTAGAAACAGATACTCAAGTCGTAATCCTTATGGAATAAACGAAAGAAAGAAAGAAAGAGGGACAGGCAGAGTAAATGAAATAAATATTATTTCAACGAACATTTTTTACAACTGTAGAGAAAAAAAATGACAGAAAGAAAAAGCACAGTAAATTAGAGAAGTATCCGTTTAGATGGAAGCTAATAGTGAACTATGAGATCGTGAAGAATAGTAGAGAACAGACGAAGACAACGGAAGAAGCCAAATGAAAACGAATACAAACACAGAAAATAGAGAACTTGTAGACACGGAAGCTCTGATCATGTGATGCGTATTGGCATGTCTCGGTGTAGGTGTTAACATCAATCTAGTACGAGATTGAAAATGTTGAGAAAACATCGCGGGGGTGGCTTTCATTTGTCGGAATGAAGGAAAGAAAACCGCCACTTGCTTAGTTTAATCAGGTCTAGAAATCCTTCCGCGACTGATTTCACTCACTTCTATAAACTTGGTCTTCCGGAGAGCTGTACCAACGTTATAATTAGAAGCTGTGTCAATTTTGTTCCATACAAGGTATTGAACCACATCTGCATCTGGGTCTCTTAAAGGAAACCTTTGAAATAGCACTTACGTTTGCGTTTACAATGGTGGTTTTTGGAGCAATTCGTTTGTACATGATGAGATTGCTTGCCATATGCATAATTCAATTTAGTTGCTCTTTACGACTTAATTATGCAGCGCGCGTGTGCTTTCCTACGCAAGTTTCACTCTTGAGAATTATGTGAGGACTCGGGTTCCTTAGACGAGATGTACCGTGGTTTAAAAATAATAGGTGCACAGTGACTTTCCAATCATATAGATAAAGACGACTATGGAGGGTTGTGAATGAGACTAGCAATTTCATCACGTATCCCTTAGTTACTTGGTCAGTACTGACACATCATTAAGTGGCCATCACTTCACTTCTGATGGCGTCTTTAAGAGCAGCAACAAGCAACACACTCTCTCCACTTCACCCGGTCTGTAGCCACCATTCGTATCACCATGTCTCAACTTCGATTAACAATTCTCCTCTCAGCCTCTACAATTCTCCTCTCAGCCTCTACAATTCTCCTCTCAGCCTCTACAATTCTCCTCTCAGCCTCTACAATTCTCCTCTCAGCCTCTACAATTCTCCTCTCAGCCTCTACAATTCTCCTCTCAGCCTCTACAATTCTCCTCTCAGCCTCTACAATTCTCCTCTCAGCCTCTACAATTCTCCTCTCAGCCTCTACAATTCTCCTCTCAGCCTCTACAATTCTCCTCTCAGCCTCTACGGTTCTTTCCCAAATTGTTTGAGACTAGCCACTCTTTCATCTGCTTTATAGTGCCCACCGATTGTGTCTGGTTCTTCTTTTAGAGCATGACCTATCCACTCCCAGCTTCGGCTGGTTGTGATGTTCAGGTCTTCTTGATTGCTACTTACAAGCAGCTTTCGGTTGGTGCTGGTATTGGTCAGACGATTATGTGAATCTCTCTTAGACAGATCCAATGAAAATATTACAACTTCGATGTTTCTTCTGATGCTGTCCAGCGCTAAGCACCAAAACAGAAGAACAGAAATTACGCAACTCTTGTATATGCTTAGGTGTTTGTGTTGTTCAGCGTCCCACTAATGTAGAGGCTTCATCATCATCACCAGTCCTGTAAACCTGAAAGGCCATTGCGGTACCAATATTGCATGTTGTTGGATCAGTTCCTGCCACTTAACTCGGTATTGTGCCAGGATATCGAATATCCCGTTTGAAAGAGTTAACCTCAATGGTACGATTGACATTGTTGTGTATTGAAACGGCTGGCGCATATCTGATTTCTCTCAATGGTGTATGCAAAATCGGTGTGTCTTGGGCCGTTTTGCACCAGGCGGAACCCATCTCCCTCTAGGCAACGTGTCCTTCCACATTGTGAATTTGTCTATGATCTCCCTGTCTACTCAAGCATCACGTCACAGGTTCACTCAGAAGGTTATGGCTTTCCGTTTTCTTTTTCCGCCTGGTTTTCATCTTGGCCGTTTGCTTTTAATCGCTCTTGTGTATTCTGTGTTCTACTCTTTCTTATAATATGTCGGTTGAAATACATTTCGGCGCTTTGACGGCCACAAGTCCAATTGGAAAAAGCACATAATCCACGTTATCTAAGAGAAATCTGTACCCTGCAGTTGTAGACCCAAAGATCACAGGAAAAACATGCACGGTACAGAAGCGAATCAGATCATCAGCCATGTTGGCTCTCGACCCGGAAGAAAAATAGATGCCTCGCGTCTTAGTCTTAGTCGACCTGTACTTCTACAGGGACGGATGCCACTGTACAGGTCCCATCTCTGGTATGTGCTGAATGCAGCCGGGAGGATGATTTCTTGCTTAGTGGGCCAGGCTCGAGCAGCTTATTACTTTGCTGCGTTGGAATAAATGCCGCGAAATGGGGTTAACCGAAATGCGAGTCCATCTTAATAGACTTAAACATTAGAGCAAAGTAGATCCGTAGCCTGTTAGGCGACATCTATGCTGCTCTAAACAAACCATCTGACCATGGCCGGTGTTATGCCCTGTCACACAGTTAGACGCCTCTTACGACAAGCGCTCCGTGGGGCAGTGGTGCTATTATTGTCCTTATCATACACAAAGACCCAGTCGGACCACTTGGTAGTTAACATATAAAACAAACGTCTGACTTGTAATGATGTCTCACGTATAGTTAATATATCGCATGATCGTCTTACTGGTAATATCTAACGTAAAGTTAATATCGCATGATCGTCTTACCTGTCAAGATGCCTCTCATATAATTAACAAATCACATGATAGTTTTACCGGTAATGATGCATCTCGTATAATTAATTTAAAAAAACACTATGGTCTTACGGGTAATAATATACATCGTATAATTACATAAATATACATAAATCACACATAAGGGATACCGTGGCGAAGTGGTTAAGCCGTCGGCTTCCTGATCAGGGGGTGTGGGTTCGACTCCAGACTGCGCCGTATTTTTCACGGGTGCTTGATGCGAAGTCCCTTGCATCTCATAGTCGCCCCCTAGTCGTCTTGTCCTTGACTTGCCACTGGGGTTGGGCAGCTCGAGACGAGAGAGTTAGGATAAAATTATCGCAGGTAATCCTTACTAAAAATAGCACTAGCAAAATTAATTATGCCATCATCGTCTACGATGACGGCGGCCTTTGCCTTTACATATATCACACAAATTAATCATCTTAAATCGCTCCACTGAGCAATAGGACAACAAGAACGATAGCTGATATTCTTGCAGGAAGCCCGCGACAAGCCATTTTGCATTCTTAAAGTGGCAGCTTGTGTCGACAATTTTCTAAAAATGTTCTGTTGCGAAATATAATTTAAATACCAGCACTATTGTATGTTCGCTTCCAATGGAAATATGTGCCGGCACAGTATAAGTGTACCCTTGCAATTTATTGTGCAAGAACCTTTTAATATTCTCTTCCAGAAACAACTTGTTCTATCACTTTGTAATATCTTCTTGCAGTAGCAACTTGTCCCAGCACATTTTATATTTTATTTCTGTAGCAGCTTGTCCCATAACTTGTTATATTCTCTTCCAGTGGAAACTTGCCGTGCAACTTTTTAATATGCTCTTAAAGTAGCAACTTGTCCCATAACTTTTTTAATTCTCTTGTAGTACCAACTTGTCCTAGCGCTTTTTATAGTCTCTTGCAGAACCAACTTGTCCCATAACTTTTTATATTCTCTTGCAGAACCAACTTGTCCTATAACTTTTTATATTCTCTTGCAGAACCAACTTGTCCCATAACTTTTTATATTCTCTTGCAGAACCAACTTGTCCCATAACTTTTTATATTCTCTTGCAGAACCAACTTGTCCCATAACTTTTTATATTCTCTTGTAGAAGCAACTTGTCCCAGCACTTTTTATAGTCTCTTGCAGAACCAACTTGTCCCATAACTTTTTATATTCTCTTGAAAAACCAACTTGTCCCATACATTTTTATATTCTCTTGTAGAAGCAACTTGTCCCAGCACTTTTTATAGTCTCTTGCAGAACCAACTTGTCCCATAACTTTTTATAGTCTCTTGCAGAACCAACTTGTCCCAGCACTTTTTATAGTCTCTTGCAGAACCATCTTGTCCCATAACTTTTTATATTCTCTTGTAGAAGCAACTTGTCCCAGCACTTTTTATAGTCTCTTGCATAACCAACTTGTCCCATAACTTTTTATATTCTCTTGCAGAACTAACTTGTCCCAGCACTTTTTATATTCTCTTGGTTCGATCCTTATCACAGCACAGGCCGTTACCCCGGGGAAGCAAAACTTTAGAAAATGCAGGAGGACGCAGACCCTTAGATAAAATGAATGCTGAAGTCGGAGGCACTGGGCCATCAGGCGCAAAATAAAAACCACCTTAGGGATTAGAGAAATAAGGCGAAGGCAAAAAGAAAAAAAAAAAGGATTGTTACTGCATCAACTTATCATATAACTGTCAGTATTCCCTTGCAGTAGCAACCTGTCTCAGCACTTTTTATGTTCTCTTGCAGTAGCAACCTGTCTCAGCACTTTCTATGTTCTCTTGCAGTAGCAACCTGTCTCAGCACTTTTTATGTTCTCTTGCAGTAGCAACCTGTCTCAGCACTTTTTATGTTCTCTTGCAGTAGCAACCTGTCTCAGCACTTTTTATGTTCTCTTACAGTAGCAGCCTGTCTCAGCACTTTTTATGTTCTCTTGCAGTAGCAACCTGTCTCAGCACTTTTTATGTTCTCTTGCAGTAGCAACCTGTCTCAGCACTTTTTATGTTCTCTTGCAGTAGCAACCTGTCTCAGCACTTTTTATGTTCTCTTGCAGTAGCAACCTGTCTCAGCACTTTTTATGTTCTCTTACAGTAGCAACCTGTCTCAGCACTTTTTATGTTCTCTTGCAGTAGCAACCTGTCTCAGCACTTTTTATGTTCTCTTGCAGTAGCAACCTGTCTCAGAACTTTTTATGTTCTCTTACAGTAGCAACCTGTCTCAGTACTTTTTATGTTCTCTTACAGTAGCAACCTGTCTCAGCACTTTTTGTTCTCTTACAGTAGCAACCTGTCTCAGCACTTTTTATGTTCTCTTACAGTAGCAATAAGTGGGACAACTCTTGTTTTGTTTGTGCACGTGTTTCCGGTTATCGATGTTGTTGTCGAAGCTTCCATTTAATTCAACTCTTGATGATGTATCTTTGGTTGTGGGTGACAGTGGCTTATCTTATACCCCAAGGCGTACTTAAAAAGGCAAACCGAATACCTCCTGGTCCTAGTGCAATGGGAGACTGCTCGGTACGAACACCACTATGGAGATTACAATGCTGATCTTCATGACGATGCTGACGTGAGGAGGTGTGTTCTTTGTCAGTATTTTTCCTCCTGACCGTGATTTAACTCTTCACTCTCAATATTTCTAGTCCTGCTACCATATACACAATCAATGTCAGCATCTTCTGTGGAGTCGCATGACGTGGAATAGCAGTTGCATTCTTTACTATTCCAATAAGTGGGCCAGGGATTAATATGGATGTTCTACGTACATTGATGATGATGGGTTGCATCGAATAAGCATTTTTACTATGCTGCCGAATACGAATAGTGAGTGAAGCGTAGACGTATAACTTTGCGTCGTTGTTTTCCATTTGGACAAGTTAATTCGTCCATTATTTGGTGTTTTCTTCCCTCCGATTATCCTGGCCTGGACATGGCTATTTGAATTAGTACTACGGTTAAATCTGTGTCTTATTTCTACGGTCTGGTTCACACGGTTGAACTTCACGAGATTAGCACCCTGCGCCATAGCTGCAGACAGTCTTGGTTTTGGTGTGACTGTGAAATTTAGTCACGGGACTATAAAAACTAGAACACGTAACCCGGGAGAGATCCCCAACACATCACTCTAACGGTGAGTGATGTCCCTACGACCTCTTGCGGTTATGGGAAAGACAAGACATACAACGAAAGATGTAATCCCCCATCCGCTGCCTTGCGGGATACTTGTTTACGGAAAAGGCATCAGGAGTAAACCCTGAGGAAAAATCTGCATTCTGTGCTATCTCCAGTCGTCTCGATAATGTTTTACCACTGGCCAAAGGTAGCTCAGGACGACAGATTGAGGTCGACAAAAGGCGCAGTTTCTTCCTCACTTTAATCCAGATCACCGCATGTCCCTCATTTCAGAGGACACAGCAAGAGAAACGAGTGTCCACACGGCTGAACAAAGAAAGTGGTCTTATCACATGTGATGAACAAACAGCATAACTTTGTGTTCTGTGCATCTTTTGACATTTTTTGCATTTATGTTGTTGTTGAATGCCTACAATGAGTACATCACTCTTGTGTGCGCCCTGAAAATGGCGTGAAGTCGCGGGTTACAGTAGCTTTCCCTGAGCGTGCTAATGAAGGTGGACCGAAGTCCTCAAGTTTGTTATGCAAAGCGTGGTTTTTATCTGCGTATAGCTTCCTACTTCAGGGATCACGTCAGTCATCCCAATTCGCTATCAAGACTGCCATGAAAACAGCCCATTACCAGATAGACTTGCGCAGAAAGGACGTCCGGGTCTTGGCCAATATAATTTATCTGATCCTGACCAGTAACTAAAAATAACCCGTGACGACGGAAATTTTATTTAATGTAAATCACAATAAATTGGAAAGGTTTTCATCACACAACTTTGAAAGAAAAAAGTTCCATCGAGCAGGATTCAAACCAGCGCCCTAATGATTTATGAATTGTCCACTACCAACTGAGCTATCGCGTGTCATACTAAGTTAAAAAAAAATATTGCAGTACTTATATATTTACGGTGTAAGATACCTTTTTAACGTTAATGATTTACTCTACTGTGATGGCGATATAGAGTTGGCCGTATCAACAGTAAACAATTAATGGAAATTCATGATTCTTCTTAAAATGCTTTTTAACCCTTAATTAGTAGACTCACATGCCGCTCTCGCGCACTTTGTGCTAACATAATTCATTAACTACAATAAATACCGACACATTTTTGATGCGTAGAATATTTAGTTTATTAAAATAATGTACTGTGCGTCTTGAATAATGGATTTCAAAATAAAATTGAAAAAATGGATACAAATTATATCATTCAACTTTGAAAGAAAAAATGTCAAGCCGCTGGCATCCACTTCACTCTTTCATGAGTGCTTCTGTGGTAATCTATTCATCTTGTCAGGTGGATTTCAAAATAGTTATTATATTGTAATGTCATCATCTGTTAGTGTAATACGTGGGGTATCAAACAACAGCGACTCCTCCGAGTATTATGCTCCCCTGGTATCTGTTCTTTTCTTTCTAACAGTTCCGCATCTGTAGCATATGGTATATCTTTCAGCATATTGATACCACCCACCCAAGAAAGATTAAACCCACTGTAACATTGAAAACATGTCGTGAAAGGAGCAATTAAATAGACTTGTGAGTCGATCTACGTGCGTGCCTGGGGGGGGGGGGGGGGTGGTGGTGTACAAATATAATCTTGAAATTCTTTAATTGATATGTATTAACTCCATTTTGTTTCAGCCTCGCAACGAACGAATTTATACGAAACCACCACAGCAAAAACACTCTTATCGTCGTTGAAACGAGCTTCCTTATATGGTGCGAAATGGGAGTGAAGACAAGAAGAATGCTATTTCCGTAGTCTAGCAGAAGTAACACCTTTCGTCACGAAGAGGCTAAACATTAAATCAATCGGTGGGGAATGTTAAACTAAAACGACTGAAATCGTGGTTGCTTGAGAAGACTTACCATAGTAAGGAAGTTCCATTTCCTGGAGATAGTCAGGTAGACCAAAATCTAATTAGGGTCACGAGTTCCTCTTCTAATCCTTCAGAAAGAAAGTAGGTCACCCAGCACGCATTTGTAACGTTACACACTATGTCCGTAGTGATCGTGAAGAACATTGTGACAAAGTGGCTGCTTCTCATGTTTGAGATACTGTGTACGATCCACGTTATCGATGGCTTACTGTTAGGCGAGGAAAAGCAGCGAAGAAGGGAAATGACCACCCAAGTTCATAATAGCTATAGCATTTTACTTCATCGCCAACTGCACTGTCTGCGATTGAACTGCTATGGGACTATCATGGGACCTGTCCGACAATGCAGTGAAAAAATAAGTACAATCATATGTAGAGAACGGTTTTATTATACTGTATGACAGATACAATTAGTACATTTTACATGATAGAAAATGGGGAAGAAAATTAATTCTGGTCAGGCAAACTATACTGATCATGGTTAGGTAAAATATACAGCCCACGCCACTCACCTTGATATCCACATTGTCCTTCTTGGAAACGGATTGTTTTCATTGCAACCAGAATAACGAGGTGATGTGTATTTACTTATCCCAAGGTTTAAGTAATCCTGGGGAAGCTTCAGTGTAGAACGATTTGTCAAATTGCTTGAACCAATCAAGGACAGCCTCTTTTACTTCGTCATTAGTGCTGAAATGCTTACCTCCCATAAATTCTTTTACGGGTCTATTCAGGTAGAAATCACTTGTAGCGGGGTGTGGGCTGTAAGGTGGATGTGGTAATACCTCCCAGCCGTGTTGATGCATATGACAAATAGTGCGATGAGCAATTTGAGGTCAAGCAGGGTTGAAGTCTTCCCTGCTGGTCAAAAGCGGAAATCTGTCTTGGAACCCAAAGTTCCCTCCCCTTACGAACATGCAAATGTTCATTAACTACAGTGTTCACCGTACCCAGAGAAAGACATGACTTGTGCAATGTCGTGACAGGTAATGCGTCAGAATTCCAGGATAAGGCATTCTAACAATCTGGATATTCACATAGGAATGACTGTGGTGGGTTGAGTGCCGCCACGACGGTAATCATCACTCACGATTGTACGGGCTTCTCTAAAACATTTATACCATTCACATGTCTTACTGCGGCTCATATTGGTATTGTGATTGCAGTTTTCTGTAAAGGTCCGCAGTTGTTACACTGTCTATCACAGAGAGCTTCATCACAACACGCTGTTCCTTGCACGCGCTAACAGTGTTGTCCGTCATTGTTATTTGACTAGCAGTAATAGGACACACGTCCCCCTAACTAATGATAGTAGTTCCAGTACCCTGTAGGTCATTAATGTAGACTATAACAAATAGTCTCGGTTTGATTTGAACGCCTGTCGTTTTTCTGAAACACCTCACCTCTATGTCCCAGATTTTCCTCTTTCATTTGATATCCATGTTTCACAAGCATACAGGTACAAACTACGGATCAATGTCCACATTATATAGATTTTAGTGAGCATAAATATGTTGTTATCGCTCAAAAATCAGCTTCATCGATGTACGATTTGTCATAGCCTGAGCAGTCTTCGAGATTATAGTTCAACTCTTGCGCCATTAGCACCAATGACTTTATCCAAATATTTGGCTTGGCTTCGTTCGTTCTCAATCTCCCACTACTAAACCCTAAAAGGACTTAAGTAGCAGAATGTAGTCCAGAAAACGAAATGCGGTGTGTCGTAGTTTACAGCTTGACTGTGATATTTGCACCTTTCTGTCCAACACATCCGACCTCAGCAAGCATTTTTTGAGTACCGGCTTAGCATTCCCTCTTCTTTCCTTTTTCCTTAACCAGTTTGCCCTGCTGCAGCCTGTTCTACAGGATCACCGCGTGGAGGTGTAGAAGGGTCTTTGCAGCTCTGGTTCGCTGGCCCTGTAGCTAACAGTCAGCTATGGGTCGCTGACCACTGCAGCTCATGCGCTGCTCAACATCTTAGATCCCATCCATATATTTGAACTGAGCAACCGTTTCACTCGCTGGGCAATTGAAAGTGATATTGTCACTGAACCCCCCTTCCCCCCCCCCCCCCCCTTTCCCTGCTCCCCCATGCGTGCAGCTAAACAAATGAAAATTCAAATTTACAATGATCTTAAAACAACAATAATTAATCATTATGAAGCGATCGTAACTGCAATGTATAAATTCTTGTCGGTCCCCCTTGATGGCAATTTCGTGAACACCTGGCTCAGTGTTCTGGTAAACTCTGATCAGGAGAGCGTCTTCCCTGGCCATTGTCTGACCCAAGCATGCCTTCAAGGTAGCAGTTTAGCTTGTCATCTGGCTTTGTAATGTTCTGTTGGGAAAAATCGTGATGCATTTATATTATTAAAGACATAGCGGGCATTCAAGTCCTTTCCCCACCTCAGAGAAGTTAATAGTATAAAATAAACAAAAATACTATAAGAGGATGTGGAAGGTGTAGTTTGTGGACCAAGATCTGGCTTGCTAAGACTGGGATTACAGCACGCCATGGTTTGAAATCATGGGCCAACACAAAACAAATGCGGGCTTGGTTCGTTCCTGGTACAACTGCTCCTCCAGTCCACCTAGTAAATGGGAACTTGTCGTATGAGTTGGGGAAGGTATTACCAGCCAGGAAGGGAACTAGCCACCCCGCGTCACATAGGCTGCGGCTTAGTATATTAAGACGTATTCTCATCCCCGACGGCACCTGTTACCATGGGAATTACCTCCCCCTTTACCATAACAATAATAATAATAAGCGTCCATCACAAGAGATGGTGACAATAGCATTCAGACATGCTGCACTTCACCAGTGAGTCCTGAGGTGGCTGTATAGTCTAATTCTAGCATGGAAACCCCTTCCACATATGTAGCATTTCAGATTCTGAGCAGCGCATGAGCTGCAGTGGTCAGCAACTCATAGCTGACTGTTAGCGTCAGGGCCAGCGAACCAGAGCTGCCAAGACCCGTCTACACCTCCACGAGGTGATCCTGGATAACAGGCAGCAGGGCAGACTGGCTAATGAGAAGGGATCGAAGAGGGAATGCTAACCCGATACTCAGAAAATGCTTGCTGAAGTCGGATGTGTTGGACCGAAAAGTGCAAATATCGCAGTCAATTCTCTGGACTACATTCTGCTACTTAAGCCCTTTCAATATTTGGTAGTGGGCGATTGATAATGAACGAAGCCAAGCCAAGCCAAGATCAGAATTCGACATGTGCGTTTCAGCTGTTTTGGGTTTTCGCAAAATGCGTTTTTGTCTGTACTTCCAAGGCTCGGCGTTTCTCAACAATGGAGGTGCCTCTGATGGTGGTTCCACGCCATGCCTCGCGGTCCTGTGCGTGGCATTCCCATGAGTTTGCATCGATGGTAAAGCGTGTCAGAGATACTTTGAGGGAGTCTTTGATGCGTTTCTTTTGGCCACCGACTAGACGCAGAACCTCTTTCAGCTCACCTTACATTAGTTGTTTGTGGTTGCGGTTGTTTGACATGCCCATGGCGTGGCCGGCCCACCTAACCTGGGTCTTCTGCAACAGTGTGTGTCAGACGTTTTTGCATTTCTGAGAGGCTTCTAATGGAAACAAAAATGTCCCATTGATCAGTTTCTACGCACCAACGATGACCAATCCAAATGACTGTAATAACAAATTCTACGAAGAACTTGACACTGTTCTCTCGTCGGTACCAAAGTCTGAGAAGCTTTTCATTCTTGGAGACTTGAATGCCAGAGTGGGGCAGACCACAAGATCTGGGGTGGAATACTCGGTGTACACGGTACTGGCAAGTGCAGTAGTTATGGTCTCTTATCGCTTGGACTATGTGCAGCCCACCACCTAGCATTCACGAACACAATGTTTCTCTTGCTTACCCGGAACAAAACAACATGGATGCATCCTAGGTTATAGGCAATGATACTTAATTGATTATGTCATCACCAGAAAAACTGACAAGCGAAATGTATGAGTGACAAAAGCTGTATGTGGTGCAGTGTGGTGGAGCGACCGCGGGCTTATTGTGTCCCAATTTGACGTCTACATCCCACTCAGGAGGCGTCATTAGGATGGAAGGCAAACGAAAAAGAAGTTAGACACCACAAAACTGCAAAGCACGATGGTCACTGAAGAACTTGCAAGGGATCTTAGATGAGAAGCTCAACAATCTGGAGCTTGGTCAGACCAATGTAGATGAAAACGGAGCCGCTGTTAGAGACTGTTTACTTCTCATTATCTGAATCTAAGATGAGTCATTTATATTACGATATCTATGACACAGAGAAACAAACGCAATTGGCGCTCGGTCTGGATTGATCATCCTTCTACCATTGTATTGAACAAGACTCAGAGTGCACTAGTATCAAGCAAGGTTTAAGGGGACGGCGTGGGCTAGTGGTTAAGTGATATGGCTCACAGCCCGAGGGTGCTGGGTTCGATCCCCATCAAAGCACCGGCCGTTACCACGGGGAAGCAGACCCTTAGAAAATGCAGGAAGAAGCAGACTCTTACATAAAATGCATGCTGAAATCGGATGCACTGGGCCGACAGGTGCAAAATAAAAACTACAGTGCAACGCACACCGCCTTGGGGATTAAAGAAATAAGGCGAACGCAAAAAAACAAAACAAACAAACAAAAACCTGAGTACACTGGATTCACGACACATAGGAATCAAGATTGGTTTGATGAGAACAACGCAGAATTCATGTCCCTTTTCAAGGAAAGAAATGAGCTTTTTTAGAGCTCATCAAACGGACACATCTTATGCAGCCAAAAAGATAGCGTTCACAACCATACGAAGAGTGGTCCATAGACAGATCAGGAAAATGAAGGACAGCTGGTTGAGAAACAAGGCAGATAAAATTCAACTTTACGCGGACAGAAATGATACAAAACACTTCTATGACGCTGTAAAGACTGTTTATGACCCTAAATAGGTCAGGTCAGGTCAGGTCATCCCGTAACCGATGATGTCGTTGGAGCACACATGAAGACATCCTCACAACATCACGCCACCCTTCTCTGTCAGCGGCCGTTGCCTGTGCCTCTTCTGGTCGGAGATTGGTCCATTCTTTTATGTTGTCCTCCCACCTCTTTTTGGAACGCCCTCTTCGTCGTCTGCCTTGCAACTTTCCGTGGAGGATTGTATTTGCAAGACCATTTGATCTCGATATGTGACCGTACCAAGCGAGTTTCCTTCCATTTGCTGTTGCCAAGAGGTCTTCAAAAGGCCCTATTGCTGTTGTAATTCTATCTCGTATTTCCTCCTTTGTAACTCGATCTTTGTACATGATGCTTAAAAGTCTTCGGAAACATCTCATCTCCAAGGCCTGTATCCTTTGCTGAAGGTCAGCTTAACTGTCCATGTCTCACAAACTGAGAATACTGGAAAGTTGGGCAGAATACTTCCGCACGGTCCTCAACCAACCAACCTCCATCCGCCACGAGGCTATAGAACGCCTACCTCAGACACCCGTGAACAATGACCATAATAAACCCATGTACAAACTCTCTTCTTGGAGCCGATGTAGCGCAGTGGCTATTGCACTGGCCTCCAATCCAAACGACCCAGACGCAATCCCCAATTGGTGTGAGATATTTGTTTTTCTCCGGAAACAAATCACGGGTTCGACACAACCGCACAAATTGGGTAACAGAACACGTTTGCGTTCTAATGGCGGCTGGCGTAATGCTGTCCACGTCACCCCTAGTGTGCCGTTGGTTAAAAAAATATGGGCCTAATACAATATTCCCTATATGCCACATTGGAGTGTAAACGGGATCTTCCTTTTTTTAATTATTAACAACACTCCGTGTTTGGCTTTTTAAATATGCTTGGAAGATTGTTGCCCATTTATGTTTTCCTTCATGGTTACTAGTGATGTAAATTTAAAAAAAACCCAATTTACTTTAGTTTAAAATTTTAACTTTTAAAAATTACTTTAGCATACCTGTTTCTTCTTCCTCTTCTTCTTCCTCTTCTTCTTCTTCTTCTTTTTCTATTTCTTCTTTTTTATTGTTTTCTTCATATTCATTGTTATTTTCTTCTTTTCCGTCTTCTTCGGCTGCTATACTGAAGAAGACGTTGTGTCGTAGACTGCAGCGAGGATGCGATATGTTTGCAATGTGGACGCCATAGTAGCTTACTCAAAAATTGAAAAAAGAAACGACGCGTTGATGCCTTCCAGGAACGTATGCGGCGCTTTGAAGCAGAAGGTGACTGCAGTCAGCAAGTTGTTGGAATCTTCCTACTCGAATTAAGTGAGAAATTTACTTACATTTTTGTTTTTAGAGAAATGGACGTTTTCACCACCTTGGCAAAGCGGTCCTTTTCAGGGCCATCCCAATCAGCTAGAAGATAGGATCTCAGAAATGAATTATAACCATTAATTGGTTACTCCAGCATATATTTATAAATTTGGACAAATCAATTTGAAGTATGTACTTTCTATGTTCTGTATATCCCGTGCCTTTACATCTTCACACATTCTTTATACAAAATGCGCAGTTACTTTTTACAGTTCCTTAAACACATGAACTACATTCAAATAACATTTTGTGTTACCAAATGTAGAAACTCTCATTCGAATTGGAGAGACACCTATGCCTAAAGACAGACAATGCTTTAATTTACGGACGAAATAAATCTATTGCTTTCAAAGATCAAAGGAACTAACCGCTTTAAGAAAACGGAACTACCAGACAAAATGTCAATTATAAAGTCATATGGACACTTCAAAGACAAGACCACGTGCAAAATCACATGAATCGGTGAAAGGGTTATTGAGATATTATACGGTAATTGACGGCAACCATTGTGAAACGGACTATAGCAAGAAATGTTTCTAGAAATGAAACCTGAGTTCACTACTACGAACCTGAAACGAAGAGAAGAGATCGAACAAGATATGGCACATCCTCTTCGCCGAAACCGAAGAATGTTTGCACACAGCAATCTGCAGGGAAGTCTATATTGACTCTCTTTTAGGATGAACGAGGCGTTATTTTAGAGCAGTACATATCAGGAAGGGAACACTGTCACAAGTGCTATGATTTTAAATCTTCTCATGAATCGTCTTCGACCCACAATCAAACCCAAGCAACGTGGATGTATGCGTGATGTCATTTTTGCAACACGACAATGCTCGATCCCATACAGCTCGTACGACTGCAACCATCGAGGACCTCCACTTTCAGTGTCTACCATATGCGCCGTACTCATCAGACCTAGCTCCAAGTGATTTCCACGTCTTTGGACGAGTAAAATAGGCATTGGGAGAAAAAACTTTTAGGTCCGATAAAGAGGTCCAGCAGGTGGTGCGTGAGTACACACGTGACTCAGAGAATAATTTTCTACAGGAACCCATGCACTTTGTCCTGAGGGGTTTGCATCGAACGCATTAGTGACTACATAAAAAAAAATGATACAGTTGTTTTTTCCCTTTTTCAGAATAAATTTCCCCCAAAAATATATTTAAGGTTTTAATTGGAAGCACCATTGTGTGTGTATATATATATATATATATATATATATATATATATATATATATATATATATACACACACACACACACACGCACGGGCGCACGCACGCGCGCGCACACGCACGTACACACACACACGTATACACACACATATGTACACGTACACAACGTCCCAACCATACCCACTCACTCACTCACTCACAATGGCGATTTGAAACGTTTTATCTCAAGTGCTATTACTTTGACAACAACGCTCAGAGCTAAATAACACCCATGTAGAAATTATCTCTAGTGAAGTGGCTAAAGAGGGCATGTGGTGACAGGCTGAGCCTTGAACGGAGCTTACGAGCACAGTAGTACGGCGGCATATATGATAATACGGTTTAAGAAAAATGTTGTGATTTAATTTCTGACTACAGAATGTTATGTGTCCCCATCGAAGAATGACTGCGGATGTCAGCACTGTCAAAGTTGGAACACGGACTTTGAAAGCCGACAATCCAACCAAGACAAACCTGTATGATAAGGCTCGCACCGGGCCTCAGATCATCGCAGTTAATGTACAGCACCAAGCTCACGTGGGTAAACTGATTCGTCATTCGTGTCAAGCAGAGAGATATCGCCGCAATGTTTATGATCTCGATTGAGTCCATCACATTATCCATGGCCTGCTTGGGTATAGGAAATTGTGTCATGCTGACACCGGATACGAAACAGCGGTGACAGCAGGTGTGTCAGGAACTTTTGGAGCGATATGAACAGGAAGGCGTTTTCTTAATCCGCCGAATTATCATTGGCAACGAGATATGGGAACATCATTATGAACTATAAAACAAGCGTCTATGGAGAACAGGCATTAGAACTCACTTTCTCTAACCCAATTCAAGACATTCCCCTCGGCGGTAAATGTGATGATGACCGTCTTTTGGGATTGCGAGGACATAGTCCACTCTGAAGAACAGCCCTACCGTCAACTCCGATCGATATGTGAAAACGTTGTAGAAACTTCGAGCACAATTGTGGTGTGTTTGGGTGGCCAAGCGCGCAATTCTGTATGCACGACGTTGCTCGCTCACACACACGTCGACAAATAGTGGCTGCATTAGAGCGTCTCAAGTTTGAAGACAGTTTACCGCGCCGATCATGCAGCTCCGATCTGGCCCATTGGGACATTTTCCTCTTGTCGACGCTTAAGGATCACCTCAAGGGACAATTACTCATCGGACAATGAGGTCACGCAGCTGTGCGTACCTGATTTCTAGAGGTCTGATTATTTCCTCGAAGGGATGCAACAACTTGTCTGACGCTGGCGTTTGTGTGTGAACCGTGATTGTGACTACGCTGAAAAATAATGACTTTCCAAGCCCAATGTAAAGCTCATGTGAAAATCTTGGACATTAATGAAATTATTTTTTCAAAGGCAAAACGTTTCAAATTGTCCTCGTATATTTATATATAAATCTTCTGAGCATTCTTTTGTATACACCTGATATTATCTTGTTTAACTGTTCCCGCAGTCACACAAAAAGTCGATAAGTTAATATAATCATTGTCGATGTAAAAATGAGAAAAAAGTTTAACTTTTTTTCATTTTGAACCGTGCTTTCATTCTTCATCTGCTAATGAAATTTTATAACAATATATTTACTCACTTCTTTTGAGACATTCTCTAACTCTCTTTCTGTCGTATCCTCTCTCGTTTCATATATGTAAATCACAATTTTCTATGCTACATGGACTGATTTTTATATTGCCTATTAAAATAATATTCCTGAAAAAAGATAACATTATTTGTTTCTGTTGTTTGCACTTATTTTCCTCAATTATTCCTCATTGTCATCAATTTACCAGTTTGCACATATAAGGCAATTCCAATTAGCCACATTTCATCTTTGATGAACTCCTTCATCAGCAGCTTGGACGTTTTATGCTGTTTATGTTTTTCGATCTCTCACAGCTCCCATTGCAACAACTTTTAAGTTTCCAATAATGTCTCTGTACTTAGTGCCGCTTCGTATTTTCGAATTTGTTTCCC
Organism: Ariolimax columbianus; assembly: GCA_036924085.1. Classification (NCBI taxonomy): domain Eukaryota; kingdom Metazoa; phylum Mollusca; class Gastropoda; order Stylommatophora; family Arionidae; genus Ariolimax; species Ariolimax columbianus. Next base: position 71,238,644 of record JAVGWX010000001.1, on the reverse strand, counting down.
GTATTCTGTTATTAACTGCACGCATCCTTCACTTCAGCTTTTCTCCATTGAACTGCTAGCAATTTCCGTAAATCACTTTCTAGTCAGATTTTGTCACTAGCAAAACTTCCATCAGCGATTCACTGAATATCTAAACGATACATGAACAACTTGGAGGGTCATGTCCTGGCCGATATTTTTTGTTTGATTCTTGCCGTTGTTGGACGCGTTCTCGGGACGAAAATCTCTTCAAGGTCGAGTTGAATGTTCCTGTATGGTGTCTCGTTTAACAATTGTATGTATGCAAACCCGTACAGGAAGCTGATCATTGCAGATTTGTTTCGAGAACGTGGAACTTAATTCAGTGTTCACGGTGTTTGAGATGTTCAAGGCTGACAATAGATCTCTGTCTTGAGAGGCACCTTTGATTTTGTCCATCTGGTCTTTTTGGTTGATGTCATAAATGAACTATTGCATCTTGTCCTTTGTGGTAACATCTACAGACAGCTCTTTAATCATTGGAGGACCCCGCGTGGTTTGTGGAACCATAGAAAAAATATCTCAATACGTAGTCAATTTCTGGTTTAGTATAACAATGTGGAGAAGGCCATGTTCATCCTATTTAGATTAAAGGTAAAGGTAGTCACAAAGCAGACACTGCCATCGGGGATACAGTGTTTGCAACCTTACAAGTCAGAGCTTTGTGAGGTGGGATAACCAGTTCCTTACCTCGCTGTCTTTTCCCCTCCCCAGCCTTCAGTCAGGTACCAATTTACAGCTGGGTCGACTGGATTTACTGGTAGCGGGAATTGAAACACGTACTTTTGCAATGAAAAACGAGTCCTCTACTACTGCGTTTCAGAAATAAAAGTGTTCATTACGAACAGTTTTTGGGTTTCTGCGAAGATGTCTAGCGTTCTCCTCAATCATTACGCTGGTCATCGGAACATTTTCACAGATAGTGTTCTCCAGTTTGTTTGGGGAAAACTCTCTCATTGAAAGGCATGTTGAGGATGTAGCTGTACCAGGTTTTCGTAGAATAATTCCACAACGGTGCCTTCATAACCACTTTGAGGCAAGTTGGTTGACTGATGAGAAGTAACTTCTGATCCAGAACATGCATTTCTAAAGTTGCACGCCGTGAGGATATCATTTTAAAACCGATTTGACGATTTTAGCAATGCGGCTTGAAATGATGAAACTAATCCCATCAATATGGTATTGGTTTTCGCATGCGCCGATATAGATTTCGTCGCCATTTACACACCAATCGCAAATCTAATCGAAATGTGCGTGCTTTTCGGGGAGCTGGATTACATACCTTACATTTTCCATGTTATTCATCAAAAGGTTTTGTTTATGCTGTTCGAATCTACTTTGCAAGTTGTGGGAGAAAATCTGGAAATTGTTTCTCGGAGATACGTCCGGGGGTGACACGTCATAGTTATCATCAGGTCGAAATTTGGAAGATGTCGCCAGGCGTCTGGGGCGGTCCGTCATCTATATTTGTTGTTGTTTGATTTATGTAGAGACGATGGACGAGTTACCCCACGTGACTGGGTATGCCTGAGGGGAGGAGCAATTAAAGCAACATGTAACCAAATGTAACGGACAAAAGTTCAATAGGTAATTTCTCAGAAACAGTGAAAGGCGTGATACATTATATAATGTAAAAATCACATTACCGAATATGATGCATAAGTGTTACAACAACCAGAATAAATACACGATACAGAAGAGCTCTAGCAACAGTAAAACAGATGTTGAACGAGATTTGTGGACATGGGAAAGCCAGAAGCAATCTGCCTCTTGCAGGATACTTGTTAACGGGTAAGGGAGTAAACCCTGAGCAAAAATCTGCATTATCTAATATTTTCAGCCACTTCACCTATGTCTTACCACAGGTCCAACGTAGCTTGGCACCAAAGAGTGAGGTTGATGACCAGAGCAGGTCTTTCTTATTATAATCCATATGCAATGCACGTTACATCATCAAAACAGAACCGTCTGATTATGTCGTCATCTTCGATTGAGATGAGAAGCTAATTAACTATATAAATTACTTGGTAAAATTTGGAAAAGAGAAGAAATATCAGTTGATTGGATGAGAATGTTGTCCAGTCAATTTGCTAAGGAAAGAAGAACTGCAAACAGTGTACCAATTATTGAGAAATATTATCAGTGTTTCGGGAAATATCGATTGATAATCGAACGATTAAACGAGTGTATTGGACAAATAGAAGGCAGGCTTTCAATCAAATGAAACGTGTGCAGACCAAGAGCTACAATGAGAATAACATTTGAGCATAATGGGCAATGGAACTTGATATCGATTTTGGGGACAATAACAAAACATTCGACTGCTGATACAGAGTATCACTCTAGTTGTTACTTTGGCATTGTGTCTCTAAAGTTCATTAACATAATATAAAGAAAACATATCTTCTTCTTCTAAGTTCCTCCTGAAAAAGGATGTTTTGACGTTGTGTTAGTTTACATTGAGGCTGCGATATCTGCGAATTTTGGCCATACACATCCGATTGCCGCTGCTTTTATTTTTGCGGGGATCACATTTTTTTTTGGCAGACTACACTAGTCCTACCAATTCTTAGGGCGGCTATTAGGAGGTGGAGTAATATCTACTCAGCTGTGGTTCGCTTCTCCTGATGCAAGCGGCGAGCTTTGAGTCGCTGGGTGATGTCAGCTCATTAAATTCCTCATCTCCGGCCCCAGAAAACATTTGAAGATATGATATGTAGAGTTCTACATAAGGGATAACTTTTTCAACCCAATCAGATAAAAATCGGCGTGCGCCGAGGATATCTGTTATCACTATTTCTCTTTTTTGTTGACTATTGACTTTATCATGGTGTTATCACCATTTCTCTTTCTGTTGGCTATTGACTGGATCAAGGTGTTATCCCCATTTCTCTTTCTGTTGACTATTGACTGGATCAAGGTGTTATCACCATTTCTCTTTCTGTTGGCTATTGACTGGATCAAGGTGTTATCACCATTTCTCTTTCTGTTGGCTATTGACTGGATCATGGTGTTATCACCATTTCTCTTTCTGTTGGCTATTGACTGGATCAAGGTGTTATCCCCATTTCTCTTTCTGTTGACTATTGACTGGATAATGAAGACATCAACCACCAAAAATGGAATTCATTGGAATTTGTCAAAACAATTTAATGATCTGGACTTTGTAGTGTAAACATTAGTAGTAATTTTATGCTCGACGGAAAACACAAAGGAGTTAAGTCATGACCAAATGACAAATTACTCCGGACAGCTGTTTATTTAGCAAACAAACTAATGCAACTGCCTAGTGATCACCTCAGTCGTAGAACAGCTGAAAAACCTTCCATGAGATAACATCAGACTACTTTGCGCCCTAATAATAATATTGAAAAAAAAATTATAATAATAATAACAAATATCTAAACATTTTTTTTGCCACTCAAGGTCATATCAACATATAGCCAGTTATGGATAAAAGAGGCTACTTTACTATTTTAGAAAAAATAATAATAATACAAATAATAATAATTTCAATAATAATAATTACAATAATAACAATAATAACAATAAACGTTGGCAAACGCAAGAGAAGATAGCGACATTTTCAGACTTCTGCAACGAGATTTCATTTTATAAGCAAGGCAACGGCCGCCGTCCATAATAAACGATGATGGCATAATTAATTTTACTGGCGCTATTTTTAGTAAGGATTAACTGCGCTACTTTTTATTCTCACTCTCTCGTGTAGTGCCGCCCGACCCCAGTGGGAAGTCAAGGACAAGACGACTAGGGGGCGACTGCGAGATGCAGGGGACTCCGCATCAAGCACCCGTGAAAAAGACGGAGTCCGGAGGCCGACGGCTTAATCACTTGGCCACGGAATCCCCTATTTTATATGACTGTAAAGTCAAACACTGGCACGGCAGACTCTGTTGCGTTTAGAAACAGGTGCGAGGAACAGGACTACAGAGTCGTCGAGCCGCTCGCTTTCTCGGGATCTCGGCGATGCTGGTTCTTTCGGCGAACTGAGTGCCATGCGAACAGGTTGTGTGCAAGCATCTCAAAGGAGTCCCATATGGAACTCCAAGGAAATAAGAAGTAAGACAAAAATACTGATTTTCAATTCAAATGTGAAACCAGTCCTGCTGTATGGAGCGGAAACCTGAAGGATGACCAAAGGCATTGACAGGAGACTGCATGTTTTTTTTTTTCAACAGAAAGATTCTTGGTATAAAATAGTTTGACAAAGTTATAAACGACAGACCGCAGGAGAAAGCGGGAGAAGGTAAATTGGAACAGGAAATCTTAGGAAGAAAGTGGAGATGGTGGGTCATACATTAAGAAAGCCCCAGGCCAGGAAATGGAGAGGCATAGGCAGACCAAAGAATTCACGGAGACAAGATCTGGAGGCGGAAGAAAAAAAAATGGAAAAAGCTGAAAGTAAGTGGAAACGATTGTACAGTACGGAGTTGCTTCGCGATGGTTGGTTAATGGTCTATGCACGCCTGGGTGATAGAAGGTGAAAGAGAGATCTCCAAGGAGTTGCCATCAATGTTGCAGGTTTCCTATACATTTTTGCAGAGTATTTGTCGCTTTTCTTCTGCTCCGGTGACTAGCGTTTGACTGTTCTGATCTTTATGTACAGCAGTTACTTGAAGGTGCACTCAGTCGGACATGTAAACATGTCCCATTCATTTTATCTGGGCTGTTAGCAGAAGCGTATGGATGCTCTACATGTTTGACTTGCTAAGAATTTCATTGTTAGGTATTTTGTCTTGCCACCTAATCCTGAACAGCCTGCGGAAACAGCTGGCTTGGAAACGATTTAGCTGTCTGCTTTTCACTGTCCATTGCCTACGGCACGATACACTTTTATCTTGGTGATGATCTGGATACCTTGTTGGTTCCAAACATTCGATTGCTGTCTTTCAAAACACCGTCTAAACAGTTCCATGCAAAATTATCTCTCTTCAACAAACAAAAATACAGACTTCAGCAGTTAGCAAAGAATAGTCCTGAACAAGGTAAGAAAGATGCAAGACGCCTGGCTCAGCAACAAAGCGGATGAGATCCAGAAATATGCATCTTCTTTTTCTTAACCTTCTTCTTCTTCTACTTCTTTGACGTGCGTCCTGAAAAGGACATTGCGACATGTCGTCGTCTACATCACGGCAGCCATATCTTCGTTTTGGACCCGACACATCCAATTTCAGCTTTTTTTAAAGTAGCTGGGTTTCCTTCCTACTGCGATAACTATTCCTTTACTAAAGTGCAGTCTGTTTCCAGGGCCGCCACGTAAAGACAAAATAGAGTCTATTCTACAGTTATTGTTCGTTGACGCTGAAGCAAGCAGCAAGCTATCAGTCGCTGACTGCTATCATGTCAGCTCATTCGCTGGTGTATATGGGCCCTACATGTAGAAACTAATTACTTAAAGAGGTTCTACGATGTACTGAATGCAGTCTTCTAGACAGGGTTATATACTTGCCCTTTCCAACAAAACAAAACAACAACATAATATACAAATGCAATACATAGAAATGCACCAGTTCCATCCAAATATTTAACCCTTCTGTATTACCTTGTACTCTACTTTAAACTCTCCCAATTTGGTAGTGCTGTTTGTCTTGAAAATATTTAACTTTTTTTTCCTAACATATTTTAACCTTTCATTCCCATTTTTCACACTTTCAACACATTGAAACTCTACACTCTGGACTATTTAAAGTCTGCCCCCTAGACATCAAAAAGATAGCACCGGCCTTGGTTGCACTACAGCGAGGAGGGCTCAGGTTCAACTTTTCAAATTCGTTCCGAAATGTAAGAAGAGCCAACTTTAACGAGCTGTCAGATCAAATTCGTTCGTGAACAGTGAAAATATTAGATTCAAGTAGGTATCATACTTTCATAACAAAATTCAACAAGGCATACACAAACTAAGGCTTAAGATGCAGCAAAGTGAGTGAGCGGACAGAAGCTATTGACACACGTCTGATGGCTTGCAACAGGGTCAGCTAACCAGAGCTGATGATGACCCGATTCCGCTCCCAAACGATGACTCTGGAAGCAGGCCTCACTAATGTAGTTTTCTAAGAGAATAGGGATCACATTGAAAAGACTAACCATGTACCCAAAAATACTAATTATGAGTTAGATGTGTCTAACCGAAAAGCGCAAATATTGCAGCTTCGCTGTAAAGTACTCACATCGTCACAATGTCCTTTTTTTGGACGAACATCGAAGAAGAAGAAGAAGACTGAAGAAAAAGAAGTAAAAAGTTGAGAACTGATCTATGGCTTTGTGGACCACATGAAACAGGCAGATCGTTTGTTGGAGACCAGTCAATTATTTTTATATTTTGTGTCAATTTGCCTTCACCTTGTGGGTCAGAAGATGTAGCAACGAATGATATGATATCAGCTTGCGACTTATAGATGCCTGTTTGGGGTCAGCGAACCATAGCTGACCAATACCCTATGTCGTCTTCAGGTTGCAAACAGACTGTACATACGCAGCCTGGCTAAGAGGATATGGACTGACGAGAGAAGTTGAACCAGATCAATCATAAAATGCTGGAATAGGTTGTGTAGGATGGAAAAGAAAAAAAAATATTACTGTTCGGATTTTTCATCCGAGGATTTTCAGTGAGAATTTTAATAGCATGGCTTTATGTGATATGCAGCATCGCATATGAACAATCCTCTTTAGTCATCTGTCAAGACAATAGGGAGTCGCGTAGCGCAGTGGTTAGCGTGCTGGCTTGGCATCTGAGTGGTTCTGGGTTCATTCTCCAGTTGAGGCGGAAATGTTTTTAGGCCACAATTTGTCCAAGCAAATCCAAATTAGAGTCTACATGTTCTATTTGATGCTCTACGCCTATTCTATGGGGGTGATGGTTGTTAAAGATTTTGGATGTCAAACTTCTGATAACGAGACAGTGCCGTAAGACTTTGGTGGGGCATCAGGTATGACTTTTTTCAATTTGAGGTAAAACAAGTAAATATTGAAAAACAACGTATTTCGACATAAACATTTACGAATACTCAGACACGTTTTTATCAATAATCAATCAAAATTGTTCAGATTCCTGAGCATAGATCTTCAAAACATATTATCCACGTCATAAAACGGTTACCTGCCCATATTTAATGAAATCTGTGTGCCCTTCTGTTAGATGAAGTATCCAGACTCTTCGTCAACCCTCTCTAGTATCCTCATGCATGGCAGGTTACAGTCTTATTATTTGTTGCACTTTCTATCATATTGTATACAGATCATCCTAAATATGATCTTCCTTTATATGTTATCTTCTGTATGCCTTATCCCTGTAATTATAACCAGCTTTTTCACTAATTAGCCAGACAAATACTGAACTTAATGACTGTCAAACGTCAACCTGTATTTTTTTCGAAAAAAGCAGCGGTCATCCTGAGGCTGTCGACACTGCCATAGAGCTTGTCCAGTGTTGCCACTGGTGATGGCTACATATGCTTTCTCTGGTCCTCGTATGTCGGGCAGTTTTGCAGCAGATGTTCAGCGGTCATTTTCCCGGTACCACAAGTGCATTCGTCAGTGCCACCTATCTTCAGTTTATTGAATAGTTGGTACCTCAGTCTGTTGTGGCCTGTGCGAAGACTAAAGACCACGACCTGCTCTCTTCTGTTAAACTGGTAATAGGCGTCATTTTTTGTGCAGCCAGTATGTTCTGTTTCCCATTTGGCCATGTATCTGGCTCCAAAAGCCTTTTGGACTCTTCGTAGGTCACACTAGAATCTGGTTGTGGTAGTCTTGCACCTTCTTTTGCCAGTCTGTCTGCCTCCTCGTTGCCTTGGATGTTACAGTGGGATGGAACCCACTGTACCACTACTCTATTTGGTGCGGACTACTGGCATAGTTGACAGAGTACTGCTCTTAAATCATTAAGTTCAGTATTTTTCTGGCTTTTTAGTGCTGTGACTACGGCCAGGGCATCTGTAAACAGGACTATGTGGCTTTCATTCCTTTTACCTGTCAGCATTGCTACTACTGCAGATCTGAGTGCCTCTGCCTCCGCTCTGAAATTGCTTGAGTATTTTCCAGTTGCCACTGACAGTGTTATTTTTCTACTATTTGGTAGGCTCAGGAATAAACCTGCCCCTCCGTTCTGTGTTGTGTTTGTTACAGAACCGTCGGTGTATGCATGGGTCCAGTCCATGCTTTGGTCGTTTTTCGTTATGTACCTTGGAGGTTAAGTCTCTTCTTTTTTTTCAGTCTGGCTGTTCTTGTTTCCAATACCTGGTATATTTTCTACCACCTCCGGAATGATATGCTGCTCCCAGGTAGGTTTGCATACAGTAGGGATGGGCTTTGGTGTTGTTATTGTATTCATAGGGTCTTCGCTCATCTTTGCTTTGGCTATTTCTGCAAAGTTTCTCCGCTTTAGTTTTCCATTTCCAAATCTATTTAGTCTCTGATGCATTAGATGGTCTGTCAGTCTTCTTAGTTTCTCTGCTTGCTGCTGGGCTCTGCAGTCTCTTCTGTCGGTCATGGATTGCAGGTTTGTATTCTTTTCAAGTTCTACAATTGGCGTTGACTTCATGCCTCCTGTTATAACTCTCATTGCTTGATTTTGAACTTTGCTAATTTTATCAAAATTCGCCTTTGCTGTTGCCCATGCCGCAATGCCATACTCGAGAACTGGTCTCACTCTTCCAGTGTACAGTTTCTTAGTATACTTTCGTCTGCTCCCCAGCTTGTGCCAGCGAGTTTCCTCATGATTGCCATTGTTTGTCTGGCTCTCATTCGGTTTCTCTAGATCTGACATTTCCATGTCATGCGCCGATCAAATGTGACTCCCAGGTAGTTTGGGTTGTCGTTTGGTCGCAGATATTTGCCGTTAAGACTTATTTTGGTGTTCTGGGGTTTATTTAGAATATCGTACATGTTGTTTTTTCTTCATTTATTTTGACCAGCCATGAGTTCGCCCACTCCTCCAACGATGTTAGGGCCAGCTGCATCCTGTTGCTTGCTATGGTGAGATTTTTTTCAGAGGTCCACATAGCCAGATCGTCTGCAAACATGGAGCTGTGGAGTCTTCTTTGTATATTCGCTGTGCTGTTGTTTATATACACCAGGAAAAGTGTGGGTGACAGTACTCCCCCTTGGGGTACTCCCTGCTCAAGTGTCACCTTTTTGCTCATCTGCCCTTGTACTTGAACTCTGGCTGTTCTGTTTTCGAGGTAGTGGCTGATAATCTGTACATTTTCCCACAAACGTCACTTTTTCGTAGCTTGACTTTAAGTCCCTCTTTCCACACCTTGTCAAATGCCTTCTCTAAAATCCACCCAGACCGCTACTGTGTGTTTTTTCTCCTGGTAAGCATCCTCGATTTCCTGGGCTATGAGAGTGATCTGGTCCTCAGTGTACCATCTATTGAATAAACTAAGGATAGGTGGCACTGACGAATTCACCTGTGGTACAGAGAAAATGACCGCTGAACATCTGCTGCAAAATTGCCCGACATACGAGGACCAGAGAAAGCACATGTGGCCATCACCAGTGCCAACACTAGACAAGCTCTATGACAGTGTCGACAGTCTCAGGATGACAGCTGCTTTCCTTGAACAAATTCAAGTTGACGTCTGACAGCGTATGAACAAAAAGAAGAAAGAAGTATCCAGCTTTTTGAGGTAAAATGTCAGTTAACGAATAAATCAATACACGGATATGAAATGTAGCTACTACATTTTGCAGATTATCTAAACGAGTATTTGAAAATAATAAATTACGAATGCTAACGAAAACTCAGACATATCGGGCCTACGTTCTCGAAGGTTTACTGTAGAGCACCGAATCGTAGACCACTACTCGAGACACGGGGAGGAAACTCAACATTATTCATCTTTGCTGTCTTCGATAACAAAGGTCAAGCGGAAGGACAAAGTCATAAAGGTATTGCATCGAGCCAAGCTGCAATACATCATGGGAACACTGCCTAATAGAAAACTGAAGGCTGTGACACGAGAGAAGAATGGAAAACAACCGCATACTCATACATGTCTTTATCGATGAACTTTCAGAGGTTCATTTCAGTTAAAGTGTCAGCTTCACATCTAGGTCAGCGGAAATGGATCTCCAGTGTAATTTGTAACAGTGCAATCTGACAGGCGTTTTCTGGTCCAACTATTGATGCTATCCACCCACATAAAACGGTATCTGCCTTATGAATGAGTGCCTTCCACACTACCCTCTTGTATGGTTTTCAACAAGGATGTATGTCTTATTATATGATCAAAATAACTGTTTAATCCTGATTTCGGCCATTAATTCTCATTTCACAACCAACATTTTAAATACTTCCACATTTGTTTTCTTCTCTTTCCAAGACATGCGACCCAATCTTGTATATACCCTCATTTTGAAGGCTTCAATACTATTTTCTAACTTGTTATTCAGTGTGCATGTATCTGAGCCATAAAGTAGTGACGCTAGTACATAACTCATGACAATTCTCATTTTCAATGTATGGTTTATGTTTGTTTACCTTTCAGAGGGGAAGATACCAAAGCTAAAATACAAAGACATGCTCTAAAGGAAAGACATCTCTATAGACCTTCAAAAGTGGGAGGAGATGGCTGAAGATATAGCTGCATCATCATCATGTGGCATGTCCTTTGCAGAACGTCAATCTCACAATATCCGATCTGTAAAACTCTCGATCTCTAGCTAGAACTCCAACCACTGTTGCCGGTATCTTCAAAAACTCCATGATGTCTTGTATCCATCTTCCCCTCGGCCTGTCTCTGCCCCGCTTCCCAGGCACCATACCCTCCAATATCGTTCTCTACATGCCATTATGGCGTCTTATGTGGCCAACATATTTTAGCTGTCTGGACAAGATATTGTTTAACAACCAATTTCCCCTCGATATCCAGTTTTATTAGGATATCTTTACTTTTCCTTTTCGTCATCCTTGATATTTTGAGCACCTTTCTGTAGCAGTTTAATTCAAAAGATTCAATCTTTTTCTTAAGTCTTTGTGTGATAGTCCACGTTTCACATCTGTACGTTGTCACCAAGAAGATTCAAGTTCGCATGATTATTATAAGAGTTCTGCCATTAACTTCTAATTTTATTCAACTTTTGCATTGTCAGTACCATTTTCCTTCTGACTTCCTTCCGACAATCTACTTCTAAAATTGAGCCGACGTACTCTTGTGCATTTCTTAATTTCCTGTTTATCTAGAATAACTTTAGGATTGGTCTTTGTCTTGTATATGCTCATTGTTTTGGTTTTACTTATATTCAGGTATAGATTTTGGTCTTCGCTGTGTTGTTTTACCGAAATGATCATCCGTTTTAGCCCCGCAGCGATCTGTAAAAGAACAACTGTATCATCTAGAGATGAAGGAAAGCAGTATTGTATAAGTGTGGAGACTTTGTAGGCAACACTAAACAATACACCGGAGACCGAGCAAAGAAATCGCAAAAGTAAGTGCAATCTTATATCTAAGACCTGCATCCACTGCGTTAAAGTGTGAACGTCTTAAATAGGGAAGATCAGTCATGAAAAGAGCTGCAAAATGAGAATTTTACCCACTTTAAACGGTATGTAAAGACGTTAAAAGTAAAAAATTTATCTACATTATACCATGGGATTCCGTGGCAAAGTGGTTAAGCCGTCCGCCTCGTGGTCAGGTGGTGTAGGTTCGACTCCGGACTCCGCTGTCTTTTTCATGGTGCTTGATGCGGAGTCCCCTGCATCTCGTAGCCACCTCCTAGTAGTCTTGTCCTTCACTTGCCACTGGGGTCGGGCGGCTCGAGACGAGAGAGTGAGGATAAAAAGTAGAGCAGTTAAACCTCACTTAAAATAGCGCAAGCAAAATAAATTATGACATCTTTTTCGATGGACAGCGGCTTCTGCCTTGCTCTGTTACCAGCTGTTTAATTCAGCCCAAGTCTTCTCTACACGACACACATGGTAACAAATCTTTCAACAGACAGATGGCGCATCTCGAGGTAAAACATCGGCATTGGACGATGGAGGTCGCATGTTCAAATCACGGTGTAGACCGAGATTATTTTCACGTGAACTTTTTGTTATTTCTCCCTGAATCTCTGGGTAGTAGAGATCGAAACGCTCGAGTTCAGTGTCGCGAACGTTAAAATATCCCCAGTAGTCGGAAATCGAAAAGAGTAGGCTTAACGGCCGCTGCCCGTGTAAAATTAATTTTTTGTTTGTTTAATCTGCACAATCTATTACGGGATCCTGGCCGGTTGCTACGGAGCTCGTGCATTGTGCTGAGATTCTACAAAATATGGAGAACAGAGCACTTTTTTGGGTTAAACCGTGTGCAATGACGTTGACTGTTCGACTAAACTAAACTAAAACTAAACTAAACTAAACTTAAACTTAAACTTAAACTTAAACTTAAACTTAAACAACTTAAACTAAACCTCATCGTCATTTTGATGTCTGTGGATATTATCCCTGTCCTTTAATGTGTCCCATTTTCTGTCCCAAAAAACCTTTTCTGGTACATTCAAGGGCGTCTATGCGCATGCATTAGTAATATTGTTTCTCGCTGTTTTCTCTTTCTAACTTCATTAATGGTGGTATCTTTGTCAGTGTCGGTTACTTAATCTCAATGGGCACAATTTTTGTTAGTGAATTATGCAATGTTATTATTCAATGCCAGAGTCTCGTGCCTCTAATAGCTTCAAAATAGTGATATGTTTGGCTTGTTTTATTAAATTATCTATACAATGACACATCGTACTCCCATTACATGGGTCCTTTTGGTGAAATTGATAGAGCTGGGCATAAAGGGCGCTTGTATAAGCAGTCGTTGCGGATTGTGCGTGTTGTTTTATGTTATCTCCGAAAGAAGTGAGTTGTTTGCCATAACGAAGTTGTCAATACGTGCTAAATCGCGCAAGATAGCGGTTCCTGTACGGCTCACCCACAGTTTCAATGATTATCTATCATTAGCATGTGGGTCCAAGTATGTCATGAGACGCGTGGGGATGTGCAGTCCTTTTTCGTGTGGCGAATTTATTGCTGCTGCTATTGTCAATCCGTTCTACTGTAATGTTTCTGACATATATAGATTAATATATACATACACACTTGCATGTATGCGTGCATGAATACATACATACATAGATACACACACACACACAAACACACTCTATCAAAATGTGGTTTTACAAGGACGAGATATGTTTGATATAACTATGTATATTTTATATTCCCCAAAAATATAACAAGTTAATAGTATATGATTACAAAGACATGACAGGTTCATAATTTGTTTTTTTATAATCTCCCTTACACATGATATATACACCTTCACAAATATAGTTTTTGTCGTTAATCTTTTTCCTAAGGTAGATTGCTTTGCATTATGTTTGTGTGCTATATAGTCCAGTTAATCCGACTTCAGCACTTATTTTTATAATGACTTTATTTTGCTTTGGGACACACCATTATTGAATCCAGCATGTTTGGGTTGTCAGTCGGTTCTGTAACTACTTCGTTACCCATCAAGTCCGTGATGGTGGTAGTTTCTAAAGATGTCATTAGGTTGCGGCATTATCCTTCTCTGCGACTACTGCAGGTAGCAAACGTTAGGTGCCACATGCACGTGCGCAAGTAAGATACACAATGACGCTCGTGCTCATATAGTTTACATTCAAAGACCAGTGTACTTCTGTGCAGTTTTGTGTGGACAAAATGACTGTTTACAAAGAATATTCACAAGAACATTATTCCGGTTTACTATGACAAGTTGGTTGTCGCGTAAAGCAGTGCATAATCTGATTTGATATATTTTCTCACAGACGTTGAGAAATTGCTATTTCGACCTGGTCGTCCATTTCAGATTGCAGCACATGTATCTGTGCGGTGGAGGTCGGGGAGAGGGTGTAACAGAGAGAGGAGTAAAAGATTCAAGCAGACAGTCGAGTAACGATTGACATTGTTGAGGTGAAAGAGTCTGTTCGCATGGTTTAGGCTACAGCATATTGCATGATCCGACCTTAGCAGGAGACGTTCCGTTAATGACCAAGGGGTTGGACGTGAAGGACTAATGTGGCTAAGTAAACCAAAGACTTATATTGAACATGTTTTGTCGCACCGTTAAAGCGGTGGGATACGTGTATCAATGTTGGTGGAAATTATGTTGAGAAATAATGGGTAACGCAAGTGCAATCAAATAGGGTTTTCAATTTGGTCTCTTATTTAGTCTTTTTTAAATTTAAATAGCCATTTGTGACCTATCAACTGACCGCTCATCGAATGCTTATGCATTTGCTGCAAAACTGCCCGACATACGAGGATCAGAGAGAGCAGATGTGGCCATCACCAGTGGCAACACTAGATAAGCTCTATGGCAGTGTCGACAGCCTCAGGATGACGGCAGCTTTTTTCTAAAAAATAAAGGTTGATGTCTGACTGCGTACGATGAAGAAGAAGAAGAAGAAGAAGAATGCTTATACATGCAAAATATATTTCACATAAGGCATGTCAGTTTTAGACCTTTGCTGTGTCGATATTTTTATCTAAATAAGAAGAATGTATTGTTGCCTACTTTTTGGATTTTATCTTCTTAGATTGCTACCAATAATCGTATCTATTCTCCTCATATGGTGGTCCTTCTCAAACCTTTGTCGGCCCCATACAGTTTATTTTGCAGATGGGTTGCACATGGTCATGCATTCATTATACTCTTCTCGTGGAGCCGGTAGACTTTCAGAACATATTCTACCGTTTGTTTGTTCTTCCCACACAGGAAGATGGCTGTGTGTCCAATTTTGTATGTGTTGCGCAGATGATTGTTTTTAGTTTCAGTTAAGCTCCTATCAGGTGCCATCTCCTTATTGAAAACGGGCTGCAGCAGTGTACTCTTATCTCTTGCCGTAATGGTGCAATCTGACAGGCTTTTTCCAGCCCATCTCCTGTCCCTATCCATCCACTTATAATATTATCTGCCACTTGATAAACTGCCTTCCATTCTACCATTAAGTATGGTCTTCAACAAGACCGCATGTCTTGTTGTGTGGCCAAAATAAATTAACTTCCTAAACTTGATTTAGGTAATTATCACATTAATTACCCTCATTTTTCAAAACCTCCACATTTGTTTTCTGCGACCCAATCGTCTATATATCCACATTTTGAAGGCTTCAATATTTCTTTTCCAACTTGCTATTCAGTGTCCATGTTTATACTCCATATAGTAATTACGAGTTCATATAGCACTTGACAATTCTCATTTTCGATGTATGATTTATTTGTTTGAACGTCAGAATGTCAGGACGTCATGTTGCCGAATGCCATTTTGGTCATATTTATTCCCCAGCTGATTTCTTTTTCACAGCTGCCTTCTTCCGTTATTAAATGACCGAGATAGTAGAAACTCTGTTCCACAATTTGATTCGCCTTTTTTAAAATCTGCTTTCCTGATTTCTTGTCCCTATGCCCAAGTATCAGTCTTTTGTTTTCCTTATGGTTACGTATAATCCAAACACTAGACTTTTTGTTTATATCGTTATTTATAGGAGCCTGAATATTGTTCCTTGATATCTTCTTGACAAAGAGTACATTGCCAGCTTGAATATCAGATCATGTACGTCCTTTTGCAATTTATCTTTCAAGTGTATTGTTACCATTATCTCCAGTTTTGGGTTTCCTCCTCACACTTTGACAAGTTTATCTGCCGCCGTATTTGCATGTATCTCAGTGTTCAAGAATCAATGAGTTTTCATTATGTTGAAATTGTAGCTGGTTTTCACGAGTGCCTCAGAAAGACTGTATAATGCATTACTTTTATGGTTTCTGATAGCCATTATGGAAAAAAATGGGAGCTGTAAAGGACAATTATATTGTCTCAAGAATGGTCTTTGTTTTCCCCGATGGCTATGCGATTGTTTGTAGTGCCTCATTTTCCGTCGCAAATATATTTTAAAATGTTCTAGTGCCGACTGAGATACATTTCCTGTCCATTATGTATTCTTGTGTAAAGGCATCCTCCTCCATTTTTTATAGTCTTGCTGCTGATCCATCTATGCACGTGCGAGACTTTTCTCTGACTAGGTTTTCACTTTGAATACATTTTAATTGTATGTGACTTTACTGGACAAATCTGTGACCAGAACTATATCGTCTTTATATATAATCATTCTACGCCACTGGAAGTTACAATTTTTTCGAAACACTTCTGAAGTGTCTTTGAGGGAAGTTACGGAAAATTAACAAATGATGAAGATTGGTGCAGCCTAAGTTGTACCTAGATTGGCAAGATTAGGATAACTGTAACCTTCTTAGCACGTTGTAAAAAGTGATTAAAGAAGATTGGTGCATTGGCTAGCTGCTCATTGTGTAAAACTGTTTGTTCTCCAACTACAACGGAAATGCTAGGATATACGCAACAGTTAAAGGAGTCCCTTGTAGTGTCACTCGAAGCACAACAGGGAATCACCATCACCAAACACGTTTGTTCTTATTGCAGTCTTAAGCAAAACCAACTGTCTTCAGCATCATCCTGACTTTCTCGGCTCTCCTTTCGGGGCAAAGGCCATTGACAACCTTTCTCTAACAAGTTTGGTCTTGAGATGCTCTTTCCGAAGATTATTTATCTCATATATAATAAAATATTGATATTTCTTTGTTTGTCTCTCTTTCTCTTTCCCTATTGGTTCCATGTCAGAGCGTTTCTGGCATGTGTGAGGGTGTTCTATAACGTGTGTCCTATTCAGCCCCATTTCCTACACTTGATATGATGTTCTACTGGTTGATGTTCGCTCCATTTCCGCAAGTATTTGCTTCTTATATAGATTGTGGAAGGAAGCAGAAAACATGCTCATTTCTTCCACGGTACCGCTCGAGTTGCTTTTCTTCTTGTGGACGCCACTAAAACTTGATTTCTTTTTCGATTTGGATTGATGGCTTCAACGAAGAACAGGTTTTAAATGCCGTTGAAATTGAAAGTAAGCCTTTTGTTTTCTTTACATCGGGACGTTCCTTTCGAAGTAGGAAAACAAAGAAACATGTTTCGTTTGGTATCGTCTTGTCTCTCTTTCAAATGTAACAATATAACACGTATCGATGTTGGGATACCACCTAGAGCTGAAGAAATGTAATATAGCAGGACCTCACACAATGACAGCTCAGCGGTTACGAGAACCACCAAAGACGCGAAGCAGGTCTTATACTACTCGGCAAACTGAACATCAATGGGAAAAAACCTGGAGACTGGACACCCCTGAGCTACACCTTCATCAAGTCTAGTAAACCGCAGAAAGGAAATCACCCATACACTTGCTACTGATAGTCAAATGTGAGTTCGAAAAGCAACCTAGTGAATACAGGGAACGACATCTTCGAAGAACCGACCAAATGGGTTTGCAGATCAACATATTAGCTTTTAGCTACCTGATATCAGACGCTGATCTGTCTAAGTGGAAACCATGGTTCCATTAATCCAGATTAACAAACAATACGGTTTGCAAGGTTAGTTTTACATTTTGAAGATCTTTCGAAATTAGTAAAATATCATTTTCATTAAAATGGTTTCCGATTGCGTTCTAAACATAGCATCTCTTTCACATATTCATAAAACTGTAAATCAGACGCTGATCTGTCTATGTTGAAACCATGGTTCCATTACTCCAGATTAAAAAACAATAGGGTTCACAAGATTAGTTTTAAATTTTGAAGATCTTTCGAAATGAATATAATATCCTTTTAATTAAAATGGTTTCCGATTGCGTCCTTAATAAATATAACATCTCTTTCACATATTCCAAAAATTGTATGGAATTTCTAACTAACAAACCAACAACCGCAGAGGACAAGCAAATGTAAACAGACTTAAATCATTGATCAGATATTGTACATCGGCCTAGAAACTTTGGACAGAAATAAAAAGAGAAAGCGCTATTGCACCGTTAAGACAATTGTAAATAACTTAAATAGGTCGCGAAAGTACAATATAAAAATATGCATTTGATCCAAACGGGTCAGACCCATTTAATCTGGCGATGCTAAATTTATAAAAGTTTGTTTGTCACTGATAACATGACCGGTCTGCGAACCTGAGAATTGAGAAACACAATGTTATACTATGTGAACAATGTCGACTGATTTTAATGGCGTGGCTCTTCTAATCTGCTACTTCTCTGTATCTTCTAATTCTTTTTTTTTTTTCATTCTTCTGACTACTGGGAAAATACTAATGTATTATCATATGTGGTGTGTCATTTTCATAGTTTTCTAATTCCGAAGATTAAACAATACTAATTCGACATGTGGCCTGTTCGAGTGATGAGGATATACTTAACGAAACTTAACGTCTGTATACTGGTTTCGAAGACTATGCAGAGTATGTATACAACAAGTTTCATTAACATTCTCTTGCTCTAAAAGCTATGCGCATCCAATGTATTCTTAAATGCGTTAATTGTCCTTCCCTCCACTACTTCCTGTCGCAATGCATTCCAAGCATTCATCACTCTCTTACTAAAAGAATATTTCCTAATATCTAATCTGGACCTTTATTTTCGTTAATTTGTAGCTATGTTCTCTTGTAGGTGGTTGTATTTTGAAAAAAAAACTTGTTATAGTATCATTGTATGTATCATGTATGTATCAACTATATATCCTTTCCTCTGATTATCTTATACACCTGTTTTAAGTCACATCGAATTCTTCTCTTTTCTACACACTGTAGAATCTGTAGCTGTGCTCTCTTGTAGGTGGTTGTATTGTGAAGAAAAAAAACTTGTTATAGTATCATTGTATGATTCATGTATGTATTAACTATATATCATTTCCTCTGATTATCATATACACCTGTTTTAAGTCACATCGAATTCTTCTCTTTTCTACACACTATAGGCCGGTTTTTCTGAGTCTTTCCTCATGCGAGATGTACGCTGAAGTGTTTTCTACGTCTGGAGTGTAGAGAACACTGTTAGTCTTCTTTTAAAACATACTGTCAATGACAATGGGATTTATGTCCCAACATATTGCTGTGTGATGGTTCAAAACTATATCTTTACCTCTAGAGATTGTCTTAAAATCCACGTTCGTTCGACACTGGGGCAGAGCGTTGGCATGAGTATACTGCTGATCAGTAGTGTTTTCTGTGGACATGTTTATGTTAGAGTGTTTCAGTAATGGTGGAGATCTAAGATTAGTTTTAAAAAAGACGCATTTGCATATATATGTCTACTTCTTTGCTTGTATTGGTGAGGAGTCCAGATAATGGGGATAAATTCGACCTATGCTCTGAAACAAATTGTTGAACTGTTGTGTCGCAGATTACAGCTAGGCTGCGATATCTGCGTATATCGGGTCGATTCTTCCGATTTCAGAATGAAATTTTTGAAACCATGTTTCCCTTCCCTTTTCGATTTCTATTCTTTTAGCCAGGCTGCATGGTTGCAGTCTGTTTCCAGGGCCACATGCAGGAGGCGGAATAGGGTAAAGGTCAGTATATAGGTCACTGACCCTGATGCAAGCAGACAAAGATGAGTCACCGGCCGCTGTCAGCTCATTCACTGCCGTGTCATGGGCCCCAGACCTGACATACTGACCAGATTATGCTAATCAGAGTCACGTGAAAAATACCGATCAAGACCCCACCTCACTTTCAACTATTTCTCTCTGGAAACAGACTGGTTCCTGGCGACCTATCAATATTGGGATCGGTATTGTGATCCCCTTAACGGTGTTCTTACTGAAGAGCCTCTCATTGCATTACGTACAGCCAGGAGGACACTAGCCAACCCTCTCAAGTACGCTCTGGATGTGAGGAAAGTCACTGCCACCCACCACCAAAGAAAGTCAAGAGCAGCTAACTCAAGTGCAAGTGGGATTAGCAAGAGCATACGGACATGTCAACATTATATGATTTGGCATGAATTTATTGAAGATTTGTGCTCAACGTGGATCTTAAAAGGTTATGATTGATTGAATCATGGAGAAGGTTATATATAAATAGAGCCACTGTTCCCTGTCCTGAAAAACACAATATAAAACAAATGAAAATAATTGTGTTCTTCCACCACTTCATTTGCCACCACACTTCGATATATATGACTCTAAAAAAGTCAGAAGTCAGTTCTGTACTACGAAGAAGAATAAATGGACTAGGAAGTTTAAGAATCTTCTAATTCTACTTATATCACCTTGCGTCATGATTCGCTGAAGGAAGATGTAGTTTTCTTTTGTGTGCTAGACGTGTCGTTAATTCGCTGAAGAAAGAGTTTTCTTTTATGTGCTAGACGTGTCGTTATTCGCTGAAGGAAAATGTAGTTTTCTTTTGTGTGCTAGACGTGTCGTTATTCGCTGAAGGAAGAGTTTTCTTTTATGAGCTAGACGTGTCGTTATTCGCTGAAGGAAGAGTTTTCTTGTGTGTGCTAGACGTGTCGTTATTCGCTGAAGGAAGAGTTTTCTTGTGTGTGCTAGACGTGTCGTTATTCGCTGAAGGAAGCGTTTTCTTTTGTATGCTAGACGTGTCGTTATTCGCTGAATGAAGATGTAGTTTTCTTTTGTGTGCTAGACGTGTTATTCGCTGAAGGAAGGGTTTTCTTGTGTGTGCTAGACGTGTCGTTATTCGCTGAATGAAGATGTAGTTTTCTTTTGTGTCCTAGATGTGTCGCTATTCGCTGAATGAAGATGTACTTTTCTTTTGAATCCCAGATTTGTCGTTATTCGCCGAATGAAGAGTTTTCTTTTGTGTGCCAGACGTGTCGTTATTCGCTGAAGGAAGATGTAGTTTTCTTTTGTGTGCCAGATGTGTAGCAAATGCTGTTGTCGCTCCGTGCTCCATCTATCCAACCTTTTTCGGGCTCTGTAACTCTCTTTTCTGGTGTTGCAGATCTGCACAGCTAGTAGAATTGGTTGCATTTTTGTCATGTGGCTGAACTACTTAATTCGCTGTCTTTCAATGTAATCCATGCACGATGTTCCTTCCACTTTTGTTCTAATGTCTTCGTTTCGTACTCTGTCCAGCCTTGAAATTATAACTTTTCTCAAATACCTCATTTCGCATGCAATGTTTTTTCTTACTTGTTTCTCGATCTGAGTCCATGGATGGATATTAATCAACTGTCTCTTTATCTCTACTGGGATGTGTTTTGCATTGTTAACGGGACGAGCTGATAAGAAACCATGTTTGCTTTCTTGATTTCACCTGGCTGTTCATCCTTCCATCTTGTGTGAACACGCAATTTAAGGTATCTGAATTCTCTGATCTGTTTGTTCTGTTTTTCACCCGAAAATGTGACTGTCTTCAGTATACTGCTGATTTTCATTGTCTCCGTCTTTGGTGTGTTAATATTTATATTGTATCTAACCCAGGCACTGTCAAGACCATTTAGATGTTTTTGGAGGCTATATTCATCTGAATGAAAGATGCTCTGATGATTTGCAAAAAGTAGCTCGTTCATTGAGGTAATTTCTGGTTTTGCTTCAGTTGCTATTTTGTCCATAGTGACGGCAGTACACATTCTTATCTTACCTCTGTACTCTATTTTCAATTCCAATACAGACAAATGGTACACATTAATGGAACGTCTAGACATGACACAGAACATCCGTCGGACTTGGAAATTAACAAAGAACTTGAAAATGAATCAGATAAAGCAGCTGTGACGGTCATCCAAGCAAACCCAAACCAAATAGCTTATCAACTAGTGCTAAATGGAAAAAAAACACCCATAAAAACTCCACAAAGGATCCAGCCGGATTACAACAAATAGAATGACTCAAGTAAAACACTCGTTTTCGGAAGCACTTAATCAAATAGAAAACCAACACAGCCGCTTGGTTTAGCGAATTGAGACTAGGGCATATAACAAGTTTGGACCCGAAACCCCAAAAAGAATGGCATAGCTTATAAATGTGTGCATCCCAACAACACAAATCTCCCAAAATATGGAGAAAGACTCGCGTTGTTGTACTTCTTATACCAGTACCAGGGAAAGACACGACCGATCCCAAGAGCTATGAACCATTCTGTCTGTTCTGTTACCTATTCAATGTCCTGGAGAGATGGTCATGAGTTGTATCAACTCGACAACAAATAAACAAATTATAATCCAAGAGCAGGTTGGGTTTAGACCTAGAAAAAAAAAATGCTGCAGTCAAAGACTGAGTCTGACCCAACTAATCGAAGATGAATGTGAAAAAGAAAAAAATCACTGGTGTAGCAATTATAAGCTAATCGTTGGGTACGACACACTAAATCACAAAACTAATGAACCAGAAATACCAATTAACAAGAGATTCCGGTCTTATCACACTAGATAAATGTGTACATTAAAACAGGCGTTTCTACGCGTGCGTAGGAAGCAAAACAACCCGATTAGCTATGCAAATGGTAGTGTAATGGCACCAATATTGTTTCACATATACACCAAAAACCAACCGAAGACCTCAAGTAAAAGACGGTTTACGTATGTTGAAGAAATGGCAGTCGCCGAACAAGGAACATGTTTGAGGCGGTTGAATACAAGCTGGGCATCGCCCATGACGAAGTAGTGCAGTATTATCATGATAGGCACCTTACACCAAACCCAAATTAAATCCAAGTAGGTGTCTTCCATCTGAGATCCACAGAGCTCAACGGAAAATTAAAAATCACGTGGCAAGGACACGAGCTGGAACACCGCCTGGTAACCGAATACCTGGATAGTAAACTAGACGGCACACTGTCACGCTGCCAAGACATCAAAATGAAAATACGTATGTACGATGAATTTTTGTTTGTTTTTGCATTCGTCTTATTTCTCACGGGTGTGCGTTGCACTGCGGTTTTTATTTTGCGTCTATCGGCCGGGTGCATCCGACTTCGGCATGCATTTTATGAAAGGGGTTTGCTTCTCCGGAGTAACGGTTGGTGCTGTGATGGGGATCGAAACCAGCACCTTCGGGTTGTGAGCCGTGTCCCTTAACTACTAGTCCCCGCCGATCTGTGTGAGGAATAACATCATTCGCAGACTTGCTTACACAGCATGGGGGGGGGGGGGGCCGTCATCTGTCGCCGGGAGCATCGACACTTGCTCTATGCCCTCCACAGCGGGATACGCGTCACCAGTATAGGAAAAGTCTACAAAAGTCAAGCGTGTCGATATTGCCATCAATGAGACAGCTTGGATCGGACTGGACGCTTAAAACCAACCCCTATTGAAAAACAATAACCCTTTACTTGGTATGGCATCCCCATGGAGGACAAAGGAGCGATGCCACATGAGTTTAGATATACAAAAAAACTAACGATCCATAATGTACGGACACTAATTGGAGAAAACAAGAGTTAAGTCTAGACGGAGCTTCTTACAAGCAACACAACCTTTCCACCGAGGCTCTGGAGAGTGTCGAATCGAGACATTAATCGGCAAACTACAGAGTCCATGGATAGAGCTGCAGGAGGAGGCTGCGCCTGGAGCACACCGACCAGTTTCACCTTAATTAGACTTCGGTCTGGGGTCACCCGATGCAGAAAGAACCTGGTGAGATGGATATACAGGGGACGGCGTGGGTTAGTGGTAAGTGACACGGCTCACAATCCAAAGGTTCTGGGTTCGATCTCCATCACAGCACCGGCCGTTACCCTGGGGAAGCAAACCCTTAGAAAATGCAGGAGAAAACAGACCCTTGCATAAAAATGAATGCTGAAGTCGGATGCACTGGGCCGACGGGCGCAAAATAAAAACCACAATGCAACGCACAACGCATTGGGGAATAGGGAAATAAAGCGAACCCCAAAACAAAACAAACAAAAACAAAAAACAAAAATGGTTATACAGCGACGACCATATATGGGTATGTGACGCTGTCCGAGACAAGGAACACCTCATTACCTACTAAAATCTACGACACACATATCCGAATGATGATTTGCTAGAGGGAAACGACACGGTGGCCAGTGTGCCATAATAATGGACCTCTACCGTATAACATGGTGCTGATGTTCGTCTATCACGTCTCATTATGACCATTCTCTTTGTTCAACCGTGTGGACTATCTTGTCTTTTTGTTCTGTCCGTTGAAATATGTGACTTGCACTGTGATTTAAAATTAAAGTAATGTAGCTTTGCGCAGTTTGTCAACCTCACTCTCTCATCCTGAACTACTTTTGGCCAGTAGCAAGTCATTATCGAGGCGACTGGAGATAGCACATGATGCAGATCTGTCCTCATGGTTTACTCACGTAACCTTTGCCGTAAACAGGTATTCCGCAAGACAATGGATGTGCTATTGTGCCATATACATCGAAAGTAAGTAAGTATCTCGGTATTAACCGCTATTCAATTTGTGAATCAGTTAGATGGTTCTATCCGTACTTTTTATATTTCTATACATTGATCTGGTATTGTCCAATAACTGTCATTGAATACAATAGTTTCATAGAATTTCCCTAAGTTGTTTTCTATCCACTCGGTCAAATGCTTTCTCCTGGTTCATAAAGAAAATGTATGTTCCATGTTGTATTGTATAGTTTGTTCCCAAACATGTCTTAAAGAAAGCAGGGCTTCTGTGCATGCACAGCCTTTTCATTTTCTGAAGACAAACTGTGTGTTACTTTATTGCTTTTCGACTATTGGTCTTGTTCTATTTTCCAGGATGTCTGTGTTTAAGTTACTTTCATGACTCATGAGAGACGTGCCCCTCTACGTTTCACAGTCTCTTTTGTTTCCTATTTTCTTCCATTTGGCGATTACAATCGATTTTTAACAGTTTTCTAGGACTTCCATTGTTGTCCAAGCCACTTTCATTATTCTTGCCAGACATTGTAGTACCGTGTCTCCAAAGGTTTCTATGACAGAATCAAATGAAGTCATTTTGCAACTTTATCTCAAATAAACAATAACAATGTGCATGTCAATACATTTGCGAAGCCAATACCAACACGCTCAACTAGCATACCATGGACAAGAGCTCCATTAGAAGAATTTCGGCTCGTTTTCCCCTAACATTGAATGTTGATATTTTAGTTGCATGCTTATACCGTTCTACTGTAGTGTTCCCAGTGCTTATTCTGTAGAGATCAGTCAATTTAAGCCCCTTAATTTCTTTGCAGGAACAATATACTGCTTGTCTTGACTTCTAGGTCAACAACAACGGTGTGTGGCCCTTTCTTCGGCGATTTAAATTAACATTTAAAATGTATAATTAACTAAGACGCCGTTAAAAAAAATTAATTGATATTGTCGTAATGAAAAACAGATACAATGATCAAAGTTACACTGATTCAATATACTGATATGTTTTATTCTTCAGCATGGCATGATGTGTCTTTCCATTCTTTCCATTCTGGCATAACAAACCAATAAGCAGCAATTTGTTTCGTAGTTCTCCTCAATAGACACATTTATAATGTTTTCTTGCCCTAAATTTTTCTTTAATTTTTAACTCATCTCGTTTAACAAAGTATATTATATTCTTATTTCACATTTTTCCTTAAAAAAAATGTTATAATCCGTCTTTTAATTCATAAACAAGGTCCGACGCAATTTTCTACAAAACTACACGTCATATCAAAATAATTTGTCGCATCCACCCGTAAATATTTTTCTCTCTAAGGAATTTGTATGTTGATTAAAAAAATATCCATTAGGCCATTGTAAAAGCAACCTCACTGAACTGGACATAATTTTAACATATTTACGGTGCACAGTCATGCTGTTTTAAAAATGGAGGTTTTGACATTCAAATAATCTGAGTTAAAAACAAATTCCTGATTTTCTCGTGCACAAATTAGACACTTTGTCTAGGGCGGAAAACAACCAAAGTCATTCATACAAACTGTCGTTCAGTTATAAGTGTATCCCGATATAATAGTTTGTGAGGTTGCATCAAATAGTTGCTTTTACAAAACTTACATTGATATCAATTTAAAAATGAGTTTGAAGTGTAAATTTATAAAAATGCATAGGGTTGCCGTTTTACTATACACGTTTTTCAGCAGGGAATCTAAGATGGGTAATTTATATTGCAATATTCATGACTCATATCAAGCAAGGTTTAAGGGGACGCGTGGTTAAGTGACACGGCTCACACCACGAAGGTGCTGGGTTCATTCCTCGTCACATAACCGACTGTTACTCCGGGGAAGCAAAACCTTAGAACTTGCAAGAGGACGCAGACCCTTACATAAATTCAAACCGAAGTTAAAAGCACTGAACTGACAGGCAAAACATAAAAACGTAGTGCAACGCACACCGCAATGTGTAATAGAGAAGTAAGGCGAGCACCAAAAAAATGTGTATATATATCAAGCAAGTTACAAAAAGAAAATGAGACGATTTCGTCAGAGATGTCATAAAACGGGAGATTTTGAAACTGTTGACGAAAACTTAACTAGGTACTCTCCGGAAACTAAAATTAACATTGCAATTCGACTGCAGTATGAAATTTCCATAAGTAGTCTTTGGCGCATATGTCCAACCCAGCGCATTATACTAACGTTTGCCGGAAGCAGTGAAATTGGACGTTGCCATGGACGCTGAACTTATTTTCCAATTAAAAAAAGTACCGACTGTAGAGACTACCATACTAAAATGAATGGACACATTTTCACGCACTGGCTGACGAATGATATGCTTCCAATTCTTGATAGACCGCCATGCCTAGTAAAGAATAATGCATCCTATCACATTGCAGTATCAGAGGAAGATAGAGTACCAACTGTATCAAATACAAAAACTCAAATTATGACATGGCTAGCTAAGGAAAAAGTGAATTTTGTCGAGTACGGTCACATTTCTCTGCGACTACCTGCATATCATGCACACCCACACCATATATTGGTTGTGTGGGCTACAGTCAAAGGACAAGTTGGCGAAAAGAACAGGACATTTAAAATGTGTGATATTGAAGTGCTGACACGTGAGCACATTTCAAAAATAGACATTCAGTTCTGGAAAAAGTGTCTTGAACATGTGCTCCGGGAAGAAAAACAGTACTGCCACCGAGATGAATTACAATATCTCCAGCCAGTAACAATTATCAACCTCTTTGAATCGACAGATTCGGAACGATTAATATAATCATTTCTGTATATACTGATTAGCAGACTTGGATGTATAAGCGTTTAAAAAAAAATTAAAACAAATAAGTGTACATACACTTACAACAGAGACATTTCAATATTCAATTGCTTTTTTGCAACATAAAATTAGCTGCGCAGGTGATACAACGTTGGGGTTTAATGGTGACCGAAGGGCTGTACTACTGTTGCATATTGGTGTCATTTTTGCAATTCTTCATAAAGGGCAACACAAACAATCAAGTTATTAAGGAGATACGGTTATGAACAAAATACGGCGAAAGATTAAACTGCTAACTGTAAAATCTTAAATTTAATTCCATTTCTTGCAATGGCCCTAAAAGATCAAAGGGATTTGCCGATGTGCAAAATTCTTAACATCTATGGACTAACTAATATCAATGCTTTAGCGTCATGGATATTTTAGGACTGCATGCACAACATCATTTGGATCTGACATGTAGTTTAGTAGAAAATTGCTTCGGATCTTGTTCATGAACTAAAAGACGGACTATAGTATGCTTTTGATCATGTTCATTATTTTTTACATTCTCAATCTCTGACACTCTTATGACAGAAGAGGGGGGGGGGGGCGTAAGTTAACTTACGATCAGGCCAAACCATGTTGATCTGAGTATTTTAGTCAGTTTCAGCTGAAACATACTGATTTAGAATTATATATATGCCCTACACACAAATTCTTTTTAAAAATAATTTATATTCAATATGTTTTCCATCATTAATATCCTCCCACCTACTTGTATTTCATCAAAGAGAACTTATCCTTCGTTCGAGTTCATCCTTCCCAAAACAATCTGTTACCGTTTCATCTTATCTAACATTCACCTCTTTAAATAAACAAAAACATGATTACCTATGCATAATGCCACCACTACGTCTGGCACCTCTGCAGAAGGCCTGTGTCTGAGCATTTATAATAGTAATAGTTTCCCATCGCAAGCGAAGATGCGAAAGCATCCGATTTGTTTCATATGTTCTTAAATAGATATAAAGACCGATCTTGGCACGGAAGACTGATGCACCCGGGCACTCATACGAAGAGTCGGCTGTGGAATCGTCGTACGTTATGCTCTTTCTGTGGGACGCTTACTCTAAGCCACAATGGAGTTTCACTCCGCGACCTGAGGACCTTGATGATGCTAGCGCACATGGAACAGTTCTGTCCAAGCATCTCACACGAGGTGATATCATTGTAGAATCTTGTCAGAGACACTTTCAAGAAGTTCCTGCAGCGTTTCTTTTGCCCCCCGCCCCCCTCCGTGAGTGTTTGTTTGTTCTGAGCTCATCGTATAACAACAGCTTGGGAATGCGCTCATTCGACATGTCTCGCTCTTCATATCAGGAATTTTTGCAGAAGCGTCTAAATATTCAAAATGTAAGTCCTGCTAAAATTATTTCAAAGTTATCTTCTATCCTGCCCCCAGATCATGAGCAGACTGCGCAGACATTTCAAAATAAAACAATTTAGCTGTCTGACGTGCTTGCTGTACACTGTCCACGTTTGGCAGTCTTGCAGCATAGTGGTCTAAACTACAGCCCAATACATTTTAACCTTGTTGGCAACACTGATGCCATGCCAGTTCCATGAGTGTTCTTGCAGCCTCTCAAACGCACAGCTCGCTTTAGCAATCCTGCTGTTAACACCTCAAAGTCGATATTACCATCTCTGGTGAGGGTGCTGTCTAGGTTAAAGCTATCTACTGTCATGAGATGCTCGTCTAGGTAAGTAAAGCTATCGACTGTCATGAGATGCTCGTTCTGTGCGGTAATGCTTGGATAAATATATGACTTCCCACAAGCAGGCTCAAAGAATACTTCAGTTTTTCTAGTGTTGATTGTGATACCAAAGTTGGTACAGGCCGTTTAAAACTGGGCCAAGGTAGATTGCATATCTTCTTCGGAGGAGGTGGTTAAAGGCACAGTCGTCAGTAAACAAGAGATCCATGATCGGCGCCTTACTCACCGATTTGTCTGACTTCCTGCGTACCGTTTTAAATAACCGATCTTGCGTTCTGTACCGGACATGCATGCCAGTATCCGCGACATGTACATTATCAGGGAGCATTGTTGCTAAAGAGTTTAGGACTTTGTTGGCCAAACACAACACTCCTCTGGTTCACCAGGCTCGCTATTCTCTCGACATGTCTCCTTACGATTGTTTTATGTTCTCCAAACTGGAAATGCAGCTGAAAGGAATCAGATTTGAGTCACGAGAAGACATTATGCGAAATGCGAGAAGACAATATGCGAAATGTGAAGACCCAACTGTCATTCCCAAAGAGGCCTTCGTGAAATTATTCCAATAATGGCTGAACCGTTAGTAGAAGTGTGTGGAGTTCAAAGGGGAGTACTCTGAAATGAGATTAGGGCTCTACACCTCCAGGTAAGTAACTGTATTTTACCGGCCCAAAGGTCGCATACTTGTTGAACACACTTCGTATACACTTCTTAAATTTTCTTTCTCATTCTCCTCTTCCTACAGACAAGCTGGTGATGGTAGCCCTGCTGGTTACGGTGACCTCTTCAATGCTATACAAGCGGTACAAACCTAGGTGGCCCACACTTGCGTCATCAAACGCCGCTTCATCGTCTTCATCGCCGTCGCAAATGTTCCAGATGCGCAAACAGCTGGACGCTGCTTACAAATCTATGTCACGATTTGGTACCAGGTCGAAACTGTCACGTGACACATGCAGGGCTCACCCACTTACCTTGGAGTTAGAGGTAAGATATGGATATCGATCGAGTTGAAGGCGTCTAGTCTGATTACGTCATGCTACTGTCCTGTGTTCTAGACTGTTCTCTTCGCCTCAGCACAAGTCCACACCCCGATGTTCTTGCACGCCTGTTTCTTGCACGCCTGTTTCTTGCACTTGTTTCTTGCACTTGTTTCTTGGACGCTATCTTCTTCTTTTCGCCTGAATTCTGAACTTTAGTATTTTCAGTAGTAGGTATCTACGACTCACTGAGACCACGAGATAACGATCTACCTTTTTACATACTTCTCATTAACTGTACATGTGCACCTGTATCGATAAGCACTTGCGCGTTTAACCGTGTTTCTCTACAGCTCCCTCTTTGCGTTTTGCAATAGCACTACATCTCAAAATGCTGTAAGGTCTTTTCAAGAACCAATGTATCTGAACCGTACAGTTCCATTATCCAGAAATAAAGCAAAGTGAACATGCGTTATCACACATGTTTGGCAAATTGGAAATATGATGTTAAGTCCATATTATCTTGACCAGCAGCATACAATTGGTGATGTGATCAATATCACGCCGGCCATCTTTAATATCATACTATTGGTGATGTGGTCAATATCACGCCGGCCATCTTTACTTTCCATATTATTGGTGATACTCCGGAGTGGTAGCACCTAAGGTGGATGGTTTCAAAATTGCAAACTCATTCCAGCAGCTCCTGCAGCTGAGCTGATGCAAAATGTTCATGCTTTGCTTTCCTTTGGATTGCACCAGCAAGGCCGAGAGGGGGATTTTGCAGTTTGGGCAGCCCAGGGTATCCATATTCAGCGCCGAGGCTTGCACCCTGAGAGGCTACTCACAGGGTGTCACGCACATGGTCTGCAAAGACTGAGACGCCTATAAAAACATATATAATTACAGTTGTCTGTGTACCATTTAATTAACATTATTGTTCCTTTTCCTTATCGTTCTTGTTTCGCATTGTCGAAAATGCTACTTTTGCTGTCCTCACAACGCGCATTTAGAAAAAACCTGAAACTAACAATTAAAACCAAGACATTGATGTACAATGTCGCAAGCACGACTTGAATAACCTAGGCCAGACAAGAGCACAAGCATCATACCTTTCATCTACAATGTCTGCGAGCCATTCTTGTGATTACATGTACACCAGAGTAACAAATGGAGAGGTGCACTCTCGTACTAGTCTCCCAAACATGTACACTCTCCTTAGGCAGCAAAGATTACTATAGGTTGGTCATGTTCGTTGCATGGATGTTGATCGCATTCCCAAGAATATCTTCTTTGGACAGTTGGCAGATCGTCAAAGAACTATCGGTCAACCACAGTTGAGGTTCAAAGATGTGTGTAAGCGTGATATGAAGGCCTTGGACATGATTCTGGTGACATTCTGGAAAATCGAAGCTGCAAACCGATGCAAGTGAGGATGTACCCTGAAGGGCCACTTCACCTTTGGTAAAGATGAAAGGTCTATATTAGATATTAGAAAATATTGTTTTATTCAAAGAGAGTTGAATGCTTGGAATGCATTGCCACAGAAGGTAGTGCAGGCAGGGACAATTAACGCATTTAAGAATACATTAGATTCACATAGCTTTTAAAGCAAGGTAACGTAAATTAAACTGGTGGTTATTTACAGACTCTGCAGTCTTCTAAACCAGTATAAAGTCTTGCAATACAGAGAAAATAAAGGACAACGTAAACATACAACAAAAAACAGCTTAGCATTTATTTGTTGTTCTGCCACTATAAGTCATATCATTCTATAGTCAGTCATGACTTAACGAGGCTGCTACTACTACTGTTTTCTAATCAATTATTGTTTTCTAGGGACGAATTTTTTGTTGGTAATGGCTTTCTAGTGACTTTTCTTGCATCATCGGGTCAACTGAAACCAAAGAAGATTGATCGGAAAAGGACTTGCAAGAGTTTTCAGAAGGGTCACCACTATAGATTTCACAGGGTGGACCACCTCGATCACACCCACACTGGTTTAGTCAATCGAACAAGTTCCCGCTACATGGCAGCGTGAAACACAAAGGAAAAGGACCCCGGTTGCGATTGTAACAGCTGCAGACCAATCATATGACTGTCTCTCACCGGAACAGTTTCTGCCCACATTCTTCTCTTCCGCATCCAGTCTTTGCTGATGAGAAACCAACCTTTCAAACAGTCTAATTTCACTGCACCCCCCCCCCCCCCCCGTTATGCCTCACTGGCTATTTTTGGAGCTGCACAAGGAGTTCAACAACTACCTCAATGTTATCTACGTCGATATCAATGCTACCTTTGTCTCCATTGAGAAAAATGTTTTTGCCTTTAAAAAGTAGGACTTCCCAATACATTGAATCACTAACCGAACAGTAACACTGCAACAAGAGTCCGTTTGTGTCACAATTTTTCAGCCGGGGTCTCCATATCCCTCGATGTCCCAAAATGGATTTTCCTCGCAAAGCATTGTTTTTTCACGCCTTGAATTGGATCCTAGGTCAGTTGAAACGCACAACCCAGTAATCACCATTCAACAGCTGTTAGTTACCGACCTAGACTGTGCAGACGACATAATTATACCAGGATCTTCTCCTCAGGCACTGGTGACACCACCGGTTCACCTAATAGTTGTCCATCACAAGCGATGAAGACCAGTCTCTTTGTTCAGCCGTGTGGACAGTCGTATCTCTTGCTGTGTCCGCTGAAATGGGTGACTTGCGCGGGGATTTGGATTAAAGTGAGGAAGAAACTGCGCCTTTTATCAACCTCACTCACAGAGCCTAAGCTACCTTTTGCCAGTGGCAAGACATTCATCGAGACGACTGGAGATAGCATAGGATGCAGATTTTGCATCAGGGTTACCACCGAAGCCTTTCCGTAAATATGTAACCCGCAGGGTAGAAAGGTGGGATGGCATATAACGCAGTTTGTCGTACCTTTTCGATAACCACAAGAGGTCGTGAATCACCGGTTCACCTATAAGATCACTGCATCTCAGTTGGGTTTCCCCCACATCTCACGAGCCAAAGCCATTATTAAAAACTGTGGTTGCAATTCTACTTATAATTGGAACACTTGGAATCCTCCTATTTAAACAATCACGTATTGAATGTCTGTTTTCAGGTAGCCGAAGGCTATGGACAAATATATTCGGTAGATTTGTAACTATAATTCTTTAGATTTTGCTAGGCACGACCTTAAGACTACTCTTTACGATTTCTAAGTGCAAAGAGATGTTTTACGTGCTCAACACTGAACATGGGAGTTCGATCTCATATCCGGATGCTACCCTCAGACATTGGTTAAACCACCGGTTCACCTAGAATATCAATGCATCTCAATTGGGTCTCCCCCACATCTCATGAGCCAAAGCCATTATTCAAAAACATTGGTTGCAATTCTACTTACACTTGAAACACTTAGAATCCTGGTATTCAAACAGTCATGTTATTATTGTTTGTTGCCAGGAAGCCGAATGGACAAATATTTTGGGTATATTTTTAACTAGAATTGTAGAATTTTATTCAGGCGTATCCTTAAACCTACTATTTTCGATTTCTTACTGCCAGGGGATTTTGGACATGCTCAAAACTGAACACGAGAGTCAGATCTCACTACCCAGAGAATAGATGACCCCTGAAAAAAATGCATGTTTCCACCGTGATTCCAACCTGCGACCTCCGACGCGGACAACTTACCTCGAGATCACTGAATCCCCTTCTACAAACTACAAAAGTAATTGTCGATGGTAGCTATGTCTACTCCAAAGTGGAATTAATTTACCTGAGCAGCAAACAAAATGTCCATGTGCGTAGCCACCCGGACATTATTGGAAGAGCTGGTGCAGCTGCCTCTTCCACGAACGCACTGCATCGTGTCTGGATCCAACAGATGCGTTCACTGACAACCAAGCTACAAATTCACAACGAGCAATCTGAGTAACCGTTATAGTGGTACTATAGTTAAAACAAACAAAAACGATTACGACCACTGTAACCTTCAAAATATGTCGCAAAATGCAGCTAAAGTGTGTGGTGAATGGGGCTAGCAACTTCATCATGTAGCATTATTGCTTTGAAACAGCCACAATTGTCCGTAAACAGGCTTCCTGTAAATATACCCTCTGCATAATTTGCCGTGAAAAGGAAAATCAATTGAGTTTGATTGGCATTGCATATTTCATGACTATTGTAATCATATAAATTTGAATCTGTGTTCTTGTTATGTGTTTTAATATTCACAACTTGTCTTGCATTCATTTATTTACCCAAATCTTGTCCCCAGCCCCCTCTTAAACTGGCTGATCAATGTGGCACAGTTTCTGTAATGTCTTACGGTTGCAGAGGCGGATGCTCATCTTACAGTCAAATTGATCCTCGTAACGCCACGAATATCATACACAGCTGCAGGTATGGGCCACTTAAACCAAGATAGAATGTACAGTGAAACACTTAGTCGAAAGAAGTCTAATAAGTATCAACCGTTTTGGTACATCCGCAAGTGATGATGGTAGGAAATGTCCAATAGGATCTGACACTATGAATGGCTCGTGCTTCGTATGGAACGAATTTGATACGAAATTATAAATTGCATTGAATGTAGACTATAAAGAAACACATTTAACTGAATGTAGACTATATAGTGACACATGATTTAACTGAATGTAGACTATAGAGTGACACATGATTTAATTGAATGTAGACTATAGAGTGACACATTTAATTGAATGTATACTATAGAGTGACACATGATTTAATTGAATGTAGACTATAGAGTGACACATTTAGTGAATGTATACTATAGAGTGACACATTAAATTGAATGTATACTATAGAGTGACACATTTAATTGAATGAAGACTATAGAGTGACACATTTAATAGAATTTAGACTATAGAGTGACACATTTAATTTAATGTAGACTTTACAGGAAATCCTTTAATTGATTGCAAACTATACAGTGACACATGATTTAAATGAATGTAGAGTATACTGTGAAATATTTAATTAAATGTAGACTATTATGGCATATCAAATCGAATTTACAAGACCGTCTAATCATGACTTACTTTAGGTCTAATACAGTTGGCCGTGGTCTAATCTCGGTTTGTGGCCTTACCACGTGAGTTTCCGTCGTTTGACCGTTGTCAAAATGTTTTCAAAAGGTGCTATTGCTGTTTTGCAATTTTTTCTTGTAAACATTCATTAAAAACTAATTATCAGTACACTTTGATTGTTTCAATTCACAAAAACGTGTTGGACAGAATAGGTGCAATTTTAAGGAATGTTTTTAATTGAAAATTATTTTATAAATGTATACGTGTATGTTGCAAAGAGTGATATCTCTGCACCTCAAGCAGGCCTAGAGGTTCTCGGCAAGTTTGTTCAGCAGATATGGTTAAGAGTACGCATTTGATGGTTCTAGTAGAAACCAGATGCGCTCGCATTATCCGGAAGTGGAGACACGCAGACCCCCCATCCACAGAGCTGTAAAGAAGCAAAGACACTCACCAAACCATCCATGAGGACAGAATGGAATACCAACCCAACAAAATACACGCCAGAAAATGACAGCATAGGTTAACTTGACAAAAATAGACAAAGATCTTCAGACTCAGAACGGAACATTGTAGACTCAAGGACCACCTTCACAGAATGGGTCTCAGAGACACTCCCACATACGATTGTGGAGCATCCAAGCAAACACCACATATTCGGCAGGACTACCCTACCTATGCAGACTAAAGAAAGGCATTCTGGTCTGGGGAAGCGACAATGCTCGAAAAGCTGTGTGGGTCCGGCGAAAATCTGAAAAGCAGTCTCCTTCATGAACCTCATCGGACTAGAAGCACAGCATCAGTTGATCGATGTAAATGAAGAAGGTGGTAGTTTTAGTCTGTTGGATAAATTGAGGACTTCCTAAAGCAAGAGAGAGGTTGTCAGAACATATGTTCACCATTAACGTTTAAATGAGAATCTCAATACGACAATGGACATACCACAAAGACAACGATAAGAGCTAGCCGGTTTCTATGAGTTTTACTGCTATGGTATATTTGAAGATACAATTACGTATTTAAATAATAGAATAAACAATCATTGGGTATCATCAATAACTAGCCATAGCCTACTGTAGGTAGGCCCTCTGATTCACTGGGAAAATCCCTTGAGACGCCACATTCCCCTGCGGACTAAATGACGGAATGCATATTGTGCCAAGGTTTATAATCAATCCATGCTCCACACAGAGACATAAAATAAAATAAATTCACGGTACAAAACACAACAAATCAATTTTGAGAGTGACCCTTTCACATAATCCTGCGCTAAATCCAACTGCATATCCGTCTTTGTTTCCTGAACACGCTATTATAGTTGCACTGACAGGTGACACATGCAAGTTTGGTCATTTAGTCAGCCGTGTAATGTGACGTTTCAAAGGGATTTCTCCGGGAATCAGAAGGCCTATATCTACAGTAGGATGTGAACTAGACCTTGTCGGATAGATGGCCTAAAATAACATCTGGGTTTGACTGTTAGTCGCTGCTCCTTTTGTCCTGCAGTTGTCATCAAATTTCTGGTATCTCCTGATTTTCTGTCATCTATAAACGTCTGATTAGTGTAGTGGTAGAGCACTCGCTTTCACGACAAAGGTACGGGCTCAGCTCTCCCGAACGCCATGCTCCAATTCAACCCAGCTGTAAATTGCTGCCTGGCATAGGACTACAGAAGTAAAAACTTCATTCCCTGGGATATTATCATTGCTTTACTATAATGTGACTAGTGAGTAATTGCATTGCGCATCCCCTGAGGTTGTTTTGCAACCTAATGTTACCTATTTGAATTACAGAACCCACTTGTTTTATACATCTAGATTATGAATTTTGTGTAAAGTAACTTAATATCAACATTGTTTTTGCTATTCCAGCTGCTGTCAGCCTCTTCGCTTCATGGTTTCAATAGCACTACTTCCTTGCAGGAACGGGCACAACATGAGAGTGCCTTACAAGGGAGCTTTAGCATGCTCGTGTCGACCTTGTTATGCGGAAGAGGCGCCTAAAGACTACATCAGGTTCGATGATCTACTTTCCAAACCCGCGGTAGACACGCCTTTGCCTATTGGATGACAATGTAAACTATAGCTACTGTTCCCTAAAGTCCTTGTCAGTGATTGAATAATTATAATTCTAATGTTATTTCCTTAGTTAATTGATTCGACTCAAAGATAATACCTTCGAAATGACAAAAGTAATATACTTTCAGTGACGTTTATGTGACAATATATGCTGCTCTTATATTCCCTGTTCTTATTCAACAGTAAATTATGACTAATAGCTTATTTGGCAGAAATATCGTTTGCTGCAGGGTACAATCTCCTGCGTGACACACGCTAAATATTGTCTGACCTCTATTGGAGATCTTGGACAATACTGAATAGCCCTGTAGCTGTTCTTTGCTTCACAGTAAATTCTGCTCTAGCAGAAGAACTAAGGTAACAAATGACATAGAAAATTATCAATATTCATCAATTTACACCGGATGATAAGTTTTTATTTTGCTTCTGATTACTAATAAACTCGAACACGTTAGAAAAGTCAATTGCCAGTAGGTGCTAAATGTATGTATTCAGAAATTATGTTAGGAAGACTGTGTTATTGTTACCACAACTAAAATTAGTTTATGATATTTTGTTATTCGTTGGCATATGTTCAAATCGTTTCAAAGAAGTATTTATTAAACTTATACTGAAAATTATTTCTGGTTTGTTTATGTTTGACTGTGAGGTTCTATTCTGATTGAATTCTTTCTAACTTTATAATGGGCGATTTTATGTTGTCTTCAAACGTTTTGCTGGATGTTTTTAAATGTATGATTGTTAATTCTATTATACTGTTTAAAAGATAATCCACTGTCTTCAGACAATTTTTGGATACAAGGTTAGCCTTCTCTCTTCAATCCCTTCTCCTTGGCCAGCCTGTCCTATTGCAACATGGGATCACAGGATCCACCGTCTGAAGATATAGAAGGGTTTTGTCGGCTCTATGTAGCTGCCTCTGACACTTTCAGTCAGCTTTGAATCGTTGACCACTACTGCTCATGTACTGCTCAGCATATTGTTCCCTCTTACAGAGTTAGTTCAACTCAGCACGAGTGGCTTTGAATAGTATAAACAACAACAGCAATAAGAAACGCTTAATACTGAACCAGATTTTAGTTAATTGGGGGGTCATATTGACTTATATGTTTTTTGTTTTGGTTCTTCTTTGCGTTCACCTTACTTCTCTATTCCACAAGCTAGTGCGCGTTGCACTGTTTCTTTTACGCCTGGCGGCTCAGTGCATCCGACTTTGGCATGGAATTTATGTAAGGGTCTGCTTCCTCCTGTATTTTCTAAGAGTTTGCTTCCCCTTCGGGTTGCGAGCCGTGCCACTTAACCACTACCCCATGCTGTTATAAGACAAGCATCACAACTGGAATATGTACAGCCATTGTGTGCGATATGTCAGCTGTCGTCCATCTATTCGTCGTCCACGTTTCGACAGTCCAACCTCTTTCCTGGCTCGGTCACAGGAGTACGTTTCAAGACACTTTAGCATTGACCTTCTTAAGTGGAAGTGTTTCCCAAAGACTACACAAGGTTGTTTTAATGTATTCCCTGAGGTATTGCTCTTTGCAGATGATCAATGTATATTGTACTATGATGAAAATAAATTGTATTATCAAATGAACACGCTTGTGAAAACCTGTTCTAAATATATCATGCGAAGGAGCAATACGAAGACAGAGAACATGAGGATCAACAGAGTACCTGAGCAAGACAACACAAGGGTCAATGATATTGTTCTTCAACAGGACTATGAGTTCTGGAATTTGGGCATTTGGTTTTTTTCGGCAGTTGGTAGGATGAACATGAAAATCGAGACAGTGTCAGAAAGCATATGCTGTGATATATTAGCTGTTACCACTGCTAAGGCACCCGAGCATTAGTTTGACAACACATTTACATCTGATAAATAGTATATTTATGTCGATTCTGTATCAGCGCGAAACATGATCCCTGTATAAGGAACGTGAAAGCAGAATTTCATCGTGCGAAATCAAGTGTTTGAGGAAAGTTATCAGTGTTACCATGTAAGAAACGAATACATTCGAATTATCACTTAATCTTTTTAGCATATGTTTGCTGCCATGTTGATGGATGCATTCAAGAGCAGTGATGATAAAGTCAAAGTCCACTATTGTCTAGACGGTGAGTTATTCAATGTGAGGAGACTGCGGGGAAAAATAACAGTACAAATTGAGACCATATGTGAACTTCTCTTTGATGACACCTGTGGTATCAATGCCCATTTAGAGAATGAGATGCAATGTACTGTTGACATGTTTGCAGCGGCTTGCATTAACTTTGGTCTCTACCAGCAAGACTGAAGTGCTGTACCAAGCAGCCCTAAAAACTGAGTACTGTGAGGCATCTATCACTATCAATGGTCAGAAACTAAAGTCGGTAGAGCACTTTGCACACCTTTGCAGCACACTCTCCAGAGCAGTCCATATTGATGAGAAAGTAAAGTCTAGAATAGCCAAAGCATTTTTAGCATTTAGAAAACTGAGATCCTTAGTTTGGGACTGGAAAGGAATTAAGCTTATAACCAAATATTTATGCGGCAGTCCTCCAACCAACTCCTCTGTACGCCTGTGAAACTTGGACTGTGAACAGCCGACATGCGAAGAAGCTTGACCATTGTTATATGGGCTGCCTAAGGAAACTGCTGAACATAAAAGGGCAAGACAGGATTACAGATGTAGACGTTCTTTAGCATGCTGGCACCAGAAGCATCCACACAACTCTGTGCAAATCGCAGCTTAAATGGACTGGTCATGTTTTCCGCATGCCAAATGAGCCGTTTCCAAAGAAAATATTATATGGCGAGTTTGAGTCATGCAAACAAGCTTGCGGTAGCTAAATAAAATGTTAATGAGACACTCCGAAAGCCTCACTGAAGAACTGCGACATTGACACTAATAATTGGGAGAACATTGTTGTTGGTCGCTTTGTCTGTAGTTAACTCTCTTATGGCACTACGCATATAGAACAGACAAGAATCGCAGAAGCTGCTCTGAAACGAGTGACATGAAAGACAAGAGAAGAGTTGCCTTCGCCTGGTGGTCAGACAATACTTCTCTGCCCTCAGTGTGACACACACTTTTGGACTCGGGTTGATTTGATCTGTCATCTGCAAACCCACTCTAGGATTGACAGATGACAATGTGGTTCTCTTCGGAAACGATGGACAAACAACAACACTATAGCTTGTGCGAACACATTTCGAGGCGTCAAATCTGCTGGATCGTTCTTCTCATGAGAATGCATTCACAACCACTTCTATTAATGACTTACAACACTGGTAGATATGGCTGAAAGGCAGGAGAGCTAACGAGGGGCAGATGAATAGATGACATTGCAATGATTGTGCTATGACACAGACTCACGACTGACGCAACGCATTTGGCTCCGCACAGACGATTTCAGCTCCATGCTAACCTTAATGGCATAACTTGAAAGAAAATGAACACACCGCAAGGTCGCACCTATCCACCACATAGAGCTCTGACTTTATCTCAAACAGATGCTACTCGTAGAGCCAGATTAATATTTTTACGTTTCACCTGCAAAGATCTTCGTTTGCTGTATTTCTCCATTCATATGTCTGTACTCATGCACCAACCATTATAATAATTTCCCTATGAATAGTAATCCATGAAACAGAAACAGATACCTCAAAGCTCCACCCCAGCGATAAAAGAGAAGGGAAGGGCTATCGAGAAAATGAAGCACTCGCTGACACCATACTGTCTGTATCCGAACCCTTCACTAGAAGTCTTGACAATGTCTTGCCTCTAGAACATGTTGAGTCTGGACGAGAGAGTGAGGAAGAACCTGCGCACATTTCCTCACTATAAACACACTGTGCAACTCACGACATCACCCTACAGATCACACCCTGACTAGCAACTCGCTACTGGCAGGGCCCCCAAACTGCCACGGCGGAACAGGCAGAAAACGATCACGAAAACTACCCATCACGCTTGCAACATGGAATGTCCGCACGCTACTGGACAACGCCAAAGCAAACAGACCCGAACGACGGACAGCTCTGATCGCCAGGGAACTTGCTAGATACAACATCTGCATAGCTGCCCTGATCGAGACACGACTTGCAGAGGAAGGGCAGATCACAGAAGAAGGCGCTGGTTATTTTTTCTTCTGGAGCGGCCGCAGCAAAGAAGAACGCTGTGAAGCTGGAGTTGGCTTTGCCATCAAGACCAACATGGTCGACAATCATGCCCAGAGGAATTAATGACCGTTACACTGCGTTTCCCCCTAATAGAAGGGCGCCATTCAACACTTATCAGTGCATACGCACCCACAATGTGAAAACGTCAGGAAACAAAAGATAAGTTTTATGAGGACCTTGAGGCGCTCATCGCTGCAGTCCCCAAATCTGACAAATTGGTAATCCTCGGTGATTTTAACGCTAGGGTTGGCACAAACCATGCACTGGCACCTCATTGACTACATTATCATCAGACGTAGGGATCGAGCGGATGCTATGGAAACTAAGAGCATGTGTGGTGCAGAATGTTGGACCGACCATCGACTTGTCATTGCCAAGCTAAACTTCAAGATCCAG
Organism: Ariolimax columbianus; assembly: GCA_036924085.1. Classification (NCBI taxonomy): domain Eukaryota; kingdom Metazoa; phylum Mollusca; class Gastropoda; order Stylommatophora; family Arionidae; genus Ariolimax; species Ariolimax columbianus. Next base: position 71,197,176 of record JAVGWX010000001.1, on the reverse strand, counting down.
CCCAAAATGCGCCCCCAGGGAAAGAAACCACTGAGGAGGCTAAACATCTCTCAGCTGAAACACAAACCCACGCAAGGAGGCTTCCAGGAAGAGCTTGAGGGCAGACTATCTGAGCTTCGTTTTGAAAAGAACGACATCGAAGAGAACTGGGCCTCATTGATAAACACACTCTACGATACAAATGTTAAACACATTGGCCCACTCACGCGCAAACATAAGGACTGGTTTGGTGAGAACTATCTGGAAATACAGGGCATTCTCGATGCAAAATATGAAAGCGCACAGGGAATACCAGAGGGACACACCATCTCCGGCAGCAAAATCTGCCTTCAATACTGCTCTCAAAGCTGTCCAGACCAGGCTTAGAGAAATGCAAGACTCCTGGCTCATCAAAAGAGCTGACGAAATTGAGATGTTCGCCGTGCGTCATGACACCAAACGGTTTTACGAGGCACTGAAAGCTCTCTACGGCCCGCAGCCCTGTAGTAATACTCCAGTTCGCAGTGCGGATGGGGCACTGCTAACAGATAAGCTTCAGATTCTAGACAGATGGGCAGACCACTTCTGCAAAATACTAAACCACCCATCGTCCATAAATGAAGAGCCCATCCGGCGAATGCCGCAGGTGGAACTGAACCTGGCGTTGGATGATGTCATCACTGAGGAGGAAGTCGACAGGGCAATCAGTTCACTATCTATAGGAAAAGCTCCAGGAACTGATGAAATACTAGCAGATGTATATAAGACAGCTGGCCCATCCCTCACATGAATGATCACTGAACTCTTCTGCCACATGTGGGCTGAAGGAAAATCTCCGCAGGAGCTTAAGGACGCCTCAATCGTTCACCTGTACAAAATAAAAGGCAACCGTCAGGAATGCGACAATCATCGTGGAATATCGCTACTCTCCGTAGCAGGCAAGATCCTAGCGCGCTTATTGCTAAACAGGCTCAAAAAACACCTTGAACAAAAAGCCAACACCTCCAATCTGGATTCAGAGCCGGAAGAGGAACAGTGGACATGATTTTTGCCGCTCGCCAAGTACAAGAGAACTGTCGGGAAAAAAAATCAGGCCTTGTACACTACATTTATTGATTTGACAAAGGCATTTGATACAGTAAACCGAGGAGGGCTATGGATGATAATGTCCTAGTTTGGCTGCCCCAACAAGTTCATAAACTTGGTGAAACAGCTACACGAAGGCATGTGTGCTCGTGTACTGTACAACGGTGAAATCTCTGAAACGTTTCTAGTATTAAACGGAGTAAAAAAACAAGGATGTGTACTCGCCCCGACTTTGTTCAGCATGATGTTCGCGGACACGATGACAGACGCCTTCAGATCACTGGAGCTTGGAATACCCATAAAGTACCGCACAGACGGCAAGTTACTCAATCCCAGAAAAATGAAGGCCAAAACCAAAGTGGCTGGCGACATAATCAGGGAACTTGTATTTGCTGACGACTGCGCTCTAATGAGCAACTCAGAACTGAACATGCAGGTTGGAATAGACCGGTTCTATGCCGCATGCGAAAATTTTGGCCTGACCATAAATGCCAAAAAACAGAGGCCATGTATCAACCAGCACCAAACCACACAAAACCAGAGACTACAATCAGCAGGCAGACGCAGAATGTCGTAGACAAATTCACATATCTGGGCAGCACGCTGTCGAGATCTGTCAGCCTAGACGATGAGGTGGCAAGCAGAATAGCAAAGGCCAGCACAGCCTTTGGTAGAATGCGCTCGATGATCTGGGCACGTCGTAGCATCAGCGTCAAGAACAAACTCAAAGTCTACCGTGCAACCATCATTCCAACCCTACTATATGCTTTCGAAAGCTGGACTGTATACTTTGGACATGCAAGGATGTTAAACCACTTCCACACAGGTTGCCTGAGGCGAATATTCCACATCCGATGGCAAGATCGTGTCACTGAGATCGAGGTTCTCTCGAGGGCTAACATGCCCAGCATCCATGCACTGCTAGAAAAAGCACGACTAGGATGGGCCGGACACCTCGTCCGTATGTCAGACGAGCGGCTACCAAAGAAGCTTTTCTACGGCGAGCTGAGAGAGGGAAGGCGCGAGAGAGGCCTCCCAAAGAAACGTTTTAAAGACGGTCTGAAGGACTCACTGAAAAGCTGCCAGATAGACATCGAGACCTGGGAATGTCTTGCGCAAAACAGATCTGACTGGAGAAGCACAGTCAAATCGGGTGTAGCTATCGGCGAAGACCACCGTGTTGTGAAAGTCTAGAGCAGACGCGAGACCCGGAAATCCCAAACAGCGGGAACACCATCACCTTCTACAAACCTCGTGTGCTCGATATGTAGCAGATGTTTTCGTGCCCGCATTGGCCTATTCAGCCACATGCGCACCCACACCCAACAGGGACATCTGTGACAAGGATGATGTCGGCGGTCCTCATCGACAACGATGGACAGCTATTATTATTATTAGTAATCCATGATTTCATACAGCTCTGTTCAGTATTTAGAAGTACTGCATACGGAACAAGCATATAGATACTCACGTTGACCCAGCAAAAGACGATATGTGTGGTTATAGAAGTCAACTGGTTGCATATAATCTTGATCCGTCCTTTCGGGCGCTCTGACGATTGATGTCAAAGATGTGCAGTCTGTTGATAGCCAGTCGAGCGATGCCAGTAATAATTTCAAAGAGGCAGTCATTGTTCTTCTTCTTCGTTCATTCTCAATCTCCCACTACCAAACCCTGAAAGGGCTTAAGTAGCAGAATGTAGTCCAGAGAACGGAATGCGTTGAGTCGTAGTTTACAGCTTGGCTGCGATATTTGCACCTTTCGGTCCAACACATTCGACTTCAGCAAGCATTTTTTGAGTACCGGGTTAGCATTCCCTCTTCGATCTTTTCTCCTTAGCCAGTCTGCCCTGCTGCAGCCTGTTATGCAGGATCACCGCGTGGATGTGTAGAAGGGTCTTGGCAGCTATGGTTCGCTGGCCCTGACGCTAGCAGTCAGCTATGGGTCGCTAACCACTGCAGCTCATGTGCTGCTCAGCATCTTGATCCCATTGTTCGAACCCACAAAGCCTTCCAAATCTACATCCAATGTTTTCACTATCTTTGAGGAGAGCGGGTAAGCTCACTCTTTTCCATGAACTAATAGCATAATTTTCACACAATGAAAATGTGTATGTTTAAAACTTACCTCACAAAACGGATAATGTGGTGAACTTTCCGAACAAAGTTATTATACTTATGCAAACAACAAGAAAACACAATTAAATATAATTATCGCAAACACTATGGTAGCTTCTTGATGAATGAATTACATTTTCATAAACACTTACTGCAATAGGTCTTTAATACACTGTAAACGATAATTATCAAAAGCACAACCGTGTGATATACAACAAATTATCATATGCGCTAATGAAGGTCCATGTGAAATATAACATATCATATTCGTTAAAGTAGTTCCAAAATGTTTAAAATACGTTTCCACAAACACTGCAATAGATCTTTGATATATAAGATAATTACCACGCTTCTAGAAAGCAGATTGGGACAATTACGGCTTGAGGCATCTATGTCTGCTATCCACTCGTGCTGCTGCTAGTTGTTATGCACCATCAGATGCAAGGACTGAGTCTCAGAAGGACTTCTCAAAATTAAAGTCATCTTTTAAATCTCTATTTCATATTAGGATATGTTGTCATGTATGTACCGTTACACTCGGTCGCGACTCTACCTCTCATTCGCCACAGCAGAAATAAATTAATCTGTACAAAGTCGCAGCAACGAATGAGTTGACAGCAGCCATCGACTCATAACTGGTAGCTTGCATCAGGGTATCTGGTCTCTGGACCCTTTTCCGCCTCCAAGTTGTAGCCCTGCAAACAGACTGCAACCATTCAGGCTGGCTAAGAGATTATGGAACGATAAGAGAAGACAAACTCCATCTCATAAATAACTTGCTGAAATCGAATGTGTCGGACCGAAAGACACATATATCGCATCCTCGCTGTAGACTACAAAACAAAGTCACAAATGTCCATTTCAGAACGAACGCATAAGAAGAACAAGAGGAAGAAGAAGAAGCAGATAAAGAAGAAGAAGAGGATCAAGAATTAATACGTACAATTCCGACTTCATCCAAAGTAATTTCACTTATTAGTTGTTCATCGTACAGGCGCAAGGGAGTTTCGTTATATGTTAATTAAAAATTAACTTACACCTACCGACAGAGTCAATCAGATACTGCTACTTGTCTGGTTCAACGTTAATGATAATACCGTGTCCCATACGCATCTTTGTTTTCCTTCCAAAAAACTGTCTTTCGGAGCAACGTGGGATTGTCTCGAAAAGACAGTAACTTAATATATTGTATAATTAACCACAGTTGTCGTATGACCTATATCTGCTAAACTGATAGATGGACTATGTGACTGTTGTCCCAAACAGTTATAAATCTCACAGTGTGCTGTTTCTCCTGTCGCTACCAACTTTAACAGAAAAGGATGACATCCATGATACCGACATCATCCTGCGCTGCTAGGACGATGGTCACGTTTTGAATACGAAATATTGGTAATCCACATCGGGTGTCTCAAGCGTAATCAAAGCTCCCATGTTTACTACCACTTCTCTCTCTCTCTATCTTTCTCTTTTTATGTCTCTCACATCCTGCTTCTACTGTTACTCTATCGTTATTTTCCTTTACAATACCTCCTTTCTCTTTAGTTGTTGTCGTTGCAGTTGTTATTTAATGCCCACAATGAGTAAATTTATTTTGTTGTGCGCTCTGATAAGGTCGTTAAATGGCGGATTGTAGTAAGATTTCTCACATCTCGAGAAGCTGACGAGGGTGGACCACGCTCCTCCAGGCGGTTGTACTATGCTTGACTTCCATCTGCCTGGCGTTCACTACTTCGAGGATCATATCGATCCACATCTCGGCATTCAACCTGTCTTGGAAACAGTCTGTTGTCGGGGAAGGCTAAATGGAAGAGAGATTTTTGTCTTGGTCAGTATATTGTGCCTTACCCTGCGGCGACGTCATGGTCAGTATGTTGCACCTGACTGGACTAGTGTCTCAGTTTCCCTCCCTCCTCCTAAATTTAATAATGAACTCTCTGAACCACTTAGGAAGAGGAGACTAGAGTCTAGCCAGGTAAAACATGCTGGTCAAACTATGTTAATCAGGGTAACGTGAATATACTGGTCAAACTATGTTAGTCAGGGTCAAGTCAACATACTGGTCAAACTATGTTAGTCAGGGTCACGTGAACATACTGGTCAAACTATGTTAGTCAGGGTCAAGTGAATATACTGGCCAAACTATGTTAGTCAGGGTCAAGTGAATATACTGGTCAAACTATGTTATTCAGGGTCATGTGAACATACTGGTCAAACTATGTTATTCAGGGTCACGTAAACATACTGACCAAAACCAAACTTTACTTCCATGTAGTTCTGCCTGAAAACAAGCTGTTTCATGGCCATCTGAATAATGAGATCCTTGTGATCCCTGTAATAGTGAGCGATGCGCAGATGGAGCAAATAAAAGTCAACAAGCCAGGTGTATCGCGGTCCACTATCATCATCACCTCCAGAATGTCAGTAAAGTCACTGAAACCCGCCATCTGATCACATTTTTATGGCGCATAAAAGAGTTAACATTATCATTGTGGGCATTCCTCAACAGCAACAAGAACTGCAGCCCACACTCTTTCATTACCGATTCTCTTCGCAATACAGGTCATTATCTAAATATTTACTGATTGATTATTTTGTTTAGCATCACTGCATAACCTTAGAGGTTTTCTTTCATATTTTCTTAAATTCGATAATTCTTAATTCTTAGTCGACCTGTACTTTTACAGGGACAGATGTCCTTGTATAGGTCCCAGCTGTGGTATGAGCTGGACATAGCCGGGAGAAAGATGCCCTGCTTAGCGGACTAGGCTTGAGCAGCTTAATACTGCGCTGCGTTAAGTGGTTAACCAATGTGCGAGTTCATCTTAATAGACTCAAACAGCAGAGCAAATTTGACACGCAGCCTGTTAGGCGCTATCTATACTGCTCTAAAAAAACAACCAAACCATGGCCGGTGTTATGTAATGCTATTTGATAATTAGACGTAATATTGAACCTTACTAGTATCTTCAAACATTTACTTTCTTTCAGATATGTTGACAAACGATATTAAACGAAATAATAATATTAATAATAATAATAGTAATGGGGAGGAAGACTAATGTCTGGTCAGGCAAATTATACTGATCAGAGATGTTAGTCAGGGTCAGGCGAAATATACTGATTAAGGTCCTCACTTCGGCTTCCTCGTAGTCCTACCTGGAAACAGGATGTTTTCATTGCAGCCTGGCAAACAAGGTGAGGGATTGACGTGTTCCCGTAGTAGTGAGCGACACTCAGATGAAGCCAAGCACACCACAACAGCCTGGAGTACCCGAAACTAAACGTCCTTTTCAGGCACACAAAAAAGAAAACCTTCTAGTTGCGGACATTCGAAACAACAAAACAACAACAATAATAGTAGTAGAAATAAAAATAACAATGAAAACAATAATAATGATAATCAAAATAATAAATATCAAAATAATAATAATAACAAAGATAATAATAATAATATAAATGATATTTAGAAATAATGAAAATAAGAATTTAAAAAAATAAGAACTAAATAAACAATAATAAAATAGGAATAATAACAATCATTATAATAAAATCAAAATATTAGAATTATAATAATAATAACAATAATAATAATATTAAATGCAAATTTGAGTACAAATGTGTTATCCAGGCGATAAAGGGGAGCTAATAGTAATAATAACAATGTAACCTTGAAAGTGATTAATGAGGGCTGGCATTGTTATAGCTTCCCTTTTCTGACCAAACTACAAGAGCAAAAAAACAAAACATCATTCAAATTATGGCTGCCTAAGAGACACTAAATTAAGCAATAATAATAATTATAATAATAATAATAATAGAAGTAGGATGATAAGAGGATTTAGAAGTAAATTATGTACATAAAAACAATATAAATTTGAAATAATTTAATGTATCAGACGAATATTTTTTTTTAAAAATAGGCTGAATTTTTTTTTTAAAGATCTAACAAAAAAGTGTCAACCTGATAGATCTGTTGAACAAAATTTAAAAAGTAATTTCTTACAAATCAGTAAATGTATCACAAATTATTTTACACAAATAGATAAAATTCAAAATTGTCTAACAACTCAACGCATTAATCACATAAATAGCTCACAGATGACCTTCACCTGATGTTCTAATTGGTTTGAAGGTAAACAGCGTTTGCTCTTGTCAACAACAGACTGTAAATAAAACAACGTATGGATATTTCCACCATTAGGACAAATTATTCATGCAGGCCAATACCAGATGAATCAAGATAATGAATAGGCGCATACAAGAAATAAATTAACGCATTTGGTCAAAGAGATTAACTCTAGTATGTATGGTGAAAGGAAAAAATCAGATTTAGCGCTGTAAATAGATTGGCCAAAATAAATTACACATGTTCTATTTGGTTCGATTTTCACACCACGAGAGCTGACGATTCTTTTCTTGGGTCAATTGTGGTTAGACGGGCTGTTGTAAGCCTGCATAAAGTTACAATCGGTGACATAAAAGGCACTGCGGTTAAGGATGATGTGTTAGTAATTTCGTTACACTTTAGACAGAAACTTAGAGATCACGGATATATATTATCGCAAACAGTACAGTAGGTCCTTGATGTGTAACATACGAGGTGTGTTCAAATGAAACCAGACTAAAATGCAACATGTGAACATACGTACAATGCGCATGATGACGTCAATTCTGGGGTAAACAGCACATACCAACCGTCAATTTTGAAAAATTAAATTATCTTCAGACCCATAGTTTCTTCGGCAGACCTTTGAAAACATGGCGAATGTGATACGGAATCCGTCTAGAGTTGATCAACGAATGGTGATTCGGTTTATAACAGCTGAAAGATGTCGACCAGTTGATATTCATCGCAGAATGGAGGCAGTGTATCAAACGTGTGTCAAAGACAACAGTGAAGAGCTGGACAACGATATTTAAAAATAGCTTCGTCTTTCCAAGACGTCAGACTCATGCCCAGTGCCTTCATATCACACTTACAAACATCTTTGAACCTCGGCTGTGGTCAGCCAACTGTTCTCTTGCCATCCACCAACTGCCCATAGAGAGTATATTTTGGAATGCGATCTTTCATGTGACGGACGTCATGAGACTGTCGTAGTCTTCGCTTTCTACGGAGAGTATATATGCTGTGGAGACCGACGCGAAAGTGCGCTTCTGTATTGGTCACTCTGTCACTCAATTCAATTCTAACAACGTATATAGAAGATGTTTTCCCTGTGCTTTATTTCGGCTTAGGTTGTATAAGTTGTGCTAGTACATGAGAAAGTATGAAATTTTGACCTTAGTTTTAATTGTGAGTTTCTGGGTTTCTCAAACAAGAGAGCAAATGTAGCTGCAGCTTTGTTAATTCAACTGTCTATGTATGGGTCTAGAGAGATAGAGCGTGTTGTTGATGAGGGACTCCTTGTATGAGAGGTTGTGTAAAGCTGTCATTTCCTAATGAGCGATTATAAGAGTTGGCATGAGATCTGCTTTCTGTCCTAGCACATTTGTTTTGTTGAGACTTCTTGTGAAACTAAAATCTGTTCACACTTTGGTAGAAGCGATCTATCAAACTTTGAGGTTCATGTTGATTGTGTGTGTGGCAATTGCAGCATGATCAGAGGAAAGCAAGTCCCTGATCGTGATCTCCCTGATCTTCGGTTTGTCCTTGAGCCTTGCAAGGTTAAACAGCCGACCATCCGATCTAGTATGAAAGCAGATACCTTCATTTGCATTTCTAAATATTACTTGTATATACGATAAGCTATTTCATGAAAGAGACTGGCCACTAGTGGATCTGTTTGGAACACAGTGATGTCAGTTCTTCAAAATAGATCACAAACGGATAATAGGCCGGCATTTAGGTGTACCAGAAACGAAATCGAACACACTTAAACAGTTCATCAGATGCACTAGGACACGATCTATTTTCCCCTTTATATGAGCATGAACATTGGAAACCGGCTGACTGTTTTTTAGTTATCTGTAAATACCAACACTTCTACTGATTTGTATCTGGTCCTATTTAAGAGCAACCACTTCTACTGATTTGTATCTGGTCCTCTTTAAGAGCAACTACATCTACTGATTTGCATCTGGACCTCTTTAACAGCAACTACTTCTGTCTATGTTTTTAAGAATCGTCGTGTACGTGTGGGTGTCACCGATAACAATCCCAACATTTACCGCATCTTAAGGGTATTTCTAGTGCAACCCAGAACCAGTTGCATATCTTCATTTTCGAAGCTTTCTAGCCTTTCACGCTGTGTTCTCGATGGTGTGAGGATGCTCAGTCCGTAATCGACAACCGATAGCACAACCTGACGGAATAGTATAAACAGGAGGCGCTGTTTCAAGTTTGCTGCAGCCATAGTCTTGAATGGTCCTAGCCCTCACTTACATCTTTGTACGGTCTAGTAAACATCGCAGTTATAGAAGATCAAACGTCACTCTGAGGTATTTCAACATGTCGCACCTGTCAATGGTTCAGCCCTCAATGGTTCAGCCCTTAAATGTGATGCCTGGGAGCACACCATTTACTATTTGTTGTTCAAGGAGCACCATATCATGCAGGTCTTAGAGCGGGAGTCTCTGAACCACTGTAAGATAACATGTAAGGTTTTCTGGATACCTTTGACTAACTGTCGCCTGACTGAGCCAGTCCTGTACATCATGATGTCATCTGCACATGTTAAAGTTCACCCTGTCCCTGTGACTTGAATGTTGGCCACTTTTACTGTGTATATGTTGAACCGCACCGTGGCTATGGAGATAGATCTTAAAAAAACTCATTAACCTGCCCAGAGGAGCACATGACAATCAACCTGACCATGAAGGAACGCGATGCAGCTATTTACTCCCTCAAACCAAGAAAGTCACCTGGAAAAGACCAACGACATATTTATGAGATTGGGTGGCACTGCAGAGAAAATACTCATGATACGATCATGAACTGCAGCTGGAAGCGTGGCATTGTACCTCAAGTGTGGAAAGAAGCACGAATGATTTCCATCCTGAAGAAAAATAAAAATAAACTTGACCCAAATAGCTATAAGCCAATCAGTCTCCTAAGCTGCACAGGCAAGCTCATGGAAAAAATAATAAATACCAGACTCAGCTGGCACCTCGAAGAAAAACAAATCATTATATCACAACAAGCAGGCTCCAGGCAGCACAGGTCCACGGAAGATCAAGTAATCCACATAGTACAAGAAATCGAAGATGCTTTCCACAAAGTAAAACACGTTCTGGCTGTATGGGTAAACCTATAAAAAGCCTTCGACCAAGTATGGAAAGACGGGCTGTGTGGGAAAATGCTGCAATATGGAGTATGTGGAAAAATGTACAAGTGGATCAGCAACTACTTAGAAAATAGAACAAGGTGTTCCACAGGGTGGTGTCCTCTCCCCTACACTCTTCCTGATTTACATAAATGACATCGCCAAAAACCTCCACAAAAGTACCCACTATTCTCTCTAAGCTGATGACCTGGCCATGTGCACTACTAAAAAAACATATCACTACAGCCAGCACACGAATGCAAGGTTCTGTGGCAGCCCTCGAAAGATGGTCCAAGACCTGGCTACTAAAAATAAAAGAACAAAAAACGACACATACTATCTTCTCCCTATCAAACACACGGCAACAAGTAAAACTCCAATTAAATGGAAAAGAGATACGGCTAGATGAGGCTCCAACCTTCTTAGGAGTTTCCTTAGACCGACGTCTGACCTGGTAAGCGCAAATTTTAAAGTCCCAGCTGAGGGCGAGACCACGCATGTCCATGATGAAGAAACTTGCTGGTACTACATGGGGTGCTGACGGAAAAAAACACTAAAGAAATTAAATACACTAGAGTGAGACCAGTTTTGAAATACGGCATTGCAGCTTGCTCCACGGCATCCAAATCAAACTTTGACAAAATTGGGCGCGCCCAGAACCAAGCAGCCCGTATCATAACAGGAGCCCTGAATTCCACCCCAAAAAAAAGACCTGGAAGCTATGACTGGGCTACAGCCAATGGAAGATCGCCGAGACTGCAGAATCCTACAGCAAGCGGATAAACTCAAAAGAATCTTGGACCACCCGATGCATCCAAGACTAAATGGGCTGGGCCGCGGCAGGCTAAAAAGGAACAGTTTTACAGTCCAGGCAAAAGAAAAGATTAAAACTAATGCTGCACTCTTAAACGAAAAAATAAAGCCAATACCAGCATGCTCCATCCGCTGCCTCTGGAAAGGAAGACCGTTCCCTGATATTATATGCAATATCCCCAACATCGAAGACAAAAAGACACAGACAGAGGAACAGAAAAAACACATAGTTATAAATTACATCAACCAAAATTTCCCACCAACAGCCTGGACGCACGCCTATACGGATACCTCAGCCAAAGATACCATTGGAAATGGGGCAGAAGGCATGACTATAAAACTAAAAAGCAAAGTATACCCATCAGCATTTGCCACTGGGAGACGCTGCAGCAACTTCAGTGCCGAAGCCAGTGCCCTGAGACAAGCAGCTGAAACCCTCATAAGGAGCAGGAAAAAAAGCAAGTGGTCATTTTCACAGACGCCCTCGCAGTGTTAATGGCGCTCAAGAACCAGCACAAAAATGAACTTGGTGCTCTGGCAGACTCGCTCGAGCGACTGTCCCCGTGCTTAAAAAAAAGCCCAGTCCAGTGGATACCAGCCCACTGTAGCATTCCAGGCAACGAAGAGGGGGACAGACTCGCCAGAGAGGAAATGAATGCTGCAGCAGAGTGACACAGAAATCACATCCAATGAGAAGAAAGCGTTCAACAGGTCAACGTACAGTGCAAAATGGAAAAAAGACCATCCTGGCCACAGAAAATGATGCCTACCATCAACTCTCCAGGCGACACCAGGTGATAATTCTCCGGTTACGCACAGGTCACAACAGACTTAGATGCCATCTGTGCAACAAGATTGGCACTACAGACCTTTGTGCCTGCGGCACATCCCCCATGAAGGCAGAACATAGTTTGTAGTCATGTCCACTGTATACCGACAAAAGAAGTGACATATGGCAAAATCCAGTGTCCTTCCACGAGAAGCTGCACGGAAGCGCAGAGAGCCTTCAGTCGACTGCTGCCTTTGTTAGAGTCATTGAAGTTGAGGTCTGAAGACGAACGAGGAGAAGAAGAAGAAGAACAGCACCGGTGAGTCGTCACTTGAACAACATACTCTAAAAGAATTGTCTCTAAGGGACAAGACTTATGCTACTTTATTTGTTTTTGTTTTTAATGGTTCTGCTTTAAAAAGCAACACTTCAACGTACATTTTTTTTGGTTCTTTCTAAAAAGTCAAAACTTCCTTTTATTCTTTTGATTGTCTCTAAAAGCCAGCACTTCTATTTACCTTTCAAGTTCTTTCTAAAAGCCAACACTCTTACTGACATTGTTCATTTCTTTTTGAAAACCAATACGTTTCTGACAACTTGGTGGCAAACACAACATTCGCATTGACAATCCTGTTATTGACCCCAGAATCAATATTGGCTGCTCAGATAAGGGTAGTGCCTAGGCAGGTATAGCTATCGATCACTTGGATACGTTGATTTAGGATAATGAAGTTTATTTCCCCGTAAGGCTTCACAGGGGCAGGCTGGAAGTGTATCTCAATCTTGTTAGTGTTAATTACACAGGGGCAGGCTGGAAATGTATCTCAATCTTGTTAGTGTTAATTACACAGGGGCAGGCTGGAAGTGTATCTCAATCTTGTTAGTGCTAACTATCAGACTAAAATTAGTGCACGCCGCTGAAAATGTCCTCAAGATTACCTGCATGTCGTGTTCTGGGCAGCTGTTAAGGGCTCAGTCGTCAGCAAAGAGAAGATTCAAATAATGACTTCTTTGATCTTGGTACAGGACCAAGCGTCTCCAATTGAATAGGTGACCATTGGTACTTAAAGGTTAAACGTGAGCGCTCGACTTGATCGCCTCTGGTCTTCCCGTATGGCTCAGTATGCTACTTGCCGAGAGCATCGCTCAAAGAATGAACTCCGTATCTCCAGCGATGAGCTCAGGGATCTCCTGAAATATTGCGATCATGAACCGACTACCACAGCTCGAAATTGAACACCATTGCACCTGATCAGTATGCTCTTAGCAGTGATGTGTGCATCAGCATATAACAATGTGTGCATCAGCATATAACAATGTGTGCATCATATAACAATGTGTGCATCAGCATATAACAATGTGTGCATCAGCATATAACAATGTGTGCATCAGCATATAACAATGTGTGCATCAGCATATAACAATGTGTGTATCAGCATATAATAATGTGTGCATCAGCATATAACAATGTGTGCATCAGCATATAACAATGTGTGCATCAGCATATAACAATGTGTGCATCAGCATATAACAATGTGTGCATCAGCATATAACAATGCTGCAAAGAACATTATCATCGATAACTACGTATTAGTAGATGTGGATCACTTCAGTCACCTGGTGCTATGATAAACTATTTTCGCTCCAGACTCTGAAATAATCAATCGCAGTGACAATGCTGCTGTCATATTTTCCCGTCTCATATCACGCTTCTGGGAAAACCCCAAAATTACATCTAAGACCATAGTCATGGTCTACAATGCCGTCAGAACACTCCTATGTGGTAACGAAACGTGGGCAACCTATGCCAAATAAGAGCAAAGGCTTAACAAATTTTCACCAACGATCCTTCATTTGCGTCTCATGAAAGACAAACGCAGAGGTGCATTCTCACACCAGTATTCTAGGAATGTTTGCTATTCTTAGGCAGTGAAGACTGCGAAGGCGTGGTCATGTACGTAGAGCATGCACAAAGATATTCTCAAAGGACAGTTGGTTGACCAGAGCTGAGATTCACAGACGCATGTAAGCGGAACATAAGGAATGGATTTGGATCTGACATCATGGTAAGACATCGCTGCAAATCTATCCAAATGAAGATGCAGTATCAAACTCGGAAAAATAAGCTATTGTAACATAGAGAATTGAAAAGACAACGCCGCAAATAAAAGACATAGCAACGTTCAGTAGAGAGCTGCTTCTCCGAGGTCGCATTATCCTTAAGTCATTCACGACTGAAAAAGGAGCTACTATCTAACATGATGTTCGTTCATCACAAGTGATGACGACCACTCGCTTTGTTTAGCCATGTAGACAGTCTTTTCATTTTCTGTGTCTGCTGAAATGGGTGGCTTGCGTGGTGATTTGAATTAAAGTGAGGAAGTAACTGCGCATTTTGGCAACCCCACTTTCTAGTCCTGAGGTACCCTTGTCCAGTGGCAAGATATTAATCTTCTTTTCATAAACAGGTATCCCGCAAGACAGAGGAGGGGGATGACATCTAACTTTGTGTGTCGTACGTTCCCCAAAGTCACAAGAGGTCGTAGGGACATAACTCAGCGTGTCAGTAAATTTGGCATCTCTTCCCCGGCTGTGTTTAGTCGATTATAGTCGTATCTAAATTTCACACACCAAAATTGACACTGTTTTGCGGGATTAATGTTCCTTTGCAATGGACCTTCGACATAGCAGACTACCAGGACACGGAATGGCTTACAGATCGGCAAAAACACACATTAAAACGAGTTATTAAGTAAAATCTGGATGAACAGGTTGGTGACGGGAACAACGGGTCGCAGTGTATTTAGCGAAATGTCACAGCCAAAAAGTAACGATGACATAAATAAACGACATAGAAAAGATCAAAGTCTCATCTATCCGTTCCGAACAAAATACACCAGATTCACAACTCACTTGAACCGCACCAATTTCCAGCAGCTGCCTTGGTGCAGACATTGCTCTCATCCTGATGAAACCGTTAGACATCGACGCATTGAGTGCAAGACGCTTAACGAAATGACAAAAACGATTCTTTACAAACACTGCCCACTTGTGCCAACACACTATACGGAGTTGTGAAACAACTGAATGAGACTTGTGTCTACTGCATCTATATAATAATGGCAATGGGCTGTCAAGTGCAAGCTTGCTATGCAGCTGTTGGATAACAGCAACAACAAAATCTATCAGAACAGTATACTCCACCCAACCCTCTGTCTCTCTCTCTCTCCTTGTCTTGTTATTCGCTCTCTCTGTCTCTCTCCGTCTTTCTCTCTCTTTTTATCTATCTACCTATCCTCCCTTTAATCGTCTTGTAAACATGTACTCTCACCATTCAGTTCAGATACAAATTAATGCGCTAAAAATACGAACTGTGGCGATCTATGAGAATACAATGTTCCCCGTCCACTAATACGTAAAGAACAACTTGAAAGCACGGAAGAATATAGCTCACGAACAACAAAACGATCTGATGAACTCTAAACCGTATCGACTGTCCAACAAACAAACAGCTTTTGATTGTATTAGACATTATGTCAAAGAAAATATCGTAAGAGAATCAATTATGTCCACTCGCTGTTTATATTCGTGGATTTATTAAACTAGCCATAGGTTGTTACTTACATTACAAACTCTGCTGTCTGTCATCAAATGTTGAAGACTTCAGTTTAAGAAGTTTCCGCTTTGGTAAGGAGGAGGTAACCAGTTCTCTTCCTTGCTGCCCTAATTTATATATCATAAAGGAGTAATTTAATCATATGTCAGTCATTGGTGTCAGGTCAGGGAGGAGGTAATATATATTTAATTATCGAGACATTAGCTCTTCTTAGAACCAGTTCCCTAACTCTCTGCATGCCTTTCCCAACAGCCAGCAAATTACACATCTACATGTGAGTTTCGTGTGGCTACCAGGGAGCGAACTCTACACCTTCACGTGAGAAACAACTGCTCCCATTAATATTCGTGTTGCAGGTTTGTTTTCTATTACCTTATGCCTGTATGAGAACCACATTTATTTCTGCTATTTGTCTCATGGAACACTTATTCCATTATGGCAGTTCAAAGATCTCATTCATAATGTTTATGTTAACTCACTATACAAACTTACTTTCTGTGTCCTGGGCACAACGTCTGGGAGTTTCCAATGTTCAGCCCCGTGGATTGTCTTGTAATTTCCCCTCAACATGTCATCCATATTAAATGTTTCAGGAAAGATCACAGGAATAAGAAGAAAGGACCAACACAGTTTCCACGAGCTGAAAATTCTACCACAAACAATGATTGAGGAGAAATATAATACCAAGAAATTGACACAGGTGTACACAGATGGTTCAGCAGAGGGGGCAGGCCAAAACGGGGGAGGAGGCATATTCATAAAACACAAAAGTGGAAATATAACAGAAAGTTGTCCACAAACCTCAGAGCAGAATCGATGGCGCTCCTGCGAGCACTGACAATACTTCAGACAGAAAGGCAACCTTCAACAAAAATAGCTGTATTCACGGAGTGCAGAGTACTATTAGAGAAAATACAAAAAAAACAAACAACGAACCACTGTTATCAGAGATCAGAGCAGAACTCGGAAAACTCCAGAGATCCTCAACAATAGCGCCCCGGTGGCTACCCTCCCATTGCGGAATCACGGGAAACGAGAGAGCTGATGCTCTGGCAAAAGATGGTAGCAAAAAGGCACAATTTAATCATCGAGTACAGTACAGAGAATTCAAGAACATCATCGGAAATCAGTATATACACCAAGGGAGAGAAGACAGAAACATAAGCAGTAGGCCAGACCCAATTCACCAACTCAAAAGAAATCAACAAACTACCTTATTCCGCCTGAGAACTGGACACTGCAGACTACTAGAACACCTTTACCGACTGAAGATCTCTCACACCGATGAGTGCCCATGTGGTACAGGATGCCATAACCCTGTAATAAATGAGATGCCAGACCTGTCCAGAGCGTGCGGAGCTGAGACAAAAGCTGTGGGGCAGTCGCTCCGACCTGGTAAAGACTACAGACTTCATCATGGCCACTGGCCTGCAGATATAGCATGACGAAAATATTCTGAACGCAAAGAAGAAGAAATGTTTCAAGAAAGTTTCGGCAGATCTTCTGATAGTCTGGGGCAAGTATTGTTCCACGGTCGCATCATATCTCATGATATCTCATCATCCCTCTAACCCCATCTCTTAAAGTTCTTTCTACATCATGATACACCAGTTCTGAGTTGTTTTAATGGCTTCTATGTTGCACAAGGCAAGATATATCCTAGCACTGGTTTTTCCCACACCTCGATCCAAGGAATCTGCGTCAGATCATTCCATTTTTCGATGTGCGGTTTCCGGGACTAGACTGTAGAGGCTGTTCTGTAAGAAAATTCGTC
Source organism: Ariolimax columbianus (assembly GCA_036924085.1). NCBI lineage: Eukaryota > Metazoa > Mollusca > Gastropoda > Stylommatophora > Arionidae > Ariolimax > Ariolimax columbianus. Next base: position 71,179,754 of record JAVGWX010000001.1, on the reverse strand, counting down.
TAGATTTGTCTTGCGCACTGCACCTGGTGTCCAAACATAGTGTGTCTCGTGTCTTTTTCGTGTTCCTTTCTTTCAATTTATGATGCAGCACTTCTTTGTGCTTTATGTATATTTTTCAGATGGAGTAGGTTTTAGACCCAATGTAATTATCTGGCAAATTTCATTTAGTTGCTGTATCAATCAGGTAGGGTTGTTCCAAATTGTCACGGTGTACTCAGATAAGGGAAAGTGCAGGGACAATGCTGATGTTTGGAGAACATCTGGCTGTGCTCCCCCTGTTGTGCCAGTAAATTTCCAGGTGAAATTAATTTATCGCACGCATCATCCATTCTGTAACCTGGCAGTAGATCACATTGGACTGTTTGCCATCCAACTTGACACTCAGGTTTTTGGGAGTCGTACTGTGTTCCTGTCCTTACCATTTGATCTGTAGGTTTCTTTTTGCCTCTCTATTTCTGTCAGTTGTCAGTTTGTGTTCACCCTCTTCAAAACCATGTCCTTGGGAAGCGACTGCTTCGCTGTTGGTCATTGGCATATATGATGTACAACATAGGTGCTAGGTCACTTCATTGTGCCATGCCGTTTGTTTTGTGTTTCGCCATGGACTTTTTATCACTCTCAAAGGGGACATTTAACCACATATTCTGCAATAGACATTTGATCCGATTGGTGAAGCGCCAGTCATTTGTCATAGAATATTGTTTTGATGGCTGAGTCTGGTCGTTTATAGTGTCGTATGCTGCACTTTAATCAATAAGAGCCACCCTTTTGATCTGCTCTCGATGTTATATGTATATAAACACAATTCAAAAGCAAAGTCAATAGTTGATGTGATATAGTTTATATATATATATCATATATTCCACTTAAAAGATTGAAATGAGAATCAAGTATTTGATTTTCAAATTTATACCATCATTTACGCGAAAAGGTAAACAAACTTTTTATTGTGTACCAAAATATTACTCGCAAATCGTTCAAAGGGACACAACCAAAAACATTACTAATAAGGTTATCTACAATATGTTATCTCATCACAACATATTTTTGTTTGAAGTCCAAGACTTGAGTGAATCATCTCTTACCTGCGAGATATGTTAGAACTTGTGAGATATGACCCTACACCACATGGAAGAACGCTCAATTTGTTAAAGATATCACACTGTTAATAAAAGTTTACGTACAGACTGCGCCAACTGAAAAATTAGCGGCATATTGAGATCTACTAAAAGGCACAATTAAAGTCAGGACTCAAATGATATCACAAGCCGTACATAAACAAATAAGAAAGGACAAACGAAATATAGAAGAAGCTATCAGATTAACTAAACTTGTTAGATAAAAATGCACCACAAATCCATTTACTTCAGGAAGAACTAAACATATTTGAAAATCACAGGCTACAATGAGCACAATTGAGGAGTAAATTAAATATCCTCACACAAGAGGCACCCAACAAACAATACTTGGCAGTCGAACAAAACATACAATACAGTAGACAGATAAAGGAAATTAAAGAGGAGAATGGTACTACCATTACAGACAGCGACAAAATAGGTGAGGTGTTTAACAATTTTTACACCCACCTGTACTCAGCAGAGAGCTCACCTACAGAAACCAGTGAAAGCAGTGACACTTTCACAAAATACCTGAATGAGCCAGAGAAAACAAAACTTAGCGAGCAACTAACGTTGGGAGACCTTAAAACTGCTCTCGACACTCTTAAAAAGTGTAAGAGTCCTGGCCCTGATGGCCTGACTGCTGCGTTTTACTCCACGTTCTTTAATTAACGTGTTTAGTCTACTCTTTCTATGCGTCTTACAGGAGGCGTTTGAGAGGGCTGAACTCCCAGCCAGTTTCAACCAATCCTACATCACACTAATACATAAACCAAACACAGACAAAACTGAGATTAAAAATATTAGGCCAAACAACTGCTCAAACCATGTTATGTCTACATACAACCCTCTTTATTTATGTTTTTACAGTGTGGGTCCTGCTTGAAAAATTGCACTGGATTCTTTCAATTCTACGACGAGGCGTTCTTCGGTTCTTTGTTTGTTGTTTGTTATTAGAGAGAATGAGGGGACGGCGTGGGCTAGTGGTTAAGTGACACGGCTCACAATCAGAAGGTGCTGGGTTCAATCCCCAACACAGCACCGGCCGTTACCAAGGGGAAGCAAACCCTTAGAAAATGCAGGAGGAAGCAGGTCCTTACATAAAATGCATGCTGAAGTCGGATGCACTGAGCCGACAGGCGCAAAATAAAAATCACAGTGCAACGCACACCGCATTGGGGATTACCGAAATAAGGCAAACGCAAAAAATAATTAAATTAAATTAATGAAGCTTGAAATCTACAGAATAATAAAGGTTTAGTGTGGATACAATTGTTTGAGTCAGAGGAGAGTGTATGAATGAACAGAAGAAAGATTTCAAAACGGAAGATAATGCGTCATTGTTGAACAGCGATGTTAGAAACCAGCAAGCGTGGCAACTAACAATGTGAAACAGCAGTTCGACTAGCTAGTACGTAGCAACAACCGAGTAACTCTTGATGAAATATCAGTAGATTTCAACATCAGTCACGGCCTGCGCAAAAAATTACCAATGACGAACTCAGTTATAAGAAAGTGTGTAGCAGATATGTCACAAGGCGTACGACAGATGGGTAATGAAGACGTTGACAAATTGGTTAAAGGTTGCACTCTAAGTTTTTTTGTTCTTTCTAGATAGCATCCACATGTTAGTGGATAAGTGAACAACGTGTGTTGACAGGCACGGCGATAATGTTAAAAAATACGATAAAACATTTCTGTATGCTACTCTTGGGGTTCAGTGGTCTCGAGGTAAGGTGATCGCCTCGAGTGCTGGAGGTCGCGGGTTCTAATCACGGTAGAGACCGTGATTTTTTTTTTTTTTACGTGGATTTTCTGGTTAAATTTCCATGATCTCTGGGTAGTGAGATCGGACTCCAGTGTTCAGTGTCGAGCACGTTAAAAATATCTTTGCAGTTAGAAATCGAAAAGAGTAGGCGGATACTGTCCCTTTGTCTGTTTAGGATTTACACAAAAGAAACATTTCGACAAACCGAGGGAATGCCAGGATTCATTATAGGTGGGCTACCAACACATATTCTCAGGTGCACGGATGACACTGGAAGTTGTTGTTTCTAGATCTTTCTTTTATTCCTGCATTATATTTCTGGGGTATTGTTCCTACAGCATGCATTTATTCCTGTATGATATATGAAATACTGGTTCTAGACCTTTTTTTCATTCCTTTATCAATAATGGGGTACTGTTTTTAAAGATTTCATTAATTCATGTATCTTATATAGGGTCCTGTTTGTATAAATTTCTTTCAAATACAAAAGATAACTCTACCACTGAACAGGCTTTCCCACCCGTGTTACTGCATTTGAAAATTTCGAATTGCAGTCTTCTACCATAGACAGACTACATGAGATAATATAACAATACCATAGACAGACTACATGAGATAATATAACAATACCATAGACAGACTACATGAGATAATATAACAATACCATAGACAGACTACATGAGATAATATAACAACATCATTGTCCTTCCTCTACTACATGAGTTCTTAAAAGCGTATATCGTTAACCCTTTAGGGAAACTTAGAGCACATAATAGGTGTATGGAAGCCAAATAATGGGGGTATAGAAGCCAAATAATGGGGGTAGGGAAACACAATTATGGGATGGGGGCGGGGGGCGCTACGGATGCCAAATAATGAGGTAAAAGGAATATAATGGGTGGGCAGGCACGGAGCAAATAATGGGGTAAAAGAAATATAATGGGTGGGAAGGCACGGAAGCCAAATAATGGGGTAAAAGGAATATAATGGGTGGGAAGGCACGGAGCAAATAATGGGGTAAAAGGAATATAATGGGTGGGAAGGCACGGAAGTCAAATGATGGGGTAAAAGGAATATAATGGGTGGGAAGGCACGGAGCAAATAATGGGGTAAAAGGAATATAATGGGGGAGCGGGTCACACGGAAGCCAAAAAATGAGGTACAAGGAAATCTAATGGGAAGAAGGGAGGGGGGGGGGTATGGAAGCCAAATAATGAGGTAAAAGAAATATATGTAATGGGGAGGGGGGGTATGAAAACCAAATAATGGTGTGTATGGTAACTATTGGAAACTATTTATTTGGTATATGTAGACCAATTAATAGGGGGTATGGTAACCAAGTAATAAAGTAATGGGGTGGAGGGATGGGGGAGGGGGGAATGAGGGAGTTCCTGTGTGATGGTAGTCCTGCTACTTGACCAAACCATTGTAGTTGATGCTTTTTGATGTAGTCTAATACTGGTGTTGTTCTAATTAGTCTTCTCATGTCCTCATTCCTGATCGTGGCTCGTCTTGTTGAACTTAATATACTTTGTAGATATTTCATGTGGGCTATTACTATTGATCTTCTTTCATTTGTTGTTCGTGTCCAATTTTAAAATTAGTAGAACAATGTCGGGACATAAATCGTGTTGTATAAAACTCTTTCCTAGATATTATGACGTGCTTGCAGTTTAGCATCGGTAATAGTTGTCCAATGATTTTATTTGCCGTTTTTGCATCTTTTTGGGATTTCCGCAGTGACTCTTCCGATCTGATTATATTGTGCGTCATAAGTTCGTAAAATGTTTCACCTTTGTTTTATTTGTTGTTTTTCAAGGAGGATATTGGTTTTTACCTTCTTTCTAGACATTTCCATGACCTAACTTTTTTCTACGTTGATTTTCATACTGTATTCTTCACATTTTGTATTTAGTTTGTTGAAATGTTGTAATTGTATTTTTGAACTTGTAATGACAGCTTGATCGTCTGGGAAAATAAATTAATTTAAGAGTTTATGAATGTTGATTCCTTTACTTGGGTTGGCTGTATTATAAATGTGGTCTACATATGTGATAAATTCGAAGTTTCAATACTAATGGCTTTATATGATTATTTTGTTGTTCCTTGTTTAGTCGACATTGACGATTTATTCGTTTGGATAAAATGTTTCCCATTTTGAATATCTTGGATCAATACTGACTGAACAACAATGGAAACTGTACAAAAGAAGTAAGAAGACGAATGACTTTGACATTGCAAAAGATGAGCCGTATGCAGAACATATGGCATAATTCAAACAAAGAACTGAAAGTAAAGATCCTAAGAACATGCATTTTTCCTGTGGCAACCTATGGATTTGAAACATGGACGATTACAAAAGCAATAAGAGCGAAGATCTGTTTTTTTGAAACACAGTGCTACAGACGAGCCCTGACAATCCCATGGACACAGATAGAAATAAATAAATCCATCCGACAAGACCCGAATGTAGAGGTGAACTGGCTCATAAATGACGTAATGACACGCAAACTGAGGTTTTTGGACACGTGAAACGACACAACGGACTGGACAGAGCGGTTATAGAAGGCATGATCACTGCAAGGAGAAGCAGGGGCGGACCGAGAACACGATGGACTTTGAGACAGGCCGGAAGACTGGCGAAAGATAGAGTTTCCTTCAGACAGGCTGTCATGAGAGCGACGTTCTGCAAAGGACATGCTACATGATGGATAAAGAGCACCTGTGTTTTAAAAACGGGTACCACACTACCCGAGCGCTCATCGCAGGACACGCTTTCAGTATGACAGTGACCATATTCTCATCTCTAATACACACAAAGTTCTTCCCAGGAACTTCCATTCACGGATATACAGAGGAAACAGAACGATTTCAAATCCTCAACGATAATAACCACAAAAACCTGCTCATGTTGGGGTCCCTTGACTGTCTCGATAATGTGTTTATAATGTAGTTATTTGATGTGTGTTTGTTTGATAACAATGAGAAACAGGGACGGTTTCGACCTTGATTGACTGTTTAAATAATCTCTATGTAACAGTGTCGTCTAAAGACTTTCCATCCTGGGGTTCAGGAACCACTGGGAATCTATGGATTTTCACGTGGGAGTTCACGAACAACTGCGAGTCTGTAAAGAACCATGCGGTGGTCCAACAACATCTGATGGTCTGTGAAGAGTTACGTGGTGGTCCACCAATTTCTGATGGTTTGTGATTAGTTACGTGGTGGTCCACCAATATCTGATGGTTTATGAAGAGTTACGTGGTGGTCCACCAATATCTGATAGTTTATGAAGAGTTACGTGGTTGTCGACCCATATTTGGTGGTCTGTGAAAAGTTATGTGGTATTTCACCAATATCATTAGGTCGTCTGTAAAGAGACGTGTGCTAGTTCACCAACATTTTTAGGTCGTCTGAACAAGCCATGTGCTTGTGCACCAATACTTTTAGATGAGCCATGTGCTAGTGCACCAATATCTTTAGGTGAGCCATGTGCTAGTGCACCAATATCTTTAGGTGAGACATGTGCTAGTGCACCAATATCTTTAGGTGAGCCATGTGCTAGTGCACCAATATCTTTAGGTGAGACATGTGCTAGTGCACCAATATCTTTAGGTGAGCCATGTGCTAGTGCACCAATATCTTTAGGTGAGACATGTGCTAGTGCACCAATATCTTTAGGTGAGCCATGTGCTAGTGCACCAATATCTTTAGGTGAGACATGTGCTAGTGCACTAATATCTTTAGGTGAGCCATGTGCTAGTGCACCAATATCTTTAGGTGAGACATGTGCTAGTGCACCAATATCTTTATGTGAGCCATGTGCTAGTGCACCAATATCTTTAGGTGAGCCATGTGCTAGTGCACCAATATCTTTAGGTGAGCCATGTGCTAGTGCACCAATATCTTTAGGTGAGACATGTGCTAGTGCACCAATATCTTTAGGTGAGACATGTGCTAGTGCACCAATATCTTTAGGTGAGCCATGTGCTAGTGTCTTGGGCCTCTACACACCTGACGGAGTCCATCTCTCTCCAGATGGCAGTTCATTAAAGCTGTGTCTAAATTTCATACAACAAAGTTGACCCTGTCTTCAGCTAGGGCGAAGGGCGCCAATCTCGTGAAGTTCAGCCGGGTGAACTAGACCGTGAAATATGACACATGTTTAAGCGTAGTGCTATTCATATAGCCGATGTCCATTCCAGGATAATCGGACGGAAGAAAATACACAAAACGAACGAATTAACCAGCCCAAATGGAAAACAACAACATGATTCCATGAACACAAAGTGTAAGTCGTCGACTAGTGTGAATTCCCGGCAAATCCATGATCTGGCGGCATCTATAATGAACTAAAATAGTTGAGCAATGTAGACCTGGCATGTCAAAAATGCTACTGCAATTTGCCGCAAGTTCTGTCCTTTTAAAAGGGCACAAAAAGGGTTACCAACCCATTGTGGGCATTAGCAACCAACCAACCAACCATTCAGCATAGAGGACAGTGACGTCACAACACAGACCTGGCTTGGAAGCTTACGTTTCACTCAAATTCAGCATGTCTGCTTTTGGCTCAAAAACAGATTTTGGGGTACCTGCTAAAATTGACTGCATTTTACTGGTATTAATATTTGATTTTGAAAACATCAATGTGGTTTGCAATCATAACATACCTGGTACGAAATGGCGTCATGTCCAGTTTGAGTGGGCAGATCGGGGATTTTTATTGGTATGACCACTTCTCCGCGTATAGAAGGAGTTATACTGTAAAACCGCCACAGTAGAACACATTACAAACAGATGCAAAGGCGCATTGATACACTGGCCAAATAAGTCCACATTAAAACAGAAACACACACTGCTCAATTTGTCCATAAATTGTCCAACTGACTATGGTCCGGAATGGAAAAAGCGTTTTTTTCGGTAGGAGAATCCAGGAAGTCAAACATTTAATCAAGTCAAGAAAAGGAATAGCGGTGTAAATGTAGCGAATGTTTGGTTTTCTTACAACTGAGAACTTGCATCTTCAGTACGTACATTGCAATGTGGTGCACGGCCATAGCTCCCTCATAATAAGTCAAATTGAAAGTCTCCCGCGTCAATTGTTAGGAGAGATAACATTATTTTTTATTTTCATTTTTAAATAATTTATTTGGTTGTGTCCCTTAGTCTCTTTCAAAATATAGATATTAAACAATTTATTTTGTTTTCAACCTATCAGGGATTGGCTAATTTAAATTGGAATTTAAACAAAACAGAGAATTAATTTCTTTCTTTGCTAAATTTACGTGGATGGAATAATAGATGGGAAACAGATCAAATTTACTACAGACCTGACTTTGAAATTATTGAATCTAGAACTAACATCATAGGCTTACAAGAAAATGAAATAGATTCCTGAACTAATTTAATAATTTTATAACTGTTTCCTTAGATTAGTAACAGGCACATGTGTGTTCTCCTAGATGTATACACGCTACTAGAAAGTACAGCCACAACACAAATCCCAATGACACGCATTTTAAAAGAGTGCATTTATATAGAGAGCCGAGTCATTAATGTTAAATCGTTTGCTGGTTATGTCAATTGTACATGTTCCGTACCTCGGTAGTGATGCGTTCCAGTTCACCTAGCTGGAAATGAGTACATGATCTCACTATTAAAGAAGGGAAAGAAGACAAATGTCTGGTCAGGCAAAACATACTGATCGAACATGTTAGTCAGGTTCCGGCAAAACATATTTGACTGTTTTAATGGCAGCCTGGCTAACAAGATGAGCGATAGACGTGATCCCCATAGTAGTGAGCTACACGCATACAAAGTCAAGCATATCACAATCGTCTGAAGGACCGCCGGCCACCTTCATCAACAGGCTCGGGATGTGAGGATAGCTACTACAACCCGCCACTTAACGTCCTTTTTAGAGCGCAGAAAAAAAGTAATCCTGCTCATTGTGAGTGTTCTTCTTCTTCTTCTTCTTCTTCTTCTTACGCTGTCAGACGTCAACCTTTATTTTTTCGAAAAAAGCAGCGGTCATCCTGAGGCTGTCGACACTGCCATAGAGCGTGTCTAGTGTTGCCACTGGTGATGGTCACATGTGCTTTCTCTGGACCTCGTATGTCGGGCAGTTTAGCAGCAGATGTTCAGCGGTCATTTTCCCAGTACCACACGGGCATTCGTCAGTGTCACCTATCTACAATTTATTGAATAGGTGGTACCTCAGTCTAATTGTGGCCAGTGCGAAGTTCGAGGACCACAATCTGCTCTCTTCTGTTCAACTGGTAATATGCATCATTTTTGGTGTAGCCAGTATGTTCGGTTTCCCATTTGGCCATGTATCTAGCTCTAATAAGCCTTTTTTGACTCTTCGTAGGTCACACTAGAATCTGGTTGGGGTAGTTTTGCACCTTCTTTTGCCAGTCTGTCTGCCTCCTCGTTGCCTTGGATGTTACAGTGGGATGGAACCCATTGTACCACTACTCTTTTTGGTGCGGACTGCTGGCATAGTTGACAGAGTACTGCTCTTAAATCATTAAGTTCAGTATTTTTCTGGCTTTTTAGTGCTGTGACTACGGCCAGGGCATCTGTAAACAGGACTATGGCTTTCATTTCTTTTGCCTGTCAGAATTGCTTCTACTGCAGCCCTCAGTGCCTCTGCCTCCGCTCTGAAATTGCTATTGTGAGTATTCAACAACAACAAGAACAACTGTTAGGGAAGGCATGGCAGTAATCAAATAATCTGGTCAATGCATCACTCAAAAGTTAATATCTCGAGCAACAGAGCCTCTAGCACGTTACCCCGTATGTCAGTGTTTGACGTGAGACTAGTGTCTACTTCCGTGAGTTTTTGAGGTCAATACCGCGAGGAAGGTAACTGTTCACTCCCACTTCACAGTACTATCACGGTTTGCACTTTATCTCTGACTAAATTGTCTGATATATCTATCACTAGGCATGTTTCATTAGAAAATTCCTAGAATATACACAAAAGTAGGTGCAGTTTACCTCTTGTGATCTCTTCACTGACATTCTTTCTAATATAATCAATAGTTCATTGATGGGTGGGTGGTCGTTATAGTTGGTATCATGCCATGTCATGTCATGCCAAGTCGTATATGTTGTTGCCCATTAGCTTGACTCGTCTGTATTTGTAAATGTCCTTTAACTGGAATCGGACGCATGACTTTGGAATGTCCTAAATTGTTGAAGCTGACAATACAAGTATTTCATGTTTTTCTCGCATTAGTTGGTAAATGGGACTGGATATTGAGAGTACAGGGAAACAAGAATAAGGTACAGGGAGTGTGGGGCGGGGGTAGATGTTTTCTGGTATGACTGTTTATTGGTGCAGGGATTGGCTTGGCTTAGCTTCGTTCGTTCTCAATCTCCTGCTACCAAACCCTAAAAGGGCTTAAGTGGCAGAATGTAGTCCAGAGAACGGAATGCGTTGTGTTGTAGTTTACAGCTTGACTGCGATATTTGCACCTTTCGGTCCAACACACTTTAGCAAGCATTTTTTCAGAAGCGTGTTAGCATTCTCTCTTCGATCCTTTCTCCTTAGCCAGTCTGCTATATTGCAGCCTGTTATCTAGGATCACCGCGTGGAGGTGTAGAAGGGTCTTGGCAGTTCTGGTTCGCTGGCCCTGACGCTAGCAGTCAGCTATGAGTCGCTGACCAATGCAGATCATGCGCTGCTCAGCATCTTGATTCCGGTGCATGGATTAATTAGAGATGTTTGCTGCGTGTCTGTTAATTGATCTTGGGATTAATTAGAGATCTCTGCTGGTTTTATGTTAAGGAGTGTAGGGATTAATTATATACATATATTGTTCTGATTGTTAATTGATGAAGATATTGAAAACGATGTAAGTAAATAAATTCACAGATTTACCATTAATGGAGCTATAAAGAAGCAAAGATCCAAAAGGACGAAAATGAGATATCAGCATAAAGAATACAAACCACAAAATGGCAGCATAGACAAATGTGGCAGAGATTGACATACAAAGATCTTTAGACTCAGAACGGAACATTGCAGACTCAAGGTGCACCTCCACAGAATCGGTCTTAGAGACACCGCCACTTGCGATTGCAGAGCACTCACGTAAACACCAGAACATTTTCTACAGAACTGTTCCATTTATGCAGACCAAAAAGAAACATTCTGGCCCGGGAATGAGACCGTGCTCGAGAAGTTGTTGGGGACCGACAAAGGCCTTTAACTCACAGTCTCCAGCGTCAACCTCACCGGACTAGAAGCACAGGGTCAGTTGTTCGAAGAAAAGGAATCAATTAAAAACTGTTTACTTCTTCTGGATCATAGATCTTCCCCAACTACACACCAAGTCCTTATGTACTGGACCACCTGTTGTTAACCTCTTCCGTTTTCTTTATTTGTGTCTGGAGTTCACTTCTCCGTGCGTGTTTTGGTACGCCTCTACTTCTTTTGCCTTGCGGAGTTCAGAACAGATATTGTCTTGTAATGCTATATGTGCCGAATTCAAGCTTGACCTCAAACACACGTAATATTCCTGGACATATATACAGATCATCAAAACTATAATATAGTTAATGTCCTACATTATTTACCTTATTCTCCGTCCCCATTTAGTTCCTTCCAAAGCAAAGAACCGTAACTATGTTGTTGTTTTGAATGCCCACAATGAGTAGGTTTACACTTTTGTGCGCCCTGAAAAGGACGTTAAGTGGCGAGTTTCAGTAGCTTTCTTCACATCCCGATCGTACGGATGAAGGTAGACTGGGGTCTTCCAGGCGGTTGTGCTATGATTGTCTTCATCTGCGTGTCACTCACTACTACAGGGATCACGTTGGTCCCTCACCTTGTTAGCCAGGCTGCCATGAAAACAGCTTATTTCCGGGAAGGGCTGCGACATACTGTCTTGTCCAGCATATTTTGCCTGACCCTGACTAACGTGTCTGATCAGTATATTTTGCCTGACCAGACTTTAGTCTTCCTTCCAAACCATAACTATAGCCTTGCTCCAAAGTATTGTGTGTGATCTTGCAGGAGTGGACACTATAACCAATGTGTTTTTAGATTATGAAATTTCCAACCCAATTCACGCCCTTCTTTAGTCGTCTTCCAAAAGATGCATGGAGTTGAAGTCCCAGCAGTCCTTCCTTTCTTAAAAGTCTCCGGAATTCACAAGATGAGCTATATTGTAACCCAACATTCAATGCTGCTGACTACATGATTCTGTTTGGAGGGTTTATGCGTCAGCGGGCCACGTGTTTGAAACCGCTGTCTTAGACCTATATTCTTGAGCTAAACCCTTTCCCTCAGTACCCTGACTCCACAAAACAGAGGACCGTCAGTAGCATAGTGGACCCATTCGAAGCGGAGGGGAAAGGGTTGGGAGGGGCGCGTACTCAAAACGCTAGTGGGACTCCAGGCGATAGTCCCAGGGCCTTTGACTCCTTTTTTGTGATGTCCTCGTGTGGTGATACGAATAACCACAAGCCGACTCTTTCTTTCTAGAGAAAAACTGAAACTGACGGCCGAGAGCGTTTGAAGAAAAATACCTCTGATCTATTTTTAAGATTGGGAAATCCTTTCAGCCAACTGACGTCAGCCCAACATGGTGGCGAGGATGGTAGGCTAGGAATTCCTCAGGAATTAGTCACTATAGAAGATAGTATTAAGTGTATCTTGTGGTGGTGTCGATCTTGTTCAGAATAAGCTATTGGGTGATGTGTGTGTGTGTATGTGTGTTTTTCTGTGGTTGTGGGTGTGTGTGTGTGTGTGTGTGCACGCGCGTACGTGTGAATGCTCGTGGGAAGGTGGACCCATCCCACGTAATAACAACTGCTATTATTAACGAGTATAAATCAGGCAACTTTCGCTGTGCACAATAATTTTGTTTTCAATATGAAACTCTTTATAGCTAATGTTGTTGTTGTTAAGGCCACTTGTACATGTGTCGGTTCTCTTGACGGCTTTCTTAGATGGTAGGTTGCAGTGGTTCTTCTCATATCCAGAGGCGTACTTGAGAAGGTTTTGACTGATCCTCAGGGTGTAGTAAAGTGCGAGGCATCTTATTAAGTTTATCACTATGGGGATCACAGTGTTTAGCCCCAGCTCATTAGACAGACTGTCATGAAACAGACCGTGTCTATGAAGAATTGGTGTAGAAGTGAGGCGGGGTCTTAATCAGTGTTTGACGGGACACTGTGGTCGCTGTGGTTGAGAGATTAGGCACTCTGTGGTCTAGAGGTGAGGCACTCACCTTTCAAAGCGATCAACGGAAATGGTGGACGATCGAGTCCAGCTGGTTTGAAGCGACCATTGGTCTCAAGAGATGTGTTACCAGAATGCCTGCATCATCATCAGTTACTTCCAGTCGTTTCGACTTCTGTCTTGCCACTGGTTCAAGGTAGCTCGGGATCAGAGAGTGAGGTTGATAACCAGCGCAGTTTCTCCTTACTATAATCCAAAATCAGAGTAAGCTACAACAACAAGAAACCAGTCTGATTATGTCGCCATTGTGGCTTGCGATTAGCCACAAACTTTAATTTCACCTGACCCTAACTAACATAGTCTGATCAGTTTGATTCACCTGACCCTAACTAACATAGTCTGATCAGTATGTTTTACTTGACCCTAAACTAATATAGTCTGATCAGTATGTTTTACTCGAACCTAACTAATATAGACTGATCAATATGTTTCACTCGACCCAAAACTAACATAGTCTGATCAGTATTTTTACTCGGCCCTAAACTAACATAGTCTGATCAGTTTGTTTTACTCGACCCTAAACTAACATGGTATGATCAGTATGTTTTACTCGACCCTAAACTAACATAGTCTGATCAGTTTGTTTTACTCAACCCTAAACTAACATATTCTGATCAGTAGGGTTTACTCGACCCTAAACTAACATAGTCTGATCAGTATGTTTTACTCGACCCTAAACTAACATAGTCTGATCAGTATGTTTTACTAGACCCTAAACTAACATAGTCTGATCAGTATGTTTTACTCGACCCTAAACTAACATAGTCTGATCAGTATGTTTTACTCGACCCTAAACAAACATAGTCTGATCAGTTTGTTTTACTCGACCCTAAACTAACATATTCTGATCAGTAGGGTTTACTCGACCCTAAACTAACATAGTCTGATCAGTATGTTTTACTCGACCCTAAACTAACATATTCTGATCAGTATGTTTTACTCGACCCTAAACTAACATAGTCTAATCAGTATGTTTCACCTGACCCTAACTAACATAGTCTGATCAGTATGTTTGACCTGACCCTAACTAACATAGTCTGATCAGTATGATTCACCTGACCCTAACTAACATATTCTGATCAGTATGTTTTACTCGACCCTAAACTAACATAGTCTGATCAGTATGTTTTACTCGACCCTAAACTAACATAGTCTGATCAGTATGTTTGGTCAGACCAGATGTAACTTTCTTCTACCCACACTTAAAGTAAATGAAACATGTAATGTGTTTACTAAATATAGATATTGTCAGTAAATGTGTGTGTGCAATGTGATTGAGTAAGTCCGGATTTGAAATGTGATTCTATCATAGAATGGAAACAGTGAGTTGCACTGAAGGAAGATCCAATGTCAAAATGTCAAATATTGAAAATGATACAAAAGCGAATATTGAGTTGGCTGGGACACAATACACGAAATGAAAGTCTTCTGCAGAATATACTTGACAATAAGATCCATGGGAAAAGAGAAAGGTGCCAACCAAGACTCATTTTACCACCTCAGGCATGCAGAGACATTAAAGTACCATTGCATGCTGAAATGAAGAGAGCTGGAGAGTTGGTGTCCATTAGACAGACATGCTCAGACAATCTAACAACCTGTCTTAACACTGACACATCAGAGGATATGGTTCATTGGATAAACATGCTCAAACAACCTTACAACCTGTCTTAAGGCTGATCAAGCAGTTGAAATACGGTTAACCAACGTTGCTGTACAAGTTCACCTATCTGTATACAATAAGTATTCATAAACTTGCGTGAAAATTTCTTATATTACTAACCAGAGTAAGTTACAGTAAGGTTCGGTAAGGTATGGTTAGGTAAGGTAAGTTAATGTAAGGTAAGTTAATGTAAAGTAAGTTAATGTAAAGTAAGGTAAAGTAAGGTAAGGTCAATTTAAATTAAGTTTACGTTTAAGTTAAGTTAAAGTTTTAGTTTAGTTTATGTTAAGTTTAATTTAAGATTTATTTAAGTTAAGTTGTTAAGCTAAGCTAAGTTAAGATACGCAAAGCTTAGTTAAGCTTAGCTACGTTACAGTTTAAGTTTAGTTAAATTAAGACAAGTCAAATCAAGTCAAGTCAAATCAAGTCAAGGTAAGGTAAAATTAGATAAGGTAAGGTAAGGTAAAGTGAGGTGAGATAAGGGTACGTTCAAAGCAGTCGTTCATGGCTATGATAAAGAGTTAGAGACTTCCAGGTTCCTGCTTGTTATCAGTATGTTACACCTGACCTTAATTACACATCGCTCCCGTCTTGACGATTAATGTTTGACCTTGCTCATGATCATGCTTGGTAGCCACTCCTCACCTATCACGTGGCGCAGATGTCTGCTTTTGTTTTTTATTGTGACGTAAAATGTCCACGGGATGGGTTAGCCGTTCCCCTGTCCACTACTACTTAGACGCCTCATACGATATGCTTGGCAGGTTTAAGCATTAATATTCTTTGTTCAAGTTTCGGAACCGGTTACAAGACGGCGGTAAAACATGTTATGACACGTGGCGTAGGTGTTCTTTTCTTGTTCTTGTAGATAATACGAGGGGTCTTTAAATGAATCCCGAACTAACTGCACCAAGTGAACATACGTACGATGCGCATGATAACGTCACTTCTGGTGTATAACTCACATATGAACAGTTAAGTTTGAAAAATGTCATTATCCCCTGACTGTTAGTTTCCTCGGCAGACCGTTGAAAACATGGCGCGTGTGATATGGAATCCTTCCAGAGTTGATCAGCGAGCGGTAATTAGGTTTCTAACAGATGAAGGATGTCGACCAGTTGACATTCATCGCAGAATGCAGGCAGTGTATGGTGACAAAAGTGTGTCGAAGACAACAGTGAAGAACTGGACAACGATGTTTGAAGAAGGACGTGAGTTAACTAAAGATCTTCTGAGGCCAGGTGAGGAGCATATTGTTACGCCAGAAGATGCCATCGTCAAAATTGATGCAGTTATTCGGCTGGACCGTCGCCAGAGCTTACATTCGCTAACAGAGGAATTCGCCGTGTCGCTAGGGACAGTTCAAATTGTGGTTAGCAATAAACTGAAGTATCGGGAGGTGTGTTCACAATGGATATTGCTGCCCAACCACCATAAGGAAGAACGTCGTATGGGATGAGTTTAAACCACTTGCTGCGAGACAAAGAGGATGGTGATTCGTTTCTTTTGCTCATAGGGGCAGGTGAACACACCTCGGTCGACATCTTTTAGCTGTTAGAAACCGAATCACCGCTCCCTGATCAACTGTAGATGGATTCCTATCACAACCCTATGTTGTCAATGGTCTACTGAGGAAACTATGATTCAGAGGATGATGCCATTTTTCAAACTTTTCGGTTGGTGTGTGCTATATACACCAGAAGTGACGTCATCCTGCGCATCGTATGTATGTTCAATTGGTGCAGTTAGGTTTGGTTTCATTTGAAGTCGTGTCATAGTTTGTACATGATGTGGTAGTCAGATGACACTATTCGCAACCCTCTTCAGTTGATTGGCAAGTTACGGCGTAAGCAGTCTTAGCTCTCAATGTTTGGAACCAATAATACACAAGCAGATTAAACAATCTATGATATATGTGCCTAACACTGTGTTGTGTGGTCCCCCGGGGTCTTTGTGTATGGTAAGGGCAATAATAGCACCACTGTCCCACAGAGCGCATGTCGTAAAAGGCGACTTACTGTGCGACATGGCGTAACACCGTCCCGGGTTAGGTGGTTTGTTAAGATCAGCATAGACGGCGCCTAACAGCTCTAGTGTTTGAGTCTGTTAAGATAAACTCGCACATCGGTTAACCATCCACAGCGGCACTTGTCTCAAAACTGAGGAGTAATAAGATTATTTTACCTTAACTAAACCTCTTTATACTGGTTTGCAAGACTGCAGTTTGTATACAACCAGTTTATTTTAAATTTCCTTGATCTAAAAACTATCCGCATCCAATCTATTCTTGAATATTGATCCTGCCTGCACTATTTTCTGTGGCAATTCACTCTAAGCATTTACCAATCTCTGATTAAAAAATATTTCCTATTATCGAATCTGGACCCTTCTTTAGTTAATCTGTCTCTGGGATCTGCACAGCGACATCTGCCTTTTTATAAGTACATGTCGACTAAGACTAAGACTGTTTAAATTAGTTGGTATTCTCTTTCAGTTAGGACTAGCCACGGGATAATGCGGCTTTGGTTTTCTGTCTAATGGTTCCGTTGCCGCTTCACTTCTCCGTGTATTAAGATCCTCTTATCACGCATGCTGAGATAGCTCTTCCGCGTATATCTCCCCTTGGATTGTTTTGCAGCTTCGTCTTTCCAGGATGTCAAATCGATGGTCAGTGCCTTTATGTCCATCTTACACACGTTTTTGAACCACAGCAGTGGTCGGCCGATTGTCCTTTTGCCATTAGCCAATTGTTCATAGAGAATATCCTTGTGGATGCGACCATCATCCATGCGAGAAACTGTATTAAGTCATCGTAGCCTTCGCTGCTTAAGGAGAGTGTACATGCTTGGGAGACCCGTGGGAGAACGCACTTCTGCATTTGTCACTCTGCTCCTGCATGTGAATCAAAAAAGGGATCGCGGGCGACGTAGATGGAAGGCGTTAAATCTGTGATCTTTCCTACCATAGGCTGCCAAGTGATGCTACCATATAAGAACGTGCTACTGCAACATGCATTGCAAACCATGTACTTGGTTTTTATTGTAAGTTTTTGGTTTTCCCAAGCGTTTTGAGACGAGCAAATGTCGTGGCTGCTATGCCAATGCGACTGTCAACTTCTGTCTCCAGAGAAAGCATGTCGTTCATGGGGAATCCAACGTACGTGAACTGGTGCATACTTATCGATGTTAAGAGATGGTGTCGCATCTACTTTCTGTCCCAGTACAAATGTTGTCTTGAGACTTATTGTGCTACCAAAATCGTTTTACGCCTGAGGTAAGCAATCAAATAAGCTCTGAAGTCCCTGCTGACTGTTGGTAACAATTGCAGCATCATCAGCAAATAGTAGGTCCCTGGTAATGACTATTCTGATTTGATTTAGGAAACAAACGATTAAATCATTTTGAATACTTAAGACACTCACTTCAGTTCAGTAGTCATTCCCACGTGAAATAGCAACTGTAGCCTTTCTCCAAGGCCTTCTTTTTTTGCCTTGCTGCAATCTTACATGCTTTTTTATGTCCATCTCTTGATGTTATTCTTTCACATGCAGAGGAAGACTATCGTCTGGTCAGGCAAAATATACTGATCAGATATGTTAGTCAGGGTCAGGCAAAATATACTGATCAGATAAGTTAGTCAGGGTCAGGCAAAATATACTGATCAGATAAGTTAGTCAGGGTCAGGCAAAATATACTGATCAGATAAGTTAGTCAGGGTCAGGCAAAATATACTGATCAGATAAGTTAGTCAGGGTCAGGCAAAATATACTGATCAGATATGTTAGTCAGGGTCAGGCAAAATATACTGATCAGATATGTTAGTCAGGGTCAGGCAAAATATACTGATCAGATATGTTAGTCAGAGTCAGGCAAAATATACTGATCAGATATGTTAGTCAGGGTCAGGCAAAATATACTGATCAGATATGCTAGTCAGGGTCAGGCAAAATATACTGATCAGATATGTTAGTCAGGGTCAGGCAAAATATACTGATCAGATATGTTAGTCAGGGTCAGGCAAAATATACTGATCAGATATGTTAGTCAGAGTCAGGCAAAATATACTGATCAGATATGTTAGTCAGGGTCAGGCAAAATATACTGATCAGATAAGTTAGTCAGGGTCAGGCAAAATATACTGATCAGATAAGTTAGTCAGGGTCATGCAAAATATACTGATCAGATAAGTTAGTCAGGGTCAGGCAAAATATACTGATCAGATATGTTAGTCAGGGTCAGGCAAAATATACTGATCAGATATGCTAGTCAGGGTCAGGCAAAATATACTGATCAGATATGTTAGTCAGAGTCAGGCAAAATATACTGATCAGATATGTTAGTCAGGGTCAGGCAAAATATACTGATCAGATAAGTTAGTCAGGGTCAGGCAAAATATACTGATCAGATAAGTTAGTCAGGGTCAGGCAAAATATACTGATCAGATAAGTTAGTCAGGGTCAGGCAAAATATACTGATCAGATATGTTAGTCAGGGTCAGGCAAAATGTACTGATCAGATATGTTAGTCAGGGTCAGGCAAAATATACTGATCAGATATGTTAGTCAGGGTCAGGCAAAATATACTGATCAGATATGTTAGTCAGGGTCAGGCAAAATATACTGATCAGATATGTTAGTCAGGATCAGGCAAAATATACTGATCAGATATGTTAGTCAGGGTCAGGCAAAATATACTGATCAGATATGCTAGTCAGGGTCAGGCAAAATATACTGATCAGATATGTTAGTCGGGGTCAGGCAAAATATACTGATCAGATATGTTAGTCAGGGTCAGGCAAAATATACTGATCAGATATGTTAGTCAGGGTCAGGCAAAATATACTGATCAGATATGTTAGTCAGGGTCAGGCAAAATATACTGATCAGATATGTTAGTCAGGGTCAGGCAAAATATACTGATCAGATATGTTAGTCAGGGTCAGGCAAAATATACTGATCAGATATGTTAGTCAGGGTCAGGCAAAATATACTGATCAGATATGTTAGTCAGGATCAGGCAAAATATACTGATCAGATATGTTAGTCAGGGTCAGGCAAAATATACTGATCAGATATGCTAGTCAGGGTCAGGCAAAATATACTGATCAGATATGTTAGTCGGGGTCAGGCAAAATATACTGATCAGATATGTTAGTCAGGGTCAGGCAAAATATACTGATCAGATATGTTAGTCAGGGTCAGGCAAAATATACTGATCAGATATGTTAGTCAGGGTCAGGCAAAATATACTGATCAGATAAGTTAGTCAGGGTCAGGCAAAATATACTGATCAGATATGTTAGTCAGGGTCAGGCAAAATATACTGATCAGATATGTTAGTCAGAGTCAGGCAAAATATACTGATCAGATATGTTAGTCAGGGTCAGGCAAAATATACTGATCAGATATGTTAGTCAGGGTCAGGCAAAATATACTGATCAGATATGTTAGTCAGGATCAGGCAAAATATACTGATCAGATATGTTAGTCAGGGTCAGGCAAAATATACTGATCAGATATGTTAGTCAGAGTCAGGCAAAATATACTGATCAGATATTTTAGTCAGGGTCAGGCAAAATATACTGATCAGATATGTTAGTTAAGGTCAGGCAAAATATACTGATCAGATATGTTAGTCAGGGTCAGGCAAAATATACTGATCAGATATGTTAGTCAGGGTCAGGCAAAATATACTGATCAGATATGTTAGTCAGAGTCAGGCAAAATATACTGATCAGATATGTTAGTCACGGTCAGGCAAAATATACTGATCAGATAAGTTAGTCAGGGTCAGGCAAAATATACTGATCAGATATGTTAGTCAGGGTCAGGCAAAATATACTGATCAGATATGTTAGTCAGGGTCAGGCAAAATATACTGATCAGATAAGTTAGTCAGGGTCAGGCAAAATATACTGATCAGATATGTTAGTCAGAGTCAGGCAAAATATACTGATCAGATATGTTAGTCAGGGTCAGGCAAAATATACTGATCAGATAAGTTAGTCAGGGTCAGGCAAAATATACTGATCAGATATGTTAGTCAGGGTCAGGCAAAATATACTGATCAGATATGTTAGTCAGGGTCAGGCAAAATATACTGATCAGATATGTTAGTCAGGGTCAGGCAAAATATACTGATCAGATATGTTAGTCAGGGTCAGGCAAAATATACTGATCAGATATGTTAGTCAGGATCAGGCAAAATATACTGATCAGATATGCTAGTCAGGGTCAGGCAAAATATACTGATCAGATATGTTAGTCAGAGTCAGGCAAAATATACTGATCAGATATTTTAGTCAGGGTCAGGCAAAATATACTGATCAGATATGTTAGTCAGGGTCAGGCAAAATATACTGATCAGATATGTTAGTCAGGGTCAGGCAAAATATACTGATCAGATATGTTAGTCAGGGTCAGGCAAAATATACTGATCAGATATGTTAGTCAGAGTCAGGCAAAATATACTGATCAGATATGTTAGTCAGGGTCAGGCAAAATATACTGATCAGATAAGTTAGTCAGGGTCAGGCAAAATATACTGATCAGATATGTTAGTCAGGGTCAGGCAAAATATACTGATCAGATATGTTAGTCAGGGTCAGGCAAAATATACTGATCAGATAAGTTAGTCAGGGTCAGGCAAAATATACTGATCAGATATGTTAGTCAGAGTCAGGCAAAATATACTGATCAGATATGTTAGTCAGGGTCAGGCAAAATATACTGATCAGATAAGTTAGTCAGGGTCAGGCAAAATATACTGATCAGATATGTTAGTCAGGGTCAGGCAAAATATACTGATCAGATATGTTAGTCAGGGTCAGGCAAAATATACTGATCAGATATGTTAGTCAGAGTCAGGCAAAATATACTGATCAGATATGTTAGTCAGGGTCAGGCAAAATATACTGATCAGATAAGTTAGTCAGGGTCAGGCAAAATATACTGATCAGATAAGTTAGTCAGGGTCAGGCAAAATATACTGATCAGATAAGTTGGTCAGGGTCAGGCAAAATATACTGATCAGATATGTTAGTCAGGGTCAGGCAAAATATACTGATCAGATATGTTAGTCAGGGTCAGGCAAAATATACTGATCAGATATGTTAGTCAGGGTCAGGCAAAATATACTGATCAGATATGTTAGTCAGGGTCAGGCAAAATATACTGATCAGATATGTTAGTCAGGATCAGGCAAAATATACTGATCAGATATGTTAGTCAGGGTCAGACAAAATATACTGATCAGATATGCTAGTCAGGGTCAGGCAAAATATACTGATCAGATATGTTAGTCGGGGTCAGGCAAAATATACTGATCAGATATGTTAGTCAGGGTCAGGCAAAATATACTGATCAGATATGTTAGTCAGGGTCAGGCAAAATATACTGATCAGATATGTTAGTCAGGGTCAGGCAAAATATACTGATCAGATAAGTTAGTCAGGGTCAGGCAAAATATACTGATCAGATATGTTAGTCAGGGTCAGGCAAAATATACTGATCAGATATGTTAGTCAGAGTCAGGCAAAATATACTGATCAGATATGTTAGTCAGGGTCAGGCAAAATATACTGATCAGATATGTTAGTCAGGGTCAGGCAAAATATACTGATCAGATATGTTAGTCAGGGTCAGGCAAAATATACTGATCAGATATGTTAGTCAGGGTCAGGCAAAATATACTGATCAGATATGTTAGTCAGGGTCAGGCAAAATATACTGATCAGATATTTTAGTCAGGGTCAGGCAAAATATACTGATCAGATATGTTAGTCAGGGTCAGGCAAAATATACTGATCAGATATGTTAGTCAGGGTCAGGCAAAATATACTGATCAGATATGTTAGTCAGGGTCAGGCAAAATATACTGATCAGATATGTTAGTCAACGTCAGGCAAAATATACTGATTAGATATGTTAGTCAGGGTCAGGCAAAATATACTGATCAGATATGTTAGTCAGGGTCAGTCAAAATATACTGATCAGATAAGTTAGTCAGGGTCAGGCAAAACATACTGATCAGATATGTTAGTCAGGGTCAAGCAAAATATACTGATCAGATATGTTAGTCAGGGTCAGGCAAAATATACTGATCAGATATTTTAGTCAGGGTCAGGCAAAATATACTGATCAGATATGTTAGTCAGGGTCAGGCAAAATATACTGATCAGATATGTTAGTCAGGGTCAGGGAAAATATACTGATCAGATATGTTAGTCAGGGTCAGGCAAAATATACTGATCAGATATGTTAGTCAACGTCAGGCAAAATATACTGATCAGATATGTTAGTCAGGGTCAGGCAAAATATACTGATCAGATATGTTAGTCAGGGTCAGTCAAAATATACTGATCAGATAAGTTAGTCAGGGTCAGGCAAAACATACTGATCAGATATGTTAGTCAGGGTCAGGCAAAATATACTGATCAGATATGTTAGTCAGGGTCAGGAAAAACATACTGGCTCAGATCCTTACCTCGGCATCCTAGAAGCTCTCCCTTGAAACGGGCTGTTTTCATGGCAGCCTGGCTAACAGGGTGGAGGATCGACGTTATCGGCAGACCCATCGACCCAAAGCTTACTGCTAGCGTCAGACCCAGCGATCCAAAGGCGACTGCTAACCTCAGACCCAGCGAACCAGAGCTGACTGCTAGCGTCAGAGCCAGAGACCCAAAGCTGACTGAGAACGTCAGATCCAGCAAACCAAAGCTGACTGCTAGCCTGAGACCCAGCGAACCAAAGCTGACTGCTAGCGTCAGATCCAGCGAACCAAAGTTGACTGAGTACGTCAGACCCATCGACCCAGAGCTGACTGCTAGCGTCAGACCCAGCGAACAAGAGCTGACTGTTAGCGTCAGACCCAGCGACCCAAAGCTGACTGCTAACGTCAGATCCAGCAAACCGAAGCTGACTGCTAGCCTGAGACCCAGCGAACCAGAGCTGACTGCTAGCGTCAGACCCAGCGAACCAGAGCTGACTGCTAGCGTCAGACCCAGCGAACAAGAGCTGACTGTTAGCGTCAGACCCAGCGAACCAAAGCTGACTGCTAGCGTCACACCCAGCAAACCAGAGCTGACTGTTAGCGTCAGATCCATCGACCCAAAGCTGACTGCTAGCGTTGTTAAGCCCTATTTGGGGCTTGGTAGTAGGGGTTAAAGAACGAATAAAGAAGAAGCAGATTGTAGGTTTTAATTTAATTTAAATTTCGCAGTCACTAGAATTATATATGGTTGATCCCAGATATTCAAAACCTTTTACGTCTTCATTTCCACATTATCAATTGAGAAGACATATTTTTTACTTTGTTGTCAAATTTGCGGCTTTCTTTGTGTTTAAAGAAATATTCTTGGCGTCCCTGTCTTTTTCAGTCAAAGTAACTGGGTTGTTTTTACCTGGCAAATAGATAAACACGCATTTGAACATCACCCAGGTCAGCAATTTGACCCCAAGCTCACGTGAGTCCATGTGGTTGAATCGAGTTCAATAGCCTTACGCTTACCCGGATTGAATGGGAGATGTCCTGACTCACTTGACCACGCGCGTCATAGCCACTGCTAGCGACTATCGCTACACAGTGTTGTACTCCAAACTGAAGTAGAAAAGTCGATAATCACAAAGAAACACGCGTTACAAGAGCTCATAGACAACAATTTACGGTGTACCAAAAAGGCCTAAATCAAAGTCTAAAACACAACTAACATTACACCGTTTATTGACATTACTGATTGATTTATATGGCCGCTGAATGATGGCGATTCCCTCGCCGACGCCAAGCAGTGTGCAGGCTAGAACTGATTTTTACGCTGATAAAAAGACAAATGCAATGTTAGGTATGATAAAAAGAAATATTAAACACAGGATCAAGAAAGTAATAGTCACACTGTATAAAGCATTATACCTACATTGGAGTACTACGTACAGGTGTGGAGTCTTTATCATAGAGGGGATATAAACATGCTGGAAAGTATTTAAAAAAGAGCGACAACGCTGAAAGTGAGATTCCAAAATTACAGTTATGAAAAAGAGTCAGAAAAGCCGGCATACAGTGTCTAGAAAAGAGAATAATTCGAGGTGACAATTCAGGTTTATAAGATAATCAAAGGAAAGGATAAATTAGACTATAACCAGTTTTTTTTTCTTCAAAATTCAACCATACACAAGAACATGTAGTGGAGGCAGGGACAATTAATGTGTTTAAGAATAAATTGGATGCGCACAGCTTTTTAGAGGAGGCCATCCTCACCTCTCAAGGGCACTCATCCTGGGGGCCACTGTCTCCCTCCTCTCACCTCACTCTGTTTCATTTGACTCTGTCCCACAGTCACACTCTTGCACAACTTTCACATTCGCCCTCATGGTGAGGCCCTTCCATTGCACTTTGGTTGGGCTAACTTCTGAGGGCGCACAAACCTAACATAGGTACATACAGACACACACATGCATCCAAGCACTGGTTTATGCGTCCTGATATCGCCCAATGGACTACGGTCTGGGTTGGAAAATGGCGCGCCTCCGCCAGTAGAAACTAGTGAGGCAAACATCTAAGCAAAAAACAAACAAAAAACAGCTTTTTATAGCAAGGTAATGTAAATGAAACTGGTTATATACAGACTATGCAGAGTCTTCTAAACCATTATAAAGACGTTAAGTTAAGTTAAGTTAAATAAAACACATGTTTTGAAAAAGTTTTGAACGAGTGTTCTCTTGAGTATGAGGCTCATGCTAATGGTTCGGTCACCCAATCTTCAGTCAAAGAACAGGAACAAAAATGATGTTTCTGCAAGGAAGACCATTTGATAGTGTAGAAGGATGATTTTACTGCTTTTCTCTTGTAGTTTGTGTAATAACCGTATCAGGCTGTATTATCCGTTTTGTGTTCTTTGTTGTGTTATGGTTCATGTGATTGTTTTAAGTAGTATTGCAACAGTGCTATTCTGTAGTATTCTTCTCTGTCGGCTCTATCTACAGTTTCATTCAACCAGTCAATCAATCAATCAATCAGTCAGTAAATCAGTCAGTCAAACAATCAATCAATCCGTCAATCAATCAGTCAAAACATTTCAACAACGCATTGAACACATGTCTTTAATAAATACATGTAATGTCACCTGTCTTGTACAATTCCTTCTATCTGTGTTCCCGGTCTTTCCGTATCTCGAGGCCTCTTCTCCTTGTGCGTTTAGGTCCTTCTCTACTTCTCTTTCTGTGTAGATTCCAGAACATGGACTGTTTTGTAAAGCTATCGGCTTGTTTCTTTAATGTCTATCATATCCAATGCTAGCGACTTCCACATGCATTATGCTTTTACTGATCTATGTCTGATTCTTTCTGACAACTTCACATTAGTGATCTGATCATACAATTTCAATCTCTTCTATTCTACAGAATCATTTATGTATCAACATTGGCAACTCCTACGGTGCTGTCTGTATTTGTCTAACTGTAAAATAAATTGCGTACATTGTCAATATTTCTCTATGCTTGTGAGACATGGACAGTTACAGCTGACCGACCTTCATCGAAGGATACAGGCCTTGGAGATGAGATGTTTCCGAAGACTTTTAAACGTCCCGTACAAAGATGGAGTTGCAAATGAGCAAATACGAGATAGAATTACAACAACAATAGGGCCTTTTGAAGATCTCTTGGCAACTGTTAAAAGAAGGAAACTCGCTTGGTAAGGTCACATATCGAGATCAAATGGTCTTGCAAATACAATCCTCCACAGAAAGGTGCATGACCGATGACGAAGACTCCGTCCCAAAAAAAGATGGAAGGACAACATAAAAGAATGGACCAATCTCCGACTAGAAGAGTCACAGACAGGGGCATCTGACAGAGAAGGGTGGCGTGGCGTTGTGAGGATGTCTTCATGTGTGCCCCAAGGACATCACCGGTTTCGGGATGACCTAACCTGAAAATAAACTTGAATCTTCGTCAGGAAGGTCTAAAATAGTGAGTATGGTGAACTGACACGCTTCTTCGCCAAAGATAAGACTTCGTACAATAACGTTTTAAATATATCTGCTATTTGTTGTTCGTTCGGCTAAATGGTATTTACAAGTACCTCTTTGACCCCTACACGCTATGGTAGAACAGGAGCGGCTAGGTAAGCACCAATTTAACGCTGTTCCGTTGTTTTTAACCAAGGTTATTTTATTGTATATAAGAGTCTGTAGGCCATGGAGAAAATGTAGGATTCTTTCCAAATTCTTAAGCTGCGCTAAAAAAACACAACAATTAACCTTGAAAAGTTGATTGCATAAAGTTCTATTATATTTTTCACAGAAGGTTGTCAATTAGACTGGCAACCTCAACATGTAAAAGCTGTTGGTGATGAAACCAAATTGTAAGTAACTCGACTCATGCTTCTCTATAGACTGGCTAGGAATTGTTTTTAATTTAGTGGCAGACCCATACTCCACAATCAGGCGTGACTGGTAATATACGAAGATATCGTCACCGTCCCAAATCTTTCATGCTAGCAATAACCCACCCAAAAATGAAGGAAATAAATTTAAAACTGTAACTCGAATTTTCAAAATATTGTTACTGTAACAGACATACACATGACGATAATTATTATTACTAAAGGAATTATACGTGAGCCGGATTCGAAATAGCTACCTAAAAAGTTTTAAATTGTCCACAACAACTCTTCACTTCACCAGCTGCCCAGAACGAGTCATGCAAATGTTTATGGTTTTCGTACTAGTTGGTACTAGAGAATTAATGGTATTGATTCTGCGTGTATCGGAGTTTTAGCTGCTGCCCAGATAGATGAAGTCATCTCTAGAGTTTACATAATTTCTGCGAACAAGGATTAGAGCCACTGTAGGACCACGACCAAGGATTTCGATCTTGGTATTTGGCCATGAAATGTTTTTGTTGTTTCGAATGCCCACAATGAGTAGGTCTACTCTTTTGTGCGTCCTGAAAAGGGCGTTAAGTGACGGGTTGCAGTAGCTTTCTTCACATCCAGATCGTGCTGACGAAGGTGGACCGGGATTATCCAGGCGGTTGTGGTATGCTTGGCTTCGACCCCGTGTCACTCACTACTACGGGGATGACGTCGATCCCTCACCTCGTTAGCCAGGCTACCATGAAAACAGCCCCGTTTCCAGGGAGGACTACGAGGAAGCCGAGGTGAGGGTCTGGACCAGTATATTTCGCCTGACCAGACATTAGTCTTCCTCCGCCTGGCCTTGAAATGTGGAAGCTCAGTCTTTGGGGAGGCGGTGAGGGGGTGGGTTGTAGAGGGAGAGAGGGTGCTTTGTCAAGGTTTATCAAACTTAGCTGTCCGATATTGACTCCCGGGACTTGCGTCTGCACCTGGTCAAGAATCCAGCTCATAGCGCGGCAAGTTAATGTCAGATTCAAGATACATCGTTGACGGTCAACGGATGGTGTTGTGAGCCTGCCGGAGAGTTGGGGGCCTATTCAAAGGCTCTCTTCTGTAATACAATGAAGCGTCTCCATCAGTCACTGCAGCTTGCTGTGAGCTTATACCATTTGTAAGACATTCTACAACACAGATCTGTCCACATGAGTCGAGGTCGATGTAAAGCGACGTGGAGGTGAAAGTTGAACTCTGGAAAAATCTCCGTCAATAGGAATAGAGCAAGGATGACATTAACCGTGCAGCCGTAAGCAGTAAAACCGGATTATCGTAGGCGTTGAATTATTTTCAGATAAACGGAATGTTCAAGTGAACTTTACAACCACAAAAGAGGTGACAAAGCATCAAGATTAAACAAACGACTATCCTAACATTCACAGATTAGAGGTGACGAAAATTGTAATAGATACGAACAAGGAAAAGAAAATCGGATACGGATACATTAAATATATAAATAATAAAGGCTCTAACAGAAATCTATGTTGATAAAAGCATTGCTCTGTTTCTAAGATGTACAATACAGGATCTATACCAAGCGATGTGATTACATGTATCTTGAAACCACTCCCGAGGAAAAGGAAGTATAACCGAATGTTTATATTGTTTAATCATCAATCGGATGACCCACGTCATTAAGATAATGCTAACAGTGGTACAGGGGTGAATTTGGGTCAACGTAGACAGGGAAGTCATTTGTATTAAGACAGAACAATGAAATAAGAGAAGCGATCGCGTGTATAAGGATACTAACAAAATATATATTTAAAAGTAGAACAAAAGTATTAGTATGTGATTTATAGATCACAAGACGGTTTTTCAGAGAGTCCGGCATGCTAAACTATTTGCAACAATGAAAAGAATAACATATATATATATATATATATATATATGTGTGTGTGTGTGTGTCTGTATGTATGTATGCATGTATGTATGTATGTATGTATGTATGTATGTTGGGGGTCGCTGTAGTCAATTTGTCAAGAGGACTAGCCTCTCACAGTGATGAACTGAAACGCATATTCTTCCTCACTATAATACAAATACAACGCACATCACATTACTAAGACAACGCCGTCTGATGTTGTGGCCATCATCGCTTCGCGATGGGCAATACCTTTTGTATTTATGTGTGTGTGCGTACGTGCGTGCGTGCGTGTTTGTGTGTGGTGTATGTGTGTGTTTGTGTGTGGTGTATGTGTATGGAAAAGGCAAAAAAGACACACGAACATTGTGCAGCCTGTATTAGTTGCAAACGTAGCTCTGTAATATCTTGCAGACTTTATGTAACATGAATAGATGTAAAAAGAGACGTGCAATATGAATATGGTTGGCTGGTTGGTAGATTATTGATCCAGCGATAGGAATATGGTTGGTTGGTTGATTATTGATCCAGCGATAGGAAAATGATTGGTTGGTTGATTATTGATCCAGCGATAGTAATATGGTTGGTTGGTTGGTTGGTTGATTATTGATCCAGCGATAGGAATAGGGTTGGTTGGTTGATTATTGATTCAGCGATAGGAATATGGTTGGTTGGTTGATTATTGATCCAGCGATATGAATATGGTTGGTTGGTTGATTATTGATCCACCGATAGGAATATGGTTGGTTGGTTGATTATTGATCCAGCGATAGGAATATGGTTGGTTGGTTGATTATTGATCCAGCGATAGGAATATGGTTGGTTGGTTGGTTGGTTGATTATTGATCCAGCGATAGTAATATGGTTGGCTGGTTGGTAGATTATTGATCCAGCGATATGAATATGGTTGGTTGGTTGATTATTGATCCAGCGATAGGAATATGGTTGGTTGGTTGATTATTGATCCAGCGATAGGAATATGGGTGGTTAGTTGATTACTGATCCAGCGATAGGAATATAGTTGATTGGTTGGTTGTTTATTGATCCAGGATAGGAATATAGTTGATTGGTTGGTTGATTATTGATCCAGGACAGGAATGTGGTTAGTTGGTTATTGATCCAGCGATAGGAATATATACTGCACCCTAGTCTATTAATCAATTACATCAGACACATTTTTTTTCTACAGAGTGATAAACGGCTAGGACTCATTTTCAATGTAATATATTAATTAACAATCGCAGGTATGCGCATGACAGTTCTTCTAGAAGACAACGATCAAGATCTGTTGAAATTGATGATTCAAATATAGAACAAAAAACCACGTATATGGATTAAACATTCACACTGAGAAAACGAGTTATCAAAGCAGTCTCCAAAACTACTCCCCAGATAACAATAGACAATCAAATACTGGAACAGGGAAAGTGCTTCGTCTCATTTTCAATTGTAATAACAGAAGATACGAAACTAAAATCAAGAAGAGAGTAAGTATGGCCAAATCTTTGTTCACCAACATGAGGGTCACACATAGATAAATGGTTAAAAACCGCGGATAAATCAAGTGTTATGTAAAGTCGTTTTTGTTGTATGGTTTAAAATATGTACACCAAACTCACAATTGGCGAAGAGAATTGATGATTTGAAATGATGACGTGTGTAAATGAAAGCAAATAATACAAATAATGAAACATTTGAGAAAACAATAATGTGTCTTTTAGAGAAAACAATAATGTGTCTTTTAGAGAAAACAATAATGTGTCTTTTAGAGAAAACAATAATGTGTCTTTTAGAGAAAACAATAATGTGTCTTTTAGAGAAAACAATAATGTGTCTTTTATAGAAAACAATAATGTGTCTTTTAGAGAAAACAATAATGTGTCTTTTATAACGCTTCTTCCTCTCCCTCTTCTTCATCATCGTTCTCAAACTCCGCTACTACAACATGAACAGGACAGGGTTTTACAAATAGCAAAATGTTGTTCGTAGGTTACAGCTTGACTGCCACATTCACACCCTTTGGTACGACACATCCGACCTTAGCATAAAATTTGTGGGTACCAGGTTAGCCTTCCCTCTTCGATCCCTTCTCTATATACACTGTGCCTCTTGCAGCCTGTTATCTATGATCATCATGTGGAGGTAGAGAAGTGTCTTGACAGCTCTGGTTATCTGGCCCTGACGTGACCGGTCAGCTTTGGGTAGCTGGCCAGTACAGCTCATGTACTGCTCACTATCGTGATCTCTTCGATTCAGCGAATACTGGTTATTTATTAACTTCAAGAAGAAAAGTAACGGAAAAGTAAAAGAAAGCTCCTGTTTCAACCAAATGGTCATAAACGGATACATATAAAGATAATGCTGTTATGAGGTCTTTGTTGTCGTTAAGATCGGTTAATGCGTCTTTCTTTGGGGTTTGAATTTGAGATTGATTAATGCGTCTTTCTTTTGGGGTTTGAATTTGAGATTGATTAATGCGTCTTTCTTTGGGGTTTGAATTTGCGATTGATTAATGCGTCTTTCTTTGGGGTTTGAATTTGAGATTGATTAATGCGTCTTTCTTTGGGGTTTGAATTTGAGATTGATTAGTGCGTCTTTCTTTGGGGTTTGAATTTGAGATTGATTAGTGCGTCTTTCTTTGGGGTCTAAATTTAAGATTGATTAATGCGTCTTTCTTTGAGCTTTGAATTTGAGAAATGAGTAAAGATATTTTCGTGACATAAAAAATAACCACCTTGTGGAAACAGTACTGGAAGGATAGGGGACAGACATACCTGCTAGGAGTAAACTACGTTAAAAGCGTGAAGATAAGGTCAAAAGATGGACAAGGGCAAGTCTGACATATTGCCCCATCAGGGCATGAGACAGAGGACATTAGAAATCTATTGCAGCATATCAGCGATGAGGAGATATTCCTTAAGCCTAACTGAAACGCGACCCTGCTGATTATTGCGGGTGTTCCAGATCAGCATAATGTCTTTTAATTGTTTTTTTCCAAAGTCTTTTTTGCTCACGTTTTTGACTGTCTTTTAACTTAACTTAATGTCTTTATGCTGGTTTAGAAGACTCTGCAGAATATGTATATAACAAGTTTCTTGTATGGTGGTTAACCGATGCGCGAGTTCATCTTAATAGACTCAAACATTGGAGCAAAGTAGACCTGCATCCTGTTAGGCATCATCTTGCTGCTCTTAACAAACCACCTAACCATGGCCGATGTTATGCCATTTCACACAATTAGTTGCCTCTTTTGATACGCAATCTGTGCAACAGTGATGCTATTCCGGTCTTTGTCGTACGCAAAGACCCGGGCGGACACTGGGGCTTGGCCTCGCCTATAATACATTAACTGATTGAATTGAATAACATACTGTGGCATAATAATTGATTTTTATCTTAACTTGTTCACTCAAAGGTGAATGTACAGATAACGTAATCTATACTTTTCTTAATGATTAACATATGTTTGTAAAAATATATGCCACTGTGAAGATAATTTAATGGGTTGTTTAACAAGGATGGGGGCGAAGAGTAATCAGGGTCAGGCGAAACGTACTGATCAAGACCCCGAATCTCACATCTCCGTTCGTGCTCGTAAAATCAGGCTGTGACACATCAGTATGGTCAACGAGATAGGGATCGACACTGTAATCCCCATACTGGTCTGGTTACTAAGGAGCCTTTCATTGCAACACTACGACCAAGAGGACCATGCTCCACTCTCTTAATAACCTTTGCATCGTCGGGATGCAAAAAGAGTCATGGTAACTCGCTACCAATGAAAAGTCGTCAAGTGTTAACTTGGCATCAGAAGTTTCTAACAACATCTCAATAGTGAAAACTCGTCAGGCGCTCTCAGAAATGCATAATGCAGATTAAATCGCTGAAATTCTTGGCAGCATAGAGATTAAACACTAGATAGTCTACGGGATACAAGTGAGGTCAGCGGGAGACCACGGTCTCATATATACATCCGCTCAGCGTCATTTTGTCGCTCACAGCGTGAGTGACATCACACAGTCAGTCATTTCAAAACCTCAGTGACATCGCAACGGGAGTGACATCATAATGTGAGTGACATCACAACGTGAGTGGCATCATCACGTGAGTGACATCTCAACGCGAGTGGTATCATCATGTGAGTGGCATCAAAAGGTGAATGACATCATCATGTGAGTGACATCAAATTGTGAATGGCATCCTATCGTGAGTGACATCATCAAGTGAATGGCATTACAACGTGAGTGGCATCCTAATACCAGTGACATCACAACATGAGTGTCACCACAAATGACATCACAGAGAGTGACATCACAAATAGAGTAAAGAGATCATAACGATTTGACAACGGCATTGTAGAAGACTGAAATAGATCGAGAGATGTTAACACTATCGAATCTTTCCAATAATGCTGTTGTTGTTTAATGTCTACAATGAGAAAGTTTACTCTTTTGTGTACCCAGAAAGGACGTTAAGTGGCTGGTTGAAGTAGGTTTCCTCACAACCCGAAGTTGCTGACAGTGGTATACCGCAGTCCTCCAGGCGGTTGTGCTATGATTGTTTTCATCTGCGTGATGGTCACTACTATGGGGATCACTTCGATCCACATATTGTCAAAAGGACTGCCTTGAAAACAGCCTGTTTCCAGGGATCGCTACTTGATAGACAGATAGGGGTCTTGGTCAGTATGTTGTGGCTGACCGGGCTATCGTCTCAGTTTCTCATTTCAATACCAAATGTTGCACAAACGTGTTATAGATCGATTTTTCATAACAAAAGCTAACCTTCTTTAGGTAATGGCTCTAACCTTTAGTAAATTCTTAACCCCGTTCTTACCGCAAGACAAAAATCGATACTTCCCCTATCTTTGATACAGCGAATATAGATTGTTTATTAAATTGTTTTCTGGGGAAGCCAGAAAAAAAAATTGGAAAAAGTCAATGAAAGGTTACGTTTCAACCATATAGTTACTAGCGAGTACATATAAAGATAGTGCTGTTATGAGGGTTTTGTGGGAGTCAAGATATAATTATGCGTCTTTCTTGTCCTTTGAGATGCTTGTTTTGACCATGAAATGGGTCAACTAAATACTGCCCCATTTTTCAGTTCACCGAGTTTTGAAACAAAATAGCGGTATTATTTAAGCTGTGTAACAAAGTTAAACAGAACGCGAATTATATTACAGCCAGCTTGATAAATATAGCAACAGTACGTCACAGATGCAGTGAATTGTCGAACAGTAGGCTAGGTGCAACCCCTTCCTCGCTGACAAAATGGGACGGGCCCAAATGGCGAGCCCTGAAAAACGGCGTATGCATACATAAATACTCAGTCTTACTTTCAGCTGTAGGGGGAATATAAGCGTTGCCTAGTGTCCAGCTGAACTTTTCCCAGAGGTTCTGATCCACCGAGCTGTGAGTGAGTGAGTCTGTGTGCTTTCCTAAGGCTGGCAGGGAGCGCACGCCTGTTCTTTAAAACTGTGCACTTTGAAACTGTCTAGGAATCGCGATGTGAGCGTTGTCTAATTCCTTATATACAAATAAGACCGTTCCTCCAAGCTTGTGTCGAGTGTTTGCGAATGGTAACGTGCAAAAGGTTTCTATTTTTAACGTTTTACTGCAGCTCTAGAGGAGGAAAGCTGCTCTTAATTAAAGTGCATGCAATCTATATTAGTTCTCGCTGTGAAAAATAAACAAGAGTTGTGTTTTATTGTAGGAGGTCATGACTGATCTGGTATCATTTCAACCTTGCCAGAATTGACTGTAATGCAGCGTGCTGTACTGTATATAAGGTGGATATATTTATGAATGTGTTTCTCTATAGTGAACTGCATGTAACGAACCATTTAAATGGGCCAAGGTGCTGCTACTGGCTTGAACATTCGTTGGGTTATACTATATATAGAAACGCATTCCTGACTTCAAATTATAGGGTGTGGTATTTACTAATACAATACTTTTACCATCCCAAAACGTGTGATTCGTGTGTGGAAAAGGATGTATTACGCATTGTAAGATAATGTCTGATAGTGATTAAGCCTGTAATATATAAGCCATAGAGCAATCATTTATCATATTTATGTATTAGAACAGTACATGCGCGTTGTATTTTTTTACTTACAGAGAGTTGTGAGTGGTTTTGTTTGTGTCTAAACCAACTGTTCAGGTAAATCTATATTGTTGATGTTGTGTTTAAATACTTTGTGGTATTCAATATCCATTGGGAATCGCGTGGAATTATGGATAATGAACAGACAGTTTGTAGAGGAAATTTGAGATGTGAATGTACGTAAAGAATTGTGCGCACATGTTATGGAAAGTGATGATAACACATAAGAATATCTTTGAGAAGTTATTGATGAAGAGATCAAAACATTTTGCGTATATAACAAAACGAAAACAAGACAAAACCGTTTGCTGAAAACACTACAGGATGGACATGTAGAGACAAAAATTCAAGAGGAGAGCTATGCCATAAGTGGTGGATTTCTATTACGATGTAGACTTTCTATGCAAGAGTTGGTAGGACACGGAAATCCTCCTAATCTGGTTATCAATGAGAAGATAACAATTGCCATGACATGTTATTAGTGTTATATCTCATTTAGTCTGTCTTACATGCAGTTCGATAGTGTTGTTATTCGTACATTATGTTGTTCTATTTATTTGTTATATATATATATATATATATATATATATATATATATATATATATATATATATTATTTAATTGGTCTTTAGAATTCGATTTTGTTTTCGTCCGTCCGCTGTGCTGTTTATTTTTTTCGTCACAAAGCTCGATATTGTTTTTATCCGTCCATTGCGTTCCATATCTATATTTCATTTAATTTATATTTATAGTTCGATTGAGTCTTCGTCCATCAGCAGTGTTGTTCCACTTATTTATTCTATATCTGTGTCTCATTAAGTTTGTCTGCAGGCCCGATAGTGTTTTCGTCCATCCATTGTGTTGTTCTGTTTATACGGTTCATTGAGTTTGTCTACATACTCGATAGTGTTTTCGTCCATTCATTGTGTTGTTCAATTGATATTTTTTCATTAATTCTGTATATATTACTAGACAACGTTTTATTGAGTAATGTTATTTTAATTTAGTTACTTAGCTCGCATTTTAATGCGCTATTATATTACCTTTGAAGAATCTACGGGTCGAGGGGGTTCGATATCAGCCTTCGAATAAGGAGAACACTGGTTGAAATTCAAATCCTTGTAAAAATCTAGCTTTTTTTTCAATCAGCGATGAAACCTGCACACTACGCAGGCTTTATTTTTCAGCCCTGTAAATTTAAATTTGACTTACCAATCTCAGCAATCGTTTTAATACATACATACATTTATACATTTAAGAATATGTCACACACTTCACATATGTTGCCTTTATCCGTGATTCTTAAAGTGTGCTTTTTTGTGCACTCCAAACAGAACATTTTTAGAAAGTATCATTTATTTAATCATTAATTTGTTTTCATTTCGGTAGATCTAGTTTCATAATTACTTGACTCGGTGACTCCGATTCTATCATGGAGTATAGAAGTCATTTGTTTATGTTTTACTTGTGGCTTATCGATTCTACAGGATGCTGTAGCCGGCCCCAATGCCATTCTCTCCTCAGTCCCACCTTATGGTGTACCTTGCACGTTATATTTATGAGCTTGTTAACCTCGATCGAGCTATGCGTATCGTTGAACCACTCTTCTGCATTCCCTCCCTGCCAAGGGTTATGATGGCTAGAACATTCGCTCAACTAACGCATCAGATAGACAATTTAAACTCCCATGGGGTCCAGTTCACATGTTCACATGTTATACATTACCGAAAATTATTGCATATTGATTACTGCGGCTGTGCCAATTATATTAGAAGCACACTATAAGAATGTATAACCTGGGGAACAATGCACATTGTAGTTATCTCACATAAATATACATCGTTTTTGTAAATATTTTTTAGAGGTGTATTATTTCATGTTAAGCTAATTATTTTGTTTGAATGTCTATCGATTATATCGACAACATCAATCAACCAATCAAAACACTGATACCCTCTGGGAAGCATAAGTCTTCGACTAATACATGCCATTGTTTTATTTGTTATTTCTATGCTCTCATCTCCAATATCTTCCCCCTCACTCATGGTTTTCTCAAGCTCTCTTCACCAAGTGCGTCTTAGACGGCCTCTGTATCTCTTGCCTTTCGGACTCCAGAACAGTGACTGTCTCGCAATGTTATTCTAACCTTCACGCAAAGTATGTCCTATCCATCGTCTTTATCCAACTTGTCTTTATCTCAGGTTGGACTACCAGCCGTTTAGATTTATCCCACAGGTCCACGTTGGCAACCATGTCATTCCATTTGAAGCCCAACATTCTGAGTAGGCGTCTGTTAGTGGACGCTTGTACCACCTATGCTAGTGCCTTTGCTTACCCCCCCCCCCCCCCCCCTCCCAAACATTTGATCCATACAGTAGTACAGCCTTAACATTAGAATTGAAAATCCTGATCTTATGTCAAACTTGATTTCTCTGGAAGATCATACATTTACTAATGAAACAAAACCCCATCGCTCCTTGTGTAGTCTTAGTCTAATAACATGTTCTGATACTCATACCTTATCTATGATACCAACCGAACGCGTAAATTTAAGAAAATAGATAAATCCATTGGCTCTTTTTGTCTTGACAGACGATAGTAATTGTGCTTTTAGCACAAAACCCGGGTAAACATATAGAGACTATTTGTTCCCATGCAGTAGGGTTCTTCTCTCAGTCTGCCTTGTTTGCTCCAAGGGAAAAGTGATACCAATACATTTGGAACAAGGCAAGCTGTAGAAGCTGTCGGATCAGCAGAGCAATGCTCTATCTGTTCGCTTGTCGGGGCTTCACTCCTAGACCAGCCACCAACCAAGGCTAAGGGCCTGGTCTGCCCTGCCACAACACTCAGCTTTAGGACAAGGCATTGAATCATCTTGCTATACTCCTTCGCACATCGTCGGTTATCAGGCTTGGTAGACGCTGACCAACTTTCAGAATTATCAGAAAACAGTTTGCAAAGCCATATGTGACAAAACCAGACAAGATACGCCAGTATCTTATCTGCACGGCTTCAGATGGTTTTCCTTCTCCTAGATCAGCTGCCTTCCTAGGTTTTTTGAGCAACATCTGCCCGAAACGACTGGTTTTAAGGCGCCAGTGGCTTGCCTTCCGCCCCTTCTCCTGTTATTCAAAACAGTTCAGACACGCGAAGGCCAGGAGATGGACTTTGTTACCAGAGACTATATGAGACGCACGCGATGGAAGCATTTAGTCGGTGTTGAGAGTTCGTCCTGAACCCCACCCTCGTCTATAACAACATTTAAAACCAAACAATATTTAATAACATAAACCTGCAAAAATCAGAATGTTCTGAAAACTACAACATGCAGTAAATATAGCTAGTAAATATGGCCGTCAGATGGCATACAAAGGTTCTGATAATAAAGGCATATTCGCAACGATAGGGACCTGGAACATCCTAACCCAGCGGTTCTCAATCTTTTAAGACTGTGATCACCATTCATGTGTAACATAAAGTGCGCGAGCACCATGCAATCTAATAGATTTCATTATATAAATATAATTCATTGTTAATACACTCACCGAGTTAATGATACCCTTGACCTTGATAACCACTCCTCGGATGTTCAATGGTGTCCAAAGGGACGACAATTGCAGCTACAAGTAAACAGTCTTACTGATATTAACCAGTTAATCGTGATCGTGCTTTGTTTTTGATGTATTTCATAAGTGGGAAAGCTTTTTCTCACCAGTACAATTGTCCCGAACAGTTTGCAAAACAACGCTTCAATTGAAAACGGGCTTCATGAGCGTTTGTGCTCGTGAGCAATTTTTACTTGCATAACACGAGCACCAAATGCCATTAGGGTACGGCGTGTGCGAGTGGTTAAGTGGCACGGCTCATAACCCGAAGGTGCTGGGTTCGTTCCCCCTCACAGCACCGACCGTTACCCCAGGGAAACTAACCCTTAGAAAATGCAGGAGGAAGCAGACAGATAAAATTCGTGCTGAAGTCGGATGCACTGGGTCGACAGGCGCAAAATAAAAATCCAGTGAAACGCACACCGCTCTGGGGATTAGAGAAATAAGGTGAACGCAAAAAAAAATATGCCATTAAAAGAGCACTTTGGTGCTCGCGAGCACCAGGTTGAGAACGCCTGTCCTAACTCTATACAAAACAGGAAATGCAGAGCAAGAGGTCAAATACATGCTGTAACTAGATATGTGCTGAACTAAAACACACAGGGAAAGAGTATAGTTGGGCGATCAATAAACACCTGGCACCAAAGAACTGTGGGGTTGAGGAAAGGAGCTCAAAAGTAAGGGTCAAGAAGATGAACCCAAATGAGATTTCAGTAGTGAGCATCAGTTTAACTCCTTTGCTCTAAAGGGAACCAGACCTATTAACTGATTCTCTACGTAGAACCGATATATTGGCTCACAAAATGGCTTGCAATTTCATAAAGCTGGTCTATTGGCTTGAACAAAGGTCTTTGGGAAAGAGGCGGTAGGAAGAAGAAAGAAAAAAAGAAAGAAAAAATATAAACGTATCTTCATACTAAATTGTTCTTAATGTAAACATGTATCTATACTTCTTAACTACAGGTATAAATTGAAAAAATAAATGTGTTTAGTGCACAAAGTATTCCGGGGTGAATAAAATAATTACATACATACATACATATATATATATACATGCTACGAATTATTACATTTAGTTAACGTTAAATTTCTATGCGAATATTCCATGTTTAGATGTTTAACCTTCAAATATTCTCATCTGTTGCAGTCTAACGACGGATAGAAGACAGTTGTCCATCGATAGTGTGACAGTTCGACTTTAACTAATCCGACATGGACCCGACAGAGAACTCTTTGCAATGTGCTTTGAGTTGCGGGCTTCCATCGATTTCAACAATTACTGCCAACAGGAGTCGGTATGACAGGGTTACTTCAAGCCTTCCTGGTAAAAAACACTTAGGACATAGCCCAGTTTCGCCTTATGTTCTCGAGGGTAACAGCGGGAGTTATATAACACAGATCAGATTGGGCATGTATCGGATGATGTCAGTGGTTTCATCGGCAATGTGTGTTGTTGTGGTAGTGATAGCATTAACGATGCCACCTGCAGCGGTTGCCTTCAACATTGACGTAGAGACCGCATTGGTTATCGTTGGCACTAATGACAGTATGTTTGGATTCGCCGTGGCTCAGCATATTGATCAGTCAATGAATTGGTAAGTAACAATATGATTGGTCTTATTTAAACTGTTTTCTCATGTGGTTAATGTGGGAAGATGGAATCTTCTTCAGCATGTCTTCTGATTTGTTGCTGTTGGTGCTGTTATTCAATTCTGCTGTAATTTGTTCTGGTTGTTGTTGCTTTCATCAAATTCTGCAGTAATTTGTTTTAATTGCTGTTCTTGTCATCCAATTCTGCTGTAATTTGTTCTATTTGGTATTGGTGGCATCCAATTCTGATGTAGTTTGTTGTGGTTGTTGTTGTCCACAGCTAGGAGTGCTGAGTTGAATTAACTCTAGATGTAAGTGCAATGCTTCTCTATAAGCTCACGACTATGGGGATTTACAGTGTCGATCTCCATCTCACTGACGAGACTCTGTGACTCAGTCTGTTTCCGGGAGAATGAAGAACGACTACATGAGCTGGAGGTCTTCATCACTATGTTTCACCTAACCCTGATTACTCTTTGCTTCCTTGGTTGTTTTTTTGGGAGGGGGGGTCGGGGGGGGGGGGGGGGTTTGTTGAAAAAAAATATTAATGTTACCACATTTAAGTAATTTCCTGCTTGACCATAATCTGGACAAAGTCATTCTGCTGCTCGGTGTTATAGGTTTGAGTGGTTGTTGTATTGCCCTATTTATACTGTCTGTTTGTGTATGGCTTTGTTTCAATTTATTCTCTGATCTCTATGTGTTTCATTCTTTTGCTGTCTTCCATTGACCCTGATTCATTGATCATTCCAAGATCACAGCACAACTGTTTTAATTAATATAACATTAACGTAATTTGACTTTACCAGTCTGGATTACAGGGCGTCCAACTGAGGTGGAACTTTCTTCTCATTTTTCTTCTGCTTCTTCTTATCCTTCTTTCGAATCTAATAAAAATGAGTTATTCTTTCATTTATTCCTGTACTATATATGGCTTGGCTTCGTTCATTCTCAATCTGCTATTACCAAACACTGAACGGGCTTAAGTAGCAGAATGTAGTCCAGAGAACGGAATGTGTTGTGTCGTAGTTTACAGCTTGACTGCGATATTTGCACCTTTCGGTCCAACACATCCGACTTCAGCAAGCATTTGTTGAGTACCGGGTTAGCATTCCCTCTTCGATCACTTCTCCTTAGCCAGTCTGCATTGCTGCAGCCTGTTATCTAGGATCACCGCGTGGAGGTGTAGAAGGGTCTTGGCAGCTTTGGTTCGCTGGCCCTGACACGAGCAGTCAGCTATGAGTCGCTGACCACTGCAGCTCATGCGCTACTCAGCATCTTGATCCGTACTATATATGATGTTACCTGGGTCAGAATGTAAATTAAGAATAGTAGCACTATACATGCCAGGTTTGATGTAAGTGGCGACTAAGGAAGGCTGGGTAGAGGACTGGCTAGTCCACCCTGTAAGATCGATAAGCCACAACTTTAATAGATATAGGCAAGACACAATTTGATGACTCGGTATGTATGTATTAAAGACATATGCTCAACAGGGAGTTGAAAAGATGTTGATTAATTGATGTAGGCCGTATTATTTCTAGAACTTTATTTTAAGCTTAGAAGGCTACTGCCCACTCAGGTTGGCCATTGCGAAGGGCAAGCTGAGCAACCAATTCTTTTGGAGATTCTTCTACCCTAGAGAGATTAGACTGCACACCAGTCATCTATTACAACATACTCTCAGTATGGTAGTGTCTCTCACATACACAGAACCCTCATTTTAACCACCTGGTCAATTAGAAAGGAGAACATACGACCACTGCATCACACACTGCATGACGTAATATTCGACAGATGTAAGTTCTGCAAACTCAGCATAGAAAACAACATGCTACAGCAACAACTGCCGCAATAACACATACATACTTTGAAACAGAATTCACTCAAAAACCTCAGCTTCTCTCATGACCTTATATCCCCATAAGAGCGAACACGGATGGACATATGACTTGACCTAATACTTAGAACTCCTTCCGAACTATAGTGAGTCTGCTGTCGGGTGTTTATCGATCATGAACTCTCTTCTTGAATCATTTACGAACACGATCGCCAGACAGGTCGCTCCCGTACTATACATAGCCTGTGATAGTATTTTCGGCATTTTTCTTTATGGAAATTGGACTAACATTATTGTATTTCGGGTTCCAATTGGCAAAACTAAATCGAACTGACAGTTCGATATGAAGTTGACAGTTTTGGCTATGGTTTGTGCGCAAAGAAAGTCGTCATGCTAGTCACTCTAATAATTACCGTAAAGACGCACGACACAACTTAACTTAACGTCTTTATACTGGTTTAGAAGACTCTGCAAAGTCTGTATACAACCAGTTTCATTTACATCACCTTGCTCTGAAAGCTATGCGCATCTAATTTATTCTTAAATGCAATAACTGTCCCTGCCTCCACTACCTCCGTGGCAATGCATTCCAAGCATTCACCACTCTCTGAAAAAATATTTCCTAGTATTTAATCTGGACCTCTCTTTAGTTAATTTGTAGCTATGCCCTCTTGTTCTTTTGGGTGGCTGTATTTTAAAAAAAAAATGTTTATAGTCTAATTTATCCATTCCTCTGATCATCTTTTAAACCTGTATTAAGTCACCACGAATTCGTCTCTCTTCTAGACACTCTCTTCTGAGTCTTTCCTCATAACTGTAATTCTGGAATCCCACTATCAGTTTTGTATTCTTTCCAGCATGTTTATATCCCCTCTCTGATAAGGACTTTACACCTGTACACATTACTCTAATCTAGGTCTAATTGATGCTTTATACAGTTTGACTATCACTTCCTTACACCTATGTTTAATATTTCTTTGTATCATACCTAACATTGCATTTGCCTTTTTCACTGATACCTGAACTTGCTCACTCACCTTA
The DNA here is from genome assembly GCA_036924085.1 of Ariolimax columbianus. Classification (NCBI taxonomy): domain Eukaryota; kingdom Metazoa; phylum Mollusca; class Gastropoda; order Stylommatophora; family Arionidae; genus Ariolimax; species Ariolimax columbianus. The sequence continues at coordinate 71,136,498 of JAVGWX010000001.1, read as the reverse complement.
CCTGTATGATCTATTATAACCCCTAGGTCCCTTTCCTTATCTATCATTCGAATATTGTTCACGCCCATTCTGTAACTATGTTCCATATTGGATCTAAAGTCGCCTATTACTATATGCATGAAGGTACAGTGGTTCTGTTCTTCCCTCACCAACAAGAGGTCTCGGTACTCACTCGGGTAAGCTTCCTTTGAAATACCGCTAAGACGCGTAGCTTGTATTTACCTGGTTCGGGTCATTAGCAGTAGCTGTACTTGTCGTTTAATTCACCCGAATCACAGTGGCACATTAAATTGTACACAATAAAAAATTAATTCACCCGAATCACAGTGGCACATTAAATTGTACACAATAAAAAATTAATTCACCCGAATCACAATGGCACATTAAATTGTACACAATAAAAAATTAATTCACTCGAATTACAATGGCACATTAAATTGTACACATACAAAATTAATTCATCCGATTATCCAAAAAAATATTAAAATAGCACAACCGCCTAGAGGATCCCGGTCCACCTTCATCAGCACGCTCGGGATGTGAGGAAAGGTACTGCAACCCGTCACTTAACGTCTTTTTCAGGGGGCACAGACGAGTAACCTACTCATTGTGGGCATTCGAAAACAACAAACAAGAACATTATACAAGTTTGACAAATTTAGAATGAAAATAAAAAACAAAATCAATTCCCAAGCATTGCACACGTCTGATTTTTAGAACTGAAATTAACAGGCAGACCAATAGTGTTGTTTGGTTTTTTTGTTGTGTTTATTCATTATCCAATGTAACTGTATCTCGTACGATAAATTTCATCCTGACCAACGCTCCACTTTGTGCGTTTCCGCCGTTTTTTTGGTTCTCTACGTTATTGAATGTTATAGTTCACTGTGGTTGTCGTCATTATTATTAGCAAGCTGTCTAAACACATCCCATTTTCATGGAGATATCCTGCAGAAAACCACGTTCCAATATCCACATTAGTGCACTTCTCAAGCGGTTGCCAATTCAGAAGTAAACATCGGAGGGCAGTACCGGGGTAGCAGTGCATCAGCTGGACAGTGAAACCAACCAAATCAGAACTGGCCTTCTGACCAGGAAAGAGATGACCAATGTCAGCTCCAGATCCATCAGCATAGACCCGTACAGCGTCAATAAGACCGAGCTCGGGCGATTCTAGTGGACATGGATCATCAAATATTCCATTGGTCACTTTGTGATATAGTTGGGCGACTGGAGACCTAGTTGAGACCTGTGCAAGATTGACTACCTATTCGAGGACCGGGTCAGTTATGAACTTTTGAACTATGTGCATAACTCAAAAAAGGAATGACTTATTTATTTTTGATTTTGTTATGTAGTGGAAACTGGTTGTCTATAGACTTCACAGAACCTTCTAGACCAGTATAAATAAGTTAAGTTAAGTGAGCTCAGCCCTCCACAATCTTCTAATCCAGTATAAATAAGTTAAGCTAAGTGAGCAATGTCCTGTAGTACGGTATCGAACATGTTCAACTGACGAACTTTGATGCAATTTCGCCCACATACATCTGCGCACGTAAAAATCCAACATGTGTTGGTTGATGCGTTCCGTTTTGACCTTCATTCGTGCGCTCCTTTGGTGTCTTCCGTGTCCTCTCGATTCATTGTGTATTAAATCTGCAATTCATAACCGATAGAAGAGATAGCAGAGCCCAGCAGCAAGCAGAGAAACTAAGAAGACTGACAGACCATCCAATGTATGAGAGACTAAATAGATTTGGAAAAGGGAAACTAAAGCGGATAAATTTTGCAGAAATAGCCAAAGCAAAGATGAGCGAAGGCCATATGAACACCATAACAAAACCAAAGCCCATCCCTACTGTACGCAAACCTGGAAGTAGCATATCATTCCATAGGTGGTAGAAAATATACCAGGTATTGGAAACAAGAACAGCCAGACTGAAAAATAAAGAAGAGACATAACCCTGAGGTACATAGCGGAAAACTACCCAAGCATGGACGGGAGCCATACATACACCGACGGTTCTGTAATAAACAACACAGAATGGGAGGGGGGGGGGGTATTCCTGAGCCTAACAAACGGTAGAAAAAAACACTGTTAGTGGCAACTGGAAAATTCTTAAACAATTTCTGAGCGGATGCAGAGGCACTGAAGGCTGCAGTAGAAGCAATACTGACAAGCGAAAGCAACGAAAGCCAGATAGTCCTGTTTACTGATGCCCTGTCCGTGGTTACAGCACTAAAAAGCCAGAAAAATACAGAAATTAATGATTTAAGAGCAGTACTCTGTCAACTATGCCAGCAGTCCACACCAAAGAGAGTAGTGGTACAGTGGGTTCCATCCCACTGTAACATTCAAGGCAACGAGGAGGCAGACAGACTGGCAAAAGAAGGTGCAAGATTACCACAACCAGATTCTAGTGTGACCTACGAAGAGTCCAAAAGGTTTATTAGGGCCAGATACATGGCCAAATGGGAAACAGAGCATACTGGCTACACAAAAAATGATGCCTATTACCAGTTGAACAGAAGAGAGCAGATCGTGGTCTTCAGACTCCGCGCAGGCCACAACAGACTGAGGTTCCATCTATTCAATAAACTGAAGATAGGTGGCACTGACGAATACACCTGTGGTACAGGGAAAATGACCGCTGAACATCTGCTGCAAAATTGCCCGACATTCGAGGACCAGAGAAAGCGCATGTGGCCATCACCAGTGCCAACACTAGACAAGCTCTATGGCAGTGTCGACAGCCTCAGGATGACAGCTGCTTTCTTCGAACAATTCAAGTTGACGTCTGACAGCGTACGAAGAAGAAGAAGATTCATTGTGTCTTGGCTCTTTGATAACAGCAAACATTTTAATGGTGCCAAAGGGCCCGATAATTCGATAATGGCGTAAGCTATTTGTTTGATCGAGTTACAAATGAGGAAATACGAGATAGAATTACAACAGCAATAGGGCCTTTTGAAGACCTCTTGGCAACTGTCAAAAGAAAGAAACTCGCTTGGTATGTTCACATATCGAGATCGAATGGTCTTGCAAATGCAATCCTCCACAGAAAGGTGCATGCAGACGACGAAAAGGCCGTCCCAAAAAGAGATGGGAGAACAACATAAAAGAATGGACCAATCTCCGACCAGAAGAGTCACAGGCAGCGGCTGCTGACAGAGAAGGGTGGCGTGGTGTTGTGAGGATGTCTTCATGTGTACCCCAACGACCTCACCTGATTTGTCTGATGTCGCAAAAATGGGGGTGAAATAGCAGACAAGGTACAAAATAAATGTTATTCCGGAGAATCAAACGCCTCTCTGCACCATTAACTGCTACTGCTGCATCATCTGAAATTCTTGGACCAAGCGATATGTGTCCTCCACGCTTAACGGTCTCTTCCAATGTGGCAATAAACTATCTCCGATTTTCTCAGCTTCGGACTACACTTCGGCCGGTGACTCAGATCTGGTTTAGCATCAATCAATTAAAATATTGTCAGCTGCCCGAGGAGCATAGGTCTTCAAAAAATACATGCCAAGTAATGAGGAGTTTGGCCGGGCTAAAGCTGTTGAAGATTGTGTGTCTTAAAGTTTATATAGGATACTGTAACTCACTCCATGCCCAGTCATCCTTATAGCTTCTTACGACAAACCTGGCAGGTTTCAGTGTCACTATCATTGCCCCCCCCTCCCTTTCGGACCCGGTAACATTCTAGCGCTGATTCAATATGTCACTACTTTCTTGTCTTTCTAATTATCTTTCTTTCTGACCTTCGCTCGAGAAAAAAAACGTATCGTAATATAAAGCGAGGCTGCGATATCTCCACCGGTTTCAGCACAGTATTTTTACCTTCCCTCTTTCCATCGCTATTCTCTTATCCAGACTACACGAGTGCAGCATGTTTTCAGACTCAAACACTAGAGCAAAGTAGACCCGTAGCCTTTTAGGCGCCATCTATGCTGCTCTAAACAAACCACCTAACCATAAAGGGGATTGTGGGAAAGGGGGGTCGTACGCGATGTGGAAAACTGTACGAGTAAATGTGATACTGGTCCTGAAATTATATGAACCACAGCAACCTGGTGCCTGGGATTTGCTACGTTACCTCGTGTCGATAAATTGAATCTATGGAATATATCCTTATGTCAACCTAGACTAATTTTTTTTTAAGTTGTTTTTAATTACTACCCTCTGAGAATCTATTTGTTTTATCACTTAAAATTAAGATTGAATATTTCGCCTCCAATGGCAGTATCTCGAATAGCACTATAACTGCCTTTCACATTGTGATCCCAGTTATCAAGAGATTCCACAGCTTCGCGAAGACATTTTCGAGTAATCCTTGCCAAGATGCCTAGCTTGAGTAAATACTTTCTCTCCAAATCACAATGTAAATCGTTGTGCTTACAAACCAATGAAAAATCCAGGCCTAAATGGTTTCTGTTACCTGTCGAATTTGAACAGGTTTTCCTAGGCTAACACGAAAGCCTTGCGCATTTACATGAAGTCTCATCTCTACATCCCCCGCCTCTTCTAGGCCCTGATGGCAGGAGTATGAGTTAGTACAGTGAATATTTATTTAGAATAGGCACTGCTAAGAAAACCAAGAGTTTGTTAAACACACTTTTCGTTGTTGAAACGCACTTTTCATCGATTGAACTCACCATTCTCCAAACTTTTTCACCAATTCACATACCTGGGGTTCTTCATCAATGACAAACTTTTTCTCAAGATACAGAAATACACAATCGGATTGGCAAAGCTGCTGCTAAATTTGCTCGCCTCACAACGTTTGAGTGGGAGCTCGCACTTAAAATCAAGGTCATGGATTACAATTCATGTGTCGTCAGCACACTCTTACATTGTAGCGAAACTTTGGCACCCTTTGCCAAACAAGATCACATGCTTAACACCTTCAATCTACGGCGGTAGCGATCCCTTCTTGGCTTTATGTGGAGGAACAGAATGACAGATGCAGAGGTGCACTATCACATTAGTCTTTCAATTGTATACACTCTCCTTAGGAAGCGAAAATTACGATGGCTTGGTCGTGTTCGTCGCATGGAAGATGGTCGCGTTCCCAAAGGCAGTTTACGGAGGACAAGTAAACAGTAGGCCGACCACAGCTAATGCTCAAAGATGTATGTAAGCCTGATATGAAGACCCTAGACGCGAGTCTGATATTCTGGGAAGACTATGCTGCAGACTGATCCAAACGGAAATGTACCATGAAGAGCCAATCGTGTTTGGTAAACAAAAAAAGTTCTTGTTACACGGTGAGGTGAAACGACAACGCCGCAAGAAAAAAAGAATACATAAAAATCTTAATTAGAGAGTTCCCACTTCAAGGTCTTATCATCCTATAGTCAGTCATGACTGAAAGGGGCTACGAACTACCTACTAACACAGCGCAGTGTCAGTGAATTCAGAAATTTAATCTTAGGATGGGTACGCTCTGAGTAGCAGGATGGTAGAGGCTTTCTCCTTTCATGTCAAAGTTACGGGATTCCAGAACCGAATTATCTATCCACTACGCTTAGCTGGATGAAGAGTAGGATCCTGGAGTTCTGAATAAGTTTAATGGGAAAGAAAACAAAGGAAAAAAATGTAAAATGTGGCTCATTCTCAGGCGGAAGATTGCAACTTGCTGGTGTCTTTGTGGCTGATGGATTGGGTCTGAACTGTTACTCTCTCCCATTTCTTTCTTCCATTGCATTTTATACTGGCTGCGAATGATGGTTTTAGTCTGCTTATATGGAACTTCATGTGTGTATTGTTCCATTTTTTTCCACCTGCTTCGGATAGTGCATCGGCTCTCTCGTTTCCCGTAATTCCACAATGAGAGGGAAGCCACTGAACAAAACGTAGCACAGATTTTCCCTGTTTGCACACAAAACTCAAACAATTAATTCCTACTGTTGAGTGTGTATGCCTTAGGATAATACGATCTTCCCGAAAAGCTCTCGCCGGGTTTGCACTTGATTTTTACTTTGCCTACTGATGCACAACGAAAACGAGCTAATAACGTTTATTTATATTACTTATCATCAGGGCTTGACCATTTTTTGATGTGACTCATCAGTCAGTCAACAATTTCACCAGTTAGGATGGTCGGACTACATTCATGGAATTTATGTTGAACTACAACTAATTCACTTTTATTTATACATAACACTGTTTACCAAATCAATATAAATTGTATTACTTAAACGTTATTAGCCTATTTGTCAAAAGTTAAAGTAACCTATAGCATTAACTGTCGTAAGGATGTGAAGTGTTAGCGACTTCACATTTCAAAGCTCCGTTATATGAGTGCGGGTGCCACGTCTCTCCCTCCCCGCTTCAACTTCCCGAAATGAACCGGTTCAAGCCTAAACTACGAGAAAATTTACTAGTGTCACAAGCATAGCGTTTGTGTCCTTGAACATGCTTGGTAGTTTTAGCACTGAAGTACTTTCTATCAATGGCTTTAGTAGATTTCAATTGTGGTAGCGGAAGTCCATTTAGATTTGCCGTCATAAGTTAGCTTGTGTACAATATATTCGAACCGTAATATAATTAATAACTGTGCGAGAGTCATGTAGAAACGATTGAACACGTCATTAACGATTAATAACTTTTTTTGTTAATTCGTCAAGTAACAATTATTACTTGTCACAGACGAGCAGACAGGCCCTTTTTTTCTAGTTATGCCTATCATATTTGGTATGTAGAGCATTCTTTCAAACCCTCGGCTATTCCATTCTCGGTGGACGTTTGGTAAATTTGATTAGCGAGTCCTGCAATGGCAAGAGTCTTATGCAATAGCAGATTCCACTTATCTCTAAGTATGTCTGTATTTTCTTATTGCTGTTTTTTCTCTCGCTATATCTTTATTAATCAATCACCTACCTTGAGCCGAAGTAGCGCAATGGCTTCATAGTCGAACGATCTGGGCTCGGTCCCCATTTGGTGCGGGACTTTTTTTGCAAATGGCAAAAAAGCAGCACTCAGGGTCGAGCCAGACTAACAAAATTGTGTACCAAAACAATCTTGGAAGCAAAGGCGGCCGGCATGATGCTGACCACATATTCCCTACTGTGCCCTTGCACGCGCTAACTTGCAACGTTTTATATGAGCTCATCATGTTTCTCACACAACAAAGTATGTCAAATTTAATTGAATTACGTTCATTTGTTTTAAAGTTATAAGTAAAAACCAGGAGCGAGTGGGACACTCTGTATAATGTGTGAACGAAGTCAGTGTAAGTACAGACTCCGGATCTTGTAGAATGTGTGAACGAAGTCAGTGTAAGTACAGACTCCGGATCTTGTAGAATGTGTGAACGAAGTCAGTGTAAGTACAGACTCCGGATCTTGTAGAATGTGTGAACGAAGTCAGTGTAAGTACAGACTCCGGATCTTGTAAAATGTGTGAACGAAGTCAGTGTAAGTACAGACTCCGGATCTTGTAGAATGTGTGAACGAAGTCAGTGTAAGTACAGACTCCGGATCTTGTAAAATGTGTGAACGAAGTCAGTGTAAGTACAGACTCCGGATCTTGTAGAATGTGTGAACGAAGTCAGTGTAAGTACAGACTCCGGATCTTGTAGAATGTGTGAACGAAGTCAGTGTAAGTACAGACTTCGGATCGTGTAGAATGTGTGAACGAAGTCCGTGTAAGTACAGACTCCGGATCTTGTATAATGTGTGAACGAAGTCAGTGTAAGTACAGACTCCGGACCTCGATGTAATTCATTTTATTACGGAAAAGTAGACAGAAAACGCAATGTCACACTCAGGAGGATACCATTAAGAGACTGACCTGAGAAAAAGCTTCACCTCAACCATAAGGGGAAAACAAGGAATACGTTGGTGATTCACAACAGTCAACCTTCAATGTAGATATGGTAACTGATCTGGTCTCATCTAAATCCCTGGGCCGTGTACATATATAAAGCGAACTTTCTCTGGACTGTCTAATGTATCTGATGAAAGTCGTCAAGTTTCCAAGATATCCCTTAGACTTTCAAGCCATAAGCTGTAGTGTATCTTGTTCAGATTAACCTTAATCCGGTTTTAGACTTGGATGACGGAAGTTACAATTAAATGTATTTCTTCTGTTGCAAATACTTGCTAGTGCAAGGTCTGACGCAATTCTCTTAGGATCTAAAATCCAGGTAATAAACCTAGGAGCCTAGAGACAAATCTAGGAGCCATGTAACAAATCTAGGAGACAGATAACAAATCTAGGAGTCAGGTAACAAATCTAGGAGCTAGGTGACAAATCTAGAAGACAGGTAACAATTCTAGGAGACAAGTAACAAATCTAGGAGACAGGTAACAAATCTAGGATACATGTAACAAATCTAGGAGTCAGGTAACAAATATAGGAGTCAGGTAACAAATCCAAGAGACATGTAACAATTCTAGAAGACAGGTAACACATTTAGTAGCCATGTAACAAATCCAGGAGACATATAACAAATTTAGGAGCCAGGTAATAAATCTAGGAGACAGATAACAAATATAGGAGTCAGGTAACAAATCCAGAAGACATATAACAAATCTAAGAGACAGGTAACAAATCCAGATGATAGGTAATAAATGTTGGAGACAGGTAATAAATCTAGGAGCCATGTAACACATCTGAGAGACAGGTAACACATCTTAGAGACAGGAATAGTGCAGGATATATGACGCAGGAAATTATACGAGTAAATAGGACGCTGATTCTGGATAGTTAAGTCCCATAATATAATTTATAGGCACCACAGCGAAATGTATAGGCGGCATGATGACCTGGCACTCGGGATATGTCGTACCTTGTTTGTAGTGACTGCATTTTGTTTTTGTTTTACCATTTTGGGGAGAAAAAATGTAGGGAACTGAACTTTCTAGGAAGTCTTTATCTTCCACGTTCGCTATTAGATATCCACGCCAATGGCTATAACAAAGTAATCTATGTGTCTTGTCATTAAATGGCGTGTACCATGGGTAATTTTCATCCGCCCTAAGTGCATTTGTGGGAAGCTACTTGCACAGCTTGTGGCTGTCCGCTTACTTACTTCCTCCTGGTCCTGGGTCAGATATCATGTTTCAAATGTTCTCCCACGCGGATTGAATGTTCATTCTCTCTCAACATATCATTCATATTATATGTTTCCAGAAGGTTTGGATAGATCATCAAGTGGTCTAAGTCTTGTGTTGTACCACACTCGCATGTCTCATCATGCCTGTATCCCATCTCTTTAAGTTCTTCTTGCTTCGTAATACACCAAGTCGAAATTTATTGAGTGACTTTAATGCAAGTGGTGCCAAAAGCAGGGTCCTTCTGTAGCTTGATACAGAGAACCCGCGTCAGTTCATCCTTCTTTTTTATGCGCCGTTTTCTGGGACTAGTTTGTAGGGACTGTGCTGCCTGGAAGAAACTTCTTTGTTTCACCTGAGCCTTACTAACAAAACCGGATTAGAATGTTTTGCCTGACCTCAACCCGTATTGCTGCGATAGTCAGTGAACTCAGATTAGTCATCAAGACCTAAATTGCCAAATACATGAAACCCACCCAGAAGCATTCCCTGCTTATTACTCGTGAACAACAAACAACAAAGGAAGGTTATAATGTTTGTAAACAGTCAAGCTGAAAACGGATGTGACGTAGCTCTACGCATCGCTGCCCACTGTTTATCAGTTCCGATGGAAATACAATTTAGGGAACGAAGCTATTTTTGGGGTGACATCGTTAGGCTACTTATCTTGTCTGAGGAAGCTGGAAGTATTACACACAGGTGTGCTTCGCTTATTGCCTACACACTAACCGGGTTAGCTCAGCGGGCCTATCCTTGAGAAAGACGCAGTGGAATGGGTCGAAGTATTGGCGAGGATAGGTAGGTAAAGAAAGTTGTGGATTAGTGTCCAGAAGTAAGGATATTGGTTTGCTGTCATCGTAAATCTACTTCTTTTGACCCCCACGCCCCCCCCTTATAAATCAGTTTAGTCACTCTTTTATTTTTGTATTTTATATTGTTGTTGTTGTTGTTGCCAACGGACTCGGTTTGAATCCAGTATGGCAGACACTGGATTTGTATTAGCGTGACAGCTCTTCCACGTACAGAAAGTAATGGAAACCTACCGTACTGCACACCTGCCAAGAAACTTATAAACAGCCACATAGGTGGCGGTTATAAGAAGCGACATTCTGCAAAGGGCACGCTACTTACTTTTTTGTTTGTTTGTTGCTGAATACCAACGATGAGGAACTTGCTCTTTTGTGCGCCCTGAAAAGTACTTTAGGTGGTGGGTTGGGGTAGTTTTACTAACATCCCGAGCGTACTGACGAAGTTGGAGCTGGGTGATACAGGCGGTTGAGCTATGCTTGGCTTCATCTGCGTGACGCTTACTACTACGGGTATCACTTCAATCCCCTCCTCGATAGCCATGATATATTATGTTTCCAGGGTGGACTACGTGAAAGTAAGGCCGAGTCTTGGTCAGTATATTCACCTTAGCCTGACTAGCTTAGCCTGATCAGTTATATTTTGCCTGACTAGACATGTTTACTGCGTTTACTGGACCATTACTGCGGATATCCAGTGCAGAATACATGCAATGGAAATGAAGTGCTTTAGAAGACGCGTAAATGTTACATGTAAGGATAGTGTTACGAACGTAGAAATTCGACGAAAAGTGGAAAACACAATTGGGCCTTTTGATGATCTGTTCACAGCTATCAAAAGGCGAAAAATAGATTGGTATGGGCACGTCACGAGGTCCAGCGGAATTACAAATTCGATACTACATGATTATGTACCAGGAAAGAGAGGGTGAGGACGTCCAAGGAAGAGATGGGCAGACAACATCACTGAGTGGTTAAATCTGCGTCTCTGTGAGGCACGACTGGCGGCAGCAAACAGAGAGAGAGAGAGAGAGAGATGGCGTGGAGTTGTGGCAGTGTCGTCAAGTGTGCCCCCAACGACCTGATGGGTTACGGGATGAACTGAACTGAACTAAAGACGCGTTTTTAATGTGTGGTATTATTTCTTTCTTTCAAATTCAGAAGAATATTCCATAGTCTGCAAGATTTTGTCGGCGTGAATACAATTGTTGATGTGTGTGTGTGAGGGCGTGGAGAAACTTCTGACTTGTTGTTCGAAGCTACTTTGCCTGAATTTATTTAACTTTTGACGTGTTTTTTTTTTGGTTCGCTGGTTACAGTGGCTCTGCTCACATCCCAAGATGTACTTGAGAAGGTTCCTCTTGGCTGTAACGAAGCTCCCTAGCAAGCTTTCAGTGCTGATCTCCGCCTCTTTGGTCAGAATGTTATGACACAGCACATTTCCGTGAGCACGAACGAGGACATGAGATTGTCTTGATTAGCATGAGCTATTTGTCAGCGATTACTCATCACTCCCAGACTTCTAGCATGGAATGGATTCACTTTATGTAGCCTTCTGCAACATGTTCTCGTTACGACAGTGGCCCGGTGTTTGTCACTCACTCACTTGCACATCCCTTACAGAAACCATTTGAGCATCTCAATACCGATAGATTCGATTTATGTGTTAAATACACGATAGTAACGTTAATTTCTTCTTCTTATTCTTCTTCGTTCGTTCGTTCTCAATCTCCCTGAAAGGGTAAGTAGCAGAATGTAGTTCAGAGAACGGAATGCGTTGTGTTGTAGTTTACAGCTTAGCTGCGATATTTGCACCTTTCGGTCCAACACATCCGACTTCAGCAAGGATTTTTGGACTACCGGGTTAGCATTCACTCTTCGATCCCTTCTCCTTAGCCAGTCTGCATTGCTGCAGCCTGTTATCCAGGATCACCGCGTGCAGGTGTAGAAGGGTCTTGGCAGCTATGCGTCGCTGACCACTGCAGCTCATGCGCTGTTCAGCATCTTGATCCCGTAACGTTAATTTGATTTGTAGATTAAAGAGTTAAGGAGATCAAATTGCGATTTACCCAGGCATCTCTCAGGCGACTCGTGGTCGGCCTTACTCTCCGCAGCCATTGCATGCAGAGCCCCCACAAATTGCAACAGACGTAAAGTATCATTAGCAAACGATGCAGTTGTTTACTGAAACAAGACAGAACATCAACAGAAGAAAGGATGAACGCTGGAGCACGACGACAGCATCCTTATATCAACGAGACGAAAAATAAAGGCGGGGTAGACATGCAACACGTTGGCCCACTTTTTCTTTCGTTCTCAAACTTTTGCTACCAAGCCCTGAAAAGGACTTTGCAAGTAGTAGGATGTAGTCCGGAGAGCGGAATGCACTATGTCGTAGATTACAAGTTGACTGCGAAATTTGCGCCATTAGGTCCAACACATCCGACTTCGGCAGGCTCTCATTTGCACTTCACTATAACACCCAAGATGCGTCTAAAGAAGAGTTAATTACCCACTGGACCTCAGTAGCCAAGAATAGACATAGGCGAAGACAGCGTTGGGACCCATAGCGGTACACCCGCCTCCGAAGAACGGGTCATTAAATAATCAAGTAATAGATTGGCATATAATATAGAGAGAAATTAAAAACTTAACCCAGTCAAAGTATATGAGGCACCTAACCGGTTACAATCATCTAACATGGTAACTCAACTAACCATAGTCTCAGTGCGATTGTCCGTCCATTGTGTAATGAGTAAATAAGTAACGACAAATGGTAAATAAACACAAATGGTTTTCAAATGCACATTTGTATATGGTACATGTTTGTTTCTTTCAATAATCGCCACACAGGACACCTTCTAGAGTCCTAGTAGCTTCTTTATACTGTCCACGTGCAATTGTGTCAGTTGGTCAAATAGCTATGGACACATGTTACGTGCAATGATTATCTATATATATATATATATATATATATATATATATATATATATATATATATATATTATAAAAACAATAACAACCTACAATTTCCCCTGTAAAGTATAGGCCAAACCAATACTCGTCAAGTCTTTCTGTCTAATGGCATCTGCACCAGCTCAATCGGCGTTTTCCCAATCCTCTTGATATTTGCTTGAAGCTCTCCTCCAGAGATGAATAGACGTGCCCCTTATTCCTTTTGTCCTTTTGTCTCTCGGGTACCTGAACAAGGACTGTCTTATAATGCTGTCAGATGGGTTTCTTATTGTACGATCTATCCAACGTCAACGCATCCTCTTCGTGTACCTGGTACATGGCAACTGTCTGTTTTCTCCCACAGAACCACATTAATAATCTTATAATACGATGCGCTTAGCGCAGTGGTTAGCGAGCTGGCTTCGCGTCTGAGTGATCCTGGGTTCATTCCCCATTTGTTTTTCTCAGACCGCAACGGGTCGACCCAACCTTAAATGGGTACCGGTTCAGTCCGGGAAGTAACAGCGGCAAGGGAGAGGAGATGGCTACCGCCCTCATATAGCCGAGCCTTTGTAATGTAAGATCGCTAATATCACATACCCCTATGGCAGTAATGCTATGGGTTTGCTTTACCTTACTTGAATAACACACAATCTATTTGTTCTTTGCCATCACCCATTTATTCAAGTATGTGTCTGTGTTGCTAACTTAGGTGTTGCCATACAATTGGACGGACGTACGATTGTGTTACACATTCCAATTTTCGAGTTGGATTAAATTTTTTATTAATTCACTAAGTTCCCCTTCGCAATTAAAACATGTCTCGCCTTGTGTGCATTAATATATGAATGTATATATGAATGTATACAAATATATGTGTGTATGTATATATATGTGAGTGTATATGTATATGTGTGTGTATGTATGTGTGTGTATCCATGCATGTTTGCCTGTACGTCTGTGTGCATGTGCGTGTGCGAATGCGCCCGTATATATATATATATATATATATATATATATATATATATATATATATATATATATATATATGTGTGTGTGTTCGTATATTTATATATGTGTATATATATACTCGTATATGTGTGTTCGTATATTTATATATGTATTTACTCGTATATGTGTGTTCGTATATTTATATATGTATATATACTCGTGTATGTGTGTTTGTATGGTGTGTGATCTTATTGTGGTCCTTGTCGCCGTCTACGGCATGCAGAGCCTGGCGTCGTTGTCTATTATTTCCTCCTTAGCCATGAGACCCCGAGCCACACTGCTAGCCTATTTGGCTGGTAGAAGTTTCTTGACATGCGTGCATTGCAGTAGGGTAGATTTGCCATTACTTTCCGTACGCGATTGAGCGATTACACTGACATGCGTCTGCCAAACTGGACCCGCCAGCAAACTGGACGCTACGGGATTTGAACCTAAATTGTAAAATGAAATTTTTACCTCTAGGCCTGGCGGCCTCTCTCACTCTCTCTTTTTCTCTCTTTCTCTCCTCTCTATCACACAAAAAAACACACACGCGCTCACACAAAGCAGAAAACAACATATTTTAATCATATCATGAGACATGACAGTCTGCTGTAGGTTATATTGGATGGAGGAGTAGAAGGCAAGATAGGTACAAATGAACAGACAACATCAAGATGTGGTCGGGTCTGACTGAGTGTAGCCACCTGGTACGTGGGCAGAGACAGCTGGAGATCCATTTCCCTTAACTTCCATTGCAGAGATGGTACTGCAACACTTAATGATGATGATATATATATATATATACACACACACACACACACATACACGCACACGCACATACACACACACACACACACACACATACATACATACATATATATATATATATATATATATATATATATATATAGAGAGAGAGAGAGAGAGAGAGAGGTAGAATGAGAGAGATTATTTATTGACTGGATTATGAGGACATCAACCATCAAAAATGTAATAAATGGAAATGGACAAAATAACTAAAGTATTAATCGTCACAATCTGCTGATGTTCACAGTTTCCGTGACACACAGAGCCCTCGAGGAATCGATAATTTGGTCGCGCTGTTGTATATACTTATGTTAATATTATTTTCATGCTATGTTTGACCTAGTTAGTTATTGTTGATTTTATTCAAATACCTTTCCCCAGGTTGTTGATAGGAGCTCCAAGCGCTCAGACATCGCAACCAGATGTGACCAGGGGAGGAGCGGTGTTCAGGTGTAAGACTGACACGGCCTCTGCTTGCCAGCAGATACCTTTTGACGATACTGGTAAGTGAGTCAGAGTGTACCTGTTTCGCTACCTGTGTGTAAGTGGGCGTTTATATACGAGTGTATGTACCGCAATTTGTAAACTTACACAGCACACTCGAAGATTCTGCAACGCATTCTCCTGCAAACACATTGCGTTCTGCGCGGTTTCAACTCTACACAGACATTGGTTTACACTGACACATTTACATACACCTTCTCACATATGTAATATCTCTTGATATCTCTCTATTTCTATATATTTCGCGATCCAACACTTTATCTTGATCAATCACCCACATTCTCTTGTAAGTTTTCCTATGTACACATCACGCTCTCTAACAGATACACACTCACTCCCACACACAAACACTTCCTTTAGCCTACATCGTTACATATAAATTTGCACATGCACATACAATGCAGGCACTCGTCATTCAACACGCTTGCTCTCACATACACCTTGTGACACACACACATACAACCACACGTACATCCTCTTACACTTACACACACCCACTCACATTCTCATACACATCTCTAGAAATACATTATCTCATACACGCTTACATATCCCTAAGGAATCTTACACTTACTCACACACATTCCAATATAATTACTCATTGTTAAACACACACTTTTACACAATGTCACACGTACAGACACATTATATCACATACCTTTACACATAAGCTAACGCTCTAACGAACAATGTCATTGTAAACATACATTCCGCACACATAAACAGTCACATATTACACTCTCACAGCTACTTACAATCGGCTGCGCAATATGGGGAAAGGAGAGAAACGTTTAGTCAAACAAAACATACAGATCGAACAATGTTAGTCAGGGTCAGGAAAAACATATTGATCGAACAATGTTAGTCACAGTCAGGCAAAACATACAGATCGGACAATGTTAGTCGTAGTCAGGCAAAACATACAGATCGGACAATGTTAGTCAGGGTCAGGAAAAACATATTGATCGAACAATGTTAGTTATAGTCAGGCAAAACATATTGCTCGAACAATGTTAGTCAGAGTCAGGCAAAACATACTGATTGGTCACTGTTAGTCTGGATCAGGCAAAACATACAGATCGGACAATGTTAGTCAGGGTCAGGAAAAACATATTGATCGAACAATGTTAGTTATAGTCAGGCAAAACATATTGATCGAACAATGTTAGTCAGAGTCAGGCAAAACATACTGATTGGTCACTGTTAGTCTGGATCAGGCAAAACATACTGATCGAACAATGTTAGTTAGGGTCAGGCAAAACATACTGATCGGATAATGTTAGTCAGGGTCAGGCAAAACATACTGATCGAACAATGTTAGTCAGGGTCAGGAAAAACATATTGATCGAACAATGTTAGTTATAGTCAGGCAAAACATATTGATCGAACAATGTTAGTTAATGTCAGGCAAAACATACTGATCGGATAATGTTAGTCAGGGTCAGGCAAAACATACTGATCGAACAATGTTAGTTAGTGTCAGGCAAACATACTGATCGGGCAATGTTAGTCAGAATCAGGCAAAACATATTGATCGAACAATGTTAGTCAGAGTCAGGCAAAACATACTGATTGGTCACTGTTAGTCTAGATCAGACAAAACATATTGATCGAACAATGTTAGTCTAGGTCAGGCAAAACATACTGATTGAACAATGTTAGTCAGTCAGGCAAAACATGTTGTCCAGGACGTCGTCTCAGGGTCAGGCACAATATACTGACCAAGACCACAATCTCTCTCCCATGTAGCTTTCCCTGGAAAAAGGCTGTTTTCAAGGCAGGCTTGCTAACGAGATGTGGATCGATGTGATCCCTGAAGTAGTTAGTGACACGCAGACGAAGCCAAGTGTAATACAACCGCCTGGAGGACTCCAGTCCATCTTCATCAGCACGCTCGAGGTGTGAGGAAAGCTAGCACAATTTGACACCTAACTCCATTTTCAGAGAGCACAAAAGAGCAAACATGCTCACTGTGGGCATTCAACAACAATAACAAAACAACAACAACAACAATAACAACAACAACGCCGACGACAACAACAACAACAAGAACTCACTCTCTCTCACTTTTGTTAAATGCACACGATGAGCAACTTTTACTCTTTTTCGCGCCCTTAAAAGAACGCTAGCTGGCTGGCTGCAATAGCTTTTTTCACATCCGGAGGGTGCTTATGAAAGTGGACAAGGGTCCTCCAGGCTCTTGTGCTATTTTTAATTTCATTTACGTGACGCTCACTACTACTGAGATCACGTAGATCCCCCACACCTCGTTAGCCAGATTGTCATGAAAACTGGCTGTTTACAGGAAGAACTGCAAGGAAGTGAGGTTGGGGGGGGGGGGGGGGATCTTGACCAGTATATTTAAAGATTCGAGCACTTTATCCATCATGGTAACACTGTTCAAGACCTAATCTCACGTACGAAGATACATTCTATTTTATTCGCTCCAACAGGAACATATACTAACACTATTTGTGATTTAGTTTCAAGAAGCAGCCAACACATGTATGTGCTCTTCCAGTGATGGTTTATGTTAAACTTTGATTTAAATGTAAGTTGACCAGCTCCTTGAACATCCTACATTTATCACCATTTACGACATACGTAAGATGGCACTGAGGGCATTCGTTTTTCCTCGTCTAGGCACACTGAAAAAATAAGCGTGTAATAACTGATAACCTGTCGTTATTTAAACGCCCACGATTTAGTTATCAAGTTGCCCCCACTTCTACGATGCCATCGCATTAAGTCGCTTCACGTTTGGATGTTTAAATGTCAACTGCGTGTTATCATTGCATGAACTGACTAGGCGTTACCCCCCTTCAAACAAAAACATACAGTCATGATCAACGCAGCCTGCACGCACAAACACACACCTTCATACGAGGCGTGTTCAAATGAAACCGGACCAACATGCAACAAGTGAACATACGTACGATGAGCATGATGACGCCACTTCTGGTGTATACAGCACATACAAGTTTGCAAAATTGCATTATCCTCTGAATCAAAGTTTCCTCAGCAGACCGTTGAAAACATGGCGAGTGTGAAACGGAATCCATCCAGAGTTGATCAGCAAGCAGTGATTCGGTTTCTAACAGCCGAAGAATGTCGACCAGTTGACATTCATAACAAAATGCAGGGAGTGTATGGTGATAAAAATGTACTGTTTACACCAAAAGTAACGTCATCATGCGCATCGTACGTATGTTTACTTGTTTCAGTTTGGTCCGGTTTCGTTTGAACACACCTCATATATATATATATATATATATATATATATATATATATATATATATATATATATATATATATATATATATATAAACAAAGTAAGTAGCATGTCCTTTGTACGCTTCTTACAACCGCCAACCTAATTGGCTGTTATAAGCTTCTTGGCACGTGTGCAGTAAGATAGGTTGCCATTACTTTCCATACGTAGATTTGCATGTAAACCCCATGTCTGCCAAACTGGACACTGGTGTGATTCTAATGGGGTGCGTATGTATTGTGAAACAGACGCTTCATACCTAGGTCACGCACTCTCTCTCTCTCTCTCTCTCTCTATATATATATATATATATATAAATATATATATATATATATATATATATATATATATATATATATATGTATTTATTAGTTTATTTTAAAATATGTTTTCCCCATAATAGGTGACAGAATGAAGTTCTCGAAAACGGTGAATGATTATGTGCCTTTGGAAAAAAAGTCGGGTCAGTGGTTTGGGTCAACAGTTAAAAGCTCTGGAGAAAACGGAGTCATTGTGGTAAGTATGTGTAGTTGTGATTATGTTATACATTGCTAGATTTGTTTGTGGTTAATACACAGTAGGTCTGTTTTTATTTTCATACTTTTAATTTGTTGTTATCGTATTCTTGATGTGTCTGTTGTAATCATACTTTAGATGTTTTTTGGCATATTACTCAAGGTCTCGTGTTATCACACTCGTGTTTGTTGTTATCATGCACCAATGTTGATTTCATTGTTGAAGCCCGTCTGTTGATATCAAGTTTGCTGCTGTCACATTCAAGACCGGTTTGCTGATGTACAATGTTAAAATGATATCAGGGTAGATGCCTGTTGATATTATATTGAGTACTGTTGTTGATGTTTTGTTATAGGCTTATTTGTTGATTTTATTTTTGCGACATGTTCCTTGATATTACATTTAATGTTTTTTATTTGTTGTGTTTTTTATTTGTTTCTTGATATTATGTTCAAGGCTTGCCTAAGACATGTTTTTATCTATCATATATACGCATTTGTAATAAGAGGTAGTGAGAGGTTTGATTAATATGGTTGAACACATAAATTTGGGTAGCACCCCACGAATGTTAAACATCCAATCTATAAACTGTTTTTGAGATAGGCAAGTAATTAGATTATAATCCATTAGATAAACCCACTTTTAAAGTGAAAAGGGGGACGCGTGGGCTAGTGGTTAAGTGACACTGCTCACAACTCGCAGGTGCTGGTTTCGATCCCCACCACGGCACCGGGCGTTACCTCGGGAAGCAAACCCTTAGAAAATGCAGAAGGAAGCAGGCTGTTACATAAAATGCATGCTGAAGTCGGATGCACAAAATAAAAACCACAGTGCAACGCACACCGCCTTGGAGAATTGAGAAATAAGGCAAACGCAAAACAAACAAAAAAACAAAAACAAGTGATTATTTGTGGCACCACACGTATAACTGTCAGTCA
The DNA here is from genome assembly GCA_036924085.1 of Ariolimax columbianus. Classification (NCBI taxonomy): domain Eukaryota; kingdom Metazoa; phylum Mollusca; class Gastropoda; order Stylommatophora; family Arionidae; genus Ariolimax; species Ariolimax columbianus. Next base: position 71,116,645 of record JAVGWX010000001.1, on the reverse strand, counting down.
CCCGGATTTTAAATATAATGATATGATCCGTAAAATGTTTTGAAAATGTGTTCATAGACGCTTCTAGGATATCGTCGAAAATGTAATGAAAACCATCTGATAAGCGGTATCCACTTTCCTGGCTAGAGCATACGTAATTCAAGGACCAGCTCATATTTCAGTTAACGCTATTTCACAGGAATGAAAGGTCGACGATCCTAACGGTAATGCTATACTCACATTGCGGTCCTTAAGTGCATTTAACGGACAGACAGACAGGTACGGATTTGGGAGGATAGAAGATTTTAATTCAACCAGATAGGAGAGAGTGGGATGTATCGGCTATGTGTAAAGATCATTTGGACTGTCCAACATTATACTCAAAGGAATAGTCCCGGGAACAAGATAGATAGAAAGACCCAGTATGAATTGGACACATCGTATTTTGGAAAAGACAGGCTTAAAACATGAAGGAGATGGCATCACTGAGGATGGACAGACAGAGGATACAGATAATTCGCGGTATATTGACGTGCGAATTACTTCTCCAACGACATCGGTGGTTACTGAAATGAAAGAAGGAACGAATTTAGAGATGCGCGCATATGAAGGGGGATTGCACATCTATAAATAGGTCATATTTGTGGAAAGACAAACAGGTAGACGGATAGAGGGATATGTGGGAAAAAAACTGGATAGGACACAACAATACGCGGAAAGACAATGAGACGGACACACCATAATGTGGAAAGACAGTGAGGAGGGTAGAACAATATGGGGAAAGACAGTGAGACGGATAGAACAATATGTAGAAAGACAATGAGGCGGGTAGAACAATATGTGGAAGCCAGTGAGACAGATAGAAAAATATGTGGAAAGACAGTGAGACGGATAGAACAATATGTGAAAAGACAATGAAGCGGATAGAACAATATGTGAAAAGACAGTGAGGCGGATACACCAATATGTGGAAAGACAATGAGACGGATACACCAATATGTGGAAAGACAATGAGACGGATACACCAATATGTGGAAAGACAATGAGGCGGATAGACCAATATGTGGAAAGACAATGAGGCGGATAGAACAATATGTGGAAAGACAGTGACGCGGATAGAACAATATGTGGAAAGACAGTGAGGCAGAAAGAACAATATGTGGAAGCCAGTGAGACAGATAGAACAATATGTGGAAAGACAGTGAGACGGATAGAACAATATGTGGAAAGAAAATGAGGCGGATAGAACAATATGTGAAAAGACAGTGAGGCGGATAGAACAATATGTGGAACGACAGTGAGGCGGATAGAACAATATGTGGAAAGACAGTGAGGTGGATACAACAGTATGTGGACAGACAGTAAGATGGATAGAACAATATGTGGAAAGATAGCCAGACAGATAGAGGAATAGACAGATAGCAAGTAGGATAAAGGAAAATGAATTTACATTTGGATCGGCTGAATTGTGAATCAGTTGAGGAACAGTTACATAGACAGATCCACAGACGGGCGTTGGACGGCTAGACAGACGGATAGATTATTTTTTAAAATACAGAATTATGTTTTCAGTTGTGCTTGACTATATATGAGTGTCTGCGTATAAGATTGGTAGGGCAGTCATATATATATATGGTCGTGAATCTTTATTTAATCGACAATTTAAAATTAAACGATAGGCACTATTACACATTTTGTTTTGTTGTTGAGCGAACAACGTTGAGTTCAGAGCCTCTACTGCCCTATTTCGCTTGCACGTTTATTCTTGTCTGTCTATTTCAAACCACTGATGAAAGCAAGGTATCGTGCAGCTGGAAGCTACCGTGCAGCTGGAAGCCACAGCTAGAACGATTTTACGATGGCAAGAAGCAGATCGCGCGTTATAAACAGCAACAACAAACTGCGGTCTTACAACGTTCTTCTGCCTTCAATATCGCGGGCACATTCTTTGTTCCCATGACAACCATATCCGACTCGCGATTCTACCTGGCGTTTTGTAGACCCACCATCGTCATAGAAACAACGTTGAGACATAGTGACCTGTAAATCGAGCTGTGAGATGGCTTAATTTTCGAAGCTTGTATAGCAAAGCAAGTTCGTGCATAAAATGCAGTTATAAACACATCGAGTTTTATCATCAAGGCATTGAAGAAAGCCACTTGTATAACATAAGCAATGAATTTCTAGTAATTCAGTGCAGCTCAACGATTTCCTACTCCATTTTGGCATGATACATGGTACGAGGATACGATTATTTAACTATTTAGAACCAATACATTGCTTTATATTATACAGGATTGCTTGCTAGTTGTTTATACATTCAAAAGTACTAAAGTACGTGAAGGGGTTTACCGTTTGTTACGAAAGTGTAGTTGCAGCAATGATCACTTGTTGATTAAAGAACAAAGCAGAAGTGACAGACACAAAATAAAATAGAAAAGGAATCACATACATCTATAATGTTATAGGGTTTAAATATTTGGTTTCTTGTTAAATGCTACCAAATTAATTAAAACAGTTCAGTTTCCGCTGTTGAGTACAGGTCTTGAATACGACACGTGGTCAAATATTTGCGTGCCTATATCTGCTGATTTGTGGCTTAAAGTTTCTGCAGGATAATGTAGCCACTCACATGCCCAACTTTCCTTAGTCGCCTCTCACGACAAGTCTGGCAGTTTACAGTGTTACTATTTTTTACACCCCGTTCTGGCTTAACAAAAACTAATTGTCAGCTAAAGTAAAATCCCGTTTTATGACGAGAATTCATAGCAAACAAAACTTAACGGCCATTTTATCTATTCAAATACTTCCGGAAACATAATGTTACGTGTGAACATCTACTTGTAGTTGGAGGAAATATATTATGTAGTTAAAGTAGACATTAGGGGACGGCATGGCCTAGTGGTTAAGTGACACGGCTCACAATCCGAAGGTGCTGGGTTCGATCCCCATCAAGAACTTGAAAAGATTACAAAACTGCAATCCATGACCGATAGAAGAGACTGCAGAGCCCAGCTGCAGTCAGAGAAACTCCGAAGATTGACTGACCATCCAATGCACCAGAGACTAAACAATTTGGGAAATGGGAAACTAAAGCGGAGAAACTTTGCAGAAATAGCCAAAGCAAAGATGCACGAAGATCCCATAAACGCACTAACAACACCAAAACTCATCACTACTGTACGAAAACCTACCTGGAGGCAGGATATATTTCCAGAGGTGGTAGAAAATATACCAGGTATTGCAAACAAAAACTGCCAGACTGAAAAAGAAAGGAGAGAAACTACCCTAAGCTTCATATCGAAAAGCTACCCACGCATGGACTGGACCCATGCATACACCGACGGTTCTGTAACAAACACTACACAGAACGGAGGGGCAGGAGCATTCCTGAACCTACCAAATGGCAGACAAATAACACTGTCATTCGCTACTGGTAAGTACACAAGCAATTTCAGAGCGGAGGCAGAGGCACTGAAAGCGGCAGTGGAAGAAATGGTGACACACAATGAAAATGAAAGCCATATAGTCCTGCTTACAGATGCTCTCGCCGTAGTCACAGCGCTAAAAAGCCAGAAAAATACTGAGCTTAATGATTTAAGAGCAGCACTCTGCAAACTGTGCCAGCAGTCCGCACCAAAAAGGGTAGTGGTACAGTGGGTCCCATCACACGGCAACATCCAAGGCAACGCGGATGCAGACAGACTGGCAAAAGAAGGTGCAAGACTACCACAAACAGATACTAGTATGACGTACGAAGAGTCAAAACGGCTTATCAAAGCCAGATACATGACCAAATGGGAAACTGAACATACTGGTTACACCAAAAACGATGCCTATTACCAGTTGAACAGAAGAGAGCAGGTCGTTGTCTTCAGACTTCGCACTGGCCACAATAGACTGAGGTACCACCTATTCAACAAATTGAAGACGAATGCCCGTGCGGTACTGGTAAAATGACCGCTGAACATCTGCTGCAGAACTGCCCGACAGAGAGAGCAGATGTGGCCATCACCAGTGGAACTGCAAGACAAGCTGTATGGCAGTGGCGACAGCCTCAGGATGACCGCCGCTTTTTTCGAAAAAATAATGGTTACTGTCTGACTGCGTACGAAGAAGAAGAAGATCCCCATCACAGCAACGGCCCGTTACCCCTGGGAAGCAAATCCTTAGAAAATGTAGGAGGAAGCAGACTCTTAAATGAAATGCATGCTGAAGTCGAATACACTGGGCCGACAGGCGCAAAACAAAAACCACATTGCAACGCACACCGCCTTATAATTAGAGAAATAAGGCGAACGCCAAAGGTATTTATGCATGTCTAAACACTTGTATACAAAGATTATCATCATCAATACCCAACGCCCCTTTTGGGACTATATCATTAACAACCCTCATCCAGCAAATTCGATCTAAAGCTGCCCAATCTACCTCTCCTATGTTTAGGTATAGAAATCGAAATTCATTGTCAGTATTTTCTCCAGATGTTTCTTGGTCTACCTCTCTTCCTTTTCCCCAGTGAATTCTATGTCAGGTTCTGTCTTGTCACGTTTGAAATTGATTTTCGTAGCTTGTGTCCTTTCCGACTCTATTTTCTACATTTAATCTACATTTGGTTATTGTTGGCTCAATTCCTGTAGGTCTTCGTTCCTCCCCATGTCTTGCAAGACTATGCTCAATATCCTCCGTAGACATTTGATCGACGAAGTCCTGGATTATTCTCTGTATTGCCTTTGTCGTTCTCCAATATTCTAATCCGTAAAGGAGTACTGACTTGACGTTAGGATTAAATCATCTTAACTTGGTATTAGTCTTTATTTCCCTGGATTACCATATATTATCCAGTGACAGGAATGCTGTCCTTGGCTTTTCAATTCTAGCCCTTTCATTTCTCTCTGTGCCCACCTGAAGTATCAATGATGCTGCCCAAATAAGTGAAGGTGCATACGAAGATAAATTTTAACAATAATTTCACTGCAATCTTCTTTTCATACGATTCTATTAACTTAGGTGGGGATATAATAGTTATCAACATTTTATAATATATTTCTTTCTGTATTATAGCTCCCAATTTTCATATCTAATTTCATATTTCACACATTCTAAACATACACAGAGTGACACTGTGCGTTGTTCTTTTCTATTTTGATTCGACGAGTGTTCCTGTTTTAGGGAGAGTTATCATATAGACTAGAATGACAAGTTGGGAAGCTAGGTATATTGTAAAATATTGGTTTTCTATTGGTGTGTACTGCTTCGTATAGCGTTACATTTATAGTTGAAGATTTGAAAATGATTTGGCGTCGCGGGAATTTATGTGATGGGATTAAAACCCATATGCATCTTGAGATCAATTATTAAAAGGGGGAAAAAAAACCTACTGGATCCTATTGTACATATAAAAAGTAACAATTAATCAATAAATCAAAGCTGCAACGGCATTGATGGTTAATGGTCGATAAAAACGTACAGTGTGTTGTCTAGTCTACAGTGAACTAGCTTGGTAAACTGTGATTACAACCTGCCAGAGTTAGAATTCACGGACGGACAAAAAGCAATCCGGGCGGTGGTTCGTGTCTTGTACTACTGCTCCTCCAGTCGATCCAGCTGTAAATGGGTACCTGATGTATGAGTTTGTGGTGGTTAAAAACAGCAAGGAAGGGAACTGGCCACCTCACTTCACATAGGCTGCAGCTTAGTACAAGAAGACTTATTATAATCTGTCCGTCATGTTGGCTTTGTTTTGTTTTTGTCCTGGCGCGGTCATTGAATTATTATCTGTGTATTCCTTTACAGTCCCGCCTAATTGATTAGATTTTGTTTCTTAAGAAACGAATCGTATGGATTAGGCCGGAGTGTAAAAGGTAAATACACGAATCTAATCAGTTTGGCCGAATTGTAAAGGGTCAACACACGAATCTAATTAGTTTTGCCAGATTGTAAAGTATCAACACACGAATCTAATCAGTTTGGCCGGATTGTAAAGGGTCAACAAACAAATCTAATAGTTTGGCCGGATTGTAAAGTGTCAACACACGAATCTAAACAGTTTTTGGCCGGATTGTAAACGGTCAACACAAGAATCTAATCATTTTTGCCGGATTGTAAAGTGTCAACACGCGAAACTAATCAGTTTGGCTGGATTGTAAAGTATTAAACTATATGTAGCACTTCTTGTTTGTTAGGACAAAAATTGTTGGTAAAACTACTGTACTGAGAAACTGTACTAGTAGAGCACGTTACAAACAGATTCTTCATATACACATACGCATACACTGGCCAATAAGTCCATCCTTCAGACGGATACACACACACACACACACACATACACATCCATACACTAGCCAATACATTCTAGGACCACCCGAAGGACTGCGGTTTGGGATGGAAAAATGCGTGCCCTCGCCTATAGAATCCTGAAAGGTAAAGAAAGTTGAGGTTTCGCCTCCTCTTGAACAACAAACCCAAATCTGTATGGCTATATCAAGGCGTGCTTACTACCAAGGGTTTAGTCCTAATGAGGTATGTGCATGTGCATGGCAACCTCGGCGCATGAAATACAGTTCTAGAGACACCACAAGAGCACACAATATGCTTTGACAGATGCATCCAATGAGGTCAAGAACATCATTGGCTTTCTGCCCTTACTGGAGAGTAATATGACGAACGATTATACATGACGAACGATTGTACATGACGAAGGATTATACAAAGTTAATTTCTGCTAAAATAAGGCATTTCTTTTATAACTCTATACACAAACATGTTCTCATTATACGCATGCAGTGGCCGTAAAGAGAACCTTGCTTCGCCGCTTCAATTCTACGCGCCAAAAATTCCAATCTTAGAGATTAGATACAGACAAGAACTTGGATTCGTCCGTTATCCATGTAGTAGTTGATAAGAGCGGTCAAATTTATCGCTTTTTCTGAGCCTGTGAAATGGTGTGTAGTGAGTACTAGTACCGGAGAGGCAATTATATTTGTTCCTATGCGAGTAGATACGTGATAGCAAACCAGACTTCGGAACATTACTGAGATACTGGTTGCTTCTTATATTCTATTGTAACATCGCCTGGTCCCTAGGCATAGTTGCAATGTGAATTATACTTGTTTAACAGTATGAGACGTACATGTCTGTCCAAGCAGATATCTCAGAACTTAAAAATGAGACGGACGAGTTTCGTAGGAAAAATACGAAAACAAATAGTCAAGTTTTGGGACAACTGAAGGTAGAGAAGATGGTTTTATAGAAAGTGAAAAGCAGAAACATGAAATATGTTGTCATGCTAAGCGACACGAACGTCTGCTAAATGTTATATTGGAGGGAAGAGTGGAGGGCAAGAGCGCCATAGGGCGGCAGAGGTACAGATGGATAGACAACATCAAGATGTGGTCGGGTCACAGTTTGACTGAGTGTACCAACCTAGTAAGGGACAGGGGCAGTTGAAAATGTATTACCATTAACCTCCGATGGGGCTACGGCACTTGATGATGATGACGCATCATACCTAAATAAAGGAACATGATTAACATATATTATCCCAATGGTACCACAGTTGAACTAGAATAGAGCCACTGGCATCTTTTTAGCAACGCTGTAAAAGTAACTAGACTAATAAGGATTGTACATGAGGATGGCAAATTCATCATGTAAAAACCATTGCATCAAAATTGCATCTTTCTGTTTTGATTGCTTAAATAAAAGGGATTATGTTACGAGGATAAATGCCGTGTCGGATCTACGATTCAACAACTGGAGGGGAAGCATGTCAAGAAAAAGTAGTAGTAGTAGTAGTAGCATATGCATATGTATATTTATTTAAGCTTGCGTCCAATGAAAGAAGAAAGATGCAGTTTTGATGCAATGGTTTTTACATAATGAGTTTGCCATCCCCATGTACAATCCTTATTAGTCTAGTAATATTAATATTTACTGGATTACTGGGGGACTCGTTCTTCAGCGGTGGTTACGCCGCTGTGGGTCCCAACTTCGTTTCCATTGTCCTCTGTCTTGGGCCACGGTGGATTAGTGGGTGATAAGTTTCCCGTCTGAAGCAACGCATATGGTGTTTCTGAGTTCGAGAGAGTCAGACCAACGCGCATGTGGTCTTCCCCGTGGTCGTCTTCTGTCTCGTCTGTACCAGCCAGCTGCCATTGTGCTCCAACGGTCATCAGTTCTCCGAAGCAGGTGATCTGCCCAGTAATTGTTTGCTTTGTCTGCGTGGGTAACTGTATCCTTCACCCATGAAATGTATCGTACGTCAGTGTTGTGAAGACCTTTCAAACGTTGGTTGTGGAGCGTGAGGCCAATCATACGTCTGTTTGTCGATGGAGGCTTGGGTCACTCTAAGTTTGGACTCCATTTCTTTTGAAAGAGCCCATGTTTCTGCGGCATAATACATTGCAGGTAAAACTGTGGAGTTGTATAAGGAGGCTCGCAGACTTTGGTTGTGGGTATGGTCTAGTGCTGTCTTTATGAACGAGAAAACCGTCCAACCCGCGCGACGATGTCTTGTTAGTTCTGGGATTAGGCCGTTTTGCTAGTTCAATAAGCATCCAAGGTAGATATACTCCTCTACGTCCTCCAGATTCTTGCCATAGAGGATGACTGGGTCATTTGTTGCGAAACGGTTATGCATGACTTTTTGTCTTGGAGGTGTTCATTTCGAGACCTGCTTTTCTTCCTCCTTAGTGAAGCATAGCTACCATCTAGTTGGCTGTTTCTGTGATGAGAACTATGTCATCTGCGAACCGGAGGTGTTTAAGTCGTTCGCCATTGATGTTGATGTCAACCGCATTGACTGATAATGGACTCCAGCCATGAGGAAAAGAGACTTAGTGAAATAGGATCCCTCTGGCGAACACCTCTCTGGACGGATACTATTGCTGGTCTTTGGAATGACTGGAGGGTTGTCGTATAGTCTGTGTAGCAGTTAGCAAGGATTCTGAGATAGCTGGGATCGATACATTGGTCCAGCAGGGAGTGCCAGACAAAGAGTGGCTCTACAGAGTCAAATGCCTTCTTGCAATCGATAAAGGTGAAGGTCAAGGGTGTTCCGAATTCTCTGGCTGTTTCAATTAGGCGGCAGCAGGTTGAGATGTAGTCCATTATGCTGAAGACGTGCCGAAATCAGCCTGTTCGATTGGATGCGCCGGCTTGAAGAGGTGGCGAATCAACGAGTATACATTTGGTAAAGAGTTTGAGGGTGACAGCAAGAAGCGGAATTGGACGGTAGTTTCCAAGGTCTTCCTTATCTCCTTTTTTATGTACAATTATTGTTTTCGAGTTACGCCATGCTGTAGGCATTGTTCATGTGTGGAGGTATGTTGTATAGCGTTTAGCTAAGGCTAGATGTAGTGGTAGTCCACAAGCTTTGAGATCATCTGCAGTGATGTTATCTACTCCCGGTGATTTCCTAGGGCGTTACGGATTTCTGAAGGTAGGAAGTTAGGAAACGGTGAAAGGGGGGATTGTGTTTGGGGTTTGTATGTATATGTATGTATGTATATATATATATATATATATATATATATATATATATATATATATATATATATATATATATATATATATATATACATATATATATATATATATATATATATATAATATATTTATATATATATATATATATATATATATATATATATATATATATATATATACATATATACGGAAGAAGAAGAAGAAATATTTTAAACTATTCCATATCATATTAATCCCGGTGTGGCCTGTCGCTCGCGGTGATTTGATTTTTTTATCAGATGTTCTCGCTTACAGGTCAAAGTTGGTCCTCACTTAGTTGTGATCTATTTATCATCAATAAACGTTCCTTGAAAAAAACTATATGTACAAATTGTATAACAAACTGTTCATAATCGGAGCCAGAATATAATTGAATATACATAGTTTGCAAATGGGGGGTGAACATTTGTCTATGAGGGATTAAAGTACAATAATCGTTTTTATTTTTTAAAATTTAGGAAAAAAATTGTTCCCCTCATCAACACATAATTCAATTCTAAACCAATACACGAATAACAAAATTACTTTCTATTAACCGTAATCCACAAAAGATGTTCTGAAAATTACACCTAATTTGGTGCAGTTGTTTTCAAAGTATTCGTGTTTTACTGAAGGCACGTGAAGTTCTTATTCATGTTTTATGACTTTTAAATCAAGCAATTTATAAATGTTGCAAATTTGTTCTCACATGTACTCCTTTCCTGAGCCATTCGTTCCAGCTCTGCACACGCCTCCATCTTAATAGGGGACCAGTTCCTGTCTTGGATGGTTGTTTATTTTTGTCTTCTTAGTTGAGGTCTATATTTATTGATGTTTTTTTGGGCTTACAGGTTGTATAGGATGATGTAGCCTGTCATATGCCTAGTCCTCGTTAAGCATTTCTTACTGCATGTTTGGTAGGTTGCAGTGTTACTATTTGTTGCATCCTTTCGGGTCCCGGTAACACTCATACGTTTTTTATTCCTCATCCTCTTCTTATTCATCTACTTCTTATTCTTCCTCTGCTTCGGCGTTCATCTTGAAAAGGATCAAGATGCTGAGCAGCGCACGAGCTGCATTGGTCAGCGACCCATAGCTGACTGCTAGCGTCAGGGCCAGCGAACCAGTGCTGCCAAGACGCTTCTACACCTTCACGCGGTGATCCTGGATAATAGGCTGCAACAGAGCAGACTGGCTAAGGAGAAGGGATCGAAGAGTGAATGCTAACCCGGTACTGAAAAAATGCTTGCTGAAGTCGGATGTGTTGGACCGAAAGGTGCAAATATCGCAGTCAAGCTGTAAACTACGACACAACGCATTCCTTTCTCTGGACTACATTCTGCGACTTAAGCCCTTTCAGGGTTTGGTAGCGGGAGATTGAGAACGAACGAAGCCAAGCCAAGCCGAAAAGGATGTTGCGTATAGTTAACACGTATGCTGCGATTACTACGCCTTTTGACCTGACGCATCAAGATTCAGCACGACGTATTTATCTCTTGGTTTGCCTTCCCACATTCCTTATTCCCAGCCCAGATGCACGGGTGCACTGTTTCCGGGTAAGTCTTTGTCAGTTATGTTATGCTAACCCTAATGGAAGCAGCCAGCTAAGAGTTGCTGACTGACTTTCAATTCATTCTATGATGCGTCTTCGGCCCAACTCGGACGTAAATGACTTATAGCTCAGTCATAATATCCGACTCAAGCATACCTTCGTTTTCTTTCTTTCTTATCTGCCTTTTTTGAATCTTTATTTTACCACTTTAAATTGCAAGAGATCATATATAATATATCCGATTTTCAGGAAGTCTGTGCCAATATTATTAAATGTGCCATCGCGGCAGTTGTTTTTAAAGACATTGTCATGTTATACAACATGATTGCTAACCCAATCCACAACCCTCATTATTGGTCCTCTAAACAACAAAGCAGGCTAGTAGCAAATCAATCACAAAGACAAGAATTTTCAAAAACCGAAAATATATGCACGAAACAAAGGAACAGTAGATAAAGTACTACACACTACAGAATCAGATCCTAGAAGTCAACAAGAAATGGGTTCACTATTAGAAAGGGACTAGGCTTGTTAATATTCCGCCAGCAATCTGAGAGCCATAATAAAACTTTCCAATGGCCACGCCTTTTTGTCTGATGAACTTGTAATTAGGGAACAAAGACTTTGTTTCATACATTTTTATAGCCCCCTTCGCTTTACAAACGTTTATATCAATAAGCATCAATAAAAAGTCATCTAACGATAGGTTCCAAATCACACAATTTACAATAAGTTTTGTAATGAGTTGTGGTTCTATTCAATGTTCCCCAATGTGGGATTTCTTCTTCTACTTCTTCATCTGCGTTCGTTCTCCATCTCCCACAAACCAAACTCTAAATAGGGCTTTGCAAGTAGCAAGATGTAGTCCGGAGTACGGAATGCATTGTGTCGCTAGTTTACAGCTTGGCCGTCTTATTTGCACCTTTCGGTCCGACACATCCGTCTTCTGCAGATGGGACTTCTGATTACGAGGCATATTGTAGTAGGCGTTTGGCCTTTCTTGAACTTCTTTAGCAGCATCTTGACATACGTATGTGATTCTGCCCTAGACGGATGTGTCGGACCTAAATGTGCAAATATCGCAGTGCAGTCAAGCTGTAAACTAGCCACACAGCGCATTCCGTTCACCGGACTACATCCTGCTGCTTGCAAATCCCTGTTCGGATCTTGGTAGCGGGAGATTGAGAACGAACGCAGAAGAAGAAGAAGAGGAAGAAGAAGAAGAAGAAGAAGAAGAAGAAAAAGAAGAAGAAGAAAAAAAAGAAGAAGAAGAAGAAGAAGAAGAAGAAGAAGAAGAAGAAGAAGAACAAGAAGAAGAAAAAGAAGAAGACAAAAATTTGCCCATACCTAGAAATCCTTAGCCGAAGCAGGATGGGAAATTTGCAGATACATTTTCTCACGACAAATGATTGTAATCAGCGCACAGGAAGGACTTAACCAAAGACTTCCACATCTCAAGTCAACAGAGTATAATATATGTCTTTGTATAAGCGAAAGCTGCTAATCTCCGAATAGATGAGCGTGTACACTTGAGACAAGTGATTATTGTACTGGAGATGTCCCGTTATTGAATGACTACGTGTTACGGAAACTCAGTCGCAGTGGCGTAGCATTGGGTGTGTTAAGAGGATAGGTTTTGGTATTAACACTGACCGTGCGTCAATTATATGGTTCAGCAGTATCATCATGGGTATTTTTTACGCGCCTGTGAATTTAAATCGCGCTGTTATTTATCAACAAAGTAATATATGTGCTTTGTTATTCAGTTAACAAAGATCATTTCTCGACCTAATATCGTCATAAACCCAATCCTAGGAAAAAATTTAACTTAAGAGATCCCACGCAAAAAATGTAAACCACTATGTCCAGTTAAAAAATTCAATTCCAGATTGTTCTTAGGTATCGACATTATCCTGACTACTCAGTTCTAATTCTTCTTTTTGGGGCCAGTTAATGTCAGAAAAGCAGCCAGTAAAAGAACTGATTTCCGCACGTCGCTTAAAGCTGAGACCTAATAGAATGAAGTCGATAACACTGTATATCACACGGAGATATCTGCCATTAGACTACATGAAAGTACATCGCGTCTGTCGGTGCATAGGCCGATGCCAACATCTGACCAGCATACGTGGTTATGGGCTGCTCATTCTGCCTCTCTCCAAGTATAATCATTCACCCTTAGTACCTTCACACATTCTCTTTTTCATGTGTTTTTTGATCACGTATTTTTTGGTCTACCTCTCTTTCTCTTACCTTGAGAATTCCATGTAAGATCATGTCTAGTAACGTGGATGGCGCCTTTCGTAGTTGTTGTCCGATCCAACCCAACTTTCTTCGCTTAATGTGTTGTTCCAGTGGCTGTTGTTAGCTCCTTTCTCCTCAACATTCATTCCTCGCCATGTCCTGCCACTTTATGAACATTTTCCTTCGTTGGCATCTGTTAACGAAGGGCTGGAGTCTTTCTTGACCTTGGTCATTCTCAATGTTTCGTCTCCACGTAGCAGCACCGACTTGATACTGGTATTAAATTTTATAACATTGGTGAGAGTCTTGAATTTCTCTGGATCTGCATATGTTATCTTATTGTCCAGAATGTCATTCTTGCCTTTCCAATTCTTGTTCTTAGGTCTGCATCTGTACTTCCTGATGTGTCAATTGTGCTTGCCAGATAGGTAAAGATAAATACTTCTTCCGACTGCTCTTTCTACATCATGTTAATAATGTTGAGTTTAAAGTTGTTATCTTCATGTTGATATTCTGTTTCAATTTGGTTGATTGTTCTTTTGCTCTATCAAGTTTCTCTCGCATTTGGCTATAACTGTATGTGAAAAGTACCAGATCATCTGCATAGTCCAGGATATCCAATTTTTAGTGTCCACTTAATATCATTTATTTTTCCCTCGATTGAAATCTTCATTGTCCAATATATAGCCAACAAGAGCAGTAAGTGTCAGAGAAGACATCTTTGTCACACACCTGTTTCCACCCCGAAGCAGTCAGTGAGCGCTGCTTCACTTAATACACAGGCCATAATAAGAGTTTACATCCAGATCAGAACTATAGAACGTCCATGAAAACCACTACATCGAAAATAGATTTGAACTCCAAGCAAACTGCAAGAATATCGACAAATTGTATAATAAGAAATGTGAATTAGTAAATCAGTTACCAACATCGCCACCGTACCCCATGAATGTTGTAGAAGGCGCCTAATGAGGGATGTTCGTGAGGCTAACAACCTCATCACGTAAACAAAATATATACGGAAACTGTCTTTGCAAGGGCATATTGTCTCAGACTTCACGTTAGGAAACATCTGCGATGGCGGTCATGTGTTCAACAATGATAGACAATGAGATTTTATATTAATATTCCTTTATTATGTAGGTCAGATTACAGTGCAACTATTCCTTCCCTCATTTAGGATTCTGTTATCGCACTGACGGTCTCCCCATTTGAACGCTGTATCGCATATTGGCCTATACTTTGCTTGTTTTTATATCTAGCTATTTGATAGCGTATATGCCAGATACATCTGTTGGTGATGGTTTATAATCTGAGTCTTACTCTTTACCACTTGATATGTTTCCAAACTATATAGTCACGTCGATTGTACGAGGGCAAGTCAGTAAATATGTCACAAAAGGCTATACAAAAGCACAAAATGATATACGAACTTGAAAACCATTTATTATTGCACTTACAGTGTCTCTTTTGTCTCAATGTAATCTCCACCAACATTGATACACTTATCCCATCGATTAATCAGTGCATCAAAACTGCAGCATAGAAGTCTTTGGTCTGCTGTCTCAGTCACATTTGTATTCACGCTCAGCTTCTTCGCTATTCGCGAAGCTTCTCATGCCATAGTGTTTTTTTCATGCACTAAATAGTGGAAATTGGCTCGAATCATAACCCCCCCCCCCCCTTTTCCCCGTGCGCAGATGCTTCTGTTTCTTTTTCTAAGAATCGACTTCACTGCACTTCAGGCATACCCACATGTGCTCAGTCTCTCAGAAAATGGCCAAGCCTCTGAATGCCGATGGGCCCTAGAGCTCGCTGGTTGTACACTCTCCTACTCTGCTCTCTAATGCGCTAAACTCCGCTCGAACCTCGTTTAATTTCGAAGCTGTGCATCTGCATTGCTGACCCATCTATTGTGGTATCCTCATCCAACAGGCAGTCATTGATTGATTTCAAAACATCACTCTAATTCATCACTAATATGGCCATGATGGGAGCTTGAAAGCCATGATGGGAGGTTGTAAAGCCATGATGGGAGCTTGTAAAGCCATGATGTCAGTTCTTTCGTTTTCCGAATCCCAGCACGACCATGACAGTAGATCCATGTCAGCACCTGGATTTTTGAGACCTCAACAGCGCTTATCCACTCGTACCTAAGCCACCTCTTCTGTAGCTTCTGAAGTACCGCTTGCGCGTCTATCACGATGACTGCCCTTGTTAAAGCAGTCTCAGATATCCATCTCAGCGTTTAGGTCACTGCCTCCATCTCCATTCTCAAAATGGATGTTGATGACATGTATGCACCAATCCGCTCAGCAGCGACCTGTTTTCTTAGCCTAGTTGAGAAGCCCCAATCTGATGTCTCACTACGTAGCACCGTTCCGTCTGTGTTAATGACGACCATCACTATCCTGTGCGCTCTCATTTATGAGTTGATTGCCCTCGAGTTGTGCCCTCCCGCTCCCCCCTCCTCTGCATTTCTTAGCTAAGGTTATGATGACTTTCTGGTACTCTGTCCTTCTATCATTAAAGTAAACCTACTCAAAAAAGAATGTATCGACCCAGTTATGAACCACTTTACGCGACAAACGTTTCTCACTGTAAACAGGAAGCATTTAATTATGAATATCCTTTGCAGAAAGTTCGTTTGAAATTTAAAAAAAAACAACTGACAAAAGCATGATGTTTTTCAAATCTTTTTTTTTATTGCACACTGTTAGTATGGACGCCATTTTATATTTTAGCTGCGCGTGTGTATGTGGCATTTAGCGTTTGCTACATAAGTAATAACAACAACTGAATGTTGCTGCCGCATAATGGCACCTTTAGAGAAACACAACTACATATATTTCAAGCTAACCCATATCAGTATGAGACCTATTTACTGACTCATTTTCGTACATAAAGAGTGACTTTAGTTGATTATTTCCTCCTGAGAGTTTTTCTTCCCCGATAGCGCTGTTCATGTGTTGTCCTATTGATATTACTGTCAATTTTACTGCAAGTAGTAAGACACATCTATTTGTTAACAACTATCTATTTATTTGTATGTGAGGCTAGCAACGCCATCATGTAAAACAATTGTTATTGAAACAATCACTGCAGATACTCGGATACAGGCTTCCTGTAAAAGGGCCAGCTAGAGTGGAAACCCTATGATTGGCAGGTAGCAAAAAAATTAGTTTTCACCATCTATTTATTTCTAAGTCGCAGAGTGGTTAATGCCCTTGTCTCTCACGGCAATGAGACAAATGTCGCGTTTATGAGAATTTGTTAAATGGTACATGAACGACACTTAAGGAAAACAAGACAATAGAATCTGGGAACTATGGTGCTCACTTCACAAAATCGTAAACATTCAATTCGAAAATTCAATAACACTGCGCGATAGGGTCGTGAAGTTTGGTACCTGTTATTGCTAGCGCACATTGCCAAGTTTCACTACACGTTTATCAATTGACGTACTGGTGAGATTCAAGAAGCAGGCCGAGTGTATGTCTTTAAATTATAAACTTAAAAATCAGCTACATACGCCACTCACTAACCTAGCTTGTTATCTATATAGCCCACGATATTTATAGGATAAAATATCAGTTACTCCCTCCCGTCGCGCGTTACTCATAGACTTTTGGTTTTCACTTTCCGTATCGTGCCTAGACCTCTCCTTTTCTCGTTTCGTTTGTTTCATTTTCTCTTCCACGTTTTTTTAACCCTTCTTTCTATTTTACGTTTCACGCATCCAGTGGCATAGATCCCATTTGAGTGAGATCGGTATTTCACGGGGGCTACAAACGTTATTGTTGAGCCGATGCTTATACGCCTTTTTAATAGGTTTTCTCTTCCCTGTTTTGTTTATAACCCATAGTTATATATTATATTTCAACCACTCGATGGAGTTATCCGGTTACCGGGGGAGAGTCAAACATTTAACGGGGGGGGGGGGGGCTCTACTTCGAGTGGGCCCCGGTAACTAGTCTTTGACATAGGTCCATGGGAGTATAATTTAAAAATATATATGTATGTGTGTGTATGTGTGTGTATGTATGAATGCAATGTATGCACTATATACACTGTATGTAATGTATGTGATGTAATTATATATTTATATATGTGTGTGTGTGTGTGTGTGTGTGTCTGTATTTACCTTGTACAAATGTAGGCTCTAATTGGACGTATACAAAAAGGAGACCATTGCATCATTCTTTGCAGGTCTTAACAAATGACTATTGAGGGTTGTGTATGGGGTTTGTCTAAACAACGATTAATACAATGTTCTGACCGAGCATCATCACTGACCAATGACTGCTTAAAAGGATCGGCAATGAAGACTCTCACATCATCAGAGCGGGAGGACGCTAGAATTGCATGGGCCATATCGTAAGTAAAAAATATGCCCATCACCGGTGTCATCATGCAAAGGACCCTAGAGAAAAGACGAATGAGAGTCCGACTTAAGAAAACTTAGGAAAGAATCAGACACCGAAACAAAAGTCATGAACTTGTTCACTCTACAGAGGGTGGTCGTGGACCAGGTGAATTGATGGGACGTTTGCTGGTTCCATTAAAACCTTCCACAAATAACTTTTTCAGAGGCAACTGAATTTTGCTTCTCCTGTTTTGCCTTTCAGCTTCAGGTTATGAAAAGATCTCTAGAACAAACACAACAGTGTGCCTCATGCATACTGACATTCACCGCCTCAGATATTTCTGTAAGACTCAATTTTCGATGTCGGACTTTGGCCTTGAATCCGCTGTATTTAAAAAGCATCGCTTTTTAAGAGGCGGGGGGGGGGGTGGTCTGTAGTGGTACTTTTTGCGAGGTCAAACCATTTTAGTTAGGGGACGGCGTGGCCTAATGGTTAAATGGCACGGCTCACAATCTGAAGGTGCTGAGATCGATCCCCATCACAGCACCGGCCGTTACCCCGGGGAAGCAAACCCTTAGAAAATGCAGGAGGAAGAAAACCCTTACATAAAATGCATGATGAAGTCGGATGCACTGGGCCGACAGGCGCAAAATAAAAAACACAGTGTAACGCACACCGCCTTGGGGATTAGAGAAATAAGGCGAACGCAAAAAAAACCAAAAAAACATTTTAGTTGCTGTCTTTTAATGTAGTCAAATGGGAAGGAAGACTAACGTTTAGTCAGGCAAAATATACTGATCAGTCATGTTAGTCAGATTCAGGCAAAATATACTGATCAGTCATGTTAGTCAGATTCAGGCAAAATATACTGATCAGTCATGTTAGTCAGATTCAGGCAAAATATACTGATCAGTTATGTTAGTCAGATTCAGGCAAAATAAACTGATCAGTCATGTTAGTCAGATTCAGGCAAAATATACTGATCAGTCATGTTAGTCAGATTCAGGCAAAATATACTGACCAAGGCTCTCACCTCCTCTTTCTAGTAGCCATCCCTGGTAACGGGCAGCCTGGCTAACGAGTGGGAGAGTCGACATGATCCCCGTATTAGTGAGCGACACGCAGATGAAGTCAAGCATAGCACAACCGCCTGTTAGATCCCAGTCCACCTTCATACGCACGCTCGGGATGTGAGGAAAACTACTGCAACCCGTCACTTAACGTCCTTTTCAGGGCGCCTACTCATTGGAGCCATTCGCAAACAACAACAACAACAATGTAGTCTAATACTGGTGTTGTTCTCACTAGTCTCTTGATGTCTCTTCTTGTTACACCTACTATTATTTGCAGGGTTTTCATTTCTGCTGTTACGATTTGTCGTTCTTCATTTGATGTTAGTGTCTAGTTTTGACATTGGTAACATAGTCGGGACGAAAATCGTGTTATATTAAGCTCTTTTGGTAGTGCTTATAATTAAGTAGTGGTGTTAGTTGTTTAACGATCTGATTTGCATTATTGCACCTTTGTTGAATTTACGATGCATGAACAAGTAAATGAACAAGTAGATATAAAAACTACATTTTTCGGTGGAAACCAAAATATATAAGTAGCATAGCCTTTGCAGAATTTAACTTAACTTAACTCAACTTAACTTAACTAACTTAACTCAACTTAACTTAACTTAACGTCTGTATACTGGTTTAGAAGACTCTGCCGAGTCTGCAAACAACAAGTTTCATGTACATTTTCTTGTTCTTAAAGTTATGCGCATGTAACTTATTCTTAAATTCATTAATCGTCATTGCCTCCACTACTTCATGTGGTAATGCATTACAAGCATTCACCACGTCGTTTCCTACACCCGCCAGATATTTATTTGGCTGTTTCAGGTTTCGTAGCAGGTGTACAGTACGGTGGTTGCCATTACTACCCGTATGCTGAGAAGCGATTACACCAAAAAAAAGCGTTAATTGCTAATACACACGTTTTGGGAGCTTCTGCAGTGTAATTTTGATAGATTAACAGGTGTCACTAGTATAGACGGTGTGCAAAATGTCAGCTCTCAAGCTTATAAAAGGAAGGTGGTTAAAATATGAGAAATATAAGTCTACACAAACGGACTACGGTCGTGTCAGGTTAAATAAAAGTTTATAAAAAGGATATAAGAGAGGACGATGGGGCTGATCGAGCCGTCATGTGAAACTAACTGCCACACAATATATCGCTACAGTAACAAACGTATAGTTTAACGTATGCTTCAACACGAACGACACTTGAAGTTGGAGCCCCATACTCATACTGATGTAACAATGAACACTTGATAAATCTATCTATCTATCTATCTATCTATCTATCTATCTATCTATCTATCTATCTATCTATCTATCTATCTATCTATCTATCTATCTATCTATCTATCTATCTATCTATCTATCTATCTATCTATCTATCTATCTATCTATCTATCTATCTATCTATCTATCTATCTGTCTATATATCTATCTGTCTGTCTGTCTGTCTGTCTGTCTGTCTGTCTGTCTGTCTGTCTGCCTGCCTGCCTGCCTGCCTGCCTGCCTGCCTGCCTGCCTGCTTGCCTATGTTTGTTTGCCTGTCTGCCTGTCTGTCTTGTCCGTCTGTCTTGTCTGTCTGTCTTGTCCATCTCTCTGTCTGTCTGTCTGTCTGTATTGTCTGTCTGTAGACATATATTTAAAACGAACTTTGCCGAAAGTTACCCTATATCGATAACAGTTAATTTAATATATGTATAACTGCGTCCCACTCATATTCACATTGAAGCTACGCCTCCACGTATTATGCATCTCTATTTCTCATTTGCTCGTTTCGTTTCGTTTACTCTTCCACGTTTTCTATACACCTCCGCGCTTTTAATCTTTATTTCATTCATCGTCTACTCTCCCTCCCCCCCCCCCCCCCCCCACCCCATCCCCTCACACCTGACTCATGTTCCTGACAGTATGAAGTCTCATTCTTCTGGGTAATCACCATTATTGAGACAATGACTAACTCCCATTCAATGTGTGTAGTGTCGGCGGTTTTCCCATTTCCCAGACACCTCGCTCATTTCTTGCTACATTTCTACGCTCGTTACTGTAAACATTCCTTGACTCTACTTGCTTTATTCTTTTATTTTTTCCTTTACATACATATGGGGGAAGACATCTAACTAATGATTGTTATCGTCGTCTTCTGTTTTCAATTATTATTTTTTCTTCTTCTTGTTTTTGTTCTTTTTTTCTTTGTCGTTTTCTTCTTCCTCTTCTTTTTATTTTTCTTCTTCTTCTTCTTCTTTTTCCTCTTCTCCTACTTCTTCTTTTTCTTATTATTATTATGACAATTATTTCTCTTGTCCGAATTCTTCTCATCTTTCTCTTCCTCATCATTTTCCTCCTCCGTTTCCTTTTTCTTTTTTCTTCTTCTTCCTTTTCTTCTTCCCATCTTGTTATTATCTTTATTCCTCTATTCTTCTTCACCATCTTGTTGTTGCTACTCTTCTTTTCCTTTTTCTTCTTTCTCTTTTTTCTTCTTCTTATTCTTCATATTATTACTATTCTACTTCCACTACTTTGGTGACTTAAAGAAAAATACGAGCTATTTATTCTTATATTGACTGTAACTATATTATTTTGGAAGGTATTTTTAGATCTTTGTTCCAAATGCAGCTAGACTCCCGCGCATGGGACAATTGTGCAAAAATCATGAGTTGGAGAGCTTTCTACACTAAATTGGAGTTTTGTGGCTGTTTATGCGCCTTTGTATTTAAACCTTGGTAACATTTTAAGTAAAGAAAGAGCGTCTAAACCTTTAGAACTCATACTTTCACTGTAGACATATCAAGATGTTACTATCATATACGCTTCATTTGCTCCAACTGCAAACGGATATTTGACTTTATTTAGGTTACTTTTTTTACTCCCAATCCGTAGGTAGAGCGAGCGTCTGAGTAGGAAAACTGTTAGAGCGCTTGTCTATCGCGATAAAAGAACAGGGTCGCTCACTGGTCTCAACATATCTCAGTCTACTCAGCTTTTACGTGGTACCTTATTTACAGTCTGAAAATTAAAGCAGCGAGGACTGTACTTTGGTCACCCCTCCTCAGAAAGAGCTAGACCTAGTCTAAAAACGTTTCTAACACGTTATAGTCGTCGACAGTGTATCCTAAGTTTCATTTCCTCTTGTCTTGTAATGAAAATGTAAACGCCTTTGAGAGCGAATAGAGGGCACTTGATTTTAACAGAATAACTAACAGGGACCAATTCCTAGACCGATTAACTCCATTTAACTCAGTTGTAAACGGATATTTGAAAGGCTGAAAATCACGGAAAAGAACAAGTAAATATAATAAACTGCATTTTTTAGAAAATAAAGCTGTGATTACTATCTTTACGTGTGAACTCGCCTCGAACTTCAACCAAAAACTTTCTGAAATATATATATATAATATAAATATAAAGAAAGTACGTTTTCCTGTAAAATCTTGTGTCTAATTTCCATCCAAATTTGATAGATTAACAGATCCCACTGTATATGTACACCGTGTCAGTTCTCTATGTTATCGGAAAGTTGTTTTAAATTGGCGAAATAGAATGACTGACACGCATCCGACCCTGCGCACACGGACAACGGTCATGTCAACTTCAATACAAACTTTTGATAAAAGCTGTTGAATTGGGAAACTGATTTCAATAGGAAATGTTTTAGTGGCTCTGACTAACAACGCACTCAACAATTGCATTGAGAAGATAAAGACGAAAAGACAGAAGTAACAATATTTGTTTCACTTAATGTTTAAGTCCAATAGCGGACCCTGCTGTCAAGGATGAAGTGTAAGAGACTTAATTGTACTAAGCCACATCTTGTATGTGTGATCTTGTATGTGTTATGGGTGACCAGTTTCTTTCCTCACTGCTTTTCTTTCCATAACCGGTGGTCAGGTAATCATTTACAAATATAAATGTTTTATACCTGGGTCGACTGGAACGTGCAGGTCCGTGAGTTAAATTGTTGCAACTGCACTAATCATATTGCCCAAGTTCTAAGATACCATACCAAAATGGCTGGGAAAGCAAGCGTAAAGTTACGTATTTTCCCGATCGGAAATCGTTTGTGAACTGAAAAACTAAAAAGAAAGTGATGTTCAAGGGATTTAGGAATCAAAAGCCAGACGGCAATGTATTGAAAGGGATCTGCTTTAAGAAACGATAAACGGATTCTGTCAGATGAGCATCCCAGTAAAGTGCAGCCGCGTGCCAAGCCTTTGATTAACGTTTAATTTGACTTTGCTTGGCTTCGTTCGTTCTCAATCTTCCGCTACAAAACCCCTGACGCGGGCTTAAGTAGCAGAATGTAGTCCAGAGAACGGAATGCGTTTTGTCGCAGTTTACAGCTTGACTGCGATATTTGCACCTTTCGGTCCAACACATCCGACTTCAGCAAGCATTTTTTGAGTACCGGGTTAGCATTTCCTCTTCGATTCCTTCTCCTTAGCCAGTCTGCTCTGTTGCAGCCTGTTATCCATGATCACCGCGTGGAGGTGTAGAAGGGTTTTGGCAGCTCTGGTTCGCTGGCCCTGACGCTAGCAGTCAGCTATGGGTAGCTGACCGCTGCAACTTATGCGCTGCTAAGCATCTTGATTTGTTACTAGGGAATACAGCTCGAGATATACAGCGATGAAAATGGCAAGTGGTGTCCCCCCATCGACAACTGACTACAATGTAATGTCAAGTGGTGTCCCCGCATCGACAACTGACTACAATGTAATGTCAAGTGGTGTCCCCGCATCGACAACTGACTACAATGTAATGTCAAGTGGTGTCCCCGCATCGACAACTGACTGCAATGGACTTCTAACATCCTCTGTTTCTTGCTCACTCAGACACTGTTGTCAATCCTCTCTTGATGTTTTCTTCTTTTCAATATCGCGCTTACAGTCAACAGCTCTAATATCAGCATTGTGTTGTATCTATTTATATGGCCAACATATTGGATTTGTCTAATTTGTATTTCCCTCTTTAATTCTCTTCCCATTCCCAATCTTTTCATGACCTCCCAATTTGTTCGCTATTCCTTCCGTGAGATGAGGGTCATCTTCTGTATACCATTTTAAACGCCTCAACTTAAACCACAAGCTGATTGTTCATCGCCCATGTTTCCGCGCCATCATTGGCTCTTTACGTGATGACAGACGATAGTAATTCTGCTTTTAGCACAAATCCCGGGCAGAAATATAGAACGCATGTGTTGCCCATTCAGTATGGTCCCTCTCTCGGTCTGCCTTATTTGCTCCAAGGGAAAGGTGATACCAATACATTTAGAACAAGGCAAGCTACAGAAGCTGCCGGATTAGCAGAGCAATGCTCTATCTGTTCGGCTGTCGGGGCTTCACTCCTAGACCAGCCGCCAACCAAGGCTAAGGGCCTGGTCTGCCCTGCCACAACACTTAGCTGAGGTTGCCTTTCCTGGCTTTAGGATAAGGCATTGTATCCTCTTGCGTATGCTCCTTCGCACATCATCGGTTGTCAGGTTTGGTAGACACCAACTTTCAGAGTTATCAGAAAACAGGTTGCACAGCCATATCTGACAAAACCTGATAAGATACACTAGTACCTAATCTGCAAGGCTTCAGATGGTTTGAAATCAGAGTTTTCCTTCTCCTAGATGAGTTGCCGTCCTTTGATTTCAAGCCCCCATCCGCACCATAGAACAAAACAAATATATATACACCCAAAGACTCTAATTTTCAGAGCATTTGTTAATTACCTAGATGTCAATATATTTGTCATGTTGTTAAATGTGTTTTTGGCCATTCCTATTCTCTTCTTCACCTCCATCTCACATCTAATATCATCTTTTATGATCTGTTCAAGGTACAAGACACTGTTTACCCGTTCCTGTATCGTTCCATTTACTGCAAGTTCACTATTGGCTTCAAATTTGCTTGCTAGTTATCATAGTTTCTGTTTACCCTGTCGAAATCATAATCCCGATTCTGTTGCTGACTGTTTCTACAAGTTCCTTCAACTCCTGCTCACGTTCAGCCAAATAATGCTTCAACATAACGAATATTCTAAACTGTATATAATAATAATAATAATAATAATAATAACAATAATAAGTTCGTTTAGCCGAATGAGGCCTGTTACGTCGATCGGCCACATCTGTGACCCTTGCTGCATCATGGCTACAAGCCTCGTTTAGAGCGTACTGCTATCTGCTTGAGTCATACTGTGTTGGAAAGGTCTCTTCTGCGCATCCAGCCGGTCGAGGGAACGCCTATTAGCTCCGAGGAACGATTTGTGAAGTATCCTGTGGAGCGGGTTTTCCTGGTCCATCCGTGTGACATGATCGGACAAAGAAATTCGGTGACGGTCCAGTGTTTCTGAGATTGGATGAGGACTTCTTCACGGCCTTGACCTGCTTTAGCAGACGCCTTCATGTTGCGGACGTAGTCCTGCCATCGCATGTCCAGAATACGCCGTTGGTTGCGCTAGTGTAATACCTCTTGAAAAGGCTTGTTTGAGTAAACTATACAGCTGCTCATATTTAGTCCTGAAATGCCCTCAATCTGCATGAAAATTCCCTCTGTGTGGATATTAAATAGGTAAAATACGATGCCTATTACCAGTTGAACAGATGGGAGCAGGTCGTGGTCTTCAATAGACACAATAGACTTAGGTACCACCTATTCAACAAACTGAAGATAGGTGAGACTGACGAATGCCCGTGCGGTACCGGGAAAATGACCGCTGAGCATTTGCTGCAAAACTGCCCGACATACGAGGATCAGAGAGAGCAGATGTAGCCATCACCAGTGGCAACACTAGACAAGCTCTATGGCAGTGTCGACAGCCTCAGGATGACAGCTGCTTTTTTCGAAAAAATTAAGGTTGATGTCTGACTGCGTACGAAGAAGAAGAAAAAGAAATAGGTAAAATAATAACACAAACCCCTGTATCACACTCCTGTTTATATCAATATATATTGAGAAATTCTTTCCTGATCTCAAAGATTTTTTCGTTGATATACGAGTATGCAGTAAAATATAGTTTTGATCTTTTTGCTTTGTTCCCATTGCTAGAGTATGTCACGCGAATCTATAGAGCTGAAGAACAACAGCCGCTTACTCAGGCAGTCGCCATGTAGCATGTAGTTTAGTTTTTATTTTATCACTATAAAAATAACCCTGGCCTCCCCGGGGTTATACTCGCGTATTTATTATAAGAAGGCTGGTATCCTACCAGTTCGACCACTCGCTTGGTCAACTGCTTTTTTAAAAAAGATACAACGGGAACAACATTAAGACACATCTAGCCCGGCGGATCACAGGATGGTGATACCTTCCCACAACTTAATGCACGATAACCTGCATAGTAATGCCGGGAACCTTTTTGAACTGACTGCTGATTTGTTATTTGGAGGAATTTATGTCGGCGAACGAAGAGGAAAAACATACCTTAATGAATGCCCGGCACTTACTTTCATTGCCAATAATTGTGAACCCCTGCAAAGTTTAATAACTACTGGATGTTGTGAAGAGTACAGCTTGCTGTGAAACATATTCAGAACATCTTACCATCTGTGTTTCTGACATATTATGTGTTTTTTGTATGCCCTTGGTAGCGTAAGACGTGCATGTTATGCGCAGCGTGTGCTGCAGTAAAGCTGTTAAAAGTTAGTGATTTTTCTTTCCACTTATGCCATTGATCGACGTTGGGAGCTCAATTAGTCTGTTCTGCGCCAAGTGCGTTGCGTCGGTCGTTGTGAGCTTGAGTCGTTGCACAATCACTCTAATGTCATCTATCTACCTGTCTTGCAAGTAATTCTTTAAGCATACGCTGAGGTGGGGGATGAAGTGTTAGAGACTTGTTTGTAGGATTTCTTTGAGGGAAAGTAATCTCTCTAAGCCAGGCAAGTCAGGCTTATTACATATGAAGAGCTTTTTCTAAGACATATACATTAACAACAAGGTAGACTGAAGCGTCCAACATGTTATAAATCGTTAAAAAGAATACGATTAACCTTACAAAAATGAAATAAGAGGCGACTAAAAAGGTCTGTGCATAGGGCTAGCAATCTAAACCTCTAAAACCATATCTATGAAACAACCACTGCACATATTCAGATACATGCTTCCTGCAAAAAGAGGACTGGCGGTAGCGGGAACCTTGTGTCCCACTTGAAAGAACAAAAAATGCCATTTAATCAATACTATTCGAAGCCTTATTTCATATACGTTCCTTCAAGTAAGACAAATACGCCGCAATTTACGGAGTTTTGGCATCTGTAAAGGATAGCGTCTGCAATGTACACGAATCTGATTCTTATTAACGTAGGGTAGAACACTCGGTTTTTGTGGAAAAGATACCCGGTTCTTCTTCTTCTTTTTGTTGTTGTTGTTGTTGTTCTTCTTCTTCTTCTTCTTCTTCTTCTTCTTCTTCTTCTTCTTCTTCGGCATGAAACTGACGTTGTTATGTTGTGTCATAGGTTTCAGCGAGGCTGCGAATTCAGCTGGGTTTTTCTTAGTACCCAGTTTGCTTTCCCACTGCCATTCCTATCAATAGTTATCAGCGCAGCCTGTTTTCAGGGCCACCCTGTGGAGGTCGAATAGGTTTTTGATTAAATGTGGTCGGCTGACCTTGATGCAAACAGACAGCTATGAGTCGCTGGCTGCTGTCAGTTCGCGCACTGATGCAGCTTGCCCCGATCCAACTATAAATGGGTTCCTGGCTTGATGTTAGGGAAGGAAACTAGCCACGCGACCTGATAAACAAGTTGTGGCCTAGTAAAGCCTTCTACACTTGAGCCTCCACAGCAGTGTCTGCTTTGTGACTACTCTTACTCCTACCATAGACTGCTATGTTAGCCTTATCTTACAACTTGCTCTCAGTGTTGCAGTTGGCCTATTCTTATCATTGTAACACACAGAGAACCTTCTCATAAATCACTTGCACGTAGAGGGAAAGGAGGAGTTAATTGTTTTCCTCCGGATCTGAAGCAAAAGAAAGGGAAGAGTAAAAAAAAATAGAGAAGAAGAAGAAGAGACACGAATTTAAGAAGAAGAAGAAGAAAGAAGGTACAGAAGAAGAAAGAAAAAGAAAAAAAAGAAAGAAGAGGAAGAAGATCAAAAAGAAGAAGACGACAGAAAATAAAGATGAATAAATTAAAAGAAGAAGAAGAAAAAAAAGAACAAAAAAGGAATAAGCAGAAGAAATAGAAGAAAAAGAAGAAAAAGAAGAAAAAAGAAGAAGATGGCAAACGAATTGAAGAAGAAGAACAAGAAGAAAAAGAAAGTAGAAGAAGAAGATGAACAAGAGGAATAAGAAGAGAGAAAAACAAGAAGAAAAAAGAAGAAAAAAAAAAGAAAAGAAGGAGGAGAAGCAGAAGAAAAAAGAAGATGGGAAACGAATTTCAGAAAAAAGAAAAAGAAACAATTTTCATCCGCTAAGTGGCTGTTGTTCGAAGCCACTCTTTCTGAGATAACTCTAGACAAGGCTTCTTTGGTAGCAGGTTACAGTGGCTTCTCTTACTTCCCTTATTTGAAAAGACGACCAGGGTCCTTCTAGTTGTAGTGCATTGCGAGAATTCTCAGTAAGCTTACCACTACAGGGACTACAATATCTATCCCCACCTCGTTGTCCAGGCTACTCTAATACAACTTATTTCCATGAGCACGAACTTTAAGAGGCTCGATCTTGATCAACATGATTCACCGGACCTTGATAACTCTTTGCTCTCTCCAAGTCACTAATTGAAGCATTGTTTTGGTGTGCCCAGTCCGAAATTAGATCAGTCTGCGCTAACATATAAACGTTGCACGCGACCGGTGTAATGGTAATTAATTAGCGTGTACCAGATATAGAACACAACCATATTCAATGCTAGATTTAGGACACTCGAGGAAGGGAATATTGTACATAACACCATCGGTTTGGTACTGTGACATAAGGTTTTTATGTCTCTGGCACTCTCATGTATAGAAGCGAGACTTGGCGCACTTACACTAAACAGGAACGGTGGCGGAACACCTTTCACATGAGATGTCTACGGCGTATATTGGGGATTGGGAGGCAAGATAGAGTGTCACATAATACGGTTTTACAGAGAGCAAACACTCACAGCATGTACTGGATGTCGAGCCAGCGACGTCTACGGTGGTTGGGACATGTTTATCGCATGGAAGACGAGAGGCTGCCAAAGGATATCTTTTATGGATAGCTAGCCATTGGAGTTAGAAGAATCGGCCGTCCCACATTGCGATTCAATGACCAGAAATCATGCAACATCCCATCCGAGGGCTGGGAAGAAATTGCTCAGGATCGAGCTATCTGGAGACAGTCAGTTGGAGGGGGCATAGTGGCTGCTGACGCTAGTAGAGGTCTCCTTGCTGCAGAGAAAATAGAAAGACTGAAGAGATGAAAGAACAGCCAGACAAGCCAGCCTCCTCAGTATGGTTGTACGATCTGTAACTGGGACTGTCACTCACGAATCGGCTTTTACAGCCATAAATCGTCACCGCTATTTTGCTATTGCAATAAAAAATGTATATATTTCAGGAGAGGAGATGTCTTCTTCTTCTTCTTCTTCTTCT
Source organism: Ariolimax columbianus (assembly GCA_036924085.1). Taxonomy (NCBI): domain Eukaryota; kingdom Metazoa; phylum Mollusca; class Gastropoda; order Stylommatophora; family Arionidae; genus Ariolimax; species Ariolimax columbianus. Next base: position 71,087,391 of record JAVGWX010000001.1, on the reverse strand, counting down.
TCTTCTTCTTCTTCTTCTTCTTCTTCTTCTTCTTCTTCTTCTTCTTCTTCTTCTCCTCTTCTTATTCTTTTTCTTCTTCTTCTTCTTCTTCTTCTTCTTCTTCTTCTTCTTTGTACACTGTCAGACGTCAACCTGTATTTTTTTTTAAAAAGCAGCGGTCATCCTGAGGCTGTCGACACTGCCATAGAGCGTGTCTAGTGTTGCCACTGGTGATGGCCACATGTGCTTTCTCTGATCCTCGTATGTCGAGCAGTTTTGCAGCAAATGTTCAGCGGTCATTTTCCGGGTACCACACGAGCATTCGTCAGTGCCACCTATCTTCAATTTATTGAATAGGTGGTACACAGGCCGATCAGGCTAACCATTGACATGGAAGTAGGCCCACAGGAAACAAAACCGCTCCCACGTTGGAATTACAAACGAGCCGACTGGGACAGATTTGCAATCCTGACAGATGGGCTGTGTGAAACCATCAACACACGAAACACCAAAATGAAGCCCATGGTGGAGAGCCTAAGCAAGGCAATAATGCAAGCCGCCACTGAAACCATCCCAAGAGGAGCTAGGAAAAACTATAAGCCCTACTGGAATGATGAGTTACAGAAAGTGGAAGATGCAGTAACAAATGCTAGGAACATGGCAGAACGAGAAAAATCCATGGAGGCAAACATCGCCCTCAAAGCCGCCGCGGCGAAGTACAAACACACTCTCAAGCAAACAGCAAGAGAAAGTTGGAAAAATAAAACGGAAAGTCTGAACCTGGACAAAGAAGGGAACAAGCTATGGAAGCTAGACAGAGCCATGAATGACGAAACCCCGTCAAATAAACAAATTACTATCAAGCAGGGCGAGAACTTGATCACAGGTAAGAAAGCCGCAAACGCCTTTGTCGATCACTATGCCAGAGCAAACCACATCGAGGTCCCTGCAGATAAGCATACAGACATTAGCGAAGAGCTAAAGGGACACGAAAACATAAATACGGCTCCTGAAGAGCACATGATGGCCAAACTAACAATGCGCGAAATGGAAGAGGCTATGAGAACACTAAAGAAAAGGAAATCTCCCGGAAAAGACGGGATAACAAACGAAATGCTGATGGGGCTGGGCCAAACAGCGAAGAAGAAACTACTATCAGTCCTGAACCAAAGCTGGAAAAGGGGTATTGTACCCCAGGCATGGAAAGATGCAATACTGGTACCAGTACCAAAAACAGGGAAGGACAAAACAGATCCAAATGGATACAGGCCCATTAGCCTACTGAGCTGTGTCGGCAAGCTGATGGAACGGATGATAAACACCAGACTGATGTGGCATCTGGAAGAAAAACGAATACTAATTCCACAGCAAGCCGGCTTTAGACAGCACAGATCCACTGAGGACCAGGTCATCCTCATAGCTTAGGAGATAGAAGATGCCTACCAGGCACAGAAACACACAGTAGCTGTTTGGGTGGATCTGGAAAAGGCATTTGACAAAGTCTGGAAGGATGGACTTAGAGTCAAGCTAAGAAGAAGTGATGTCTGTGGGAAGATGTACAAGTGGATCAACCACTACCTCAAACAAAGAACGGCCAGAGTCCAAGTACAAGGGCAGATGAGCAAAAAGGTGACACTCGAGCAGGGAGTACCCCAAGGGGGAGTATTGTCACCCACACTCTTCCTGGTATATATAAACGATATTACAGAGAATATACCAAGAAGAGTCCATAGCTCAATGTTTGCAGACGATCTGGCTATGTGGACCTCTGAAAAGAATCTCACCATAGCAAGAAATCGGATGCAGACGGCCCTAACATCGCTGGAAGAGTGGGCGAACTCATGGCTGGTCAAAATAAACGAGGAGAAAACCACGTGCACAATATTCTCGCTCTCATTAAAACCCCAAAGTACCAAATTAAGTCTGAATGGCAAAATCCTGCAGCCAAACGACAACCCAACCTATCTGGGAGTCACATTTGATCGGCGCATGACATGGAAAAGTCAGATTGAGAGAAACCGAATGAAAGCCAGAGAAAGAATGGCGATCATGAGGAAACTTGCTGGCACAAGCTGGGGAGCAGACGAAGGCATACTAAAGAAACTGTACACTGGAAGAGTGAGACCAGTTCTCGAGTATGGCATTGCGGCATGGACAACCACAGCGAAGGCGAACTTCGATAAAGTTAACAAACTTCAAAACCAAGCCATGAGAATTATAACAGGTGGCATGAAGTCAACGCCAATTGTAGAACTTGAAAAGATTACAAAATTGCAATCCATGACCGATAGAAGAGACTGCAGAGCCCAGCTGCAGTCAGAGAAACTCAGAAGACTGACGGACCATCCAATGTACCAGAGACTAAACAATTTGGGAAATGGGAAACTAAAGCGGAGAAACTTTGCAGAAATAGCCAAAGCAAAGATGCACGAAGATCCCATAAACGCACTAACAACACCAAAACCCATCACTACTGTACGAAAACCTACTTGGAGGCAGGATATATTTCCAGAGGTGGTAGAAAATATACCAGGTATTGCAAACAAAAACTGCCAGACTGAAAAAGAAAGGAGAGACACTACCCTAAGCTTCATAACGAAAAGCTACCCAAGCATGGACTGGACCCATGCATACACCGACGGTTCTGTAACAAACACTACACAGAACGGAGGGGCAGGAGCATTCCTGAACCTACCAAATGGAAAACAAATAACACTGTCATTCGCTACTGGTAAGTACACAAGCAATTTCAGAGCAGAGGCAGAGGCACTGAGGGCGGCAGTGGAAGAAATGGTAACACACAGTGAAAATGAGAGCCATATAGTCCTGCTGACAGATGCTCTCGAAGTAGTCACAGCGCTAAAAAGCCAGAAAAACACTGAGCTTAATGACTTAAGAGCAGCACTCTGCAAACTGTGCCAGCAGTCCGCACCAAAAAGGGTAGTGGTACAGTGGGTTCCGTCACACTGCAACATTCAAGGCAACGAGGAGGCAGACAGACTGGCAAAAGAAGGTGCAAGGCTACCACAAACAGATACCAGTATGACGTACGAAGAGTCAAAACGGCTTATCAAAGCCAGATACATGACCAAATGGGAAACCGAACATACTGGTTACACCAAAAACGATGCCTATTACCAGTTGAACCGAAGAGAGCAGGTCGTTGTCTTCAGACTTCGCACTGGCCACAACAGACTGAGACCTATTCAACAAACTGAAGATAGGGTGTACCGACGAATGCCCGTGCGGTACTGGTAAAATGACCACTGAACATCTGCTGCAGAACTGCCCGACATACGAGGATCAGAGAGAGCAGATGTGGCCATTGCCAGTGGAACTGCAAGACAAGCTCTATGGTAGTGGCGAGAGTCTCAGGATGACCGCCACTTTTTTCGAAAAAATAATGGTTACTGTCTGACTGTGTACGCAGAAGAAGAAGAAGAAGAATAGGTGGTACCTCAGTCTATTGTGGTCTGTGCGCAGTCTGAAGACCACGACCTGCTCTCTTCTGTTCAACTGGTAATAGGCATCGTTTTTTGTATAGCCAGTATGTTCTGTTTCCCATTTGGTCATGTATCTAGCTCTAATAAGCCTTTTTGACTCTTCATAGGTCACACTAGGATCTGATTATGGTAGTCTTGCAACTTCTTTTGCCAGTCTGTCTGCATCCTAGTTGCCTTGGATGTTACAGTGGGATGCAACCCACTGTACCACTACTATTTTTGGTGCGGACTGCTGGCATTGTTGACAGAGTACTGCTCTTAAATAATTAAGTTCAGTATTTTTCTGGAGAGGAGATGAACAGACAATAGAGCCTAAAGATACAAACTACATTTTCAGAGACACACCACCTTCCCTCTCCCCCACCCCCACTGGTGACTAGGGGTGACTGCAAGCATACGATCGATAGTTAATTTAGAATCAGATGAGCCTGACGTATATTGAATTGCTCCGGTGGTCTGAGAGGGAGACGGGTCAGGAGCGAAGCTTTGTGTATGGAGAAAAGAACAATGCAAACGAGAAAAGAAAAATCGCCACGTTGAGTCCATGTCATTAGATGTAACTAAATGAAGTTCAATTTCCCCTGTGTTGATAACCCAAGACCATCAGTTTTCAGACTCGAATTTTCACATAGTACACAAACCTGTAGAGTGGGGAATACAATTATATTTGAAAGAAAACTCTAGATACAATACATCGCATATCATTCTCTCGTGAAAGATTAAATAACTGGTTGTTTTGGAAAAGATTGGGAAAAGAAAAGAAAAAAACAAAGAAGAAATAAATAGATTGCATATTCACTTTGTTGCTTCTGAAGTCATATGTATTTGGTTCGACTCCAGCTATCTGCCGGCGTCAGTCCACCAGCGATATATTGAGTTTATTTGTACATGAGTACCTGACCAGCGATGTAATACAGTGGTTAGTGCACTGGCTTTGCATCTGAGTTACCTCCGCTCGGTCCCCATTTGCAGGTTTCCAGTTGCAGCAGAATTTTTTTCCGATTGCGAAGCAGCTTCCGGGGTCGATCCAGCCTTAAAAAGTAGTTACCAGAACAATATGTGAAGTACAGGCGGCCGGCGTGACGCTGACCACATTACTCCTGATGTGCCGTTGGTATGGCAAAATACGACTCATATATGGGATCAAGATGCCGAGCAGCGCATGAGCTGCAGTGGTCAGCGACCCAAAGCTGACTGCTAGCGTCAGGGTCTGCGAACCAGAGCTGCCAAGACCCTTCTACACCTCCATGCGTTGATCCTGGATAGCTAACTGCAACAGAGCCGACTGGCTGAAACGGGATCGAAGAGGGAACGCTAACCCAGTACTCAAATAGTGCCTGCAAAAGTCGGATGTGTCAGACAGAAAGGTACTAATTTCGCTGTAAAGCTGTTAACTACGACACACCGCATTCTGTTTTCTAGACTACATTCTGCTACTTAAGCCATTTTCAGGACTTGGTAACGGAAGATTGAAGACGAACGAAGTCAGGGCAAGTCATATATATATATATATATATATATATATATATATATATATATATATATATATATATATATATATATATATATATATATATATATATTCGAGATCTTTACTATAGTTTTCATGTTTACCTAAACTACGGGGAGAGGATATTAGCGACGGGTCAGACAAAACATACTGATCGGACATGTTAGCCAGGGTTAGGTAAAATAAACTGGCCAAGACCCCACCTCGACTTCCTCGACTTCTCCCTGGCAACTAGGCTAACGAGGTAGGGTATCGACAAGATCCCCTAGCGGTACTAAGCTTAGTACAACAGCTTGGAGAACCCAGGTCCACCTACATCAGCACGCTCGGGATGTAAGGAAAACTACTGCAGTCCGCCATTGAACGTTTTTTTTCATTTGGGACAAAAGATGATAGTTACTCATTGTGGACATTCAGCAACACTCATCAATCATCATACACTAGCTGTTAAGAAAGACGGCGAAATACGGAACTGCGGACCTCACCTCACACAAGATGTGGCTAATTACAATGTCTCTAACACTTCATCCCCGACGATAGTTTCTGCAATGAGATTTCATAGCTATTTATAAGATCGCTATCTTGTTAAGAAAGACGGCGAAATACGGAACTGCGGACCTCACCTCACACAAGATGTGGCTAATTACAATGTCTCTAACACTTCATCCCCGACGATAGTTTCTGCAATGAGATTTCATAGCTATTTATAAGATCGCTATCTTGTTAAGAAAGACGGCGAAATACGGAACTGCGGACCTCACCTCACACAAGATGTGGCTAATTACAATGTCTCTAACACTCCATCCCCGACGATAGTTTCTGCAATGAGATTTCAAAGCTATTTATAAGAATGCTATCTGAGACCCCTTAAACAAGGGCAATCATCGTGACAGACGCGCAATCTGTACTTCATAAGGTACAGAAAGCATGCTGAGGTACTAGTGGATAGTCTGTTGAGACCTCAAACCTCCAGGCGTTGACATAGCTCTACTGTCCTGATCCTGCCGGAGTTCAGGGCAACGAAAGAGCTGACATCTTAGCTTCACAATCTCCCATTATGTGCACGTTGGTGATGAATAGGAGTGACATTTTGAAAGCTATCAACGACCGTCCGTTGGATGCGAACACCGAAATAGATGAATCAGCAATCCACAGACCGCAAAGTTTCTACATCAAATGAGGTCCTGACGGAGAGGGGCTCATGAAAGAAGGGAGCAGGAGCGTGTACAACCAGCGAGCTACAGGGACCATCATCATCCAGACCCTGTGCCATTTTCTGAGAAAGACTGAGCACCTGTGGGTATGCACGGAGTACAATTAGTTATTTCTTAGAAACATAATTGTTATTAATCCTTATTGTTATGTTATTCTTTCCCAGGCATGTGCACCGCGCTATGTGTACTTCTCCGAATTACAAGATAAACAAGAACCGGTGGGAGTCTGCTACCTTGCTAAAGCCAGCACCACAAAATATGACAAGTATGCTCCTTGTGCCACAGGTAATACGTCCTAGTCCTGTGTCCCTGTCATGCCTACCTACAGTCTGCCTATTTCTCTTACATTTGTGTATCAATTTTCGTGCGCCCATGTCTCTGTAACATGATCATGTCTTACTTTCCTACACGTATTCCCTGAGTTATGCCCTTGACATTGTATCGATTTTTCAGTGACGAATTTCTCTGACCTTCTGTCTGCCCATGCCTGACACTGGACTAGTTAGCCTTAAGAATAAAAGACCTTATGACTGTAGGAATTCCTATTTTGTAGTTGTAGTAGTCTCTCTGTGTTTGAATAATTGTGACTAATATAATTATACAGATACAAATAAAATAAACTTCAAAATATATATATATATATATTGCTCTATGAAAATTTGTTAAAATGAAAAACAAGTGCAAATATGTACATAAACTTACCATAGCATTTATAAAGAAGTAATGAAACTAAAGAGCAAATATTAATGAGAACAAAATTTTCAAATATATATTCGCAAATTCTTAAAATGGCTAAGACTTAAATGAAATCGGAGAGAATGTTTTGAAAATAGGCTACAAAAAGCCACAGAGAAAGAACTGTCAAAGAACTCGTTGTCCTACCTGTACCTTCTAAAAAGATGTTCTGCAAGACAAAAAATCTCCATTATCATATATAGTTACATTTAAACTGGGACATGTAAATTGAAACTTAATAACCACATATCAATATTGTTTCACTTACTTTTGCATGTGGGGAATTTATCATTCCGTCTTTCCTATTTTCAAAATCTTCATTTTCATGTACCTCGCATGGACATCAGATATAAAATCTTCATTTGTAATCTCAGTAGCTTGTATTCTATCACAGCCTGTGTTTAAAATGACTACAAATCGCTTGAGCGTTTCTCTCCAAAAATACTATTGTGTTGTACTTTGATGTATTAACATTTAAATCATTACTATTCAAATACTCCTATCATTTGCTTGTCACTTCCATAATTCTAGTGTTAGTGTTCTTGTGTTATATTTCTGCATGATTTTGTTGTTAGTAAAACTATTGGCCAGCAGAAAATGTTTGGAATTACTTTTCACACATTGAGTAATCTGGTACCTTTACCCCATTAGATTGTACACATTTTTACATGTTGAATATTATGGTGGGTGTTTTTTTTTGTATCTAGTGTGTTGGCAATAGAAAATAGAGATTTAGATTAACAATATAAATTGTAGATTGATAGAACACATTCTTAGATCGATTTGCTTTACTTCAATGGTAAATAGTATAATTATTATTGTTTTTTAAATACTAATTTTCATACAAGTACACAATAATATAATCAGACTGTGATGGTTGCCAAACGAGTATCGCTTGAACAACAACATTTAGAAGAAATCAGTTGAATCGCATGTTTGAATGTTGTTGGATAAATACACATAGAGTACTCATAAATGACACTTATCAGAGCCAAGAACAAACATTATGTATACCAAACACCATGATCAAGTGGGAAGATGCAAAGTCAGCAAAACAATTACTGATGCCATCTCACTTTTGCGTGAATTTCTGTTTAATGGGGATACATCCTCTGGTGTTTTCTTGGTGATTTTACTGTAGAGAAACGACTAGGGCCATGGGGCTAGTAAGCTGGAATGTCAGGTAGCTATTTATATTGGGTAGACTTGAAGATTTTTAGACCAGGGAGCGAACTCCACCCTTCTGTCAAGAAAGACAAATACTTTGATCACTCTGCGCCAATAAGCAAAATTCTTACGATCAAAGTGTCATAGTAAAGCCTACGTTTCTGAGCTGCACTGTAAGAGTTACATACAGTATATATCAAACTAATATTCTTAAACTGCAAGAGTTACATTCGTTATATATCAAAATAATTTTCTTACACTGCAAGAGTTACATACGGCATACATCAAATAAACCTTCCTCACTGACAAGACAGCCTGGGCATCAAATCAAACAAGACTTATAGCAAGTTTTTCAAAACAAACAAACAAAAATATAGTAAGTCTAATATCGTGTAGACCTCAGTCGTAGAAGATCAATCCGTTCTACCGAGCTTGCCATCAAATATGACATAAGATTCTGCTTTAGGCTAAATACAGAACCAAGTGGTGTAAGTCACATTAAATGCTTTGGAGCAGGTTTCATGGGAAGGAGAGAGAGAGGGATATATATATATATATATATATATATATATATATATATATATATATATATATTTAGAGAGAGAGAGAGAGAGAGAGAGACAGACAGAGAGTGGTATCGTCAGTTGCGAATCCATTATCTTTAAAGTAGGAAACTGGTATAAGTTAATAATAAGTTGTTTTCAACCAGAGTTGAACTCCATATAAAATAATGAGAATATAAATATAACAGTAAAATGTAATAATATTTTTGCATTTTTCTATTGTTAAAATGTATACACTATAGTGTATTCTAAAAGTGTCATCATTTACTTAATTTATGGCAAATTTGTAGTTTTGTATGAGTAATTTATTGAGTACCAAAAACATTTTTAACTCAAACTATTTTCACTGGCCGATAGTTCTTAATGGTGTAAGTTAATGTTTACTTGTTGTCAACCTTTTCAATTCTTTTTCTTTTGTTTGTTTGTAATGACAAGTTTGAAATGCATGATAGTGTGAGATTAAATATATATTTCAGAACAAAAGTACAACAAAACAGAAAATTACAGATTTCAAAATACATCCTCCAAAAAAACCAACAGAAATGATCACAAAGAACACCCAATTTTAACCCTAAACTCGAAGGTAAAATTACCTTCATTGTACACTAATGGGGTTGCTGTAGTCAAGAGGTTAAGGCACTCGCCTCTCACAGTGATGAATGGAAACGATTGGAGATCGAATCCCGCAAGTTTCAAGCGACCCTTTGTCTCATGGGAGATAAGATCAGGGTGCCTGCATCTTGAGTTACCTCCAGCCGTCTCAACCAATAGTCTTGCAACTGATGCAAGGTAACTCGGGATAAGAATGAGATTGATGACCAACGCATTAAACTCCATAATATAATCTAGATACAACACACATCATATTATTAAGACAAAACCGTCTGATGTTGTGGCCATCGTCACTTGCGACGGGCAATAACTATATACACTAACGAACGTACAGTTTACTTTCAGTAATTGAGCCAGTCAGTTATAATGTGTGCAACATAAGGTAATTTCTAATTGTACGTGTATATGAAAGTGACGGTGTTTTCAATTTTCGTCCATAATGGACAACCAAACAATACCACGTGCACTTCACCCACTATTGTGATCTAATCCAATTATAACAATCTAACACTTTGGTTCATTTTTGCATGGGGTGGCCTGCAGAAGTGGACTACGGGGACACAGTAGATCAGTATCATCGTCAAGGTTACTGTCAAGTTGGCTTTTCTGCAGTATTATCCAATGTAAGTCCAGTACCGTATATGCGCACTATGTACTTTATGTATAACTGCCTGCACTTGCATACATATTAGAGAAAACGAGAGGCATGAGTCTTGGTGAAGAGTTACTTAATTCACCCGAATTAAAATTTGTAATGAAAAAGAAAACCACACATGGGTTTTTTTTTTCGTTCGCTTATTTATCTATTTCCCAAGGCGGCGTGCGTTGCAATGTAATTTATATTTTTGAGCCTGTCGGCCCAGTGCAACCGACTTCAGCATGCATTTTATGTAAGGGTTTGCTTCCTCCTGCATTTTCTAAGGGTTTGCTTCCGCAGGTTAACGGCAGGTGCGTGATGGGAATCGAACAAAGCACCTTCTGGTTGTGAGCCGCGTCACTTAACCACTAGCCCACGCCGTCCCCACACATGAAATTGTACACGCACACATTAATTCACCCGATTATTCACACGCATTTTTATTCAAGTATTATTCAACTATTATTCAAGTATTATTCAAGTCTGAAACATGGTAGACAATGTTTAACCCACAAACCCATACACCGCCAAACATGGTAGACAATGTTTAACCAACGAACCTGCACACCGCCAAACATGGTAGACAATGTTTAATCCACGAACCCGCACACCGCCAATCATGGTAGGCAATGTTTAACCCACGAATACGGCTCCTGAAGAGCACATGATGGCCAAACTAACAATGCGCGAAATGGAAGAGGCTATGAGAACACTAAAGAAAAGGAAATCTCCCGGAAAAGACGGGATAACAAACGAAATGCTGATGGGGCTGGGCCAAACAGCGAAGAAGAAACTGCTATCGGTCTTGAAACAAAGCTGGAAAAGGGGAATTGTACCACAGACATGGAAAGATGCAATACTGGTACCAGTTCCAAAAACAGGAAAGGACAAAACAGATCCAAATGGATACAGGCCCATAAGCCTACTGAGCTGTGTCGGCAAGCTGATGGAACGGATGATAAACACCAGACTGATGTGGCATCTGGAAGAAAAACGAATACTAATTCCACAGCAAGCCGGCTTTACACAGCACAGATCCACTGAGGACCAGGTCATCCTCAAAGCCCAGGAGATAGAAGATGCTTACCAGGCACAGAAACACACAGTAGCTGTTTGGATGGATCTGGAAAAGGCATTTGACAAAGTCTGGAAAGATGGACTTAGAGTCAAGCTAAAAAGAAGTGATGTCTGTGGGAAGTTGTACAAGTGGATCAACCACTACCTCAAACAAAGAACGGCCAGAGTCCAAGTACAAGGGCAGATGAGCAAAAAAGGTGACACTCGAGCAGGGAGTACCCCAAGGGGGAGTATTGTCACCCACACTCTTCCTGGTATATATAAACGATATTACAGAGAATATACCAAGAAGAGTCCATAGCTCAATGTTTGCAGACGATCTGGCTATGTGGACCTCTGAAAAGAATCTCACCATAGCAAGAAATCGGATGCAGACGGCCCTAACATCGCTGGAAGAGTGGGCGAACTCATGGCTGGTCAAAATAAACGAGGAGAAAACTACATGCACAATATTCTCGCTTTCATTAAAACCCCAAAGTACCAAATTAAGTCTAAATGGCAAAATCCTGCAGCCAAACGACAACCCAACCTATCTGGGAGTCACATTTGATCGGCGCATGACATGGAAAAGTCAGATTGAGAGAAACCGAATGAAAGCCAGAGAAAGAATGGCAATCATGAGGAAACTTGCTGGCACAAGCTGGGGAGCAGACGAACTCCTACAATTTCTGCTTGTCCGGTGTGATTGACAGGTACCGCGCTACTCGGTATGCAGTTTCTGGTCAGTATCAGGACCCCTCCTTTGTGACCTTCTCTATCGAGACGGAAGGTCTGGTATCCTCTGTTTGAGAATTTATGATTATTGTTGTGGTGCGTTTCCTGGATACATGCCACGTCAATCTTACCTTCATGAAGGTGATGTGTTAGGGAAAGCTTTTTGTTAATGACTCCCTTTGCATTCCACTGTAGAATTTTGAGGGTCTTGAATTTTTGGTCAATGGAAATTGCCCCATAGCCATGTGCCTTGACTCCACAACACATGGGTGGGTGACCACCAGTAGTCAAGGGTGGGCCCCTTCGAGGTGTGAGGCCCCGGCACTCTCGCTGCCTGGCGGGACTCCGCAGGATGAGTGCCATACGTTTTTCTGATAGGTTGTACTGTCATCATACTGCGATTTACGTTGCACTGTTTTGTTAGGCTTGTGGCCCCGTGCATCCGATTTCAACAGGCGTTTCTGTAGGGATGCCCTCCTTAGCCTTTGACTGTCCCCAGCCTATCTGCAAGGCAGCAGTTGTTTGTGGTCAGAGTTGTCTTTCTTATGGAAATTGTCTTACAAGACTGACGAGTCTTCACTACTCGTGTCTATAGGATGCGGTAATAATATATGAGACTTGGTATATGATATATGATATGGACTATGTACTGGTTTGTACTAACCCAGAAGAGAGGCAGTCCAGTGTGTATGTATCCCAGGATCGTCACATCCTGCCAGAAACGTATCATGTGCATGTGGGCGGGGTACCTCTTTGCTCCCTTTAATTTCTCGGCACTTCTTCAGTGATGGTACGCCTAGCATTCCCCGCCACCTGGGAGGTTGACACAGTAGGGCAGATGTGCAATGTCCGCTAGTCTGCATCTCTTCTGCGTCCATTGGTATGGCTGATAGCGTACAGAGGTAGAGATCAAAGTTCTCAGTCTGAACATTATGACTTGCTCTTCTCTAGTTAAGTTATAGGAGCTGTCTTTTTTTTCGGAAGTCGGGGTGTTGATCAGCCCATTTTACCCTGAAGTTGGCTACTGGCCTCATTTTATGTGATACTCAGGTCTGTTTGTGGGAATGCTCCTCCACTCTTTGCTAGTTTGTCTGCAGCTTCATTGCCTTTAATATTGCAGTGGGATGGTATCCACTGTATGACCAACCTTGGGTATTCTGCTGAGAGCTGTGTCAGGGAGAACGTACATTGCTCGAGATCTTCATCTTTGTGATGTTTTAGCGCTGCTAATACTGACGCGGCATCAGTCACGAATACTATGTTTTCTTGGTGGATATCTTTATCTTGGATTACAAGCTCAGCTATGGCCTTCAGTGCCTCTGTTTCTGCACGGAAATTATTGGAATATGTTCCCGTTGTTAATACTCGAGTTTTTTCTTCTCCATTCCTTAGTCTGTAATAGACCCTTCCACCTCCATTGTATGTGGTTTTGTTAGATGATCCATCAGTATATACGTGTGTCCATGTTTCTGGTGGGTATACTCTCCTAAGATATTCTTCTGTGATAAATTTCCTTTCTGAATCAGTCTGAGTTCCCTTTTTCCCTATTCCATCTATGGTTTCTACCATCTCAGGGGACTTCGCCTTTTCCATGGTGGGATTTGGGATGTTTGTTTTAGATCTCTAACCACTGCCTGGCTTGTGATTTGGTCTACTCTTGCAAGTTCTTTTGTTTTTTATATGAAGTGGTTTCTCTTTGATCTCCCTCTTCCCGTGCGATTTATCCTGTTATATATTGGGTGATCAGGCATTCGTTTGAACTTCTCCCGCAGCTGGAGTGTTTTTTAGTCTCTGCTCGGCTCCATACTTTCGATTCGTGTGATGTTTTCCATTGCATTTATTGGTGTTGTTCTCATAGCTCCACTGATGATTCGTATAACTTGGTTTTGGGTTGTATTTATTTTGTGAAAGTTATTATTTGTTGCGTGGACCATGCTGCTATCCAGTATTCTAGCACTTGTCTCACATAACCTGTGTACAGTTTCTTTAAGGTGACCGTGTCCGCTCCCCATGTTGAGCCTGATATCTTCCTCATTATCGCCATTCTGTTCTTAGCTTTGTTGGTGGCTTTTTTTATCTGGTTTTTCCATGTCAACTTTGGGTCCATTGTTATTCCCAGATATGTTCGACTTATGTCAAAGGGTAAAGTCTGGCCATTTACTTTCAGGATCACTTCTTGGGGCTTGTGAGATAGAGAGAAGATTGTGTACGTGGTTTTGGATTCGTTTGAATCGATTTGCCGTTTTTTTGTCCATGTCTATTTAATTTAGAGCCTCCTGCATTTCGTTTCTAGCTACAGGTGTAGACTCTTCGTATGTCCATAGTGCCAAGCCATCTGCATGTAGTGCACTGTGTACTCTTTTAGGAATTTCTGCGATTATATCATTGATGTATATGAAAAACAGCATGGGTGAAAGTATTCTCCCTTGTGGAACTCCTTGTTCCATTTTCACCTTTTTGCTGAAGTGTCCTTGAAGTTGCACTTTTGCTGTCCTGTTATCTAGATAATCACTGATCCACTTGTACATGTTGTTCGTTACACCCATTTGCCGTAATTTGAGTTTTAAGTCGCTCTTCCATATTTTATCAAAAGCTTTTTCTAGGTCTATCCAGACGCCAGTTTTTTCTTTTTTTCTCTTGAAATGCATCTTCAATCGCCTGCGAGATATATGTCACCTGATCTTCGGTTGACCTATTTCTACGAAAACCTGCTTGCTGGGGGAAAAGTAAATTCTTTGATTCCATATGCCAGGTTATTTTAGTGTTAACTATTCGTTCCATTAGTTTCTCTACACAGCTGAGTAGACTAATAGGTCTGTAACTGCCTGGCATCATATTGGCTTTCCCATTTTTAAGGATGGGGATAGTCCTTGCCTCCTTCCACACTGTGGGGACAATTCTTTGTTTCCAGTTTGTGTTAAAGGTGTGTAGAAGTTTGTTCTTTGCTACTTCTCTCATGTTAAAGAGCATTTCATTAGTGATGCCATCCTTTTCTGGGGCTTTTCCCTTCTTGAGTTTACTAATTGCTGACTCCAATTCTGTCTTGGTGATATTTACTATCAGATGTTCCTCAGGTATTTGCATTGAGTGCTCCATGTGGTTTATTTATTTCATAATATACCTTTTCATATCTGCTTGGATTTTGTTTCTACTTGTTTTTGCATAATTATGGATTAGAACATCCCAGTTAGTACCTTTTCTTCATTTTTAATCGCAATTGTTGACTTGTAGCTGTATTCGTCACTCCAGGCATTTGCTAGCTTCCAGAGTTTCTTGCTCTCTATCTCAAAGTTAAGGGTTTCTGTATGCTCTTGCTAGCTTTTTCTGGATGCTTGGTTTGACTGTTTTCCAATATCTTGCCGCAGCTGCCTTGAGTGTGATGTTGCTTTCTTGATTTTTTCCAGTTTTCTCTCTCTCTCTCTCTCTCTCTCTCTCTCTCTCTCTCTCTCTCTCTTGCCTCTTTTAGTTTTTAGTTGAAGTTCCATCTGTTGCACTTCAGGTGACCAATACGGTTTGTAATTTTTGTTGACGCCTTTTGGGATGTTCTCCATTTCTGCCTTTAGAAGACACTGGTTGAATTTTTCCAGCGTCTTGTCTACCTTCTTGTGGGGAGTGTTGATGGACTGGCAGTAAAGATTTGTAATTGGGGCAAACTTCTGTCAGTCTGTTCTTTTATAGTTCCACCTGGGCAATGGCTTGTGGTCTGATGGAATGTTTGTCAGGTTTATTGTAAGTTTGATGGGTCTATGGTCTGATGGAATGTTTCCCAGGTTTATTGTAAGTTTGATGGGTCTGTGGTCTGATGGAATGTTTCCCAGGTTTATTGTAAGTTTGATGGGTCTATGGTCTGATGGAATGTTTCCCAGGTTTATTGTAAGTTTGATGGGTCTATGGTCTGATGGAATGTTTCCCAGGTTTATTGTAAGTTTGATGAGTCTATGGTCTGATGGAATGTTTCCCAGGTTTATTGTAAGTTTGATGGGTCTATGGTCTGATGGAATGTTTCCCAGGTTTATTGTAAGTTTGATGGGTCTATGGTCTGATGGAATGTTTCCCAGGTTTATTGTAAGTTTGATAGGTCTGTGGTCTGATGGAATGTTTCCCAGGTTTATTGTAAGTTTGATGGGTCTATGGTCTGATGGAATATTTCCCAGGTTTATTGTAAGTTTGATGGGTCTGTGGTATGATGGAATGTTTCCCAGGTTTATTGTAAGTTTGATGGGTCTATGGTCTGATGGAATGTTTCCCAGGTTTATTGTAAGTTTGATGGGTCTATGGTCTGATGGAATGTTTCCCAGGTTTATTGTAAGTTTGATGGGTCTGTGGTATGATGGAATGTTTCCCAGGTTTATTGTAAGTTTGATGGGTCTATGGTCTGATGGAATGTTTCTCAGGTTTATTGTAAGTTTGATGGGTCTGTGGTCGCTTTCTGCAAGAGGTGCAAGTACTGTTCTTTTTGGATTTTTGGCTTAGGTCGCAGTTGGTAAATGCAAGGACAGGGGATGATGTTGAGGTCCATAGCCTTGAATAGAACGTGGGAGCGTAATCTGGGAGGTTGCTCAGATAAAGGTTGTTGTCAATCTCCAATTCCTCTAGTTCGTGTCCCCTTGCGTTGGTCTGTGCATAACCCCACCTCTCAGACTGGCTCTTAAAGTCTCCTGTCACTATGGTTGCCTGGTCCATAATATTCATGGCATCTAGGACCAGATTTTTTGTAGGCGGGCAGTATGTATTATACATTCTGTCTGATTCGGTAAGGTTAGGTTCACCCCTATTGTTTCGGCTTCTCCGTTTGTTTCCATCGAGATCATCTTTGATGGGATTGATATTTTGGAAAGGATAAGCACACCCCCCCCCCCCTTATGCCCATCCCTATCCAGTCTGTGGGTTTCATATCCTCTTATGCAAAATCTGTGGTTTGAATTAAGGTGTGTTTCCTAAGTTAGTTAGTTGTATTTCCACTTGTGACGTTGAGCGCCGAAGGGACCTTACGTCATCTATCCTGCGCCAAGTCCGTTTCGTCGGTCAACGTGGGCCTTTGTTGTTGTACAACCACTCTGTCATCTATGCACCTGCATCGCGGCCGCCCCCTTGCCCTGTAGCCAGATCTAAAAATTTGGTTAAAAATGAATAAAAATAAAGTCTCAGTATTTTCACATACCTTACCAAAATGTTTTGTGCTGGTGACTGAGCTCAACACTGTCACCTACCTTACCTAGACGTTTTGTGGGTGGCTAATCTCAGCACTTTGGCCTACCTGGCCATGATGTTTAATAGATGGCTCAATTCAGAACATGAATCTACTTTACCCAGACGTTTTGTGCGTGGCTAATCTCAGCACTTTCACCTACGTTAATAGATAATAGCTGTCCATCGTTGTCGATGAGGACCGCCGACATCATCCTTGTCACAGATTTCCCTGTTGGGTGTGGGTGCGCATGTGGCTGAACAGGCCAATGCGAGCACGAAAACATCTGCTACATATCGGGCACACGAGATTTGTAGAAGAGGATGGTGTTCCCGCTGCTCTTAATTTCCGCGTTTCGCGTCTGCTCTGGGCTTTCACAACACGGTCGTCTTCACCGGCAGCTACACCCGATTTGACTGCGCTTCTCCAGTCAGATCTGTTTTGCGCAAGACATTCCCAGGTGTCGATGTCTATCTGGCAACTTTTTAGTGAGTCCTTCAGACCGTCTTTAAAACGTTTCTTGTCTTTAAAACGTTTCTTTGGGCGCCCTCTCTCGCGCCATCCCTCTCTCAGCTCGCCGTAGAGAAGCTTCTTTGGGAGCCGCTCGTCTGACATACGGACGAGGTGTCCGGCCCATCCTAGTCGTGCTTTTTCTAGCAGTGCATGGATGCTGGGCATGTTAGCCCTCGAGAGAACCTCGATGTCAGTGACACGATCTTGCCATCGGATGTGGAATATTCGCCTCAGGCAACCTGTGTGGAAGTGGTTTAACCTCCTTGCATGTCCAGAGTATACAGTCCAGCTTTCGCAAGCGTATAGTAGGGTTGGAGTGATGGTTGCATGGTAGACTTTGAGTTTGGTCTTGACGCTGATGCCACGACGTGCCCAGACCATCGAGCGCATTCTACCAAAGACTGTGCTGGCCTTTGCTATTCTGCTTGCCACCTCATCGTCTAGGCTGACAGATCTCGACAGCGTGCTGCCCAGATATGTGAATTTGTCTACGGCATTCAACGTCTGCCTGCTGACTGTAGTCTCTGGTTTTGTGTACGGCATGCCTGGTGCTGGTTGGTACATGACCTCTGTTTTTTTTGGCATTTATGGTCAGGCCAAAATTTTTGCATGCGGCAGAGAACTGGTCCATTCCAACCTGCATGTTCAGTTCTGAGTTGCTCATTAGAGCGCAGTCGTCAGCAAATACAAGTTCCCTGATTATGTCGCCAGCCACTTTGGTTTTGGCCTTCATTCTTCTGGAATTGAGTAATTTGCCATATGTGCGGTACTTTATGGATATTCCAAGCTCCAATGATCTGAAGGCGTCTGTCATCGTGGCCGCGAACATCATGCTGAACTAAGTCGGGGCGAGTACACATCCTTGTTTTACTCCGTTTGATACTAGAAACTTTTTAGAGATTGTACCGCTGTCCAGTACACGAGCACACATGCCTTCGTGTAGCTGTTTTACCATTGTTATGAACTTTTTGGGGCAGCCAAACTTAGACATTATCATCCACAGCCCTCCTTTGTTAACGGTATCAAATGCCTTTGTCAAATCAATAAATGTGGTGTACAAGGCCTGATTTTGTTCTCGGCACTTCTCTTGTACTTGGCGAGCGGCAAAAATCATGTCCACTGTTCCTCTCCGGCTCTGAATCCACATTGGCTTTCTGGGAGGTGGTGGCTTTGTTCAAGGTGTTTGTTGAGCCTGTTTAACAGTAAGCGAGCTAGGATCTTGCCTGCTACGGAGAGTAGCGATATTCCACGATAATTGTCGCATTCCTGACGGTTGCCTTTTCTTTTGTACAGGTGAACGATTGAGGCGTCCTTTAGCTCCTGCGGAATTTTTCCTTCAGCCAACATGTGACAGAAGAGTTCAGTGATCCTTCTGGTGAGGGATGGGCCAGCTGTCTTATATACCTCTGCTGGTATTGCATCACCTACGTTACCAAAATGTTTTATATGTGACTAATCTCAGCACTTTCACCTACCTTACGAAGATGTTTTATTGGTGGCTAATCTCAGCATTTTCCCCTACCTTACCAAGATATTTATTATGTGACTAATCTCAGCACTTTCACCTACCTTTCCCAAACGTTTAGTGGGTGGCTAATCTCAGCACTTTCACCTACCTTACCCAGACGTTTAGTGGGTGGCTAATCTCAGCACTTTCACCTACCTTACCCAGACGTTTAGTGGGTGGCTAATCTCAGCACTTTCACCTACCTTCCCCAGACGTTTAGTGGGTGGCTAATCTCAGCACTTTCACCTACCTTACCCAGACGTTTAGTGGGTGGCTAATCTCAGCACTTTCACCTACCTTACCCAGACGTTTAGTGGGTGGCTAATCTCAGCACTTTCACCTACCTTACCCAGACGTTTAGTGGGTGGCTAATCTCAGCACTTTCACCTACCTTACCCAGACGTTTAGTGGGTGGCTAATCTCAGCACTTTCACCTACCTTACCCAGACGTTTAGTGGGTGGCTAATCTCAGCACTTTCACCTACCTTACCAAGATGGTTGTGGGTGGCTGAGCGACATGCATATCATCTTGACCGCTTATAGTCTGAATTGTTTTCTTCTACAACACAGAGACACAGTAAGCTTAATCTTAAAGCTTTTTACAGCTGATGCAGTAAATCAATTCTCTTATAGGATTAGATGTAGACTCCTTTTACCACTTAACAATGTTCCCTTAAAGTTAGGGCCCTTTGAAGAGAATGAAAAGATTGGTAATATTGATATAGATCTTATAAATTACTATTAGACCATTGACAAGCCAACGCTAGTCTGCCGACCAGGGAGTGGCTTTTTGTGGTTACTTATTAGTAATTTTTATATGGTTTATGATACATTTTTATTTACTATATAAATTAAGTATGAGTTATACATTTATTTCAGAGGTCATATATAGGAGTTCACTTTATTATCTAGCATAAGGAAGCTTCATCTAGGGTTAGTGTAGGATTACCAAAAAACGTAACCTCCGAAACGCACGGTCAATTTTCGAGACTCATTTCAGGCAACAAAACGTAGCGCCTATGACGCCAAAAATATACGGTAGTTAGTTAAATCGGTGTATAGAGGTAAGATGTGTGGATCATATCAAAAGTTATAACAGGGAATCCAAAAGAGAATGCAGAGAAAGGAGAATACAGAATAACATGAAAATGTAATCCTGAATAAGGATACTGCAGCAGGGAGGAAAGTGATACATACTTAATTATAGTAGATGTTTACCTTCTCGTGGATCAGGGATTCGTTTTCTTCCAAGATGAGCTGGCATCACTTAGGCTATATAACAATTTACACCATTTACAGCTGGGCAAACCAGACTCACGACACCATCGGAACTCGGTTCCATTACTGGGAAAGACAATCCTCTGTTGATGTCATGGTCATAATCATCGTCTTCTGCTCCTCTATCTTTTCCTTTTCTCACTCTCTCTCTCTCTCTCTCTCTCTATATATATATATATATATATATATATATATATATATATATATATATATATAAACACACGCGGGGGCTTCAAATGAAAACCTGAAAAGTGGGATACAAATTAGAATAAAACATTCCTTTGTATTGTAACTTGTTAATATGGTTGCAAAACAGGAGAGAGGGATGGATCAAAATTCCTACATCCAAAGTTATCTCCAGTCGTCTTGTCTTGACTTATGTCTTGCCACTGGCCCAAGGTAACTCGGGACCAGAGAGTGAGGTCGATGACCAGCGGAGTTTATCTATATATACACATACACACACAAATACTTTGGTCATACATCAAGAGAGAAAAGGGTCTTGAGAGAACAGCGAGGGAAGGTATGGTGTCGGGCAAAGGTATCATGGGTTGACCGAGAAGACGATGGTACAAAAATATCCAGGAAAGCCTCTGGGCATTACTGTGGTGGAGGATGGAGTTTTGGCAAGGGAAATTGTTTCTTTCAGACATGCGGGGATGGGGGCGACGTTCTATAAAGGACGTGATATATATATGTGTGTTTTTTTGTGTGTTTTTTATTTATTTTTTTTGTTTATGTCACGGCCAGAACCCTGTTGATTTAATGTGAGGGACAAGCACTCTGCTAATAATTCGATTAGTATGTTTAATCCTCTGTTGATGTTTGGAACAGTCACATCGTTTCTTGCTCATCTGATAATTGACGTCGGTCACATCGTTTCTTACTCATCTGATAATCGACGTCGGTCTTAGCTGGAGAATCCTTTATCATCATTCAACCTATTGATTTGAATGCGTTCCATACCTTTTCGTAGGCTCCTGTGTACATTGCTATGATTCCCTCTCACTCTATCTTTCTCTCTCACCCTCACTCTTTCACTCTCTCTCTCTTTCTCTTTCTCTCTCTCTTTTTTTTCTCTTTGTATATAACGCCGATTAAACACGCGAGGGCCTCCAAACTCCGCCAGCCCACGATGTACGCGCACTTTAGAAATCTACTGCAGAGGAAATACCAGAGGCAGCTGTGGACTATGTTTGCCAGTCGTGCCATAGAACATTCCGTGCTCGCATTGGCTTGATCAATCACCAGCGTACTCAAGGATACAACTTGACATGGAATGATGTGTGTGGTCCTCGTCGACGACTATAGACGAATTATTATTATTTATATTTTATATATACACGCACGCACACACACACACAAGGGCATGTCTACGTGTTTTAAGCATGAGCGTGTGCTAATACATTGGTTATGTCATGTCATATGAATATATATTTGTATGTGTACACATGTATGAACCTATGTACTTATTCATTTGCAGACATTGTGTAATGTAAGTTTTAACAAAAATCATTTTTTATTTGGCCTACTTTGCCATAATTGGAAAATCGCGATTTACACATTCCTCGCCATTCTTTGGTTAATGGCTGCTACCAGAAGTCGTATTGTATCCTTTCATCATCATCAGTCCTGTAACCTAAGACACCGTTATTACAGTTTATCGAACCAGTTCACGCCATACGTCTCGATTTTTCGATTATTGTTTCCATTGTCTTGTCACTATTTTGTTTGTATGGGTGATTGGTTGAGTTTTTATCGTTCGTTCTTTGTTACCGACGAATGCGTTGTGGCCGTAACGTGGCTTTCGTTTTTTGTGAGACCCGGTACTGTAGCTGAGCCATACCTATTTTATTTGTTATCGATCCTGTGTTAAAGGGCGTCATTATGTATTCGCCACAGAGGATGGCCAAGCTGACATGTAGTTCACTTTAAGGGCGCTGCTAAATTGGGATTTTTTAGTCAGCGTATTGATCTTTGTCCACACAACTACCACTGCATTGCTTTTCACTCGACACTGTCCCTCGCCAATTATTCTTTGGAATTCTAACTCCTTCCTTTCTATGTTAGTTCAAATCGAATGCCAACCTGGATATAGTACCGCGTTTTATTCAGCAAGGTTTGCTCTAACCATCTTCTGTCGTTCGTCCATCGTAATCGACGAGGACTACTTTGTCAAAATTCGCTGTTAGCAAGAGTTCGAAGATGGCTAAATGCGCGAATCTGAGTCCTGAATTGTCTGGCGCACTTAGTACAAGGAAACAGGACGTTCCATTCCACCGAGGTGAATTATATTTTGCTCACGATTCAGGAGGATGCTAAAAGTATATGCACCAAATATCAAAGGCACTCTTATTGTACTGTTCATAGTAAACAGTGGGGTTATGAACATGAAATAAAAACAAATAGGATCATTATGAAAGAGAGTTGCGGACGTAAGTCTTACTGTCTCGTTCGAATGGGGACGGTGTGGCTAGTGCTTAAGTGGCACGGCTCACAACCCGAAGGGGCTGGGTTCGCTCCCCAATCACAGCACCGATCGTTACCCCGAGGAAGCAAACCCTTAGAAAATACAGGAGGAAGCAGACCCTTACATAAAATGGATGCCGAAGTCGGATCCACCGGTTCGACAATTGCAAAATAAATGCAACGCACACCGCTTTGAGGAATTGAGAAATAAGGCGATCGCAAAAAACAAACAAAAGAACAAAACAAAACAACAACTTTTGAATCCTAGGAAAACAGTTTGCAGTAGGAACTCGGTACTTAACTTTTATATCTAATGTTTTTCAGGCATGTAGCTAGCCCTCTTTTACGTTATACAGACACACACTCATACACACACACACACACATGTACATACAAACATATACAAGAGTATATATATATGCACATGTTCTCAAACAAGCAGATGTATGCCTGCTGCTAGGTAGCCGAAGGCTATCCATAATAAGTTGTATTTGCAATTTTTACTTTCTGCAGCTAAGCTAGGCCTTGGTGAAGGTAGGATGCAATGTATTAAGTAGAAATTATGTTATAAATATATAGCAAGCAAAGGCCGCCGTCCATCGTAGACGATGATGGCATAATTAATTTTGCTAGCGCTATTTTTAGTAAGGATTAACTGCGCTAATTTGTATCCTCACTCTCTTGTCTCGTGCCGCCCGACCCCAGTGACAAGACAAGGACAAGACGACTAGGGGGAACTCGTCAAAAAGACAGCGGAGTCCGGAGTCGAGCCCACGCCACCTGATCATGAGGCCGACGGATTAACCACATCGCCACGGAATCCTCTATATGTATATGTATATATATATATATATATATATATATATATATATATATATATATATATATATATATAGAGAGAGAGAGAGAGAGAGAGAGAGAGAGAGAAAAATAAAGCGAGAATTGAAGGTTGATCTGCAGACTAAAAAAAAACACAGCACTGACAATCTGACAATATTTGACTTTAGCAATTAATGTATTAAAATTTCGAAGTGATGCTAAACAGCAAAGAAGAGGCGAAGAGTCCGTTCTCGGCTGCACTGACTTGTTCGTGTCTTCGGTAAGATAGCACATTTCACTCCATGAAAGAACAAGAAAGTACTGTTAACTTCCAAGATGTCGCAAAAGACTACTTAAGAATGTTGTGCAAATAGCCAATAACCTCGTGTAAACAAAATTACTACAATAATCTCCGCTACGAGGGTACACGTAAGTAACTGGTACATACTCCCTGTGAGGCAATAATAACAGTAGTTGCCCATCGCAAGCGAAAACGGCGACAGCATCAAACTATTGCTGCAAAATGTGTTATCAGATAGCTGTAAATATCAATCATGGAACGGTTCACCCTGCCACATTCAGAGCACACATCTGGGGAGCCGGCTGTGAAATCGTGAGTATTTTATTTCGGACAGCACGCTTTCACTACTTCTCCGCGATGGCTAAATTCTCTGCGATCTGAGCACCTTCGGTGATGCTAGCTCGTCAGCTGCAACGGTCGTGTGTACCCAACTCCAAAAAGATGATGTTAATATGAAGGCTTTTTCAGAGACACTTTCATGGAGTTCCTGTAGCTGCTTCCCAACCTTATTCTGTGAGCGTCTGCCTGTTGTGAGCTCACCGTATAACACCTGCTTGGGGGTGTGATCATCTGGCATGAGAACAACATGTCCCGCCCATCTTAGCTGACTCAAATTTCAGAAGTGTTTGGATGCTCAGCATGTTAGTATTGCTAAGAATTGTTGAGTTTGGCACTATGTCCTGCCACGTGATCGTTTGACATTATGTTCTACCACGTGATCGTTTGGCACTATGTCCTGCCACGTTATCGTTTGGCCTTATGTCCTGCCACGTGATCGTTTGGCACTATGTGCTGCCACGTGATCTTTTGGCGCTATGTCCTGCACGTGATCGTTTGGCGCTATGTCCTGCCACGTGATCCCGAGCAGCATGCGCAGACAGTTCAAGTAAAAAATGAATGAGCTGTCTGGCATTGCTACTATACACTGTCCATGTCTCACATGCATGCAGCCGAGTGGATAATACAACAGCACGATTTACTTTTATCTTGGTGGCGACACTGATGCCTTGTCGGTTCAGACGTTTGCTTGGAATAAGTTGCAGCGGTCGCACTATTCTTCGTGTAAAACGATCATTACATGAGTTATATTTATGGGCATCATTCTGTTTTGTCATTTGTTGAGGGAGATTATCCCCAGAGTGCAGTGACGTCGATTCTTGGAGTAACAGAACAGAAATGGAGCGAATTATAGACAAGAAAAATGTGCATTTCATAAATTCTTTGAAGTTATAAGACACATTAATTTGGTTTTATTATTTAGATTTTACTTTGTAAATCGTAGAAGGGCAACAGAAAATATAATACAGTACGCACTTTTTATGAGGAAGAAAAGAAAAACCGTCTGATGTGAAAATATATTCCCAAAGAAGGGAGATCTGCATCATAATCGTTATAGGAGAATACTATTTTAGTCGTACCTTAGAAAATATTGAATATGATCATTCTAGAGAGATCGAAAAAAGCCGTAGACGAACAGCTGCAACACGAACGAACAGTTGCCAGACGAACAGACACGTGTCCTGCACAACAGCTACAGTCCAAAACAGAAATCTACAGTACTGATACTTGTTGAAAAGAGTGTTGAATCTAATACCGCTACATGCAAGTACACAATATCTCTGAAAGTTGGCAGGCACTAGGGCATGCAACTTAAGTTCACCATCATATTGTTATGAAAACATAATGCAGACAAGAGTTGTCTGGTTCTGCAGAAATGTCAGCTTTCTACACCTGTTGTTGTACGAACAGGGGACTCCGACAATGATGTCTATTATCACTGTTTCCGTTACTGCTGGCCATTGGTCAGATAAGGAAGTTTACATCAACCAACAGTGACGGAATTATTTGGACTTTGGAAAAAGCAGCGTTGATGATCTGGATTTTTATCCCATACCCATGGTCAGATTACAAAATACAATAAATAAATATGTTGGGTGGGGGGGGGGGGGGGTGTTAGGGGCCGGGGGGAGGGGGGAGGTCACAGGTCCGGAACACATATTTGTTAGAATCACTGCAACTACAAGACCTAAGACCTTTTTTAATAACTCGGTAGTAATATAAACAATTTAGGAGACACGGATGCAGATGTGACAATCATGATACAAAATGCGAGTGATGCTTTAAATTACGTTAGGGGAAACTTATGGATATTCTATATTTACTAAGTAAAGATCTATAAACATGCGTAGTATATTTTCTTTTCTTTGTTGCCGTTCTGATATTTACAAAATAAAATTTAAAAAAAAATAAAAACAATCATGAAAATAATAATCGTCAACTCCAATGTAAAGTCGATTATGTTGTATGGATCTGACACGTGAAGGTCCACAAAAACAAATAGCAGCAAAGGTGCAGACTTTCGTATGGAATCCTCTGCAGAAAAGAGGTTTTCAAATGGAACGATAAGATCATTAATGTGGATCCGTGCGAGAACAGTTAACAGTGGAACAAAGACACGAATAGCTGACGTTGGCGTTAAGGAAATCAGTTGATAACATTACAAGGCAGGCTATGTTCTGGAACCCCAGAAGTAAGAGAAGTAGAGGCAAGCTTACTCATTCATGGCGAAAAGAGCTGATGCAAATATTAAAGATACTGAGAAGATGTGAATTGAGCTGGCGCAGATGATACTTAACAAGAAGACAATGTGTACTTGTTGAAGACCTATGCACCACAGGGGATGGTAAAAAGTGTTGATTGATTTAACCTTTGTGGCCTGTTGTGACATGCCGTCTTCTTAATATCTTTGTCGCTATAATTGTTGCTAATTCTCTTGCTCGGTGTTTTGTGTGCTTCAAGTGTTTATAATCGACTTATATTGGTACGCAAATGCTGATATATTTGTTTTTTTTCACTGCATAAAAACAAAAACAAATAATAGTATTAAGCCACACTTTTTCACACAAAGGTTACAGTAGCATAAACATGTACAACTCTCTACACACAAAGGTTGCAGTAGCATAAACATGTACAACTCTCTAACTTAAGTGGGCAGAAAACAAATGCCTTTTTAAAGACGAAAAGAACAAAGTATATAAAAACAACTATCACATTTCAACAGCAAAACAGTTATTTCACAAACACCCGTGTAATTGACACTTGGTTGATCGGTTATCATATCCGTCTCTTAATTTTCTTCTTATTTCCATTTCTGGGACAGCGAGTAATTCTCTCCCTTATTATTGCATATATTTTTTTCTGTCCCAGAATTTATTCTACACTCGCCGAATTTTTTGAATATGTGAATAATGGAATGTATAAAACCATAAGTTGGAAATTCTTGTAACCTAGAAAGGTTAGACTGCACTATTCGTCGCTTCTTGTTAATTTTCTCATTAGTTTTAATCTAAGTTTGTGAAGGTTTGTCCCATAGTAGTTACACTACTATCAGAGAATGAAGTTGTTAGAGACTTCAGTATACTAAACCACATCGTAGGGCGGTCAAGTCCTTTCCTCGCTGCCTTTTTGTCCTCTTCTCGTATGCCAGGTACACATTTGCAGTTGGGTAAACTAGAGTGTACTGATAGTTGAATTCGTACTCAGTACCTTTGCCATGATGACCGAGCGCACTATAACTTCGCTAATTCTGCCCCTGCCAAATAAGGAGATTTTCTTGACAACCTTCGTGAAATGTATATATTCTTGAAATCGTCATTCAGTGGGAATTTGTAGTGGTTTTTTTATTCTACAACGTTCGTCTTGAAAAAGACGTTGTATCGTAGTTTACTACGTGGTTGTGATATCTGCGCCTTTTGACTAGACACATTCGGCTTCAGCTGACTGGAGCAGTCCAAGGCCCCCAGCTTGGAGGTGGAATATGATCTTGTTCAGCACTGGTTCACTGCTGACCATGATGCTGTCCGCTCATTCACTATGTCGCATCTTCAACCCCCATGTTTTTGGTGGGTGGGGGGGGGGGGGGTGATTTAAAGGGTAATTGTTCTACTTAGAGGTTCAAGTAATTAGCTGTGTATATTAAGAAACACTAGTTTTAATTACGTTTTAAAATCCATCAACAGTTCTTATTGCTACAACATTTTATAAATACTTTACAAATAATCTAAAAAAGTGTAAATGCACTCATATAGACAAAATAACAGATGTTTGTAATGCCCCCTTTCAATCACACGTTCTTGGAAAGGAGGGGATGACGTATGGCTGATGGCGTAACCAAAATTCGGTTGGAGATCCCGGATCATGGGCACTAGAGCCTGAGTAAGGTCTAATTTGTATTTTAAACCCGGAGTTCAGTAAAATAAACATAGCTTTATCAATAAATTAATCAATCAATCAATCAATCAATCATTCAATAAGTTCTTAAACCGTTAAGGTCGTGCGGGTGCAATGGTGAAATAATCAACAAACAGTCCTCCATAGTTCTATGTTGTCAGACCTGCCAACAAGTGTATACCTTGTCCATTCTCTGATGTTATCAACACAGGACTTTCTTAAACCGCCCTTCTTCCTTCTGGCTTCAACTTTTCACTGCAATATGACAACATCATTTGCGATTGCCGAAGCAAGCGACATTTATGCTTTAACCGTATTAATCATATGAGAAGACTGCAGTAATGAAAAAAAGAGAAACGCCGTAACAATCGCGTTTTTCGCCCATGTGTTACCGGCGCCCGAAGAAGGGGAGCAAATGTTTTTAACACTCATATTGTATGTCCTAAGACGGGACTATGGAGGGTTGGGCACTGGCCCGGTTACCCGATTGTATAAACACTACCAGCCACAAGGAAAAGAATAGAAGAAACGTACACTCTATAGTAGAATAGGACAGACTGCCTATTGCTAGAAAGACTAAGTCAAATCAGAATAGCTTTTTAACAAATATGTATATTCTAATATAGTTACAGTATTTTGCATGCTTTACTGAAGAGGTAACATTAACATCCAAGTTTGGAAATGATGTGCACGATTTCGTATGAATGCTGAGTTTTATATGTGTGTTCACTAGCATTAAAACTCTGCATGACATTTTTTTTCATCTGCCTCTATTTAGAATATGTAATGGTGGGATTTCGGACATTTCTTTCTGTAAAGTCTACAGTGGCGTAACTACAATGTTATGGGGTTCCGCGCAAATAATAACTGACATGTCCCTTGTATAACGGACTCATAGCTACTAATCACATGTACACGCAAAGATATAAGAGAAGTGACTGAATTACTAAGTTAAATCATGAATAAATAAACTATACTCAATATAAGTTAATTTTCGTCAATGCTTTACGTAGTATAATTTTCTTTTAAGTTAAATTATAACACTTTCATTGACTCACTAGGCCCTTTGACCCCTAGGAAAGTCCTCTTTCTTGCGGATGGTAGTTACGCAACTGGAGGCTCATAACATGCTATTTCGACCTCAGCCCGAGAGACTAGGCCTAAAATCAATTTACAGACTACAATTTCGTTGAGAAGAACATATCTATTTGGGAAATCAGTTTGCTTGAAAAAAGAAAAGGAAAAAAACCAACGCTCTTTGATTATCCCGCTAGGATAGGGATCCTCATGATAATAAAAGGGATTCACCTTAATGTCCTGATCTAATCAAAAGGACTTAGTCTGTGCTTGAAAAGCAGTGCCTTGCTAAAAGGAGATAAATCCTTCAGAAAGAAGCCACATAAAAAGATAATTGAATACTATATAATTAGATAGAAATATGGAGACAGGAAGAAACATAAAATGGAACAAAATGGACAGAAGAGAAAAGACAAGATGAAACAGTAGCAGTAATGTTAAACTCATTGGCTATGTAAAAGTGGAATTATACTTATTAAAGCCAATAAACAATTCATTATATTTGTCTATTTAAGAACTTAGCGATAAAGTCAAATTTTCTGTGTATCTTGATTTCTGTCCCTCAAATGGGACAATGTATTATGTAAACACTACAATCTTCGTCATTAATTTCTTTCTTGAAAATGTGAGGCACTAAAAAGGCTTTTAATTGAAAACCGTTTCATTCATTACCCCTTCCCTGGTACACAATCGCATGTGATATTGTTACATATGTATATATAAAGGTACTAGAAATAATGAGTTCACATATTACGACCATCATAGAGGCGTTGATATCTTTTTGAATGTGTATCTACTATATTTTTATTTATGATCATCCTTAGAATTTTTAAAATCGTACCTATTGGTTAATCCCAGTATTTAAGAACACAAATTCCAGCTGATACTAATTAGAAAAAGGATTTGTACATAACTACATGGTAACGAGACATCAATAATTTAAAGTGATGTACGAAGGCAAGTCAGGAAGTAGGTCACAAACTGATATGGGACAGCTGACAAATGTAGTTGATAGTTTCCCATTATGTTGCAGCAACATGCAGCGTTGTGACTACTGTAGGTAGCAGACGCTAGGTATCGCATGCACGTACGCAGCCCAACTACAAAATTGCTTACGTAGTGTACAATCAAAGAACAGCGTGCCGTTGTACGTCTTTTTTAGGCAAAATGACTTTCTTCAAAGGATATTCATAAGACAATACTTTCTTTTCTATTTGCGGTGTGAAGTGATTTGGTGCATAACTGGGACAATAAATTTTCTCAAGGACAAAAACTATTTCCGTTGAAGCCTGATCTGGAGGTTCTCTTCAAATTGCAACAGATGCATATGTGCGGCAAATTGGAGAAATGGATTTAGCTGACAGGCAAGTAACGATAGGCAGTGAAGCAGCTACAATTAGGTGTTTTCCTGGTTGAGCCTACAGTAAAATGTATGATCACGTCTTGGCTAGAGACCTTTCGCTAAGGACGAATAGGTTGCACAGGGGAGTGATTTTTTAAATAGTCATTTGTGATGTATTTACTGACTTACTGTCGTACCAGATAATCTTAAATGAAGGATTTCTCCATTACCTTCAATTAGGATTGAAATGGAACAACTGTTCATTGTGTTGTAAATTCAACAAACTAATGAATATACAACTATAACTATATACAGCAGATATGTGGTATAAAATGGAACATTTGAAGATTACGAAGTGAAAATGTAGATGGTTAGTACACACCTATTAACAGACAAACGTTGGATTAGAACCAACAGGAGGCGAGATAAATGGCAGGCAATGTGAAGGACAATGATACTGCTAATTCAAACAGCTGAAGCCACCTTTATGGAGCTCAAGAAAATGATTCAAAATCGGAAACTGCCGGAATCGACCTTTGCAACCTTAACTCATTCACTACGCAGACTCGATTCAGTGGCTTGCAAACTTCCTTAAAATACCACAGAACTAATACATCGGCTTAGTGCAGGTTGCACATAAATGCGATATATCGTCGCATATTAAATGTCATTTTTTTGGCCTGAGATCTGCTTTCGATTCTAAACACCTTGCTTTATAATGTATGATACTTCAGTGAATCATAACATAACTTGCAAAGGAATGTTATATTTCAAGTACAAATGTGTCATTATACCATAACTATCACAGAGTGAGTAAAGAGGAGACTAAAGTCTGGTCAGACAAAATAGACTGATCGGACATGTTAGTCACGGGTCAAGCAAAATATACTGGCCAAGACCCCAACCTCGACTTCCTCTCAGTTCTCACTGGAAGCGGGTTGTTTTCATGGCAGCTTGGCTGACAAGGTCATGGATCGACGTAATCCCCCACAGTAGTCAGGGTCACGCAGATGAAGCCAAGCATAGCACAACAACCTGGAGGACCCGGTCCACCTACATCAGCCCGCACAAAAGAGTAGACTTACTCGTTATGGACATGCAGCATCAATCAATCATCCCAGAGTGAATGAGCTTAGCTAAACTGGGAAACAGAGGGTATACGTTACGTTAGACAAGTTGAAGGCGCATTAACACGGGCATTATTTCGATCATCACATCAATACACAGAACACACAACAATGCCAGATTGTTTTAGCCACTTATTTTGCATTCAGAAATCTCAAATAGTGCGGGAATGAAATCCAGACACGTTAGCAATATTGATAACAACTGTCCATTCCATAATAACTTGAGATGACATACCTGGACGCATAGTTGAAGAAGAAGCAGTTGCGGGGTTGCTACCTCAACATTACAACGATTGTTGACGTTATCCTAGCCACGGGTCTAGATATGTTGTTCGAAGTTACTCATGCCCAGCTCTTCCTTGTTTGCCTAATTATCTAACACAACAAATTAGCATAAACGTACACGAAAATTAAGGAAAACAACGTCACCGTACGATGTCTAGATCAGTGCTTCGTGGACTATATTGACAATAAGACTGGAGTCATATCATCTACATACTGAATCATTCACTGGCGTTTGTCATCTTCTCTTCAGTGGTCCTCGTAATACAATCCAATCGCGTGTATTGTTGTTTTCACATATGCCTTTATATATTTTTACAGGCCGGTGGGGTTTTAACCGGCAGGGCTTCTGCCAAGCCGGCTCCAGCGCTGCATTATCTCATGTACGTGAGTCTACGCCTGATTTCATGTGCCTACCCACCTTATAATTCTTTTTTTCAAATTTTGTTTGACAATCTTTTGTGTGACGATTTAAATATTCTAAAACGCACTTCTGTTGCCTGTTGTAAGCCTCGTTTCTCTCGTCATCTAACAATGTGGTTCTGAAACTTGATTTACTTCGCAACCGTCTTGTTTAATAAGAAAGTAATTTGATTTACTTTCGTTTATTAGTTTCATACAAAGTGTTCCATTTGTCTGGTCTCGGAGGAAGAAGCTTTTTCCAAACACCGGCAAGCGCCGGACATTCAAAAAGATGGTGATCAACAGCTTCACAGAGATGTGTGCACATATGGTACTCGGGAGCATGTTCTGGTTGGATTCTGTTCAAGTGACTGTTAAGTTGTACATGTTGAGTACGAAGTCCGAAAATGGTGCTTTGATCTCTCCTTTTCTGGAGGTTTATGTTGTCTTTCGTATTTGGGATGACCATATGTTTGTAGATTTCTCTCCCAGTATTCCAGTATTTCCACAATTGAGGCGGACATGTTTTTTTCATAACGACTCTCGGGTTGACCCAGCCTTAAATGGGTACCGGCTCAATCCCGGAAGTTAAAGAGGCGATGGATAGGAGATGGCTACCTCCCTCATATAGCCGAGCCTTTGAAATGTGATATTGCTAAACACCTCACACTCCTGCGGTATAATGCTATGGGTTACTTTACTTACTTATTCCTTATCTATTCAGCCAAGCCTCTTTGTTCGCAGTCTTCAGTAGCTGTTTGACTGTCTGTAGGATTGTTGGTGTGTATTGTTGTTCTTGGTTTGAACCCTTCTTAGCCAGTCTGTCTGTCTTGTCGTTGTTTAGTGGTTTTGAGTGACCAGTGATCTATTGCATAACAATTCTGACTTCATTGGATGTTGTAAGTTGATTGGCATCTTTGGTAACTTTAGGCATACAATGGACACCATCTTTTAGATCTTTAAGGACAGATAATGAGTATGTAAAGATCACGATGCTTTCGGCTTTTGATGGAAAACATCAAATACAGTCCTCAGGTAGTACATAGCTACTTCCAGTGCTGTTATTTCTGCCTCGTAGTTTGAACATATCTCCCCACAGGGGTCAACCAGCTCATCAGATGTTCTGTCTGGATACTCTTTGTAGACTCCATTTGCCACTTTAATGCTGTCCCTAAAACCATACACATCAGTATATACATATATCCATTTTTCGTCAATCATTCTCTGTAATGATCTCATTAGACTTACTGATGTGACGATGAGCCTAACGTCTGGTCAGGCAAAAGACACTGATCAAACAATGTTAGCCAGGGTCAGGAGAAATATATTGGCCAAGAACCTCACCTGACCTGTTCGTTGGTCGTCCTGGAAACGGAATGTTGTCTGGCTAACAATGAGAGGTTCGATGTGATCCCCGTAGTAGTGAGTGACACGCAGATGAAGCCAAGCATTGCACAACCGCCTGGGGGACCGCGCTCCACTTCAATAGCACGCTCGGGATGTCAGGAAAGCTATTACATTCTGCCACAAGTTCCGTCCTTTTCAGGGCGCACAAAAGGGTTACCAACCCATTGTGGACATTAGCAACCAACCAACCAACCAAGACTTACTGGATCCAAACGTATTCTTGTATTACCTGCTAGCTTTATTTCAATTTATGGCAATTTTAGATATGTGTGGTAGTCAATTTCTTGTTACTCTCTGTTTCTCTTGTCTTTTGTCTGGGAGGTGTTACTCTCTGTTTCTCTTGTCTTTTGTCTGGGAGATGATATCTGTCTTTAACTTACTGCATGGTGGAGGACTGACTTTTGTTTTATTCTCTGCTTTTCTTGCCATTTTTCTACAAGATGTATATCAGGGTTTTTTTGTTTGTCATTCTTTAACTCAGAGAACTTTATCGAAAAATAACACACACCACATTTTTGGTTCGCACACTTATATAAATGTTATTAATAAAATTATTGCTACTCAATGACTGTCCCTCGTACATATATATATATATATATATGAGTTGCTTACTGTGGCTATGAACTTTAAGAAAGCATGTTTGTGCCTCGATTTTTAGTTTGTAATAATCTTGAGTGAAACCAATTCTTGCTTAGAACTCAGTTTACTTTCAAGTCCATAAAACATTGATTGTTCATAGTTTTTCTATCACACTTTGAGGAAAAGGTAATAGCAATACCAAAGCAGACATTGTTGCCAGGAAGGAAGTGTTAGAAACTTTCCTGTACTATGCCACATCGTGTTATAATGTTAGGTAACCCTTCTTCGCTCACTTTCCACCAGTAACAGTAAACCAGGTACCAATCTGTAGCGGGTGGGTCGGGGGGGGGGGAGGGGTGTCATTGTGATAACGTAGATAGAATAGAGCGCGGCTGGGAACAGATGTCAATGCTCTACCACACTGCTACTCAGATGCTCCTAGCACTTTTAATATTATTTAACATACGTATATAGGGAAGAGGACGTTCACATATAACATTACGCATAGAGATGGGAAGGACGGGGTGTTAAGGGGTGTGTGACGTCATTTTTATTTTTCCAAGTTTTTGTGACGATGAGCGATGGATAAAAAAAAAAAAATATTGGCATTACCATCCAACGACACTCCTGGATTTTCTTATAAATAAAGGACTGTAATAACTCAAAGTTCCTCTTTTTTTAATTTCCTTTTTTTTTTATCCCTCTCAAAGCAATCGCGAGTGTAATATTAATTTATTAATGCATCTTGTTGTTAAGAGAGGAGACTAACGTCCTATCAGGTAAAACATTCTGACCAGAATATGTTAGTCAGAGTCAGATTAAAAGTACTGATCGGGACCATTTCACTTCCAATCAGTTCTCCTTGGAAACAGGTCGTTTCGCGGCAGTCTGGCTAAGGAGATGTGGATCGACACTGTGATCCTCATACTGGTGAAATGATTGAGCAGCCTAGCATTGCACTACACAGCCAGTTATGTCCCGGATCCACCTTCTCAAGTACGTCTCGGGATGTGAAGGGAACCACTGTAACTCGCCACAAATGAAAGACGTCAATAGTACCTTAAGTACGCATTAGTAACAACAACAACAACCTTGTTGATAAATGTATATGTGAAGTTCTCTGTATGTCTCACGTGAAAAAAAGGCTAAATGCGTTTCATATGCGCTGCCTGAGGCGCGTAATTGGAATCTCATTGAGTGCCAGAGTGACTAACAACGAAGAGTTGGACCGTGCAAAGATTATCAGTTTGGTTACGATCCTCCTCCAGCGCCGCTTGCGGTGGCTTGGTCACGTGTGCAGAATGGAGGATGGGCGAATACAAAAAGATATCCTTTACAGAGAGCTGACCACAAGCAACCGTAACAAAGGTAGACTCTTCCTCCGCTACAAATATGTTTGCCAGTGTGACCTAAAGGCGTTTTAAATGAACACCTGCAACTGGGAGGAACTGCCAAAGACAGACCCGGGCAGCAGGCAGGCTGTATGTGTTGGTCTGCAAGCAGGGGAAGGCAAGATGCGCCAAGATGCAAACTCCAAACGCGTGCGACGAAAGCACGGGCAACAACTGACTGCCCACTCTCTAGCGTGAAGTTGTCTCTCGAGACTGACAAGATGCCAATCAATAATCGAAGTTTCATACAACTTTCGTCAGCTTTAATAATAACCAAACATAATTTACCAACAGTCAAGGAACAGCTGAGTAGCTAGTGGTTAAAGCTCTTGCTTCGTGCAGCGAAGGTACCGAGCACACTTTCTGACAGAGACACACCTAGTTCTACCTATCGCTGAATATTCATAGGAACCAATTATATTAAATACGCACTATAAGATATTTGTAGTGTTCTTGCAAACATTTGCGTAGAACGAGTCAAACACATCAGGCTTAGGATGCATATCTCAGAAGGACGCAGCACCGACCTTTGACAATATATATTTCTTTAGCTTTTTTAAAGACCCCCGCAGCAGTGTCGCGGAATGCAGCTAATTATAATGTGTTGATAAATATCTATATTTTGTTTACAATTATCTTTTTAATGTGTTTTATTTTATTTTGAAAACGTTGTGATATTTCTAGACACGAAAATATCTCTTATTACTGTTGGTGGGCAATTTGTGTTGTTTACAACGGGATACTTAGCAGCATGTGACTCACTCCGTCAATCGTCCTTTTTGCGTGGGTGCAAGTAGTTAACTTTGCCTAGAATACAACATATCCTGGCACTGACACTTCGTGTGCGTGAGTAATATATATATATATATGAGAGAGAGAGAGAGAGAAAGGGAGCGACACTGAGGTGTGACAAAATAACCTAGGAGCTTGTATGTTTATACTCGTACAACAGATTTACATAATTTTTCCCATGTTTTTTATATATACTTGCAAACAAGAATGTTTATCGTTAATGCACCATGGACATACATGAATTTTAGAACGCAGTGAAGAACGCCGCTCCTGTTCATGCTGGGGTTCCGGCATTAGAAGACTTGATTTGCTAGCCTTGGAAGTAACCGCAGTGGCGGCATTAGCTAAGAGTTAAAGAGGGATCAGAAAAAGGGGGAGGGGTGCTTAAATGACTGTCTGTTAGACAACGGTTTTCAGCAGCCGATTAATCTGCAACTTTCAGACTGCAGGAGCTTTGAATTCAATCAATATGGGATAAAAGCCTAACGGTTCTATCTAAAAAATGGCTCTATATCATCTTTCTGAGCCAAAACAGGGGGACCGTTTTCCTGTTCAGTACAGAGCATCAGATTAGCATTAGGGTAGAGAACTATTTTTCAAGGTGAAAGTACGCAGTTCAGCTCTCATTACAGTTACGATCTAGTCGACCCAGTTATAAATGGTTACCGAGTTTGCAGCTAAGGAAGTAAAGACATCGTGGAAAAGAACTGACCGTTCCACTTCATAAAAAAGCTGTGGCCTGGTACAATGACGTCTATAAAATCTTCACCCCTGACAGCAGTGTCTGCTATGGGATTACCTTTATCTGTACCTTATTGTACCAAATAGAAAGAGGTCCCATCTTTCTAAAAAATTGTGGGGCTAATCCGAGGTATCTGTGCACAGTGACAATGGCCCCATGAAGACTGAACACTTGTTGCAGACCTGGCCAATAATCTTCACTTGTGAAAAGAGAGGTACATGGTCTATACTTGTATCCTTGCACACGAATCTGTATTGACAATGTTGGAAACTGAACCACTTTTTTTAAAGTAACTGGTGGGGATGTCTAATGACTATGAAGAAATAAGAAGAATCAAATGTTATTTGGGAGAACGAATAAGGAGTGTATACAACCAACAACATGCAAGAACTAATAGTATACTTCTACTAATTAAAAACACTGAGCACATATGGATCTGCTTGGAGTACTCTGGTCTTAGGTCTGCATAACATTATGCAACATAACATAAGATAGGTAACATTCATATAGTTTATGGATTCATTTATATACTTACTGTAATTTCTACTCTGACAGAAATGATGTTTAGGTGACCTCAGCTTCATTGAAATAATTTAACCTAACATATTACATTAGTTTAGAAGACTATGCAGAGTCTGTATACAACCAATTTCTTGGAGAGTTGTTAACTGATGTATGAATCCTTCTTAGTAGACTCAAACTAAACAGCATAGTATATCCTTAACTTAACATATTTATACTGGTTTAGAAGACTTTGCAGAGTTTGTAAACAAACAGTTTCATTTATATTTCCTTTCTCTAAAAGCTATGTGCATTCAATCTATTCTTAAATGCATTTATTGTCTCGCCTCCACTACTTCCTGCGACAATACATTCCAAGCATTCACCACTCTCTGGCAGTAGTACGTGTACTTTAGGACTGCTCCCAACACTCAGATCTGAGGAGAAAGATTTTGCCCATGCTGACTCCACTCCAGCAAAAACTGTACGACGGT